>CAWUFW010009372.1:0-600000 GCA_963921515.1 Calotriton arnoldi | reverse complement strand
CGCAACCAATGGACCGTTACTGATTGAGTTTTGTGCTGTGGAGATGTTGCGCAGCAATGTCACCTCAGGCAGTGTGGGAGACCTGGGACGTTGATGAGGAAGTTGATGCGGGTCTAACACACCCCACTGCATCTGCATCAGGAATATCCCGAATGGACACAATGCTAGTCATTTTCATCACATGAGCGCGCTCAGCTCTAGTGCCCCAACCTCAGTGCACTGCAACTCACGGACACTTCTGTTTGTATGTTGGGTGACCTCTGTACCTGCTCCGGCACCCTCCATGTTGTTCAGCAGTTGACTCTGTTATGCAGGTGTTTTCTGTTTCCATTGCACTGGTGTCCACTGTTCAAGTTGTTGCCAGCACCAAGCACTCCGTGCGGGCTGGCTTTTGCTCACCCCACACACATCCAGCACAGGTGTCACTGTACATGTGGCCCTGCCAATAAAGGGGCCGGGCGCACGTGCCCGTAGCCAGTTCAACATAATATCTGCGTGTGTCTCTATGGCAGTGTGGGTCTCCTTTGTGGGGTGTAGGTGGTCCCTGAAGGGTAATAGACACCCACGTATGTGATCTAGTTTGCCTTCCATTGGTTCGGACCACACCCACACCTGTTCGGCCACCTCCTTTTGGTGTTCTGACATCTGGCATTGGGGTGCCATGTGTGGGTCGGTGAAGTGTTGTGGGCCAGCTGTGCCTGCGGGTGCTTCATGCTGTGTGGTCTGTTGCAGGGGCTGGGTTCTCCTCTAAGTAGCTTGTCTGCCCTGGTCCTGGTGGTGGGTTGCGTGGGATGTTCATGGGCTGTTGTAGGGCGTCGGTGTCGAAGGTGTGGTGGTCGTCTCCGGCATCACTGATGGGTTGTCTGGTCTGACCTGCTGGAGGTTTTGTTTGTCCCTCTGCAATGTGAAGGGGAGATGCATGTTGACATTGTGTTGACATTTATGTTGGCGAATTGTTCTTGTAGACATGCAGACTGTGTGACAATGTACATTGTGACTGTTTGGACGGTGCTGGCAATTTGAGGGGGGACAGTGGACATTTGGACTACATGACTGTTGTGAGGTTGTACCCGTACATATGCATCTCACAGTTCCCTGCTCTGTCAAATGTGATTGGCCTGTTTCTGCGCATGGGCGGACCCAGTTGTGTCCCCTGTTCTGCAGTGTTGGTATTGCACTTTGTGCCACATTGTCATGGGATGTGCTGTGATTGCCATGTGTGTGTGCTGCAGTGTGCCACGGGGATGGGGGACATGACCCTGGGTTATTGTGGGTGTGCAGTGTGCTACACATCGTTGTGCATGTGTGCCATTGTGCCCATCTCCCCCGTCCCCCCAGGACCTGTTCGTTACTCACGCTGTTGTTGTTGTGTCAGGTCCTCTCGAGCTGTGTCCATACTCCCACCTCCTTGCACCGTCTCCACACTGATGACTGGCCTCCATTTCCTCCAGCTCCTCCTGTGGCGCAGGACTCCCACCTCCTGTCGCCGTTGCTGCCTTCCTGTTGGCAGCGGCTTTGGGCCTGGTTTAGGTTTTCACGTCATGCCAGCGCCTCTTGGCCTCCTCCATTGGCCTCCTCGGCACTCCGGCTGCATTCAAGGTAGTCTGAATGTGGGTCAGTTGCTGGTAGTGTTCTGTCACATCCGTGACGCTGGTCTTGTTTTCCTACGGACTGCACCCCGTCTTCCTCTCCCTCTTCTCCTTGGCCTTCCCCGACCCCGTTGGTTCTTGCTGGTGGTCTGTGGGGCTTGTGGGGTTCGCGTTGGCCTCTGCGCTCGGTCAGGGTGCATCCATGTTGCTACACACTTTGGAATGTTTCTGGTGTGTTGTTTTTGTTGCTTCTATGGTGCATTTTCCCACCAGACGCGTGGGATTTGCAGGCCTGCCACTGGTTTTCGCTGCTTTTTGTATCGCGATCGGCCTCATCGCAGCTTTTTTTGCGTTCGTGTTTCGCATTTTTGCGGTGTGGCGTTGATTTTTACGCGGTCAGTTGACGCGTTATCTGGAGACTATCGCATGGTACCGCCGTGTTGTGAATACTTGGTTAACACGGCGTAAATTTCCCGCGATAGACTGCGATGTTGAAGGTTGCGTTAAGTCACTTTTGCAATGGGTATCACACGTTCTTGAGAATATGCCCCCCAGAGTTATTTCTGGACGACCTGCCTGGTACATACCCTAATTGGGAGGAATGTGTGAGGGGTTGGTGTAACAATTCTGAGCCTACTTGCTAGCACCTTTGGTAGGATTTTTATGCCTGTGTGTAATATCGAGTTTGGACTGTAGTTGCAACAATGAAGAGTTTTTTTCCCTGGTTTGAGTGATATAGTAACTTTGTTAAAGTTAGAAAGCAGAGCTCTCCTGACTTATGAGTCTTTGTATGGCCGACAGAGATGTGTAGCTGATCTTCTCCCGAGCCTAGTTGACATGTTTTCTATAACCTTGGAGATTTCTTCTGCAGTGACCCTGGTATGGTGGATGCTGTGATGGCAGAAGAGTTTTCTGAGTAGGCATCATCTTGTGTAGGTCCTGCTCAGACATGTTTTTAGTTTTCAAAAAAGAAACTCCAACAGCAGGAGAAATAAAACAAAAAACACAGGCCTTATTACACAGGATGTTTTCTCCTACATCTGGGTCATTGTTTGAATTCCTTGTCGAGGAAAACCATGCTTCCCATTGTGGTTGCTGGCAGGGTCGTTTAGTGATGGTATTCTCACCCTAACTACAGTGGGGCACGTGCCACAATGCTGTGGTGGCACTGTGATAGGCAAATTGCCCGGTCAAGGGTCTCTGACGGTGGAGTCAGTGTTGGTATAAACGCTGCTGTTTCCCCAACTATAAGCGGGTCACGGAATATTTGAATTTCTCGGGGTCTGTGAATCACCAATTTATGGCAGTTCACCCGCTCACCAAAACTCGAAATGACCCCCACAGTCTCTTGTTAGATGTGTTGCACTTTTACTATAAACAGCATTCCAGGTGCCGTCACATGATTGGAAGATTCTGGTTCGTAGGGAAGTGGCCGTTAGACCCGCAGGAGGAGAGCGGTCATCTACATTGTTCACTTCGAGAAAGAATGGTTTTAAAGTGCTTATTGTAAGTGCTGGTCAGAAGGTGTTATGGGCAGTCATAATTCTACAGTCTGTTTAGTGTGGTGTCATTCACGTCTTCCATTATGGTCACTTCGCGGGCGTACTGTTGACTTACACTGGCACAATCCAAGAAGACGGCTGTTTGCATAGTGCGGGGACTGATATGCAGATATGCAGAATGCTGATAAATCGGGGTCTGGAGGTTTTCTCCATTGCAAATATTGGGTCTGCTGCTCCAGTGATGCTAGCTAGGACAAGGCGCCAGCACAACTGGGCCTGCTCTGCTTGTGGCTGCAGAATGACAGAGCAGCCATGCGCTTTATAAATCCCATAACATAATATAACATAACAGTGATGTCCTGGACAGAAACACCACACTTACCACCACCACTGGGCATCCTTCAGTGGATGTGTGCTCTGCCATGCAGGATACCCACTGTTGCTCAGAATTGCTGATAAGTCAGGATATCAGGGCCCTAGCAGGGGCATGCATAGTGTAGCCCAAAGCCAGGTTCTATAGAAGTCATGAGAGTCGAAACCACATCATTCTTCTTGTATGCAGCAACTCATTGGACGCTAACGTCTCTGCATGGCGAATTGAAGCAGCAAACTCCTTTGCTCAGGTCAAAGATGCAACAAAACACGGGAAAGCCTTTGGGCGACTGAGAGCTTTAGATTGAGACAGCCAGGCCGCCTCACTACCAAGACCTTCCTAGCCTCTCAAAAAGGCTTTTAAATAAATACAAGTCCACATGGATGTGACTGCAAAATGCCGAACTTCTATTTTTCTTGTAACCGGAATTTCTCACTGTGTGTCTCTTCATTGCAGCCCCATCTGTCATACCAAGCTGCCTTGGGCCACAGGACGCCCCCAGGTGCTGCATAATCGTACCCTCGGTGATGCACCTGTACAAAACGTTGAGGGCCACCGCTGTTGCCAACTGAACTTCTTCCTCACAAACCTTGATCACTCAGTCCCAGTTTTAACTTACAGATGTCTATTTATCATTCCTCAACTGTTAGGTATCTGCGCAGGCGCATTGGAACATCAAGAGAAGGTTGTAAAAAATCTCTATCAAATCCATTTCCTGTTGTGAATAAATATGGAAAATTTTAGTTGCATATGCTCGTTCATACACTTTCAGAATAGGGGCTTATAGTTCTCCAGAATATTCCCTTTCATCCGCTGTCATTAGCAATCTGCTAAAAGAAGAAAGAAAACTACAACCAAGCACACATCCTGAGTGCACAACTCTTCAATGTTGTGAATCCCTTATTAATACACTGTATGTGTGCTGCTGCCTTTTGTGAAACTTGAGCTGCCTCACAGATGATCCATTTATTTAAATTAACATTTTCAAATAGTGAACTATTATCTAAATGCGATTCTTTTATTTGTGCTCTTTTTCTTAATCGGCCAAGGAAATAGCCGTGAAAAGAGTCTAACCGCTGCAGGAATTCCATTTGTTATTTAACGGTTAAATGTCAGCTTGATCACAATTTGTAAATTAAGGAGCTATGACCTTTTGGCATGCAGATTCATGTGTTCGAAATATGACATAAAATGATACATATTGGAGGCGTCACAAAGTGGAAATGAGCGCTAACTCTGAGCTATGCAAACAACCATGCAATACCATATACAACACAACACAATACCACTGTCTAAGGACATGCTGGTGAGAAGAATGTAGCACGGTTTTATTTCTTCCCTGTTGAATAAAATAACTTTTAAAATGTAGTATTAAAAGTAAAACATAGTATGTGTGCTCATTTATGCCCCTCAGCTAATTAGGAAGGAAACACTGGTAAGGGAAGATTACAGTGCAAATCTTGATAGGCAAGTAGGGTATTATACCACAGTGACACAATACCATTCAATGTCCCATTTTGGTTTTCATTACAAGGAATGCGGTTGGTCCACATTGGGAAACATGGAACTACCAGTACTGAGGGGTTCAGCTCTGCTGAAGTATGGGTTTATCTTGTCATTATGAAATTTTCGCTCAGAAATGAGTAAGTACGGTAAAAATCAGTGTTTGCGCGCTGATCCCTTAATGTTTTCTCTCATTTCTGGCCATTTCCCCCTCACAGGGCCATGTGGTACATGCAGGGGGGCACATTTTATTTAATATATAAAGTAGTAAAACAACTCTTACTTACCTTTACACACATATAAACTGACTCATCCATTTCTACACAATTATAAAACAGTCAACACTATATTTGCACTTAAAAGTCAGAAAACAGCCAGAGTCTGGCCTAAACAATATGGCTGCCTTTTACATTTGTTAGGACAGTCATTAGCCAATCACATGCTGTTTTATCATCTGCATGTACCGCAGTATACTGCAAATATTACTGTGGTATACCTCAGCCCAATATATCAATGCGCTTTTGTGCCTTATGGGCCTTAAACAGAATGGTAAGCATACACTTTTGTCTAAGTTTGCGATTGTTTGCTATTCACAAAGGCATTTTGCTTGTACTATCTTTATGACTGCGGAGTCTCCTCACATAAAAAGATAGGACTGTCCTATCTTTTTATGGGCGGAGACTCCACAGTTATAAAGATACTACTTGTGAAATACCTTTGTGAATAGCAAACAATCATAAATACACAAAACTATAAGGTTACCTTTGTGAATCTGGCCCTACGTCATTAAAACTACGGAAACGATTTAGATCTACTACCAAAAAGCACCCCATAATCTATATTTCATACACATTTCATCTAAATCCTTTCAGCCATTTTCATGCTACATCGGTTTAAACAATACTCTATGACACAATATGCCACTCCCTCCACTCTATGACGTGTCACTCCACTGTAGGATATCCCACTCCACTCTACAACAGTCCACTCCATTACATGACACTCCACACCATTCCATTCTACGACATGCCACTCTATTCTACGACTTATTAATGTAGTCTACCGAACGCCACTCCACTCGACGACATGCCTTTCCACTGTATGACACTCCATGCCACTCCACTCGACAACACGGCACTGTATGCTATTTTACTCTACTCTACAACACTCTATGACATGCCACTTCAGTGTACAACACATTCCACTTCACATATGATACGCGACTCCACTTTTTGAGATTCTACTCCACTTTTTGACCCCCCTCGCCACTTCACTCTATGACACACCACACCACTCTACTCTACCATACGCCTCTCAACTGGACATCACTCCACTATGCGCCACTCCAGAGTACGACACTCTACTGTATGCCACTCCAATCAGCTCAAAGACAGTCTACACCATGACACTTTATGCCTTGACACCTTACCCCACGACACTCCACTTCATAACACTCTAACCCATGACACTTGATGAAACAACACTGTAGTAAACTCCAGTATATTCCACTCACCTACATGCCACAAGACTGTACTCCATTTAATGATACACCACTCTACCCTATCACACGCCACTCCACTGAACCATATGCCACTGCACTGTATGACACTCCACACGAGTGCACTCTGTGAGACGCTGCTCCACTGTATGGCACCACTCCACTCTATGACATGCTACTCCATTTTACGGCACTCCACTTTACAGCCCTCCACTCTAAGACACTCAATAACACGTCACTCTATGGCACGCCCCTACACTGTGCGCCACTTCAATTGACTCTGTGACATGGCACCCCACTGTAAGCTACTCCACTCTACCCCACTCCTCTCTACGCTACTACACTCTACACTAATCCAATCTATGCCACTCCACTCTATTCTATTCCCCTCTCTGGCATTCCACTCTATGCTATTCCACTCTATGCAATTCCACTCTACACTAATCCACTCAATGCCACTCCACTCTGCCCAACTCTACTCTATGCTATTCCATTCTACACCATTCCACTGTACTCTACCACATGCCATTCCACTCTAAAGAACTCCATTGCACACAACTCCACTCTACGCTGTTCCACTCTATGCCTCTCCACTCTACAACACTCCAATCTATGCCACTCCACACTATACCAAGACAATGTACACTACCACACTCTAGAACACGACACTCTGTGCCACAACACTATACCCCACTTCACTGTACTCCATGACACTCTACGCCATGACACTGTATGCCACGACTCTCTATGATATGGCACTCTAAAACACAAGACTGTATGACACTGCACTCTATGCCATGACACTGTATGCCACTCTAGTCTACTCCTCTATATGACAATGCATTCTACTCCACTCTATGCCCTTCCACTCACCAAGCTCTACTCCACTCTATTGCACTTCACTTTACAACACTCTAATCTAGTCTATGCCACTGTAAAACACTCTACTTCACTCTATGCCACTGGACGACACTCTACTGCACTCTACGCAACTCCTTATACACCACTCTACCCCAGCTTACTCCACTCTATTCTATAGCATCTGCTACTCTACTCCACTCCACTCTATTCCACTACTCTACTACTCCACTGAATGTCACTCCACTCTATGCCACTCTATGCCAATCGACTCAACAGCACTCTATGCCACTCCACTGTCCAGCACTCTACCACACTCTACTCTACTTTAAACCATTCCACTCTAAGACACTGTACTCCACTGTATGCCACTCCAATCTTCTCCACTCTACGACACTTTCTGACACTCTACGACACACCACACCACTCCACTTTGCGACACGACACTCCACTCTATAACACATTACTCCACTATATGCTACTCCTCTCTATTCTTCTCAACTCTTTTGCACTCAACTCTATGACGCTCCAATCTACAACACCCTTCTACACTCTATGCCACTTTATAGCACTCTTTTCTACACCATGCCCCTATACTCCACTCTATGGCACTCTACTCCGATCTATGACACTTGAAGCAACTCCCTCTACCCCACTCCACTCCACCTTACTGCACTGAACTTAACGATACACTACTCCACTCTACTTCACTACTACACTCTATGCCTCTCCACTCTATGCTGTTCTATGCCACTCTACTTTATGGCACTCTATACCACTCTACTATACCACAATCTACTACACTGTACTCTATGACACTCCACTCTACAACACTCTGCTCCACGCTAAGCCACTTAACTTTACTCCACTCTATGACACTGTACTCTATGGCACACCACTGCATTCCATGACATTTTGCTCCACTTTAAGCCACTCAACTCTACAACACTGTTTGTGCTCCAATCTACTACACTCTTTAGCACTCTTCGGCACTCTACGACACACCACTCTACAACACTCCACTTTACAGCACTCTACTATACTCTATGCCACTCTATGCCCCTCCTCTCTACGAAACTCTACTCAACTCTATGCCACTGTACAACATTGTACTTCAGTCTACGACACTCTAAGCAGCTCCCTCTATGCCACTCCATGCTAATTTATCCCACTCTACGCTATGACACAGTGCTCTACTCTACTCCACTCTACTCCACTACTCCACTCTACCCCACTCCCCTCTATACCACTTCACTGTAACACAGTGTACAACACAGCATTCTAAAACACTCCACTCCACTCCACGAGACACCACTCAACTCTACGCCACTCCACTCTACAGCACTCTAAATCAATGTATGCCACTCCACTCTATGCCAGTCTGTTCTGCTGTACAGCACTCTATGACAAGCCACTTTATTACACTGCACTCCACTGTGTGGCACAGTACTTCACTATATCACACACCAAACCACTCTATGACACTCCACTCCACTGTACAACACTCCATGCCACTCCTTTCTATGGCTCTATAAAGTTATAGTTATACCTTAAATTTATAATTTACGCACCACCTCCAAATTACTTTCACTTTATTTATTCTTTCTATACAAACTAAACTTAAACTACACAAACATTAGAAATTCTGAAATTAAAGTTATACCTTAAATTTATAATTTACACACCACCTCCAAATCACTATAACACCCACACCTCTGTACACACTGTTGTCAACTTGCTAGCCACACAACATTAACTATAACTTGCCAATGTATCATGAACAGTGTTCTCACATATGATGTAATTTGAGATGTCATAAGTGTTCTTAGAAATGCACATTGTATAACTGATGTAATATGAAAGGGTATAAGCAGTGCATCGTAACATCATGAGTTATAGTTAATCTAGTGTGGCTAGTGAGTTGACAACACTATGTACAGAGGTGGGCATGTTATAGTTATTTGGAGGCGGTGCATAAATTATAAATTTAAGGTATAACTATAACTTTAGTAGTTTCTAATGTTTGTGTAGTGTAAATTTGGTTTGTATAGAAAGAATACTTACATTTTCCTAACTATAATATATGCATAGCTGTTGCAGGCTTTCTAATGTGCTGCATAAATTATGTAAACAAAACTAAGGAACCCTGGGTAGTTCTCAATCTTTAGGTGGGGAGCAGCTCCTTCTGATAAAGCACATCTACTTCCTGGTTCGATTTTTGTGCAGAAAATAGGGCAGCACACATCGTTACACAGTTTTTACATTTTGCATAACTTTGAACATTCATTTACTCTCATTTTCCTTTTGGTGGTTTAACCTCTGCACTTCATATTTGCACCAATAGTAGAGTGCGGAGACATTGGGTATCCACTGAATTTTATCTTAAACACAGTATTCTACATATGTACTTCTATTTTAGATGATTGTATTATTTTCTTTCCAGTGATTTTCATCAGTTTATGTTGGTATATACACCTTTGAAGGTTTGAGGAGAAGATTCAACACAGGATTCACTTCTTCCTTTAAATATGTTTAGCCAAAACTATTCCAACCTCCACTCCTCAAACCTCTGCCCCTTTACATTTCCTCACATAATTCCCATCTGTTGCATCATTACAAACCACAATGCTACATATCTCCCTTCCTAAAAATAAGAACAGGAAAATATGAATACCACTAATAGAAAAACAATATCTTAAATAATGCAACAGTTAAATCATCGCTGTAGATAATGGAAACATAGCATAGTTATCTTCAGAGAAATAAATCTATGATAGGAAATTTTCAAAAGTTTTCTTTAACACTGCTGTTAAACCTCAAACCTGAAGGAGCACATGACTTATTGTAGGATATAATCTTTTAAATAAGGTTTCTGATCTTCTCTACTTCTTCCTCAGTACTTCCAAAAGAAGTATTGTTGCTGCTCTTTTTAACTTATCTAACATCGTATTATCAGACACTTTTTCATCAGAGGAAATAGTTTCATCCTCTTTCTCACACATTCCATTTCTATAATTTTCACACAACTTATTGTATTGAGCAACCTGATTTAAAACCCATATGTGACCATAATGTGTACTCACACCACTTATGGATATGTGCAATATCCTCCTACTACTACTATTAAGTCTCCCACTTTTACATCAGCTAATTTAGGCAAGATTTCCTTTCATATCAATATTTCCTCTTCTCTTTTTTCTGCCTTTCTTTAAGTCTCCATTCTCAATATACTCCATTATCTTCACACTCTTTGTTCCACCACCATCTTTCTAAAAATTATTAGAATTATGTAGATAATAATTGAATACAATTAACTGATTGCAAATATTCAGGTAGTCCTCTTGATCAAAAATCTCACTTCAAATATTATGACAGATTGAGTAGTAATCTCTGAAACATTCTGAATTTCTGGCCACTGTGAATACATATCCAGGACAGCTAAAACATAAGGTTTCTGACATTCTTTTTTTAAAGAACCTATGATATCAACTGCAATTTCCTCCCAGGGATCTTTGGGAAGATCCCTGAAAATCAGATGTTGTTTGTTGACTATAAGAACCTTATCACTAAAGTAACTTTCTAAAAATTCACCCACCAGTTTTTCTATTTCTATGTCTCTTCCTGACTAACAATAATTCATCCACTTATAGCTTCTCATTATTTCCATGTGTAACTCATTAATAAGCTAATTCCATTAATTTTCTCCTCATACTCACAGGAGGTAAAGCTTTTTTTTTAGACAGAGATGCATTTCGTGCCCAAAAATAGCACAAATGGCAGTCCCTGTTGTGCAAGCACACAGACGTTTTGTTTTTCCCCTGCTTTGTCCTGCCAAGCTGTCCCTTTTGTTTCCAGATCCCTAAGACCATCCACCCTCGTGCACCCAATTCTCGCCCACCTCTCCCCTATTTTCAACTTTATTTTCACTTTTGTTAGTCAATGCCCCTCTATGTTTATTTATTATTTTTTTTGCTTCTTTTATTTGTAGGTGTCCACGTTCCACTGTTCACAGCTATGGAAGAAGCAGGCAGCACTGCTCTCTCTGAGTCCCACACTTCCTTTGTGTGATAGTGGAGGTAGCAGCAATAACTTTTTCACACAGCCTCAACTTCCCCTTTTACTGGCAGCAGGCGGCAGGTTCGGGAAGGACTACAGCCTGGCAGAGCTCAAGCATTGAGGGGGAGGCAGGGGTGCATCATGCACCACCACACTGTTGGTCTCAAAATACTCCAGTTTCTCACTCTCTCTGGCTAAAAACAAGAGCACTCCAGGTGCCCAAATTAATTTTGTTGCCAATTTGGCAATACTACTGTGTAGTTATAGTAAGTTCAGAGTTTCCACTGGAAGAGCATTGTTTTGTTTTGAAATAACTTTGGCGGAATTTGACAAAACTTTCCCAAAAACAAAGTTCATCCCCCAGCCTCAAACGTTTCTGGGTGATCCATCAAGCTGAAGCCAAGAAAATAAGAAAAGAGAACATTGATTTCCCATGTTAAATCCTATAGGAAGATTTGGGAATCAATGCAGAAAAAATGGAGGAATGGAATCAAACCAAATTTGGTAGAAAGATAGAACTTTACTCAGAAAGCATGCTTTTTTATTATTTGATGTAATTTGGGGGAGGGTGGAACTAACAGAGTTTCACTCCACGGAATTCCACAGAGTTACATTAAATCTCCGTGAGATTCCACGGAGTTCCACAAATGGGCAAAAAAGATGCAGCTCGTGCTGCAATTTAGCACCAAAAGCATGAGCAGAGCTGAAAAATCAGTATAAACATCACCCTACTTTGAAAAGAGCGCACGGCCATTGAAATTGATTTTACTGCCACTCAAGTAAAAAATCTACTCGATAGGGAGCAGATCAACTCTAGTGAAAGCTCTCTGACCGCAACCACTCACGACCACCCACGTTAGAAAATAATGCAAGGGGATGCCAACTCTCATTCTGCTCGCCAGCTCACATTTTCTGGAGCCTCAGAGAAAAATTCCGCCACGTGGCGATTGGAGAAATGTGTGCAGAACTCCGCGTTAAAGAGTAATGCAGAGTGACTAAAATTCTGCAAATTCCGCAGGCAGAATGAAACATTCGGCCCACCCCTAGTGTAAATATGTTCATGCGTTTTTGAGAATTTTGCTTTCAGAGAGGTGCTTGTGGTGGACATGAAGGGGGTTAAAAAATAGGTATATCTGACTATTGGCGTCCATATATGATCTGACTGGTCACTTTAAAGGGGACTAGAGAATCTTGACTGGCTGGCCAAAACTTGAACAATATGTTGTTGCATCAATTACAGGACTTGGTCTTGGTCCCTGCATCCTAAAAATGAATTAAAAAATATATATCTAAGGGGTCAGGGGCATGTAGGGGGGTCAAAAGGGACTCTCCTTGATTAGCTGGCCACAACATGGAAAACGTGTTTGCCACCCATTCCAGGACTCTGGACCATTTATTGCAGTGAATGGCAGGTTTTGAGGGTCACTAAAAGGACCCCATATAATGGGTGATAACAGATTTCAGTCACAATGTAAATCATATGTTGGTGGCACCATTCTAATTTTAGCAATCATCGTGTCTTCCAAGTTGATTTTACCCAGTGAAAAATGCTGATCCTATGCTGCAATGTTATGAAACATGTTTGAGAGAAAACTATTTTGTCTCATGATTATCTCATAGGGTTTATAGAAGGTGATCCAGAAAATAAAGGTGCACCTGTTTTATAAATTCACACTATCTTCTTCAGCCATTTGATTATACATTCTACTATTCTGAGTAAAGCATGTACTTCCAACAAAAGCAGCAGCCTGTTAGTTGATTCCCCAGTGTTCTATTGACACGCCTGATGCCTTCTTGATGGATTGAAGGCTGTAAAATGTAATAATTTTTCTTCAGATATGAACAAAATGAGGGTGTTTGTTTTGTCAAAGAAATTATGGTTAGCGCTCTAGCAAGCTAAAATAAGGGCACATTATTTGTGAGCTCTCAAATGTATTTCTAATCCATGTAAGTAAAACATTCTGACATGCACACTGAAATACGTATTTTCAAAACCAGCAACAGTGTGTCAGCTAACCCCCTCCCCACTGTGCTGTTCCCACAGTGCTCTAATAAAGAACTACAGTACTAACATTTGTATTTATAAGAAAAGTGTGGTACACCTGAATCCATCTTGATGGAATCAAAGCTGTAAAACATAAACAATTTCCTTTCAAAATAGCCAAAATTAAATTATGGCTAGTGCTCTAGAATGCTAAAATAAGGACAAGCAAGTGGCAAAGACAGTGGCAGAACAAATAACTCTGGATGGCAGTGGAGAGGGAGCAGGGCACGCACACAAACAATGGAGAGTAGGGGCAGCAAGCTGACCAGGGAGGGCAGGTGGCAGGGGCAGTGGCAGCACAATAGACCATGGAAGGAGGAGGGGGGACAGGGGCACACTTATGAACAACAGACAGCAGTGGGGAGGGGGTCAGGGGCAGCAAGCTGACCAGTCAGTGCAGGTGGCATGGGGAGTGAGGAGTGGCAGTACAAAAGATCGCAGAGGGTAGGAGGCAGGGGAAGTGACAGGCACACATACATTAGAGGGCAGCGGAAAGGGGCAGCATCAGTGGTGGCAGTGGCAATGGGTAACACAATTGACGACAAATGGCAGGAAGTAAGGGACATGTACACAGACAATAGCGGCCAGGGTGAGGGGAGCAGGGGTAGGGGCAAAGATGAACAGGCAGGGCAGGCATCAGAAGCAATAGTAGCATAACAGACACAGTGGGCAGGAGGAAGAGAGCAGGGGGATGCACATGGAGAATGGAGGGCAGGGTGGAGGGAGTCAGAGGCAGGGACAGGGACAGCAAGCTGACCAGAAGGCAGGGTGGCATTGGCAGAGGCAGCACAATGGATCACAGATGGCTGGAGGGAGAGGGTAGGGACCCACACATGGAGAATGGAGGTCATGATAGATGGCGCAGGTACAGCAGGCTGACCATGGAGGGCATGCTGGCATTGGCAGGGACAATGTTGCAGGGATTCTGTTTGGAAACAGAACTATGTCTTGGATCACAGAATGTCAGTTTGTAGCGACTAAGTCACTGTATAACATCAGTACCTATTGGCACAAATTCCAACTAGCTCATAGTGCCTTACGTGCCCTCCTAACCTTCCCAGAGTAACAGGTAAGCACCCCAAAACACAACATGCTAGTCACCCAGGAGAACCACGGTAACAGGTCATCACCTGTTGTTCTCTAACTCATGCAAGTCCATAATAAACAAAAGAAAAACATGAGGAAAGTTTACAATATTTATTGAAACTATCGTGCTCTATCATATAACATCTGTGCAGCAATTAGAAAACATATGCAACTGAGCAGATTAATTAGCATTATCAATAAACTGTACACAATGAAAAGCCTACCAGGGCGAATGATATATTTGCCTAAGCCTAACCTCACTACATGAGCACAATTAAATATCAGTGATCTCTGGGATTAACGCCGTGTCCCATACCTGGTATTTACCATTACGTGGTCTGCATCCCAGATTGTGCAGAGCTGATGTGCTCGTTCAAGGACCTTTCCTCTGCTAGAAATTCTCCTCTCTATTTTCAAAACAGCAAGTCTTGAGGATTGAGGATTGAGGAGGTTATAAGCCTTCTAGGGCTGCCCGGTCGGGATCGCCCAATGATCCCTGCCCGGTGGCGGTACTTAAAAACTGTCCCGAGGTCATTGTGATGACACTTACCCCAGTGTTCAACACCATCATTGACTCGGGTAACTATCCTAGGAGGTGGAAATTCGCCTCTATCCTTCCCTTTAATAAAAAAACCCAGTCTGGATAAAAACGACCCTAATAGCTACAGACCCATATCCCGTCTCCCGCTTCCGGCCAAATTACTGGAGAAGGCCATAAACAGGCAACTAAGCTCTTTTTTTCAGAGAACCGAGGCACTCGACCCGACGCAGTTCGGGTTTCGTGCAGGACACAGCACAGAACTGGCCGTGATCAAGGCCACTGAGGAGGTGAGAGTGGCGGTGGACCAGGGAGGGGTGGCTGTTTTGATTCTGTTGGACCTATCGGCGGCCTTCGACACAGTCCATCATGGGGTGCTGATGGACCGGTTGTCGAGGGCGGGGGTGGAAGGCACTGCCTGGAGCCTCCTGAAGTCCTTTTTGGCCAACAGAGTCCAGACAGTTGACCTGGGGCTTGATAAATCCAAGCCTTTTGCCCTCCCGTGTGGGGTACCACAGGGGTCTTCTCTGAGCCCCACGCTTTTCAACATTTATGTCAGTCCATTGGCGGCTTTGATAAGATCCTTTGGCCTGCAACTCACTTCCTATGCAGATGACACACAAATCGTGTTATCCATACAGCGAGGGTCTCAAGTGGATATGGCCGCGAGGTGCCATGATTGCCTGAAAGATATTGCGGGCTGGATGGCCTCGAATTGCCTTAAATTGAACGCAGGGAAGACCGAGGTCATGATATTTGGGAACAATCCTAACATCTGGACTCGGAATATGTGGCCTGATGCTCTGGGGAAGCCTCCAGTCCCCACGTGCACGGCAAGGAATTTGGGCGTGATCATGGACCAGAAACTTGATTTTGGGGATCAGGTTAGCGGAGTGGTTTCGACATGCTTCCATATCCTTAGGATATTGAGGAAAATTAAATTTTCTCTTCCAGCCGATGGTTTTAGGTTAGCAGTCTCAGCCCTTATTCTGTCGCGCTTGGACTACTGTAACAGTCTGTACCTGAATCTGAAAAAAAAACATCTGTACAGATTACAGTTGGTTCAAAACGCAGCGGCGAGACTGCTAACAGGCATCCCAAGGTTTGCCTCCGTTCGAGAGGGACTCCGGCAACTGCACTGGCTGCCGGTATCAAGACGAGCTCAATTTAAGGCTTTGTGCTCTGTTTTCAAAGCATTGAAGGGCAGTGGCCCAGAGTTCTTGAGTCGGTGCTTCAATTGGTATGTGCCAGGGAGAGCGTTGCGCTCCTCCGAAGGCAGACTAGTTGCGGTACCTCGAATAAAAAAGGCCAGTTGGGGAGGAAGTAGCTTTTCATACTGTGCAGCGAAGGCCTGGAACAGCCTGCAGGCGCATATCAGGAATGCCGAGGAGCTCCTCTCTTTTAGAAAGGGGTTGAAGACTTGGTTATTTAGGGAATAGGCCCCTCGTGCTCCAGGGAGTCAGTGTGCAGCGCCAGGACACCCTTGGGTATAAGTGCGCTTTATAAGCTCATAATAATAATAATAATAATATGATAAGAAATGCCATGCTAGAAAAGAGCAGCTGGCTCTCTGTTTATGTCTATGTGTTAGAATGTGTTAGTGACCAAGCACAGAGAAAAAAAGGGCACAATGGTGTATGACCATGTGCAAAATGTTCAGACTGAATCCCAGCAGAAGAGCTGAATAACAAAACATGTGCAGCCTATTCCTAGAATAATAGTGTGCCACAAAAACAAATGTGTTACTTTGTAATGTGTGCAAAACAAAAGCGGTCTACAAGCTACAGTTTCGGTGAACATAGGGGAGAACTACTGCGGGCCCTGGAGGGAACTCATGACAACAGCAAGCTGTGCATGGAGGGCAGATAGAAGGAGGTAGAGGCACATAGATGGAGACCACAGACCACTGACCACAGACAGCAGGCTGACAAGGGAAGGAAGCTGGTTACGGAGGGGAGAAGGTACGAAGCAGTTTCAGAGGCAGTAAGCCGACCATTTAGGGCAGGCTGATATGGACAGGGACCACACAATAGATATGGAGGGGGAGGGTGCTCCCATGCAGACCAGGGGCCAGGGAGCAAGGGCAGCAAGCTGACCACCGAGCAGAAGTTGCATGGGCAGGGGCAGCAAGCTGACCACAAACAGCAGGTGGTAGGGGTAGGGGCATGCACATGAAAAGTGGAGAGCAGGGAGGAGTGGTGCAAGCTGACCACAGAGGGCAGACCAGCATGGGAAGTAGCAGTAAAATGAACCTTAGAGGACATAAGGGAGGCGGCAGGGGCACATACACAGAGGAAGTACAGCAGGCAGGAGGGCAAGGGGCAGCAAGTTGCCCACAGAGGGCAAGCCTGCATGGGCAATGAGATCATGCTTACCATGTGGGCAGGTGGGAGTGTGCAGGGGCATGCAGACAGTGAACAAAGGACAGGCAGGAGGGGCACAGGGGCAGCAAACTTACTATTCAAGGCAAGCTAGCATTGGTAGGGGCTCCAAGCTGATCACGAAGGGCAAGAGGGAAGGAGCAGGGGCAAGTGGATGGGAATGGAATGCCCTCAGGAGGAGAGGCAGGTTGACCATGGATGGCAGGTTGCAGTTGGTTGGTCACCCATGGGAGTGGACCTGAACGAGCACCCCACTGGGCATGGGCAAAAAAATTGTAATTCACTGACAAAAAAATGTAAATAGACATTATATTTAGGTATGGTAATAATATCTAGCTTTACGTTACAAAAAACTTAGAAATTCACTAAAAAAGATAAAGGTTAAAATGATGTTATATTCAGTTGAAAATGTCAGTCATAACATCACATTTTTAAATTGATAAACCACTGAAATTCATCTGTTATGGTTTACTGAGATAATTATTAATTGTGCCCCCGCCATGCACTGCTTATGACCTCACATATTACATCACTTATGACATGTTAAATGCCATCATAGATGGTATCAGTGATGACATCTCAAAATACATTATTGATGACATAAATGAAGGTATCAACCAATGAATGTGACAGTTTGCTATAAACTTTTCATACTGGAAAGTATTCATCAACTAGCATCTAAAACCAATTTTTGGTTACTTCTGTTGTGCTAATGGGTGTAAGCTTTCGCAACATACAGAAGCATATCTGTTAAATCACCCACATTTAGTAGATATTATGCTCTTTTTACTGGTGTTCAGGTGCATTAGAAAAGTAATGATTCTGCAGATATTAATGCAATCTGTAAATTATATGAGTAAACCTACACATGTAAATTACTCACAAGTGTAAGATTCCTTTGTGAAATGCCCTGAGAATGTACCTGTAGACATTATTGCTATCAGCAATATATTAAACTCTGAATATCATTCAAAAGAGAGCTTGATGATTATTTACCTTAATAAGATGTACTTGTTAAATAAATATCTCATCTGACAAAGAATTTTAAATCAACTGCTTCCCATCTATGAATTAGCAACTGATAAGGCATGCACAATCAGATACTATGTACAACCCACTGTAGTTTGAAAAATACCTTACCCGTGTACCTAAAGTAAGCAGAATGATGTACACCATCAGGCCAATGCTAACAATCATACTAGAACTTGAAACTTTGTGAGTCACCCATATATTATACATTCTTCAACTATGTATAATGTCTCAGAATATTCACTGTACTTCTAGAAATAAATGTCTGCACCTTATCGATCTTCAGTGTATGTCAAAATTGCCTATAGCAATGCATGACAATTCTTTAAAATCAGCATGTGCTCAGAAATCCAAAGGTGAGTATTGCATTGTAAGGATAACCTTTAGTTTTCCTCATGTGCTTTAGCAACAGGACTGTGAATTAAGTCTCTACCTTGTTTAAATGAAGTACTGTTAGAACTTAATAGTTCACTGGTAGTTAAAGTCTGCAGATTGTAACTTTTACCTTAGTGAATCAGATTTGTCACTAGTTCTACACTGTATCTATTTCAGACATACACACATAGATGTAGTCAATCTATGCTGAAAATATTTGTAGTCCGTTTACAGCCAACTTTATTTTCGAAAATGATCTAGGGATTTATTGAGGAACTAGATGAGAAGTAGCTTGGATGATGTCATCAATTAAGTCATTTGAAATGTCGACAATAATGTAATTTAACATGTTATTAGTGATGTAAAATGTGAGGTCATAAGCAGCGCATGATGGGAGCACCAGTATAGTTAGTTCACTGAACTGTAACTGTCAACTTTCACTGTTCTTTTGGTTTATAAATGTTATTTTGTAACCCATTTCAAAACCTAAATATAATGCCATTTCAACCTTTGTTTTTTTTAGTGAATTTATATATATATATATATTTGTCACCAAAGAATATCACGCAGCACTCTCCAGAGGGTTTTTTCTTCTGTTTATTAGTTAGCCATCCTTACTCCACCTACGGGTTTCGACCAAACTGGTCTTGATCACGGTAAATGGCAGTAGTCCATCTTTACTTTCCTACTTTTATACCAAACTTCCACGTTGCCTATTATGATGCATTGTGGGATAGGTAGTTTTTAGTCTCAAACCACATATAAATACATTATATTTACAAATGTTCAACATTGATTACTTTCTCAAGTGGTTTTAACCTTTTGCCTTTCTCAAAGTGTGGATGTTGTCACAGATTTAACTTCTTATTGACATTTTGAGTATTATCGTAATACTAAGCAGACGTAATCCATTGTCCCAATACACAACTTTTTTCACAACTTTTTTCACAACTGTTTGTCTTATTACAGCGAATCTCTGGACTTAGTGTCAATTTGATTCAAAACCAATGTTGTGTAATTATCATGGGCTTAGTGCCCTCTTGCCACCCTATTGGAACCTTTGGATCCGATCTTCTCAGGCTAAGTGCCCAGCCATATTTGGATAACCACAAATTGTCCTCTAAAAGCTATGAAGTTCCACATCCCACTTTAGAACTATGTCATGCATGTGCCACACCTTTAAGCTTATTGAGCTTATGATAGCCTCCTTATGTATATTAAAAACTTTTTCAAGCAATTTCTTATACGTTCATTCTTAGAGGGGTAAAGATTGGAAATTTCTATTATTACAAATGTATATACATCTCCTCATCCCCATTCAGTCCCAACGGGGTCTTGGTTTTGAACCTTATGATTAGGAGTGATTCCAAGCGTCTAAGTTTCAAAGTTCTATTTCCTCCCCTTTCAGGAATAGGAACAGTTGCAAGTCCAGAATACGTCATGTTTTGCCAAGTTTTTCCTTCGTGCATCATCATATGCTTTGCTATTGCATATGCATTGTCTTTATTCTGGGTTGCCCTGATGTAGTCCAACATCCGTTTTTTTAAAGGGCATATTGTGCTGCCTATGTATCGTTTTCCACATAGGCACTTGTTAGAAGGTGGTTCTGACACTATGAGCCGCCCGGATGTTTCGCTTTTTGAGCACCTAATTGTTGAGCTTTTACGGTGGGGGAGCCTCATAAGTTGGGACTCACCCACAGTGAACTCACCATAAAAGAGACTGCATGGGGAGTTTACTGGTGTCCCCTGGCTTGACCAGGCCACTACGCAGCAGCTGGAGTAAGGGACACCGGGCTGGTTACATGCAGACACATGTGTACATGCGTGTGCACACGTGTAGGGGCTGCGCAGGGGAGATTCCTAGCGTGCGCAGCCAAGGAGCAGGTGCAGATAGACTGGTGTGGCAGGACTTATGCAGAATGGGGTGGTGACATGGAATAGGCTTTATACAGTGGGAAGAAACATGCCAGGGAAAGTCAGTGTGCTTTATAGTGTGTATTCCATTATTCTCTTATGGGGATAGGGAGCACATGGGTTAGTTTTACTTTCCTAAGGCCTACAAATTCCAGACACGCACTAAACGGTGTGAGAAGAAGTATTCTGCAGAGTCCAAAGTCATATTTGTACTGCTTTTGGGTCATCCAGAAATGTCATATTTCTCTGAGTCAGCCATAACCAGGGCCTGGCTGGGGCCTGCCCTCAGCAGGCTGGATTGATAACCTTTCTTCCACGAGCGAAGACCTCCTCCCCACGAAGAGAAGATGGGTGGGGCTACAGGCTCATCCATCAGCAGCTATCACTGGGTGCCAGGCACCAGGCTGCACCAGGGAGGGAAGGCAGCAAGGGGGGAAGGGGCTTTCAGAGACCATGTGGCAGGAGACCCTGGACGACGCCATCTTGAACCAACCCAGAGGCCTGGGCAGGAAGGAGGGAGCAGGGGCAGAGAAGTGATGTGTCGCTGTGTGATAGGGCCAACAGAGACTTCCTTCCAGCCCCCTCCCCAACTTCTTAAAAGAACTTGCACAGGAAGAGAAGCTCTCTCTCTGGGGTGTGGTCTGCTGAGGCAGAAGGTGCTGGAGCCTGGCGCAATGGGCAGTTGGAAGGAGGAACCCCTTGACTATCCCAGGATCCTGAACAGCGCCAGGAGAAGAGACCAGGACCAGTGCGCAGAAGCAGGTGCCTCTGTGCAGGAAGAAGAGAGGCCCAGAAGGAGAGCCAGGTGAAAGGCTGGCACAGGGAGCCAGTGAAGACAGCTCCCTGCTGAATCCCCCCTCTCAGAGACCCAGAGGGCAAGGGGTAGGCTCCCCGGGCTGCCCTCCAACGTGGAGGCACGCGGGGGTCCCGGGTGGGACCGGGACCCCGACAGGACCATGAAGAGGAGCCAGGGGCCCGGGTGGGACCGGGCCCCCGAAAAATAAGCGGATCGGCCGGGGTTGGGCTCCCCGAGCCGTACACTCACCTGGGGGTCCGGGTGGGACCGGGCCCCCCACCGCCGAAGATGGAGGCGTGAAGCGCCAGCAGAAAAGGCAGCGCAGCTCTCGGGGAGAGCTGCTCTAGTATGCACAAAGTCCCATAATGCCTTGCAGGCCAGGACCGGCCTGCAAGGGCAGAACAGCGTTTTCACTGCTTGTGGTGGCCCCAGGAGAACGGGGTCACCACCATATGTGTGCCAGGGTGCAGGGGGAGCTGCAGGAGCAACGCAGTCTCCCCCAGCACAACGAGGAGAAGTCCCTCCCTAAGTCTCTTGGGGACTGGAAAAGAATAACCCCCCAAGGGCCCAGCCAGCATTTTAACTTCTCTTGGGCTGGAACTTATGTTCTACAGCTGGAGGAGGATTGAGAAGTGCGCCAAAGGATGAAGGGCTGAGTTGGGATGTCTGGAGAAGGGCATCCCCTGGAGGTGAAGAGGTGTAATTGCACCCGTAGTGCATTTACTAAGGTTATTTCTTTCAGAGGGACTGAAGGTCACATATGTAATGTGAAGTACCTGTGTAAGGTGGTGTCGTAAGCAAAGTGAGGTTATGTTGCCAGATATTCCTGCTAGGGTGTCTGGCTGTATATGCGTAATCCTGTGATTTCATCTGTGATGCCTTTAGGGGCTGTAATTGCAATGCATTCTAATGATCCACAAATGTGATGAATACTGTCAATCTAAAGTGATGTTTAAAGATGTATTCTTGCTGCTGCGCTTAGGTGAAGAACCCAGACTGCTAGCCCTTAAGATGTAGAGGTGTATACTTCATGGTCCGTAGGAAATGCTCAGTCAGGGTTGTGTGTCACCAAGGCAGGGTTACCCATTTTAAGTGCTTGTTGAGATAATGGGGTGGGTCGCCACTGGGATGGTGCCAGTGCGCAGGGCCCTCGCTCCAGGTTATGTTCAACTACCTGCATTGGGGGCAAGATGATGTGCATACATGGGAGGGGTGGTACTAGACCCCACCCCTCCTGCGGGAGGGGTGGAGATGTTATGCAATGTCACAAAGTAATTCCAACAGCTTATGTATATTTGTAAATTGGTGCATAGTATTGAGTAGTGTGTGTGTTTAATAAATGTACTCTTACTTTTATAAAGCAAAGTACAGACTGGACAATCAATTATTGAATGTTATTTCTGCGCACCTGCAAGTGGCGATTACTAGCCCACACCACCTCCCTTGAGTAAGCCTCAGACTGCTCTGCAACGAAACCCTCTGAGAATCAGGCACTACAATTGGGTGTTTGGTTCCCAGTGAAGGACAAATGTAGTCATGTTATTTGTGCAGGCCTCACAGATGCTGCCTCGTTTTCCAACATTAGTGGCAGCGGCGGGATACATAGAATCCCATTCTGGTGCGCATTTATAGCATTTGATAAGTCCAGTTTTGCCACACATTACCTATGCAGTAATGAGCAAATGGAAGAGCGCAAGGCTCTGATGAGTGTTCAAAGTTTTGGTTATGTGAACTATAAGTATGGGAAAGGAAAGCCCTGTGCACATATATGTCATGTGAAGATATTATGGTTTAAATGTAGACTGTATTGATATGACTGAGTAATGTTGATTATCATGTGCCAGCGGGATGGTGCTTTCCAGGAAATGATTGCATACAAATGTTCTAAGCCATATTGTACACCTTTGAACCCTAACACTACATACACTACACCTGCATGAGGAGGCTGTCTCCTCAAGAGATAGAGACAGCAACTGATACCTACATCACAGATGGGGGTGTAGGGGTGGATTGACCTCTGGGGGGACAGGAGAGGTAGGGGGTCCTGGGAGATTCCTGCGCTTTTTAAGGGCAGGGAGGGTTTCCACAGAAGGGGCCCCAGGTATCCTTCCCCGCTGAAAGTTTTCTTGCCATTGGCGCAGGCCAAAACCACTGGAAGGGTGGGGCCGGAGGTTTCTTTACCCCGGGTAGTAACACCCCAGGGGTTCCCATGGTGGGGGACCCCAAGAAACTTTTCCCACGGTGGGAGGAGGGTGTGGTAGAGTTGTGGGTCCGGCAGGCCCCCCAGGTTAACTGGCGGGGAGGTGAGCAACCCAGGGGTGGCGCATGGTAGTGGATGGTCCCAAAGGAGGGTAGTTCTTGAGTGAGGGTGTGTAGTGGTAGCCCCTAGGTACACTAGGTGGGCTAGGTAACTGACCCAGTGGAGATCTGAGGGGGGGTGATGTACTCCATTGATTCCAGGTGAAGGGTTAGTGGTGGACCCTGAGGTGTCAGGGTCGGGTAAGTGGTTACCCAAGGAAGCAACAGGATGTCATTCTGGAGCTGGTGTTGTGAACCTGAAGTGGTGGCTGGGGTGATGCCTAGCCGGTGACCAGTCAGGTAGGTCCTGTGGGGCTTGGACCCCAGGACCAGGAGAATGGGGGTGTTCCCCTAGCTCGATGCAGGAGGTGGACTTCTGCAAGGTAGTACCACCCTGAACACAGGTGGGGCTCATCTTAAGTGAAGGGACCCTGTGTTTCCCAAAGGGGTCGTGCAGGTCTAGCCGGGATCTTTAGGGTCCCTGGTTGATGGAGGTAGTACCACCCTGAACACAGGTGGGGCCCATCTTAAGTGAAGGGACCCTGTGTTTCGCAAAGGGGTCGTGCAGGCCTAGCCGGGATCTTTAGGGTCCCTGGCTCGGAGTGGTAGTACTACCCTGAAGGCAGGTGGGGCCTATCTTAAGTGAAGGGACCCTGCTCTTCAGAAGGGGTAGTGAAGGCCATCCAGGGATCATGTGGGTCCCTGGACGGTCTCCCAAGGCGCTGCCAGGAGACCAGGGAGAGCCATGAGAGGTGGGCCTGGGTGTAGCTAACTCAGGGCCCACAGGCTCTCCAAGGGTACTCTGGGAGGAGAGCGCGCCTCTCGGAGGGAAGGGTGCATGGGCCCTGTTCTCGCAGCGGAGAACAAGGAAGGGGTCTAGGTTCCCGGGGTAGTTTCTGTGTGGAGCTACTGACGGGGGGAATGAGCTGTAGGTTGTCTGACGAGGCACCCTCAGTGTTCCTCCCTGGCACTGCCAGTGTGGTAGTAAGGATCAGGGAGCCAGGCCAGTGGCCAAAGGGTGCTTTTCTGTGTGGGGAAAGCATGAGTGGCTGTGCTTTCTTTAGGGAAGACAGTCATCCCGAAAGGGTGGAGGCAGCTGAATGACCCCAGCGGCAGGGAGAGGGTCCAGAGAGGTTGCATCTTTGGGGTGCAAGGACCAAAACGGAGAGAGGGTACTGGTTGGAAACAAACTCCGGAGGGGAGACCAGCTAGTGACCCCGGGGATGGGATGTAGACCTATCCCAGAGGACCACATCGGTGCTGAGGCACTGTACCCTTGTCCAGAGAAGTGGTAGGCATAGTGTTGCATGCCCAAGGGCAAAGGTGGGCCTAGTTAGGCTGAGTCCATGTAGACCATGAGTGACCTAGAGGTATCTAACCTAGAGCCTGGAGGGTTCTTAGGATAGTCTGGGATCCCTGTCATGGGTGGAGATTTCATGGATGGGAGGAGTAGGTGGTCTGAGCGGATAACTGGTGAGTAAGGGGGGTCTGGTCAGAACCCCTTATAACTAGTTATCGCTGACTACGGGAAGAGTACCCATGTAGAGTGGCTACTTCTTCCCTGTAGGAATCAGCTGGGCACGGCGTGTGTTAGAAGGTGGTTCTGACACTATGGGCCGCCTGGATTTTTCGCTTTTTGAGCACCTAATTGTTGAGCTTTTATGGTGGGGGAGCCTCATAAGTTGGCACTCACCCACAGTGAACTCACCATAAAAGAGACTGCATGGGGATTTTACTGGTGTCCCCCTGGCTTGACCAGGCCACTGCGCAGCAGTTGGAGTAAGGGACACCGGGCTGGTTACATGCAGACATATGTGCACATGCAAGTGCACACGTGTAGGGGCTGCGCAGGGGAGATTCCTAGCGTGCGCAGCCAAGGAGCAGGTGCAGATAGACTGGTGTGGCAGGACTTATGCAGAATGGGGTGGTGACATGGAATAGGCTTTATACAGTGGGAAGAAACATGCCAGGGAAAGTCAGTGTGCTTTACAGTGTGTATTCCATTATTCTCTTATGGGGATAGGGAGCTCATGGGCTAGTTTTACTTTCCTAAGGCCTACAAATTCCAGACACGCACTAAAGTCCACTGTAACGGGTGTGAGAAGAAGTATTCTGCAGGGTCCAAAGTCATATTTGTTCTGCTTTTGGGTCATCCAGAAATGTCATATTTCTCTGAGTCAGCTATAACCAGGGCCTGGCTGGGGCCTGCCCTCAGCAGGCTGGATTGATAACCTTTCTTCCATGAGCGAAGACCTCCTCCCCACGAAGAGAAGATGGGTGGGGCTACAGGCTCATCCATCAGCAGCTATCACTGGGTGCCAGGCACCAGGCTGCACCAGGGAGGGAAGGCAGCAAGGGGGGAAGGGGCTTTCAGAGACCATGTGGCAGGAGACCCTGGACGACGCCATCTTGAACCAACCCAGAGGCCTGGGCAGGAAGGAGGCAGCAGGGGCAGAGAAGTGATGTGTCGCTGTGTGATAGGGCCAACAGAGACTTCCTGCCAGCCCCCTCCCCAACTTCTTAAAAGAACTTGCACAAGAAGAGAAGCTCTCTCTGGGGTGTGGTCTGCTGAGGCAGAAGGCTCTGGAGCCTGGCGCAATGGGCAGTTGGAAGGAGGAACCCCCTGACTATCCCAGGATCCTGAACAGCGCCAGGAGAAGAGACCAGGACCAGTGCGCAGAAGCAGGGGCCTCTGCGCAGGAAGAAGAGAGGCCCAGGAGGAGAGCCAGGCGAAGGGCTGGCGCAGGGAGCCAGTGAAGACAGCTCCCTGCTGAATCCCCCCTCTCAGAGACCCAGAGGGTGAAGGAGAGTGCTCCCCGTGGCTGGGGAGCGCCACCAGGAGCAAGAAGAGGCCAAGATCGTGAAGATCGGACCCCTGGGGGCCGAGATACGCCCCCCAGAAGGTAGGCGACCTTTGACCTCCAAGAAGACTGACAACGAAGCACATGGGGCTCCGCCGCCGGTCTTAAATGTGCCCCCGGGGTGGGTCAGGTCCTGGGGGCTGCCCCCAACAAGAAGAGAAAGCCGGGGAGCGCGGTCATGCTCCCCATGAAAATGACCCCAAGCGGGGTGCCAGGAGCCCACCCTGGCCCCCGTGGATTGTGCATAGAGGGGAGCGCCGTCGCGCCCCCCTCGAGGAGGATTGGGGGCCCGGTCTCCCCACTCCAGGCCCCATGTGGTGAGGTGAAGGCGGGGAGCGCCATCACGCCCCCCGCAGGGAGGTCTTTAGGGGCCCGGGATCCCATCCCCGGGCCCCGAAGCAAAGCCGGGGAGCGCCGTCGCGCTCCCCGTGAAGAGGTGGTCGTGGGGGGCCAGGAGCCCACCCTGGCCCCCGCAGAAGAACACAGCCGGGGAGCGCCGCCGCGCTCCCGTGAAAGCAGAGATGGGGCCCGGGATCCCAACTCCGGGCCCCGGCGGAGAAGGCAAGCCGGGGAGCGCCGTCGCACTCCCCGTGAATAAATGTCCAAAGGGGCCCGGGACCCCATCTCCGGGCCCCTGCCGTGCAGAAGGAGGACGGTGGAGTGCAGTCGCACTACCCCGCAGCTGCCCGGAGGAGGGGGGAGTGCCGTCGCGCTCCCCCGAGGCCAGCACGAGTGTGCGTGTCTGCCCGCCCGAGCGGGCAGACCAAATCTGCACTGCCGGCTCCCACGGCTGCACGCGAGGGTGCTGGCCGGGCGGGGAGCCGGCGGGGGCAGCTGGGGGTGGGCTCCCCGGGCTGCCCTCCAATGTGGAGGCACGCGAGGGGTCCCGGGTGGGACCGGGACCCCGACAGGACCATGAAGAGGAGCCAGGGGCCCGGGTGGGACCGGGCCCCCGAAAAATAAGCGGATCGGCCAGGGGTGGGCTCCCCGAGCCGTACACTCACCTGGGGGTCTGGGTGGGACCGGGGCCCCCACCGCCGAAGATGGAGGCGCGAAGTGCCAGCAGAAAAGGCAGCGCGGCTCTCCCCGGAGCAGCGGGGGAGCCGCTGCTCTAGTATGCACAAAGTCCCATAATGCCTTGCAGGCCAGGACCGGCCTGCAAGGGCAGAACAGCGTTTTCACTGCTTGTGGTGACCCCAGGAGAACGGGGTCACCACCATATGTGTGCCAGAGTGCAGGGGGAGCTGCAGGAGCAATGCAGTCTCCCCCAGCACAACGAGGAAAAGTCCCTCCCTAAGTCTCTTGGGGACTGGAAAAGAATAACCCACCAAGGGCCCAGCCAGCATTTTAACTCCTCTTGGGCTGGAACTTATGTTCTACAGCTGGAGGAGGATTGAGAAGTGCGCCAAAGGATGAAGGGCTGAGTTGGGATGTCTGGAGAAGGGCATCCCCTGGAGGTGAAGAGGTGTACTTGCACCCGTAGTGCATTTACTAAGGTTATTTCTTTCAGAGGGACTGAAGGTCACATATGTAATGTGAAGTACCTGTGTAAGGTGGTGTCGTAAGCAAAGTGGGGTTATATTGCCAGACATTCCTGCTAGGGTGTTTGGCTGTATATGCGTAATCCTGTGATTTCATCTGTGAAGCCTTTAGGGGCTGTAATTGCAATGCATTCTAATGATCCACAAATGTGATGAGTACTGTCAATCTAAAGTGATGTTTAAACATGTATTCTTGCTGCTGCGCTTAGGTGAAGAACCCAGACTGCTAGCCCTTAAGATGTAGAGGTGTATACTTCATGGTCCGTAGGAAATGCTCAGTCAGGGTTGTGTGTCACCAAGGCAGGGTTACCCATTTTAAGTGCTTGTTGAGATAATCGGGTGGGTCGCCACAGGGATGGTGTCAGTGCGCAGGGCCCTCGCGCCAGGTTATGTTCAACTACCTGCATTGGGGGCAAGATGATGTGCATACATGGGAGTGGTGGTACTAGACCCCACCCCCCCTGCGGGAGGGGTGGAGATGTTATGCAATGTCACAAAGTAATTCCAACAGCTTATATATATTTGTAAATTGGTGCATAGTATTGAGTAGTGTGTGTGTTTAATAAATGTACTCTTACTTTTATAAAGCAAAGTACAGACTGGACAATCAATTATTGAGTGTTATTTCTGCGCACCTGCAAATGGCGATTACTAGCCCACACCACCTCCCTTGAGTAAGCCTCAGACTGCTCTGCAACGCTACCCTCTGAGAGTCAGGCGCTACAATTGTGTGTTTGGTTCCCAGTGAAGGACAAATGTAGTCATGTTATTTGTGCAGGCCTCACAGATGCTGCCTCGTTTTCCAACAGCACTCAATCAAGTAAACTACATATGAGGATTCTCAAGTGATAGTTTCATTGATATTAAAAACTTTTCCTTTGTGGATCAATGAGGTTCTTACGATTCTTTCCAATTTTACAAGCTTTACAGCTACTACACTTGCTGAACCCCTTTTGTAGATTTTTTTAGCCATGTTGTAGATTTTCCCAAGACGAAGTGACTGTTTATCAATTGATCCGAAAGTGATGGTGCCTTTCTAATGTTATTTGTGGTCTTGCTCCTAGTTTTTTACCAATATCCGGATCTTTAAGTAAAACATTCCAATATTTGTTCATGATATTCCGGATTTTGACACTTTGCTTACTGTAGGTCATGATCTATGTGATTTCATCATCCTTTGATTCATCTTTTTTGTTCTCATTTTTATTCACCAGTGTTTGGGTTCTTGTTAGACATCTTGCTCTTTCTTCACCTCGTCGAATATCATTTTATTTATACCCTCTTTGAAGGAATCTGTATTTGGTCTCTTTAAATTTGGATTCCATTTCTGTGATTTCGGAGCAGTTCCTTTTAATCCGTATGAATTCACCATAGGGTATATTCCTTTTTAAAGATTCTGGATGGAAACTCAAACCATGGAGTACACTGTTGGTGGCGGTGCTTTTTCGAAAAACTGTAGTCTCTATTTTGTTTGTTTTCACATATACTTTTGTATCTAGGAATACTACTTCTGTAGGACTGATCGTATGTGTGAATTTTTAAGCCTACCTCATTGTTGTTCAAGATTGTAAAGTAATCCATAAATTCCCTTTCTGTTCCATTCCACAATAGGAACAGGTCGTCTATGAAACGTAGCCAGAGAATCACCCTGGCTGTGTGTTGTTCATTTTCTTCTCTCCAAGCTATGGTCTTTTCCCACCAACCCATCATGAGGTTAGCATAGCTTGGAGAGGAGGAAACTCCCATGGTGGTCCCGCAACTTTGGGAGTAAAAGGTCTTATTAAATAAGAAGACATTGTTTTTCAAGCATAGCTCGGTCATTTCTATGAGCATTTGGGTATGCTGTAACTCTTCCAAAGGCTTCTGTTTCAGAAAGTACTTCACCGCCTGCACTCCTATCTTGTGGCTTATTGATGTATATAGTGATATTACATCTATTGTTCAAAGAAGATATTCCTTCTGCCACCCAGTATCCATTAGAATTCTCAAGAAGTCTCCAGTATCCTTGATGTATGAGTTAAGGGTGGGTACTATTGGTGCCAGAAAATAATCTACATAGGAGGCAGCATTCTCTTATAATGACCCACAGCTGGATATTATGGGTAGTCCGGGTGGTTTGTTAAGTGCTTTATGTACCTTTGGCAAAAAGTACATGGTAGGTGTTATTGGATTGTCGTTTCTCAGGAATGACACCTCATCATCACTCAATAGTCCCTTCTCATGCCAACACTTTAGTTTGTTATTGAGTTCCGCTACTAGCTCGTTTGTGTTTTTTTTTTTCAATTTCATGTAGTTGGTCTTATTATCCAGTTGGCGCATCGCTTCCAGGACATAATCATCCTTGTAATGGATCACGATATTACCCCCTTTGTCTGCTGGCTTGATTTCTATTTGGTCATTATTGATGAGTGATTTCAATGCTATTCGTTCTTGTGTTGTCAGATTTTCTTTGTCCTGTCCCTGTTTCACTTTTTTCATCACCTCTAGATCTGCTACCACTAGGTCATGAAATGTGTCTATCTGATTTCCAGGGTATAGGATAGGGCAGAATTTAGATTTGTTTTTAAATTTCTGTTTTGATATGTTTGTCTGTCCTGATTCCCATTTCTGCCAGGATTTGTGAATTAGATAAATCTCCTTCATCAATCTCATTTGCCAAACCATATGCAGTTCTTAGATCTCTCAACTCCGATACTCTAAATTCTTGGGAGGATTCTTCATTGGTGACTGCCCTATTTTCCATTTCTATGGTATTGGTCATATCTGATCGACTGAAGAATTTTGCTAGTTTCAATTTCCGAGTGAATTTATAAATGTCAATCCTGGTCTCAACATGATCATAGTGTGTCTCTGGACAAAAACAGAGACCTTTATTTAAAAGACTCTGTTCATCTTCTGACAAAACAAATTTGGATAAGTTAATGATTAGATTTTGTTTGATTCCTTCATTTTCATTTGGATTCCCATCTATTTTTTTGTTATCCGATTGCGTAGGTGATAACCTTTTGTTTTTTCCGGAACCTCTTCTGGTCTTTCGTCGCTTCCTCTCCTTGTTGTTGTCTGGCCTCTTCCCTTCCTCTTCCATGGCTCCATTCCGCATCCTCTCCCTCTGCCTCTTGGTGTTTTTTGGTCTAGATACAGCAGTTTCATATCGTCTAAAAAAGAGGCGCGGTAGGTGGATGTTCCTTGTCCTTCTCCCTCACTGAAGTCAGTGTCTGATTTGCTCTGTGTGGTGTTGGGGGATTCCTGAGGTAATCGTTTATTGGTGCTCATTTGTTGTTTCAAAGCATCAAATCGCTTAGCGAAGGTTAGAATTGTGCCACTCTCATAATCATGTTCATCTGAACTTCCGTTCTTTACGCTCCTCTACTTCATTCTCATGTTTATCCAAATTGCATTCCATGTCTTTTCTTAATTTTTTCGCTTCTTCCTCTTATTTTGAAGCCAGGATTCGGGCTTCCATGTCTGCTATGTTCTTATGGAGTTCCTCAATGTCTCTTTTGGCGTACTTTACAATTATCAGCATCATATTCCGTGAACACTGCATATTGTTATTTCCCCATTCTTCCAACATATCAGCTTTGGTGTCGGGATGGTTCGTCAGTGTAAAGATTCTCAGCCCCCTAGGAACTCTCTCGCATTCTATGTATTTCTCCAACGTTATTACCCCCCAGATTTTTGTTATTTCCTTTCTTAGGAGTTTCTCAAATTGGATATACAATTGTTTCAAGGTTAGCTCTCCTGAGCTTCCTTGTCTTGTTTCATCCGTTTTATTGCTTGTCGTTTTGTTCCCCTTCTGGAACATTACTTCTGCCTTTTGCATTCTTTTAGCTGCTCTCTCTTGCATGTTTATGCTGCTTATGAGGCTAATGCTCCAATTACCACTTGAGTTAGAATTTTCACAATTTTATCAAACCCAGGCGTGTTCCGCCTGAAAAACAATGTCCGGACCCACTGTCTGTCTGGAGTGCTGATTTATGATGGTTTCAGCTTTGCCCATACGATTTTCAACTTTTGATTAGAATCCACTCTGGAAATGAATATCAATTTCATATGCCGGTCCCGAGATACTGTATCACCCGGGCGGCTTTCATTCGCTACGACAAGCACACGCTTTGATTTTACTCTTGCGAACGCGTCATGCACCGCGTTCTTACCTGGGAGTCTCCCGGTCACTTAAAGTCCTCCGACTCCTCACTCCGGCGCTCGACCTCAATGGTAACGCATTGCGTGTTCTTTTTCCTGATTGTTTTTCCTCGTCCCCAGCGTTTGCTTGGTGCCGTGAGCAGTCGTGTTATTTCACTGTGTTCACGTAATGGGAGCTTTTCTCGGTGCCTTTTCTCTCATCAGGAAATTAAATGTCGGGCGCTCCTTCGTATGTTTTGTATTCCCAACAACGTAGTCCAGATAACGAAGGGCGCGCAAGTTAGCTGGTGTTTGTGGTAAGGTTGGACTGTCCCTTGAATGTATATTTGTCACCAAAGAATATCACGCAGCACTCTCCAGAGGGTTTTTTTCTTCTATTTATTAGTTAGCCAACATTGGTTTTGAATCAAATGGACACTAAATCGAGAGATTCGCTGTAATGAGACAAACAGTTGTGAAAAAAGTTGTGAAAAAAGTTGTGTATTGGGACAATGGATTACGTCTGCTTAGTATTACGATAATACTCAAAATGTCAATAAGAAGTTAAATCTGTGACAACATCCACACTTTGAGAAAGGCAAAAGGTTAAAACCACTTGAGAAAGTAATCAATGTTGAACATTTGTAAATATAATGTATTTATATGTGGTTTGAGACTAAAACTACCTATCCCACAATGCATCATAATAGGCAACGTGGAAGTTTGGTATAAAAGTAGGAAAGTAAAGATGGACTACTGCCATGTACCGTGATCAAGACCAGTTTGGTCGAAACGCGTAGGTGGAGTAAGGATGGCTAACTAATAAATAGAAGAAAAAACCCTCTGGAGAGTGCTGCGTGATATTCTTTGGTGACAAATATACATTCGAGGGACAGTCCAACCTTGCCGCAAGCACCAGCTAACTTGCGCGCCCAAGAGGCAGAGGGCGAGGACGCGGAATGGGCCGTGGAAGAGGAAGGGGAAGAGGCCAGACAACAACAAGGAGAGGAAGCGACGAAAGACCAGAAGAGGTTCCGGAAAAAACAAAAGGTTATCACCTACGCAATCGGATAACAAAAAAATAGATGGGAATCCAAATGAAAATGAAGGAATCAAACAAAATCTAATCATTAACTTATCCAAATTTGTTTTGTCAGAAGATGAACAGAGTCTTTTAAATAAAGGTCTCTGTTTTTGTCCAGAGACACACTATGATCATGTTGAGACCAGGATTGACATCCATAAATTCACTCAGGAATTTAAACTAGCAAAATTCGTCAGTCGATCAGATATGACCAATACCATAGAAATGGAAAATAGGGCAGTCACCAATGAAGAATCCTCCCAAGAATTTAGAGTATCGGAGTTGAGAAATCTAAGACCTGCATATGGTTTGGCAAATGAGATTGATGAAGGAGATCTATCTGATTCACAAATCCTGGCAGAAATGGGAATCATGACAGACAAACATATCAAAACGAAATTTAAACACAAATCTAAATTCTGCCCTATCGTATACCCTGGAAAACGGATAGACACATTTCATGACCTAGTGGTAGCAGATCTAGAGGTGATGAAAAAAGTGAAACAGGGACAGGACAAAGAAAATCTGACAACACAAGAACGAATAGCATTGAAATCACTCATCAATAATGACCAAATAGAAATCAAGCCAGCAGACAAAGGGGGTAATATCGTGATCCATTACAAGGATGATTATGTCCTGGAAGCGATGCGCCAACTGGATAATAAGACCAACTACATGAAATTGAAAAAACAAACCACAAACAAGCTAGTAGCGGAACTCAATAACAATCTAAAGTGTTAGCATGAGAAGGGACTATTGAGTGATGATGAGGTGTCATTCCTGAGAAACGACAATCCAATAACACCTACCATGTACTTTTTGCCAAAGGTACATAAGACACTTAACAAACCACCCAGACGACCCATAATATCCAGCTTTGGGTCATTATATGAGTTTGTTGCCTCCTATGTAGATTATTTTCTGGCACCAATAGTACCCACCCTTAACTCATACATCAAGGATACTGGAGACTTCTTGAGAATTCTAATGGATACTGGGTGGCAGAAGGAATATCTTCTTGTAACAATAGATGTAATATCACTATATACATCAATAAGCCACAAGATAGGAGTGCAGGCGGTGAAGTACTTTCTGAAACAGAAGCCTTTTGAAGAGTTACAGCATACCCAAATGCTCATAGAAATGACGGAGCTATGCTTGAAAAACAATGTCTTCTTATTTAATAAGACCTTTTACTCCCAAAGTTGCGGGACCACCATGGGAGTTTCCTTCTCTCCAAGCTATGCCAACCTCATGATGGGTTGGTGGGAAAAGACCATAGCTTGGAGAGAAGAAAATGAACAACACACAGCCAGGGTGGTTCTCTGGCCACGTTTCATAGACGACCTGTTCCTATTGTGGAATGGAACAGAAAGGGAATTTATGGAATACTTTACAATCTTGAACAACAATGAGGTAGGCTTAAAATTCACACATACAATCAGTCCTACAGAAGTGGTATTCCTAGATACAAAAGTATATGTGAAAACAAACAAAATAGAGACTAGGCTTTCTGACTCATTACGGAGCTGCCGGTGGTGATTATTCAACCCAGTCCGGACACCCAGGTGTACTTGTGGCACCCATTAATTTCATTAATTGGAATCTTGCAGTTCTTTCAAGAGCTTACGGGCCCTCATCTTGCAAATACAGCCTGATTACACGCGCTGTCAACTAATGGTGCCCCCTTTCCCCTCACTCACCTTCCCTTGAGTCCTGATGAAGACCCCCAATAAGGATGAAGCTACCTTTATGAATACAGGTGTCGAAACGTTGACATATTGGCATTTGTATCAAACATAGGTGACAGAGACATGTCTATCTGTGCCTATAATGTTATGTTTTGTTTACTTTACTGGTTTGCCAAGTAAAAGGCCGGATTGGATCTAAAAATTTGAATGAATCTGAACCACATTACCTTTCCGTTTCTCTACACCGTCACTCATTTTTCCTTGACCACTCACACCCCACCTCCTTCCCCCTTTTCTCTTTCTGAGCACCAATGTGTATTAATGTTGATTAATTGTATACTCTTATATTTGGATTGATTTTGATTCTGTGATGCGAATTAAATCATTAGAAATCATTTGTTTTTGTAGTGACGTTTGAATTGTTTAATGCATTTGAATTTGGTTCTACATACGTGAATTCTAAATCAATTCTCCACTGTGACCATTTGTTTATGTACCATTGTTTACCCGGGTCCAGTGGTCTTACGGGTTACCCCATTTATAATACGTTTCATAGACGACCTGTTCCTATTGTGGAATGGAACAGAAAGGGAATTTATGGAATACTTTACAATCTTGAACAACAATGAGGTAGGCTTAAAATTCACACATACGATCAGTCCTACAGAAGTAGTATTCCTAGATACAAAAGTTTATGTGAAAACAAACAAAATAGAGACTACAGTTTTTCGAAAGAGCACCACCACCAACAGTGTACTCCATGGTTTGAGTTTCCATCCAGAATCTTTAAAAAGGAATATACCCCATGGTGAATTCATGCGGATGAAAAGGAACTGCTCCGAAATCACAGAAATGGAATCCAAATTTAAAGAGACCAAATATAGATTCCTTCAAAGAGAGTATAAATACAATGATATTTGATGAGGTGAAGAAAGAGCAAGATGTCTAACAAGAGCCCAAACACTGGTGAATAAAAAGGGAAACAAAAAAGATGAATCAAAGGATGATGAAATCAGAATGATCATGACCTACAGTAAGAAAAGTGTCAACATCCGGAATATCATGAACAAATATTGGAATGTTTTACTTAAAGATCTGGATATTGGTAAAAAAACTAGGAGCAAGACCACAAATAACATTTAGAAAGGCACCATCACTTTCGGATAAATTGATAAACAGTCACTTCGTGATGGGAAAATCTACAACATGGCTACAAAAGGGGTTCAGCAAGTGTAGTAGCTGTAAAGCTTGTAAAATTAGAAAGAATCGTAAGAACCTCATTGATCCACAAGGAAAAGTTTTTAATATCAATGAAACTATCACTTGCGAATCCTCATATGTAGTTTACTTGATTGAGTGCCTATGTGGAAAACGATACATAAGCAGCAAATATACCCTTTAAAAAAACGGATGTTGGAACACATCAGGGCAGCCCAGAATAAAGACACCACATATGCAATAGCAAAGCATATGATGAAGCACGAAGGAAAAACTTGGCAAAACATGACGTATTCAGGACTTGCAACTGTTCCGATTCATGAAAGGGGAGGAAATAGAACTTTGAAACTTAGACGCTTGGAGTCACGCCTAATCATAAGGTTCAAAACCAAGACCCCGTTGGGACTGAATGGACACGAGGAGATGTATATACATTTGTAATATTAGAAATGTCTAATCTTTACCCCTCTAAGAAATTGCTTGAAAAAGTTTTTAATATACATAAGGAGGCTATCATAAGCTCAATAAGCTTAAAGGTGTGTCACATGCATGACATAGTTCTAAAGTGGGATGTGGAACTTTATAGCCTTTAGAGGACAATTTGTGGTTATCCAAATATGGCTGGGCACTTAGCCTGAGAAGATCAGATCCAAAGGTTCCAATAGGGTGGCAAGAGGACACTAAGCCCATGATAATTACACAACATTGGTTTTGAATCAAATGGACACTAAGTCCAGAGATTCGCTGTAATGAGGCAAATAGTTGTGAAAAAAATTGTGAACAAAGTTGTGTATTGGGACAATGGATGACGTCTGCTTAGTATTACGATAATACTTAAAATGTCAATAAGAAGTTAAATCTGTGGCAACATCCACACTTTGAGAAAGGCAAAAGGTCAAAACCACTTGAGAAAGTAATCAATGTTGAACATTTGTAAATATAATGTATTTATTTGTGGTTTGAGACTAAAAACTACCTATCCCACAATGCATCATAATAGGCAATGTGGAAGTTTGGTATAACAGTAGGAAAGTAAAGATGGACTACTGCCATTTACCGTGATCAAGACCAGTTTGGTCGAAACGCGTAGGTGGAGTAAGGATGGCTAACTAATAAATAGAAGAAAAAACCCTCTGGAGAGTGCTGCGTGATATTCTTTGGTGACAATTATACATTCAAGGGACAGTCCAACCTTGCTACAAGCACCAGCTAACTTGCGCGCCCTTCGTTATCTGGACTACGTTGTTGGGAATATATATATATATATATATATATGTATATATATATATAAATTCACTGGAAAAAACAAAGGTTATAGGGACGTTATAGTTAGGCTCAGATTTGGTCCTTACAAAACCATTGCAATTGAGAAGTAATTGTTACCTGAGCTAACTGTAAGTTGCGCCCACACTGTACTGCTTATGACCTCACATATTACATCACTCATGACATGGTCAGTGACATCACTGATGACATCTCAAATGACATCACTGATGACATCATCCCGTGAGTGTAAGTGTTTTGTAAATGTTTCTGTGACTTAAAGATATATATCCTAAGCTACAGCATAAGTTAAATAACTTTTCTTTCTGTACTAGTAATTAGTCATACTATTTCTAACATTTCTCATCTGAGTAGCTGTGTGACTGCAGCAGTGTGTAAGTGGATGTCTGAGTGGCTGTATGGGTGTGAGAGTGGGTGTATGAGTGGCTATATGGATTTTTTAGTGGGTGTGTGAGTAGCTGCATGGGTGAATGAGTGGCTGTGTGAGTGATTGTATTAGAGAGTGAGTGGGTGTGTGAGTGGCTGTATGGGTGAGTTAGTGGCTGCGTGAGTGACTACGAAGGTATGTGAGTGGGTGGACAAGTGGCTGTATGGGTGAGAGAGTGACTGTGTGAGTGGCTGTATGGGTAGTGAGTAGCTGTTTGAGTATGCATGTAGGTAAGTGAGTGGGTGTGAGTGGTGGTATTGGAGAGTGAATGTTTTTGTGAGTGGCTGTAAGGGTGAGTGAGTGGGTATGTGAGTGGTTGTATGGATGTGCGAATGGGCATGGAAGTGCTTCCATGAATATGTGAGTGGGTGTGTGAGTCGTTGAATGGGTGAGAGAGTGGCTGTGTCAGTGGCTGTATGGGTAAGCAAGTGGGTGTGTGAGTAGTAGAATTGGTGAGTGAATGGCAATGTGAGTGACTGTATGGTTGAGTGTGTGGGTGTATGAGTACCTGTATGGGTAGTGAGTATCTGTTTGAGTATGCATGTAGGTAAGTGAGTGGGTGTGAGTGGTGGTATTGGAGAGTGAATGTTTTTGTGAGTGGCTGTAAGGGTGAGTGAGTGGGTATGTGAGTGGTTGTATGGATGTGCGAATGGGCATGGAAGTGCTTTCATGAATATGTGAGTGGGTGTGTGAGTCGTTGAATGGGTGAGAGAGTGGCTGTGTCAGTGGCTGTATGGGTAAGCAAGTGGGTGTGTGAGTAGTAGAATTGGTGAGTGAATGGCAATGTGAGTGACTGTATGGTTGAGTGTGTGGGTGTATGAGTACCTGTATGGGTGAGTGAGTGGCTGTGTGACTTTCTGTATGGGTGATTAGGTGGGTGTGTGAATGACTGAATGGGTGATTTAATAGATATGCAAGTGGCTGTATGAGTGTGTGGATGTGTGAGTGGCTGTAGGGATGAGTGATTGGTCATATGAGTACTGGTTTGGGTCGTGAATGGGTATATGAGTGGCTGTGTGGCATTAGGAGTGGGTATATGAGAGGTTCTATGAGGGTGTAAGTGGGTATCTGATTGGTTCTATGAATGATGTCATCAGTGATGTCATTTGAGATCTCATCTGTGATATCATTAGTGATGTCACTTACCATGTCATGAGTGTTGTAATGTGTGAGGTCATATGCAGTGCATTGCGAGGCATTGATAAGCGCTGAATTTCTATGGTTTTGTATGAGTGAAATATGAGCCCAACTATAATGCCTCTGTAACCTTTCGTTTTTTTAGTGAATTTCTAAGGTTTTTTTATTCTATTTCCTAACTATAATGTCCCTGTAACCTTTGGTTTTTTCATTGAATTTCTAAGGTTTTTTAAATTCTATTTCCGAACTATAACATCCCTGTAACTTTTGTTTTTTTAAGTGAATTTCTAAGGTTTTTTAAATTCTATTTCCTAACTATAATGTCCCTGTAAACTTTGGTTTTTTAAGTGAATTTCTAAGGTTTTTTACTGTATTTCCTAAGTATAACCTGTATCCTTTTAGAGTAAGTGTGTGACTGAGTGTATGAGTGTCTCTGTGGATGTGTGAGTGAGGGTGTGAGTGTCTCAGTGTGTGGGTGTGGGAGTGTCTGAGTGGGCCTGGGAGTGACTGCATAAGTGTCTCACTGGCTGTGTGAGTGTCTCAGTTGGTCTGTGAGTAGGTGTGAGAGTGTCTGAATGGGTTTGCAATGGTCACCAAGTATGTATGTCAGTCTGTGAGTGAGTGCATGAGTGTCTAAGTAAGTCTGTGAGTGGGTGTGTGACTGTCAACTTGGTGCGTGAGTGGGTGCATGAGTTTCTGAAAGGGGTTATGGGTGGGTGCTTGACTCTCTGAGTGGGTCTGTGAGTGAGTGTGTGAGTGTCTCATTGGCTCTGTGAGTGGGTGTGTGAGTGTCTCAGTTGGTCTGTGAGTGAGTGCATAAGTTTCTGAGTGAGTCTGTGAGTGAGTGAGTATCTGAGTGGGACTGTGAGTATGTGCATGAGTCTTTCAGTGGGCCTGTGAGTGGGTGTGTGAGTCTCTGAGTGGGTCTGTGAGTGGGGGAGTGAATATCTCAGTTGGTCTGTGAGATGGTGCATGCGTGTTGCTGCAAAATTTTAAAACATGTGCAGGCTCCTGCACTTGTTTAGGTGCGTGTGTGTTGCTGCAAAAATAAAAAATAAAACATGCATGGGCTCCCATGCATGTTTAGGAAAAATCCCCAAGGTGGACCAGGTCCTGGGGGGCATGTTCATTTATTTTAAAATTAAGGGAGGGGTGCATGGGGCTCCCCTCCATGGGCATTTCTATGCCCCGGATACCACCACCTCCCCGGGGCTTATGTGTTTATTAATGTGGGGGGCCACATGAACCCCCGGGCCTCTAGGACCACCACCTCCCAGACCAAATACATTTACTAAAGTGGGAGGGCGGCCATGCAACCCCCTTCCCTGGCCACATATGGTTCAGAGGACCCCATTCCCCACTGCGCCAGGCCTATAATAATGCATATTTTTAATAGGGGAGGTGGTGTGGCCCCCCTACCCAAGCCAAATTTTGGCCCCTTGGGACCCCATCCTCTGGCGCCTGGCCATAAACAAATGGGGGGGGCAACATGGTCCCACTCCTAGGTCCGATTTCGACCTCGGGGACCCCATCCCCTGGGGCCCTGCCTTCATTGAATATGGGCAGGGGCCACACAGCCCCCTACATTAATTTATTTCAGTGGCGGTCCCCAGGGATGTGGCCTCCTGAATTCTTTTAGCATAATTTGCCCCGGAAAGGTGGCAGTCCACGGGGCTGCAGGCGGACCGCGTGGGCCTTCCCACATTTACTTAAGCAGATTTTCCTCTGGGAGGTGATGGTCCCTGGGGCATGCGTGGGCTTAGCAGGCCCACCTGTATACATATTTTCCAGTGCCCCTAGGAGGTGGCAGTCTTTAGGGCTGCGGGGGGGGGCCTTGTGGGCCCCACTGCATTCATTCATACAGATTTGCCCTGGGGAGGTGCTGGTTCCCGGGGCTTTCATAAGCCCTAGGAGGGGGTCATGTGCGTCCCCATCCTATTTTTATAGTATACCCCCGGGATATGATCCACCTGGGGACTATAATAAAAACAAGCGTGGGAGACAGCACTTTTTTTTTACCACAGATTTGCAACCCTGTTGCGTATCCACTGCAAAAATAAAAAAAAAGAAACCTTTTTTTTGCCCAAGAGGCCTAGGGGGTCAGGGTATTTCTACCCTGCCCCTCTATTTTTTTAACACCAAAAGATGGCTGCCAACACTTCTTAATTGAAGTGGTGGCAGCCAATCAGATCTCAGCACAAGATCAGGAGGGTTTCCGGAGCCTTCGCAGCCCAATATATACAAATAGTTTTTTCTCTTAATATCTCAAAAACTACTGAATGCATTCACACCAATTTACAAATTACCTTTTTGCCAAATTTGGTGCAATTCCATTTGGCAGTTAGGGCTGTATTCATGTCTAGCATCCCTATGGAAAAATTGCATAGGAAAAATGCATTTGGGACCCCCCTTCTTTTCGGCCCCCACTCAATGAATCACCTCATAACTTTCAAGACAGTAGCCGAAGTGAGTGTCACAGTAGTTTTGAAAATTTTGTGAGGATTCATCAAATGGTGCCAAAGTTATTGGCAAAACAAAAAATGTTCTTCGTATGGAAACTAGGTCCTAACTATATAATGCTTGAGCAATTCAACTTTCCTGGGAGTGCGTCTCGCTCAGGGGCAACCTCTTTCCTTACATTAATACAGCCGGCCCGGCCGTGAGACGCACCCTCGCAAAACATCAGCGGGTCCACGGCTGTCTTATTCGGATGGCGAAATGCAGAACAGGGGGTGCTTTTGGATATGTGAGACTGAATTTGTGAATTATGATATTTTAAAGAACTCTTTTTTTAAAATGGCGATTATGACAGCGACCCACATGTGTTACAAACTTTTGGAACTTCCAGTCCCATGATGCAATGCGTATGCAGCTCACCTGAGTATGATGAATTGTGAATAAAGGGAAGTTACTGGAGGTTGCTGGCTATCGTCATTTGGGGCAGTTTTGCTTTGGAAGAAGGGCGCACGGCCCGAAACGCGTTGGCGAGGGCTGCCGAGTGTGATTCACGGGAGCTGTCTCCTTGAGCAATTCAACTTTCCTGGGAGTGCGTCTTGCTCAAGGGCAACCTCTTTCCATATATATATATATATATATATATATATATATATATATATATATATATATATATATATATATTCACTGAAAAAACCATAGGTTTCAGGCACGTTATAGTTAGAAATTAGCATTTAAAAACCTTACAAATTCACTGAAAAAACCATAGGTTTTAGGGACAGTTATAGTTAGTTGGACATTTCACTCATACAAAACCATAGAAATTCCCCCGTTATAGTTAGTTCAGCTAACTATAACTCGCGCCCCGCAATGCACTGCTGATGACGTCACATATTACATCACTCATGACATGGTCAGTGACATCACTGATGACATCACTGATGACATCTCAAATGACATCACTGATGACATCATCCAGTGACTGTGTGTTTCTGTAAAGTTTGAAATATGTTTAATATATATAGGGAAAGGCATATTGAAGAATGAGTGGGTGTATAAGTGTCTGAATGGATGATTTAGTAGGTGCGTGACTGACTCTATAAGTGAGTGATTAAACATATCTTTCTGAATGCATGGGTTAGTGAGTAAACTGTGTGAATGTCTGTATCCATGTGTCTGTTGGTGTGTAAGCGACTGCATGGGTTTGCAAATAGCTACATGAGTGTCTATATGGGTTATTGATTTGTTGTCTGAGTATCTGTATGGGTGCCTGAGTGTTTGTGTGGGTGGGGTGTGTGTGACTCTGAGCATAGATGTGTGAGTGGGTGATTCACTGGGTGCATGGTTTCAAGAGTGCATCTGTGATGGACTGTATGGGTGGGTGAGTGTGTGTTTGTGGGTGTGTTAGTGAGTGAATGTATATCTCAGTGGTACATGTGTGAGTAACTACATATGTGAAAAGTAGTATATATGTGTGTTGGAGTACATAATTGACTACAAATGAGAGTGTGTTATTGTGAGAGTGGCTGTATGGATGAGTGTGTGCTTGTATCATTGATTGTATAAGAGCGTAAGAATGTGCTAGTATTTGTATGAGTAATTGAGCTGGTGTGCGTATAACTGTATATCTGAGTAAATGGCAGTGTGATTAATTATTTCCATGACTGACTAGGTGTGTGAGTACCTCTATGGATGAGTGGCGGTGTATGAGTGTCTATATAGGTGTATGAGTGCATATGATAGTCCTGTACTGAGTGACCATAAGTATGAGTGACTGTACGGGTGAGTGAGTGGATGTGTGTGTAGACCTAAGAATCAGTGAGTGGGTATGTAGTTATTGGTGTTGGAGTGTCTATGGTTTTGAAAATGGAAGTCTGTAATTTAGAGTGGGTGTATCTAAAGTTATGTTAGGGTGTGAGAAGATGCATGAAATTATCACATGGATGATGTCATGAGTGATGTCATGAGTGATGTCATTTGAGATGTCATCAGTGATGTCATCAGTGATGTCACTGACCATGTCATGAGTGATGTAATATGTGACGTCATCAGCAGTGCATTGTGGGGCGCGAGTTATAGTTAGCTGAACTAACTATAACGGGGGAATTTCTATGGTTTTGTACGAGTGAAATGTCCAACTAACTATAACTGTCCCTAAAACCTATGGTTTTTTCAGTGAATTTGTAAGGTTTTTTAAATGCTAATTTCTAACTATAACGTGCCTGAAACCTATGGTTTTTTCAGTGAATTTCAAAGGTTTTTTAAATGCTAATTTCTAACTATAACGTGCCTGAAACCTATGGTTTTTTCAGTGAATTTCAAAGGTTTTTCAAATGCTAGTTTGTAACTATGCCTACAGAAGTAGGACATGTGAAGAAAGAAGAAAAAACGCACAGAAAGAAGCAAAAGAAATGTAGAAAGAAACAGAAGTCCACAAAGACGAAGAAAAATGCAGGAAGAAGCAAGACATGTGCAGAAAGAACCAACAGAGGAGCAGAAAGAGGCCTTGTTGCAAAATCATCCTGTGCCCACACCTTTTCCAGACGGGTACTGGTGGTAACTGACTCTGACTAACCAGGCCTAGAGCCAGTGCTATGGTAAAAGACACTTAGAATACAGTTAAAACACCTACATACACTAGGGAACACTATGCGTTGGGGTACCCCTGTGATTAGCATGACCTCCTCTGTAACTCCCTAGTACATAATAGGGCAGGGGGATTAAAACTACCTCTTAAAACGTGCCATGGGGCGCGTTTGCACACTGGTGTAGGGAGGGGGGAGCCTGAGGTTACATGTGTGCAAGCACACCCTCTGGCCGTTTTAAGTTGGGGGATAAAGTCCCCTTGAATCCTAAGGGTCCCTGGAGTCCAACTAGCCCACCAGGTACCTCCAGTAAGTGCCACAGAGTTGCGTTGCAGAGAGGTGTAAAAAGGGGCATTGCCTGGACCACCTCTCTGCAATGCAGCGCAGTGGCGCTTACTGGAAGCACCTGGTGGGCTAGTTGGCCCCCAGGGGCCCTCATGATTGAAGGGGAATTAATTCCCCAACTTAAAACGCGCCACAGGGCGTGTTTGCACACGTCACCTCAGGCCCCGTCCCCTCCCTTCACCACTGTGTAAACATGCCCTGTGGCCGTTTTAAGTTGGCAAATTAAGTTCCCTTGAATCCTGAGGGTCCCAGGGGTCCAACTAGCCCACTAAGTACCTCCAGTAAGCGCCACAGAGCTGCATTGCAGAAAGGTGTAAAAAGGGGCATGGCCTCTGAACACCTCTCTGCAACGCAGCTCCCTGGCGCATACTGGAGGTACCTGGTGGGCTAGTTGGCCCCCAGGGACCCTCAGTATTCAAGGGCAATTAATTCCCCAACTTACAACTCGCCAGGGGGCGCGTTTGCACAGTGGTGAAGGAAGGGGGCGGGGCCTGCGGTGACATGTGTGCAAACACGCCCTGTGGCGCATTTTAAGTTGGGGAATTAATTCCTCTTCAATCCTGAAGGTCCCTGGGGGCCAACTAGCCCACCAGGTACCTCCAGTATGTGCCAGGGAGCTGCCTTGCAGAGAGGTGTTCAGAGGCCATGCCCCTTTTTACACCAGTCTGCAACGCAGACTGTGGCGCTTACTGGAGGTACCTGGTGGGCTAGTTGGCCCCCAGGGACCCTCCGGATTGAAGAGGAATTAATTCCCCAACTGAAAACGCTCCACAGGGTGTGTTTGCACACATGTCAGCTAAGGCCCCGCCCCCTCCCTTCACCACTGTGCAAACGCGCCCCGTGGCGCGTTTTATGTTGGGTGATTAAGTCTCCTTGAATCCTGAGGGTCCCTGGGGTCCAACTAGCCCACCAGGTACCTCCAGTAAGCGCCACAGAGCTGCGTTGCAGAGAGGTGTAAAAGGGCGTGGCCTCTGAACACCTCTCTGCAACGCAGCTCCTGGCGCATACTGGATATTCCTGGTGGGCTCGTTGGCCCCAGGGACCCCAGTATTCAAGGGGAATTAGTTCCCCATCTTACAACGCGCCAGGGGCGCGTTTGCAGAGTGCTGCAGGAGGGGGCGGGGCCTCCGGTGCGATGCCGGTCTTTTTCTTAAATTTATTTTTATAGAAGGGGGGCTGTGTGGCCCCCCTTCTTTTCCTATTTTTGGGCCCTGGGGACCCCATCCCCCAGGGCCTGACCCCTATTTTCTGATTTTTAAAAAAACGGAAGGGGGGCCGCGTGGCCTCCCCTCCTGAGGCCATTTTTGGGCCCCGGGGCATGGCCATTGTTTTTTTTGTTGTAAATAATTGGAGGGGGGCTGCTTGGCCCCCCTCCTCAGGCCTTTTATGGCCCCGGGGACCCCATCCCCCGGGGCCGGCCTTTGCGTGTTTTTTTTTTTTATTATGGGGGAGGGGGACCGCGTGGCCCCCCTCCCGGGCCACTCATGGGCCCGGGGTCCCCATCCCCCAGGGCCTGGCCTCTCGTTGGGGACCGTGGGGGGGTCCCCAATCCCCCCACAGTGCCGCCGGCTCCCCGCGTCCTGCGGGAGCCGGCATTGCTTTTCCACAAGGGGAGCTGCTGACATGCAGCTCCCTTATGGAAAGCAATTCTGCTTGCTTCATTGAAGCGAGAGCAGGTTTCCCTGCTCTCGCTTCAATGAAGCAAGCAGAGTTTGCAATGACAGGGCGGGAGCCGCGAGGCTCCCGCCCTGTCATTGCAAGCAGCAGTGTCCCGGGGTGGGCACCCAGGGACACTGCAGGAGCCGGCCCTGGGGGTGGTGGTCCCCAGGGCCATCACGGGCTCCAGGAGGGGGCCATGCGGCCCCCTCCCACCTGTTGCACAGCCCCGGGAGGTGGTGGTCCCCGGGGCTCGGGGGTCCGTAACAGACCCCCAAATGTACATTTTAAGTGCCCCGGGGAGGTGGCGGTCCCTGGGGCGTGTGGGGGGGCTCGAGCCCCCCCACACATGTATTTTTTTTTTTAAATGAAGCCCCGGGGTGGCGGTCCCCGGGGCTGGGGGGGCTGTGAGCCCCCGCCGCAAATATGTAAGATAAGCCCCGGGGGGTGGCGGTCCCCAGGGCTGGGGGGCCCCTTTGGGCCCCCCATCACAATACTACTATTGCCCCCGGGATTTGGCCCACCCGGGGGCTGAATATTAACGAAGCGCGGGAGCCGTGCTTCTTTATTTTTTTATTCTCTGCAGGATCCGCGCACCCTGCGCGGATTTTGCCGATTCTTACAAAAACCATTTTTTTGGGCCCTGGGAGTCCTTGTGGGACCCTCTAAGCAGGCCTAGGGGGTCAGGGTGTTCTACCCTGCCCCCTTTTGCGTTTGTGCACTTGTTTCTCAGATTTCTTGTGCCTCGGTTCTACCGAGGCACAAGATAGCTGCCAACACTTCCTGGTTTGGAGTGTTGACAGCCAATTAGCATACAGCTCATGATCGGGAGGGTGCGCGGATCCTCCGCGGCCATAGATATATATGTGTTTTTACTTTTGATTTTCTCAGCAACTACTGAACGGATTTACACCATTTAACAAAAGGGTTCTTTCTGAACCAAGAACTACCTCTTTGCCAAATTTGGTGTAATTCCGTTCAGCAGTTCGAGCTGTAGCCGTGTCTAAAGTTTCCTATGGAAAATTGCATGGGGAAAACATGTTTTGGGACCCCCCTTTTTTCTCGGCCCCCGCTTGCTGAATCACCTTGAAACTTTCAGGATAGGAGCGGACCGGAGCGCCCCACGAGTTTTGAAAATTTCGCGAAGATTCGTCAACCGGCGCCAAAGTTATTGAAATAGAATGTTGTGAATTTCTATGGAAAATAGGTCCTAACTATAACTATCTACTGGCGACTGCCAGTAGATAATATATATATATATATATATATATATATATATATATATATATATATATATATATATATATATATATATATATATTTATATATATATATTATCTACTGGCGGTCGCCAGTAGATAGTTATAGTTACAACCTATTATCCATAGGAAATCCGCGACATTCTATTTGAAATAACTCTCTTGCCGGTTGACGTATCTTCGCAAAATTTTCAAACTTTGTGGCCCGCTCCGGTCCGCTCCTACCCTGAAAGTCTCGGGGGATTCGTCAAGCGGGGGCCGAGAAAAAGGGGGTCCCAAAACGCGTTTTCCCCATGCATTTTTCCATAGGAAACTTTAGACACGGCTACAGCCCGAACTGCTGAACGGAATTACACCAAATTTGGCAAAGAGGTAGTTCTTGGTTCAGAAAGAACCCTTTTGTTAAATGGTGTAAATCCGTTCAGTAGTTGCTGAGAAAATGAAAAGTAAAAAGATAGTGATATCTAGGGCCGCGGATCCTCCCGAGCACGAGCTTTATGTTAATTGGCTGTCAACACTCCAAACCAGGAAGTGTTGGCAGCCATTTTGTCCTCGGTAGAACCGAGGGACAGAAACAAGTGCGCAAAGCGCACAAAGGGGGCAGGGTAGAAACACCCTGACCCCTAGGTCTGCTCAGGGGTCCCACAAGGACCCCTGGGCAAAAAAATAATTTTTTTTTTTTTAAAAATCGGCAGGATGCGCTCAGGGAGCGCGAACCCTGCCGAAAAAAAAAATCGTAGCGCGGTCTCTTGCGCTTCGATGTTAATTGGCCCCGGGTGGGCCAAGTCCCGGGGGCATGCTGGGGGGGTTAATTTTATGTGTGGGGGCCTCTAAGGGCCCCAAGCCCGGGGACCACCACCCCCGTGGCCTTATGTAGTAATGGTGCGGGAGGGCTCTGAGCCCTCCCGCAGCCCCGAGGACCACCACCTCCCGGGGCTTCTTTTTTAAATTAAAAACCTGTGTGGGGGGCTCCAGCCCCACACGCCCGAGACCACCACCTCCCGGGGCACTAAGAAAATTAAAATGGGGGTCCGTTTTGGACCCCAAGTCCCGGGGACCACCACCTCCCGGGGCTTTCAAAATGTAGGGAGGGGGCCGCGCGGCCCCCTCCTGGAACCTGTGATGGCCCTGGGGACCGCCACCCCCAGGGCCGGCTCCTGCAGTGTCCCGGGGTGCCTACCCCGGGACACTGCTGTTTGCAATGACAGGACGGGAGCCTCGCGGCTCCCGTCCTGTCATTGCAAACTTGCTTTGGATATTGGAAGAGAGAGCAGGAAACCTGCTCTCTCTTCCAATATCCAAAGCACATTGCTTTCCACATGGGGAGCAGCATGTTAGCTGCTCCCCATGTGTAGCAATGCCGGCTCCCGTAGGACACGGGGAGCCGGCGGGACTGTGGGGGTTTGGGGACCCCCACAGTCCCCAACGAGAGGCCAGGCCCCGGGGATGGGGTCCCCGGGGCCATAAGAGGCCACGGAGGGGGCCACGCAGCCCCCCTCCCAAAGTAACAAAAACAAAAAACAAAAAAAAAAGTGCAAGGCCGGCCCCGGGGATGGGGTCCCCGGGGCCTTAAATGGCCTGAGGAGGGGGCCACGCAGCCCCCTCCAAATAAAAAAAGAGGCCATGCCCCGGGGATGGGGTCCCGGGGCCAATACAGGCCCAGGAAAGGGGGCCACGCGGCCCCTTCCCGTTTTTTATTTTATTTTAATTTAAAAAGGAGTAAGGCCCTGGGGGATGGGGTCCCCAGGGCCTAAAAATAGGAAAAAGGAAGGGGCCACACAGCCCCCTTCAGGAAAAAAAAACAAAAATGATCGGGCTTGTAGGCCCCGCCCCTTCCTTCACCACTCTGCAAACGCGCCCCTGGCGCGTTTGCAGAGAGGAACAATTCCCCTTGAATACTGGGGGTCCCTGGAGGCCAACTAGCCCACCAGGAACCTCCAGTATGCGCCAGGGAGCTGCCTTGCAGAGAGGTGTACAGAGGCCACGCCCCTTTTACACCTCTCTGCAACGCAGCTCTTTGGCGCTTTGGAGGTATATGGTGGGCTAGATGCACCCCAGGGACCCTCAGGATTCAAGGAGTTAATCCCCGACTTAAAACGCGCCACGGGCGCGTTTGCACAGTGGTGAAGGGAGGGGCGGGGCTTCAGGTGACATGTGTGCAAACAGGCCCCGTGGCGCGTTTTAAGATGGGGAATTAAATCCTCTTCAATCCTGAGGGTCCCTGGGGGCCAACTAGCCCAACAGGTACGTCCAGAAAGCGCCACAGAGCTGCGTTGCAGAGAGGTGTAAAAGGGGTGTGGCCTCTGTACATGTCTCTGCAACGCAGCCCCTGGCGCATACTGGAGGTTCCTGGTGGGCTAGTTGGCCCGTAGGGACCCTCATGATTCAAGGGGACTTAATCCCCCAACTTAAAACGCGCCACGGGCGCGTTTGCACAGATGTCACCTCAGGCCCCGCCCCTCCCTTCACCATTGTGCAAATATTCCTCTAAAATCAGCCGAAATACGAATTCTGATTTACTCACCTGTTATCAGGAGAGACCTCAGTGCTGCATCTTTCAGCCCAGTACTGGTCCTGAAAAGTAATTTTAACCGTACTTACCGGTAACTTGAATTTCCTTCATAGGCTAACATTGACTGGTTTCACTTGGAAATTCTTCTAAGTGTGGAGTTTTGGAACTTTAAAATATTCCTCTAAAATCAGCCGAAATACGAATTCCGATTTACTCACCTGTTATCAGGAGAGACCTCAGTGCTGCATCTTTCAGCCCAGTACTGATCCTCAAAAGTAATTTTAACCGTACTTACCAGTAACTTGAATTTCCTTCCATAGGATATCATTGCCTGCTTTTTGCTGAAAAAGTTTCTAAGTGTTGATTTTTGAAACATACAAATATTCCTCTAAAATCAGCCGAAATCCGAATTCTGATTTACTCACCTGTTATCAGGAGAGACCTCAGTGCTGCATCTTTCAGCCCAGTACTGGTCCTGAAAAGTAATTTTAACCGTACTTACCAGTAACTTGAATTTCCTTCCATAGGCTAACATTGACTGGTTTCACTTGGAAATTCTTCTAAGTGTGGAGTTTTGGAACTTTAAAATATTCCTCTAAAATCAGCCGAAATCCGAATTCCGATTTACTCACCTGTTATCAGGAGAGACCTCAGTGCTGCATCTTTCAGCCCAGTACTGGTCCTGAAAAGTAATTTTAACCGTACTTACCAGTAACTTGAATTTCCTTCATAGGCTAACATTGACTGGTTTCACTTGGAAATTCTTCTAAGTGTGGAGTTTTGGAACTTTAAAATATTCCTCTAAAATCAGCCGAAATACGAATTCCGATTTACTCACCTGTTATCAGGAGAGACCTCAGTGCTGCATCTTTCAGCCCAGTACTGATCCTCAAAAGTAATTTTAACCGTACTTACCAGTAACTTGAATTTCCTTCCATAGGATATCATTGCCTGCTTTTTGCTGAAAAAGTTTCTAAGTGTTGATTTTTGAAACATACAAATATTCCTCTAAAATCAGCCGAAATCCAATTCTGATTTACTCACCTGTTATCAGGAGAGACCTCAGTGATGCATCTTTCAGCCCAGTACTGGTCCTGAAAAGTAATTTTAACCGTACTTACCAGTAACTTGAATTTCCTTCCATAGGCTAACATTGACTGGTTTCACTTGGAAATTCTTCTAAGTGTGGAGTTTTGGAACTTTAAAATATTCCTCTAAAATCAGCCGAAATCCGAATTCCGATTTACTCACCTGTTATCAGGAGAGACCTCAGTGCTGCATCTTTCAGCCCAGTACTGGTCCTGAAAAGTAATTTTAACCGTACTTACCAGTAACTTGAATTTCCTTCCATAGGATATCATTGTCTGGTTTTCAGCAGAAAAGTTTCAAAGTGTTGATTTTCACAAACTACAAATATTCCTAAAAATCGCCTGTATGACTTAAACGCATTCTTTCAACTGTTTACAGGAGATGCACCAGTGCTGGATCCAGGATCCAACACTGAGTAAGAAAAAGTAACGATAACAGTTTTTAACTTCTAAGTGAATTTCCTTCCATAGGATAACATTGGTGATTCTATGAGAAAAAGTTTCTAAGTGTGAACTTTTAAAGTACAATAATATTCCTTAAAAATCACGACTGTAACCAAAACGCTTTTACTCAACTGTTTACAGGAGATGTCCCAGGACTGAATCTAGGATCCAGTAATGTGGTTAGAAAAGTAATCCATAAAGTAACTAATTGCATTTAACTAGAAATTCACATTGAGCTGAATGTTGCATTGTGTTTGAAAATGTGTTGCCCATTGCAACAACTGTAACTACTGTACTTAAAAGTCTATTGCCTATGTGCAAAGTAATTAAACTAAAGTAATTCATTCTGAGAAAGTATTTTTGTAATGTAATGTATAATGTAATTACAATGTAATTTAAAAAATAAAATATGTAAAAAAATTGTTTCTAAAAATTTGGAAATCAGTATGAAAAAAATTTATATAACAATTAATACATTTAAAAATTGTCATTTACAAAACCTTTGAAATTCACTGAAAAAACTGTAGGTTTCAGACATGTTATAGTTACAAATTAGCATTTAAAAAACCTTTGAAATTCACTGAAAAAACCATAGGTTTCAGGGACGTTATAGTTACAAATTAGCATTTAAAAAACCTTTGAAATTCACTGAAAAAACCATAGGTTTAGGGACAGTTATAGTTAGTTGGACATTGCACTCGTACAAAACCCGTGAAATTCCCCGTTATAGTTAGTCCAGCTAACTATAACTCGCGCCCGCAATGCACTGCTGATGACGTCACATATTACATCACTCATGACATGGTCAGTGACATCACTGATGACATCACTGATGACATCTCAAATGACATCACTGATGACATCATCCACGTGATAATCTGATGCACCTCCTCACACCCTAATATAACCTTTGATACACCCACTCTAAATTACAGACTGCCATTCGCAAAACCATAGACACTCCAACACCAATAACTACATACCCACTCACTGATTCTTAGGTCTACGCACACATCCACTCACTCACCCGTACAGTCACTCATACTTACGGTCACTCAGTACAGGACTATCATATGCACTCATACTCCTATATAGACACTCAAACACCGCCACTCATCCATAGAGGTACTCACACACCTAGTCAGTCATGCAAATAATTAAACACACTACCATTTACTCACCTATACAGTTATACACACACCAGCTCACTTACTCATACAAATAGTAGCACAATCTTACGCTCTTATACAATCACTGATACAAGCACACACTCATCCATACAGCCACTATCACAATCACTCACTCTCGCTTATAGCTATTTATATACTCCAACACACATATATACTGCCTTTCACATATGTAGTTACTCACACATGTACCACTGGGACATGCATTCACTCACTAACACACTCTTACACACACTTACCCACCCATACAGTCTATCACAGTTGCACTCTTGAAACCATCCACCCAGTGAATCACCCACTCACACATCTATGCACAGAGTTGCACACACCCCTCCCACACAAACACTCAGGCACCCATACAGATACTCAGACAAGCATTCAATAACTCATATAGACACTCATGTAGCTATTCACAAACACATGCAGCCACTTACACAGCAACAGACAGACGGATACAGACATTCACCCAGTTTAGTCACTAACCCATGCATTCAGTAAGATACGTTAAATCACTCACTTATAGAGTCAGTCACGCACCTACTAAATCATCCATACAGACACTTACACACCCACTCATTCTTCAATACGTCTTTTCCTATATATATTAAAAATATTTAAACTTTACAGAAACACACAGTCACTGGATGATGTCATCAGTGATGTCATCAGTGATGTCATTTGAGATGTCATCAGTGATGTCATCAGTGATGTCACTGACCATGTCATGAGTGATGTAATATGTGACGTCATCAGCAGTGCATTGCGGGGCGCGAGTTATAGTTAGCTGGACTAACTATAACGAGGGAATTTCACGGGTTTTGTACGAGTGCAATGTCCAACTAACTATAACTGTCCCTAAAACCTATGGTTTTTCAGTGAATTTCAAAGGTTTTTAAATGCTAATTTGTAACTATAACGTCCCTGAAACCTATGGTTTTTTCAGTGAATATATATATATATATATATATTTATATATATATATAAATATATATATATATTCACTGAAAAGACCATAGGTTTCAGGCACGTTATAGTTAGAAATTAGCATTTAAAACCTTAGAAATTCACTGAAAAACCATAGGTTTCAGGGACGTTATAGTTCTTTGGAGAGTTTACTCGTACAAAACCAGAGAAATTCCACCATTATAGTTAGTTCAGCTAACTATAACTCGCGCCCCGCAATGCACTGCTGATGACGTCACATATTACATCATTCATGACATGGTCAGTGACATCACTGATGACATCACTGATGACATCTCAAATGACATCACTGATGTCCCCATCCCCCAGGGCCTGACCCCTTTTTCATAAAAATAAAAAATATATAATCGGGAAGGGGGCTGCGTGGCCCCCCTCCCGAGGCCAATTTCGGCCCCGGGGACCCCATCCCCTGGGGCATGGGCAGAATTTTTTTCCTTTTTTTTAATGTTTCTAGGAGGGCCACGTGGCTCCCCTCCTAAGGCCAATTATGGCCCCGGGGACCCCATCCCTTAGGGCCGGCCTTCGCTTTAAAAAAAAAAATTACTTATTGGGGAGGGGGGCCACGTGGCCCCCCTCCCGGGCCACTTCTGGCCCTGGGGACCCCATCCCCCTATGTCCTGGCCTCTCCGTTGGGGACTGTGCGGGGGAGCCCCAATGCCCCCATGGTCCCGCCGGCTCCCCGCCTCCTGCGGGAGCCGGCATTGCTTTTCCACAAGGGGAGCTGCTGACATGCAGCTCCCCTTGTGGAAAAGCAATTCTGCTTTGCTTCATTGAAGCGAGAGCAGGATTCCCTGCTCTCGCTTCAATGAAGCAAAGCAGAGTTTGCAATGACAGGGCGGGAGCCACAGGGCTCCCGCCCTGTCCCGCCCTGTCATTGCAAACAGCAGTGTCCCGGGGGTGGGCACCCCAGGACACTGCAGGAGCCGGCCCTGGGGGGTGGCGGTCCCCAGGGCCATCGAGGGCTCCAGGAGGGGGGCCGTGCGGCCCCCCTCCCTTCATTTTAAAAGCCCCGGGGAGGTGGTGGTCCCCGGGGCCTGGGGGTCCATAAAGGACCCCCGAATTTAAATATAGAGTGCCCCCCACACATCTTTTCAAATTACCCCTGTGTTTTATTTTCAAAGCCCCGGGGAGGTGGCGGTCCCCGGGGCTGCGGGGGGGCCGCGTGCTCCCCCGCATTTAATGTGCAAAGCCCCACTAAGGATGCATGGACTGTGGTATTACAGAAGTCCATGACCCCAACTACCGTTTGGGGTCTGGTATTGATGGATATTATCAATATTTGGAACCGTATGGTACTTTTTAATTATCTTTTTTATCGGCACTTGCTGTAAATCCCGATTTTGTAATGGACATTGAAAAATCCAACGGACTAGCAGCCTTATCTCACTTGTGTATTTTGGGGTGTCTTGAGTGAGCATTATACCATATTTACTTCATGCATGCACCCACTTGGGAAGCATGGATTGTGATATTACAAAAGTCCATGACCCCAACTACCGGTTGCGGTCTAGTATTGATGGATATTATCCATATAGGGAATCATAATGTGCCCTTTATTTGGCCATAAATATACAAGGACTTGCTGCAAATCTTTAACTTTATTTTTGGAATGGACATCACACTGTCCAATGGACAAACAGTTTCACCTTATTTGTGTAAATTGGGATGTTTCTAGTGATCAATACACTATATATACTTGAGCACGGTGACACGACAATGGCTATAGTAATGAATGTGGCGAAATTTAACACAATTGCCCGTTTTCACTCAAATTATTATACTTATCCTTTTTCTTTAACATTTATGTTTCAATGCTGGTAATTTTACACAGAATTCACTGTATTACAAGTGTGAAGTCATTTATTTGAATGATTTAACATGTTTAAAGATGGTGGTTATAATGAATTGCGTCAATGCCGCCACTCCCTTGTTCGTTTCCATGTTTTACACCATGTGATACAATAAAAGCGGAAGAAGAAATGGTGCTTACTGTCATGTGCAAGGTTGTAACTGGACAAGCAAAATGAATTGACTTTTGCTGCTCAACCCTGAAATAAACATCATTTGTGATCCATGATTTGGAGTGCCGCTCTCAGTTTTTGAATTTTAAAGATGAGACTTTTTTATATATATATATTGATAGATGGGTACATTTAAAAGAGGGAAAATGGATACTGTCTTTTTTAGAAAAGATAGGGAAGGGTATAATGAATTTTAGATAATATTTTTTATATAAGGAATAATTGTTTATCTTATTGACTTTTCCCCTCCAGCCCCCCCTTCCCCGCCCCCTTTCCCCCCTTCCTCTATCGATGACTATATGAATTTTAACATCTTTTTAACATTTTTGTGGTCTGTTTTACCCATGCTGAACTATAGTGAAAGTATACTCTATAGATACCATCTATATCAGTTTTCTAAATAACCCTTTAGAACTAGTCATATAAGCCATCAAGTTTGATTTAAAAACACAAATGCTATAAAATTACTTTGTAACAGGTAGGAGGTGAAACTAAAATGAAGATGAGGAGATTAAGATTGGCAAAATAGGAACATGAAAGGCTAGAGATATCTATAAAAAGTGTGGATGATATTCAAAGAAACAAGGGAATTAACAGGAGTGAAGAAAAAAATATATTAGATGGGTCACTGTTTTTAATCATCACTAAACACTTAGCACAGCACTAGTTTGCACATAGTTAATAGGAATATGATAAAGATAATTTATGAATGACATACCACCAAACAAAATGTAATAGGGATTCATCCCATTAATTTTGTATTGCAAATATAGCGTGGTTTGCATACACAGGCCATTTGGGATTAGTGGGTTGACTATTATCTTCAGGGATTTATCCTATGAATAATGATATTGAGCATTATGAATTTTAATTTGTCGTAGGCCCTCGATAAGGACATTCCCAGCCACTAATTTTTATCATTCAAAATTGTGGTATTTTAAAAAATGTATTTTACATAAATGCAGTTTTGCACATATCAGCACTATTTGCACTTTATTTAGTAAATATTGAGATATGTAGTATAAAATTGTGAAATTATCTATGTTGAAAGAGTATATATGGCCGCAGTGTTTTTACCATTTCCATTGTAACTATGGTCACGTGGTGGGTTTTGAATAATGCACTGTCACTTTAAAAACTGTGAACTGCCATTATCACATTGTCATGTGAACAAGGCTCGGACGAGCCGAAACGTTATGGCGGCATATTATAAAAAAATAAATTAATTTTGCACTTATTTGCTGGTCCGTGTCCGTGCTGGTTGTGGAGGTGACGAGAAGGAGTTACTGCTACTCAGCTGCGGAGTTAGCGATATATATATATATATATATATATATATATATATATATATATATATTCCTTCCTGAAACCAACACTTTCGGATGATTCGGCTGCACTTCCCCGTGATTACAGCTCTGACAGAGGTGCCATTTGAAATATATATATATATATATTCACTTAAAAAACCAAAGGTTACAGGGACATTAAATTTAGGAAATGCAATAAAAAAAACTTAGAAATTCACTGAAAAAACCAAAGGTTCCAAGGAAGTTATAGTTAGGCTGACATTTCACTCGTACAAAACCAGAGAAATTCAGCAGTTATAGTTAGCTGAGCTAACTATAACTCATGCCCTCGCAATGCACTGCTTATGACCTCACATATTACATCACTCATGACATGGTCAGTGACATCACTGATGACATCACCTGGAGACCAAAGCTTGGTGCAGCCCTTCCCTGCACCTCATGCCCGCCTCATCACTGCGTGAATTCAGGAAAGCCCTCAAGACCTGGGTGTTCAAATGACTAGATCACCATGAAGCAGCTAGCAACTCCAGCACCTTGAGACCCTCATGGGTGAATTGCTGCACCTTAAAAAACCCTGATTGATTGATATCTAGGGATGTGAAGCCTCCGTGGATCTGACATCTCATGATGAGATCTTATTGGCTGCCACCACTTCAACAAGGAAGTGGTGGCAACCATCTTGGGGCTCAGGACTGAGCCCAAGTCCCCCAAAAATGCAAAAAAAACTAGAAAGGGCATGGTTGGAATACCCTGACCCTCTAGGCCTCTTTAAAAAAAATATTTGTAATCCTCTCAAGTATCCCCACAGCCCACGGCGCAGAATGGCAGTAGGCTGCTATGTCATAGATGCGGGTGCACTGATCCCATGGCAGCGCTAGTTTGTGGCAACCCTGGAGGAAGGTAAAGCAATGTCATTGGGTGCTTATACTAATTTAGCACATGGAGCATGTCTTGTCAGGTGTGACCTTGTGCTACCAGAGGGATTGGGTCATATGCATAGTAGGATCCCCAAAAAGCATGCAGTCACACATGTGTACACTGTCAACACATAAATTAAACACATGCAATGACAGTAAGCAGGACAACTGTACTATTCACACCCAACACAGCAATTCCTGTAAATGATAACACGCATTCCACATCCCAATACCCACAAAAACGCACATTTGCCCTATTGCATCAAAAAAAATTGAGGCGTGAGCTTAAAGCATGGATCTTGCTGCCACTGTGTCAGCCAAAAATGTTTCATCCTAGCTAACGCGTATAAATGACCGGATGGTGGCATTGTCAGGCCTTGTGTGAAAGGGACACATCGACTGGTAGTGTAAAAAAAGATGCATCGGCTGAGAACGTGATGCATCCACCCAGGAAGGGATGTAATGGATAAGGGAATGTCGCGTTCTCGATAGGGATATTGTCGACATCACTAAGTTAGCATGGCTCGTGCAGCCATGATGCTGCTTTTGCGCACATTACTACATAACTTTATTATTGCAAGACTCTGTTTATGCCTTTCACATGAGAACTGTCTGCTGTGTTCGTTCTTTGCCTGTTCCTGGAGGTTAGTCTGAACATTGTGAGCAAGGTCGATAAACAATGCCCCTTGTTATTTTGTTCTGGTCAGGCCCTAGCACCTAGACAAAACATACCACTGCAGTTGCGGCTGGAGACTCGTGCTTTGATATTATGGGGATACATGTTTAGGTAATAGACACTTGGAGAGCGACCTTTCCAGGGAGAAGAGCAATAGCCACCTTCGATGTAGACATCACATCTATGCTCTAAGGTATGGGGTCGGCTGACAAAACCCCGAGATCTATTATATAATAATACATATTCTATCCAAGGGGAGGGAGGTTAGGCACTATAGTCCTTTCTCCATTGTCTTTATAATATGACATCTCCTTTCATAATGTATGGACTGGCGGCGATGCTAACTGTATTTCTGTTATGCATTTTTCTGCTTGTTGTGGCACGTATACTGCATGTTAGAGCACGTTAGTTAAAATAAACATTTTGAACTATATTCATGTCTTGGTCAGATCTTATTGTGGACAGGTGCGAGAGTGTGAGCGAAAAGGTGTGTCTTGTCACCACGATTCCTGCAAGATCAGGGGGTGTTGTGTTCTAGGTTGTCTAATCATTTGCTTCTCCATGTTTGAGTAGGAAAGCGAGTAAGACACTATAGTTAGTGGGTCCTGGGCTCGTGGGTACTAAGGCGGTAGGAAGGCTTAGCCCCTATTCACCAAGGTCCCATATTCCTGCGCATAGTTCAGTGTATGTGCAGTATCCCTGCAACATGACGCCACCAACGTTTGGTCTGGTACTTATTCACAAGACCCATGAGTAGCACTTCTGCTTGTCCACGATACCCTCTCATCAGTTGCGGAGACGTCCGTGGTGTGAGGGAGATAGCCTCCTACATTTGAAATTGTATAGGTTTTTCAAGCTTGAATTCTAAAAGGTTTTGTTTAATATTAAAACTGAAAAATAGTTTGTCCTTTATCGACACAACTAAAATAAAACCCAAATACACATTATCAACACCATCCACTCTCAAATGAAACTGAGATACTCACACTCAATTACTCAGGGTATAATATTTTGTCCAACAGAAAATTATTGCCACTAATAAAATCACATCAATCACAAATGCAATTATTAAAAATTCAATTTATTAATACACTTATGCACAAGAAGAATTTTTTCCTTTTTTTTTTTTTTTAAATTTAAAAAAGCATGCCTTATTAAAAAATCATCGTTTTATACTAAAAGCCAAACTTGTTATATAAAACCATTAATCAATACAACAATTCATAAAAGACAATTAATCAAAAATAGCAGCATGAGAGAAAAACACATTACACAAAAAGACATTTAAATTTGTCATTAAAATTCCACATCCGTTCCTGTTATTACTATCTGGGGTCTCTGTTAATACGTAAATCATCAAAAATCAGCACACCACCGGATTACACGGATTGCATGGATCTTAAGGCGTCGACGCGTTTTGATGGATTCAATTTATAAGACCATCTTTTTCAAGACAACAATTTTAAAAGTCTCTCTCGTAGTTAGTTCTAAAAATACAATACATGAAACCATTAATACACACTACACATAAAAACACCCAAAAATATTTTATAATCTCATAGCCATTTCTAAAATTAAACACTTCTTCTTAACGAAACATCATTCAAGTTAAAAACGTTATAAACCAATTTATATCATTACTAAATTTATACATCTTTAATTTTCTATTTTTATTATTTTATTTTTTATCAGTGCAGAGTTTACCATTAGACAAACCCACCCTGTCAGTTTCATTCCATCCAAGATTCAACCAATATTCTCTTCATTCTTAGATTCTGTATTTCAGATCCTCCAAACTCACAGCCTACCTATTTAATTACCCTACAGTGTGTATATCCACACCAACATCCTTAGGCAATCCAACGGGGGTTCTTATTTATATCCTTGGGTTCTCCAGATTTTCTATAGCGATGAAAAAAAACCATGAAACAAGTATCGTGTTCAGTCTCGCCCCATCATTCGTTCTATTCATTCCACTTGAAATGCTCATTATGAACCAAACTTCTCACCTTTCAACGAACTTTATTAAGGACGAAGACGGAGGTTCCTCAGTAATCTTCAATGCACTACTCTCTTATTAAAGAGTAGTTATAAATCCGCTTAATTCTGGATAAGATTTATTCACAGAGCCCCCTCCGCCTTGATTGGATAAAATTTTCTTACTCTACACAGGTATTATACCTTGTGTAATTCCAAGCTAAATGTGGATATAGAGAGTATTTGATTAACAAGAAATCTAATAAATTTAAGAAAGATTTGGACAAATACAACCTAGAGTTTGTGTATCCGTATTTAGGGAAAGATTATTTTACTCAAAGAAATCAAAGATGGGATAGACCCTCACAGCAGAGACCAATGTACTTTCGAGGTAGGAACCAACGAGTAACATTTTCGGAAACATCAGGATCTAGTAGTGAAGAGGATGATTTTAATAAAGATAAGCAAGGCAGAGGAGGAGTAAGTACTGATTATGAATCTTTTTTAGGGCAAAGACAAAGGAGAGGTCAGAGGAACTTTCGGAACCAGGAGAGGGGAGCTCAAGGGCGGGGCTACCCCCATCAGGGCAGGAATTATGCACAACAGGACTATTTGAAAACCCGGAACCAAAGATACTGGAGATAAATAAATTTCCAATTATTAATCTCTCACAGAGAATTTTAACGAAATTAGAACAGGAAGTCCTTGAAAAGGGATTTAGTTTTGACCCTAGTGTGAATCTAAATAAATTTGAATTTGAGAAAGATTTAAAAAGCCCTGTTTAGGAAAACAAGATTGAAAAGATTTTTTGAAAACAAGGATTATTCACCACCACATAATGTATCTGGATTGAAACCCAAGTCTACATTTACTCCTTTTTTACATGCAGTGGATAAAAATGTTGAAATTTTTGAAAGAGTAGTAGAGATAGAATTGAGAAATACTGTTAAGGAGTCCAATGGTAGTTATGCTTATAATAATTTATCGAAACCACATAGAGATGCACTGAAGGCACTCCAAGTGGATCTGAGTGTAACAATTAAGCCCGCTGATAAAGGGGGAGGAGTGGTTTTATTTAATTCAGATGACTATAAAGACAAAATGATGAGGTTACTTAGTATACCAGAACATTATAAAGAAGTACCATTTAGTAAGCTAAATAAACTTAAGAAAGAGATAGATGGATTACTCCTCCAGCGTGGAACGAAGGATGGATTTGTGAAGATGAGTATCGATTTCTTGTTACTGATAAGTCTATTATACCAGCTATTTATGGCCTTCCCAAGGTACATAAAGACTTTGAGGATCCACCTATGAGACCAATAGTAAGTAGTATTGGGTCAGTACTTGAACCCCTCAGTAAATATGCAGATTGTTTTATAAAACCTTTGGTTCAACTGCAGACTTCTTATTTAAAAGATACAGCTCATGCTATTTCTAAATTTGAAGGGAGGGGCTTCAATAGGGTGACCCAGTTTTTGGTCACCCTAGATATTGAAGCCCTGTATACTAATATTCCCCAGGATGACACCATTAAAGTTGTAGCTGATCTGCTGGACAGGGTGGATCTCCATGGGGGCAGCATGGAATTCATCATCAAATGTATTAGTTTGGTCTTGAAAAATAATTTATTTTTATTTGAAGATTGCCTTTTCCAACAAGTGAAGGGCACTAGTATGGGAGCCATGTGTGCTCCCAGTCTGGCTTGCCTGTATGTGGGTGAATTTGAAGCTAAGCATATTTTCAATGAAGCAGCACCATTTTTTGAGAATATTTGTGAGTGGTGCCGCTTCATAGATGATATAATTTTCATTTGGGAAGGGAACCAAGAAGACCTTGAGGATTTTATATTGTGGCTTAATTTGGGTGATCCAAATTTGAAATTTACAGCCCAGTTTAGTAAGGAGAAGGTAAATTTTTTAGATATTTGTATCAAAGAGGTGGAAGGAGCTTTGGAAGTGGAATTATATACAAAACCGACTGATAAAAACACACTCCTTCATTATGGGAGTTTCCACCCTAAAGCCCAAAGGGATAATATTCCCTTTGGGCAATTTCTTCGGTTGCGTCGAAATTGTTCAACTATTAATGATTTTAATTTCCATGCTGAGACCCTTAAGGTGAAATTGGCTGAACGTGGTTACCCTAAAAAATTAATTAAACAATCCTATAAACGAACCAAATATTATGATCGAGATTATATGCTGGATCAAAATAGAAGTAGGAAAAATAATGAAAGGCAAGATCAAATTGTGTTTGTCAGTCAATTTTCAAATAAATGTAATCAGATTAAAAATGTTATTAATAAAAATTGGAAAATTTTAAATGACGGACAAGATGTCAAATTACGGAAACCACTGTTTGCCTTTAGGAAAAATAGGAACATCAAAAATGCCTTAGTACAAACTTATAGAGATCCCAATATGCAGAGACAAATGATTGTAAGAGGTACTCCTGCGATTGGAAACTTTAAATGTGGTACATGCTCCATTTGTGAGTGCTGTATAGTTTCCAAGAATTTACAATTTAACGGTATGGATATTGTTAGTAAAGAACTCAATAATTGTCGCAGTAAAAATTTGATTTATCTCTTAATTTGCCCCTGTGGATTGGGGTATGTTGGGGAGACTGGTCGTGAACTTCGAGTAAGACTCCTTGAGCATAAATCTGCCCTACGTATCAACAAAGAAAATGCACCACTCACAGAACATTATACAAAATTTAGTCATAAATTCAGTGAGTTTAAATGGTTCATTTTAGAATGTATTAGTGGTAATGAGAGAGGGGGTGATTTAAATAAAAAACGGAAACTTAGAGAGCAATGGTTTATCTGTAAATTAGATACAGTACAAAAAGGTTTGAACACAAGAGAGGATTGGATGTCTATCATAGGTTAATCCTTTTTTTACCTTGGAGGTACTGCCAACCCTGAAGTTTAGACTATAGTGCCCCTAAGGTTACTGTTAATACTGAATATGGACATTACAGTGTTGAGGAAACAGCTGCACTGTCAGTAACACTGAGGTGGGATCTATAGGAAATAGATGGATATTTATTTGGATAGGTATTCTCAATACACTATACTTGGGCTATTGATGTCGATTGTGGCAGTATATTCTATTTAATTTTAATAAAATAGTTTTTATATAGCTTTTTACTGAACGTATTACTCTCTTCTCTAATCTATTAGTTTATTGATTCACATCTAGTAGTAATCAAGGACATTTATTAACTAGTCCGACTCATTTATAGAGAGAGAGTACATTTAAATATGGCCGTGCGAGTTTCCATATAAAACTCTTCGGGTTGATTTGTTGTATTACAGTGTTGAGGAAACAGCAGCACTGTTAGTAACACTGAGGTGGGATATATAGGAAACAGATGGATATTTATTTGGATATTTATTTGAATAGGTATTCTTAACACACTAAACTTGTGCTATTGATGTCGATCGTGGCAGTATATTCTATTTAATTTTAATAAAATAGTTTTTATATAGCTTTTTAGTGAATGTATTACTCTCTTCTCTGATCTATTAGTTTATTGATTCACATCTAGTAGTAATCAAGGATATTTATTAACTAGTCCGACTCATTTATAGAGAGACAGTACATTTAAATATGGCCGCGCGAGTTTCCATATAAAACTCTTCGGGTTGATTTGTCGTATCACGCACATGTGATTCTATCACGTGCCTATCCTCGTGATGAGGAATAGAATTTAAAAGCCGGCCAGGGCAGACTCGGTGTGATGATTCTGGTCAACTAGTAGATGAGTGAGGCTCCGACACGCTGCATAATCCAGGTGCTGGAAGGTAAGCGTAGCGCGAATATTGAGGGACTAAGATTGTGAACGGGTAGGGGCTTGGCTTTAGGAGATGGGTGTTGATAAAATATATGACTTGATCAAAGATGGGAGTTGTAGTATCTAACTGGTGTATATGTCATCATAAATCGAACACACCAGTGTTATTATTAGTAACGGTGATTGTCCCTCGGGTTGTGTCGCAAACAGATTAACATTAGGTAGGTAACCCGTAATAGTTAATAAACGATATGAGGGTAGTAGAGTTGATGAGTTTATGTATAGTTATCGAAGAGAGTGTATATTGAGGATACCATTTTTATATGTAGTGTAGTAATGATTATGAGATTCAAATAATTAATGAAAAGGACAAAAGGCATACTGATTTTGGCTTTGTTCTCCACATTTAGCTTGGAATTACACAAGGTATAATACCTGTGTAGAGTAAGAAAATTCTATCCAATCAAGGCGGAGGGGGCTCTGTGAATAAACCTTATCCAGAATTAAGCGGATTTATAACTACTCTTTAATAAGAGAGTAGTGCATTGAAGATTACTGAGGAACCTCCGTCTTCGTCCTTAATAAAGTTCGTTGAAAGGTGAGAAGTTTGGTTCATAATGAGCATTTCAAGTGGAATGAATAGAACGAATGATGGGGCGAGACTGACCCACGATACTTGTTTCATGTTTTTTTTTCATCGCTATAGAAAATCTGGAGAATCCAGGGATATACATAAGAACCCCCGTTGGATTGCCTAAGGATGTTGGTGTGGATGTACACACTGTAGGATAATTAAATAGGTAGGTTGTGAGTTTGGAGGATCTGAAATACAGAATCTAAGAATGAAGAGAATATTGGTTGAATCTTGGATGGAATGAAACTGACAGGGTGGGTTTGTCCAATGGTAAACTCTGCACTGATAAAAAATAAAATAATAAAAATAGAAAATTAAAGATGTATAAATTTAGTAATGATATAAATTGGTTTATAACGTTTTTAACTTGAATGATGTTTCGTTAAGAAGAAGTGTTTAATTTTAGAAATGGCTATGACATTATAAAATATTTTTGGGTGTTTTTATGTGTAGTGTGTATTAATGGTTTCATGTTTTGTATTTTTAGAACTAACTACGAGAGAGACTTTTAAAATTGTTGTCTTGAAAAAGATGGTCTTATAAATTGAATCCATCGAAACGCGTCGACGCCTTAAGATCCATGCAATCCGTGTAATCCGGTGGTGTGCTGATTTTTGATGATTTACGTATTAACAGAGACCCCAGATAGTAATAACAGGAACGGATGTGGAATTTTAATGACAAATTTAAATGTCTTTTTGTGTAATGTGTTTTCTCTCATGCTGCTATTTTTGATTAATTGTCTTTTATGAATTGTTGTATTGATTAATGGTTTTATATAACAAGTTTGGCTTTTAGTATAAAACGATGATTTTTTAATAAGGCATGCTTTTCTAAATTTAAAAAAAAAAAAAAAAAGAAAAAGGGAAAAAATTCTTTTTGTGCATAAGTGTATTAATAAATTGAATTTTTAATAATTGCATTTGTGATTGATGTGATTTTATTAGTGGCAATAATTTTCTGTTGGACAAAATATTATACCCTGAGTAATTGAGTGTGAGTATCTCAGTTTCATTTGAGAGTGGATGGTGTTGATAATGTGTATTTGGGTTTTATTTTAGTTGTGTCGATAAAGGACAAACTATTTTTCAGTTTTGATGAACCCCAGTCCTTTGGTCGCAAAGGGTCCCTCTCTTTCTTTTATATATTTGTTTAATATTAACCCAGTATTGCCCCGAAGTTTCAATTACAGTGTAGACAATGGCAATTAACATTGCACCACCTAACCGCGCAGCGGTTACTACACATTTGACCCTAAATGGATTACCGGTTGCAGGAGTGGATTTTATATTTGTCTTAGAGGCAGATGCTGCTTACCGCTTCAAGGTTTTTTACTCCTGGGTTAAGTTTCCTGCAGTTGATGGGAACGATAATTTCTTTCATGAATATGAACAGGGGGCGGTATCACAAGTATACCATCCGTATCGTTTGCTTGAAGTTCCGTTGTCGGCTTGGCAGCACACCATATGGTTTAATGGCGCCCTACCTCACCCTGTTTCAGTCGTCCGTCTTGGCCCATTGTCGGTTGACGGGGCCACCTGGCCCGTTTTGGCGGGCTTTACTCCACATCCAAATTATCAGGCTGTTACACTTGCAGAGCTCCGAATCTTACATACAAATTTAATTCATATACATAGAAGTGTTATACAATATCTTGCTCGTAATGTACCAGCGGCTCCGACGGGTGCCGCTCAGCCACCAGGGCATGGTGGCATGGTTATAAGTCCTATCATGATTAATTCTGTGATGGGAAAGTGACCTCAGAATAGGGACGAATTCCCTTTTTGGTTGGCCGAAAAGTTTAAGCAACTCCAAGCTGTTTTTCCACACATGTCTCCTGTGGACAAACACAGGATTCTGACCATGAGTTTACCAAAAGGCCTAATTCCCAATTTAGCAGATTGCACCACTTGGGGGAAGCTGTTAGCTTCGGTTATTCCCTGTGCTTTGGCACCCCCTCCATGACTGTACTTCCGACAGCCGTTAAGAAGGTTCAAGATGAACGCGGAGTGGAGACAGCACTAGAGTTAGGAATGAGACTAGTAGGGGCATTTCCTGTAGTCTCAGATGTGATACTTGCAAACGTAAAGGGGGAAGCTGTTAGCTTACAGGTGAGTAAGTGCCTGGAGGCAGTAGCTGATGTTGATAAACAGAGGGAATTGCCAAAGATAATTGCTAAAGTATATAAATCCTTAAAATTTGGGTGTTAAACCTTTTAATCATCCACAAAATAAGCCTCCACAAGAGAAGGAGGGGTGTCCGGTCTTTCTAAAGAAGACTTGGAATAAAAATAAGTGGCAGCAACATCAGAAGCAGGGTTCGCGTGCAGGTTCACCAACACCTGATGCTTCTGAACGTAGATATGATTTGCGTGACCGCACTAAACTTAAGACAACGGAACGATTTCAAGTTCCTGATCCGCGCTCTCCTCTTTCCTTTCAGGAATCATTGGACCCGCAGTTCGGTGGAGGGGAGCAGCAGGATCGCAGACAAGGCGAGACCAGTCAACCAAGACGTGATCAGCCAAGACAGTTTGAAATCAACCCAAAGACGGAGGGGCGACCTCCATACCGTGCCCCGTTTCAGAAGAAAAACGTTGCAGCTTTAACGGCAAAGTATGCCTCAGACAGTGAGAACCCTACTCCTCGATTGGAGATGGGCTGTGACACTCCTCTACAGCGCGGCGGAAGTTACCATAGTGCGGGAGGCACTCCGTCCTTGTCTGGAGGCGAGAGCAACTGATACTTTTGTAACAGTGGAAACAGCAGATACACGAGTTGCACCCCCTGACAGACTTTATGAGATAATCCTCCAAATTGAGGGTGATATCAGACGGACGATTAAGGCAATCTTTTGGGAAAACCTTTCATCCTCTTATGACATTTTGTTGGCAGAGGCTGATTGGCCTCCCCCATTCGTCTTGGCTTCTTCACGAGGGGAAGACGTGATACTTCTGAGTTTTTCCTATAACGTCTTTGAAGAGGCTAAACAATCTTACGCGTCGGAATGGGCTTTGGCCCTAGCACCAGCTGTGTATCATAATCAGGTGGGCTGGGAAAAATGTTCGCCGGCACATGAGATACCTTTCCGTTTTATGCCACAGCACCAAGCCCAATATCCAATCAAACGAGACGCAAAAGCTTCTGTGAATGAAATCTTGACCCAATTGCAATATCAGGGTGTAATTGAACCCTGTGTTTCATCAACGAATAATCCTCTTTTTCCGATAGTGAAACCGGACGGTTTCTATTGTATGGTGTTGGATTATAGGAATTTGAATAGTCATGTTCGCATGTTTCCCGCACAAAACACATAGCTCTGTGTTGATCAATAACATAGTACGTAAAAAATATAAGACAACACTGGATATTTCGAATGAGTTTTACAGTCACAATTTGGCTCTGGACAGCCATGGCTTGACCGCATTTACCGCGGTCGGCAAACAAAAAAGATTTACGCGTTTGCCTATGGGCTATAAGAACAGCCCAGGAGCTTTTGCAACGCGAGTGGTCTCTCTTTTGTACGACATAGACCCAGATGCTCGCTCCTATTTTGATGATATTTATTTGACAGATGACGAGTTGATACCGCATCTGGTCTGCGTTGATCGCATCATTATGTCTTATGCCGACCTAGGATACAAATTCAATTTTGCTAAATCTCACATCGCCTGTTTGGCAGTGACATTTTTGGGTTATGAACTCAAAAATGCAGGGAGGGGCTTAGCCCCTCATTTCTTGGAGAAATGTGCACAATTGCAATCTCCGTCCACTTTAAAAAAGTAACAATCTATACTGGGATTTTTACATTTCGGACAAACATATATTCCGGAATACGCCCAGTGTATCAAACCGCTTTGCGCGTTGATACAACCAACTTTGTCGCCTGCCAGCTGGCTTCCGGAACATACTGAAATTCTTCGGTCTTTGCAGTCTGATATGCTTGCAACCAACTTTCTATTAACACATGACAATTCTACCAATTTAGTCATACGGATCATTCCTGGTACAGTGGGTTTCACGTACTTGACGTTCAATGAGGGGGATACAATCCCCATTGCATACAAATCGCACTTGTTTACTTCAGCATAGATGCGTTTCTCTCCCTTAGAAAAAATCCTTACTGCAGTCCAGGTGGCAATTTTTAAAGAACGCTCTCTGGCACAAGGTAAACGCATTCTCATGGTCTCGCCTGTGCCAGCTCTTGAGGCTGTCACAAAGGCGAGTGTTCCGAATTCCAAGGCTTTACATCCTCGGTGGATTCAATGGGCAAGTTCCTTGATGTCGGCTGATGTCACTTTCATCTTTGACCCATTATTGCAGACACAGGAGTTTTTACAATACGAACAGGTTCATCCTCCTCCGTCTTCATTGCTTCCTGTGGATCGGTACAAATGTATCATTTATACCGACGGATTTGCTCAACCGGCCGTAGGCTCTAAACATGCTTATTCCGCTGCCTGCGCTTTAGTGGCGGGCTCTATGGCTGATGGAGAGTTTAAGTCTACCTTGGTGCACACACAGACTCTGGGAGACTGGCTGAGCTGCGTGCTTTGCTGTTGGCTCTAGAATTCTCTGATCCAGAGATTCCGCGCAGCTTGTATAGACAGACATGTGGTTATGTTCTGTCTTGTGATATTTGTCAACAGATTAAGCCGTCTACAGTTACACGTCCACCACCTACGCAGCTTTACATTTCAAATTATCCATTTGGTTGTATATACCTTGATCACTGCGGTCCTTTGTCGTCAGACACTGCATATAGATAGATAGTTTATTTCGACCAATCATATGATCATTACAACAGCATACAAAACATACTTTTAAATACAAAACTTTAAAAAAAAATATGAATATAAATATATTTTAGTTGCAGTAGATTCGTACATGAGATTCCTTTGGGTTTGGCCACAACGTTGTGCTGACGCTCGAAATGTCATTAGAGACTTGCGTGTCTTTGTCGGAACATTTGCCTGCGGCACATTCCATTCTGACCAAGGTCCGACGTTTGCCTCTAAGGCTTACAAAGACGCAATGAGGTCGTTTGAGGTACTGCTGCGATTTTTGGCTCCATACAGGCCCCTTGCAATTCCGTAGTGGAACGAATGAACTGTGACTTAAAGCAGTCGTTGACAGCTAGAGTTTTAGGTACTGGTTGAAGTTGACTCACTCATTTATATGGTGTCCAACGTGCACTAAATAATCTCCCTAGAAGATCTCTGGGTGGGCGGACCCCATATGAAATGCTCTTTGGCATTAAAATGTTTGTGCCAAACCTTGATTGTCTAGATGTTGCGGCAGCTGCCGCAACATTTGACGTAGATAACCATTGTGCTATGTTACAAGATCTATAAAACTCTCGAGATGCCCTTGCAAAGGATCATATGCCCTCATCTACAGATGCAGCGGTGCTGATTCCTGTATCCGGCTGGCTTCCTAAAGTGGGTGATTTGGTCCGGGAAAAGGTGGAGAACAAAAAGGAATTTGGTCCATCCTACCGAGCGCCAGAACCAGTTCTAGAATTAAAGGGTACTTGTACAGTGATTTTACCTCCACTGCCTGGTCGGAAGGAGAATCGATACATTTTCATTGAACATGTCAAATTACACCAGTTGGCCAATACTGAATAATATATGTAAAAGCATTCCTCGGCAGGATGTTTCACTGCAGCTGATGTCGTCCACAGCGAATGCTGAAATCGTGGAACGGGAGGTGGCAACCTCCATTTATGTTTTGCCTGTTTTGTCGTCAACCACGGTTGCTGCGTCCCCTGAGTATGATTCTCCACCACTTGAGGATATTATTGATATAGCAAGAACTGCTGCTCAATCATCTTTTAATTTCTGATCAGCCCCGTTGTTTCGCCTGGGTGCAAGTGGTTATTATATGGATAGGGATAACTTTTCTTCAAGTTCTTCATCTTCTTCATCAGCTTCCTCTGTGGCGCCTACCCCAATGAAAATTTGTGTTTTCTTTTCTTGGTTTCGACAACATTATCTGGACCTACATTTGGATGATATTAACAATGGTATTCCTCTTCATGTCAGTGGGATTTGTGAGTTTTTTTCCTTTTAATCAACATTTATTATTTGCCTGAACGCTCTGCGGTTTATTCAGTCACTGGAGTATTAGCACCACATACTTCATCTCATAAAATGAAAAGGGACCAATCCAACGTTAACATCTCTGCAGTTCCTGTCGGTGATGGCATAGTTTGGGATAAATTGCCATACAAAATCTACGGCCTGACGGAGATGATTCGAATGCCATACGTCTTTCGGGTGTCCTTGGGTGACGTCATTATGCCCAGATTACATTTCGATGACTGGGATATTAATGCAGTAGATTCACTTTCATATTTGAAATATTATACTGCTTTTGAGACTGAGGATTTGTATTTAAATTCTGCTAATTATGCCGATTTATTTTGTTTCCAACATTATGGTCATCACTTTTTGCATAAATCTAACACAGTTCGAACTCCAGTTAATTTCAGTCAATGGGAACATTGTCCTACACCGTTCCAAGGGAGTTCACAGACTCAGAAAAATAAGTTTGTCTATTTCTCAGGCTATAATCTTTCAGACCCATCCTCTTACTATCACAAGTTAAATGCAATGACTCATACGAAGTTCATGGTGGCCCATACTAAATTGTTATATTCTTCGACTTTCATAACCGATTTGTCGTTGAAGGGTTAGGATTTTTGGAAGGACACGATCGATTTAAAATCTATCTGGGGTACCAAAGAATGGCAGGTGCAGGGTACTGAATCATTGCATCGTGCCTGTTTGATACCAAATCAGCTGATATTCCTGAATCAGAGTGTACAACAGACTACTTGTTTTGGTTCTGCTACTACTAAAAATTTAAATTCTCTCTCATTCCCGACGTTAGCAGCCTATGATACCTGCAGCGATATACAAATTGCACTCTAGAAGAATTAAACGAGATGGTCCGTAATGGGACTACTAACGCATTCACGATTAACCCTTTAGGCTGGTTACTATGGCCCCTCATTACGAATGCTTGCTAGTTGCGCATTACTAATGCATCAACTGGATTTACTCTCAATAGACCAGATCCTCGTATCCAACACTCACATTCGGTCATTACATATTCTGTAGGTAAATTATGTCAACAATGGTTGGGACAGTCATCTTTATCTTCTGTGAAAAAACATCTCTCACGTTTGTCTAGCGACATTGATCTGGCAGATTTTCTTTTAGGCCCAAGATCCCCTCATCCAAAAGTTTTGCATATGTGGCATATAACGAAATCTGGAAGCTATCTCAAATGGAGGCAGCTTTCAGACTACGACAACTTGATCAAGACAACTTGCATAAGGTTTTAGACGTGGTCGACAACAGCATTAATACTTTATCTTCTCGTGTTTACACATTGGACAATATTGTTTCATCAGTTATTGACATTGTGCAAAATTATGTGTCTGTATTGTATCATGGCCAAAATCAATTGCGCTCTGTAATGCAATTCGGGTGGACTTTACAGACATTGAAAAATGAGAAAGTGCCTTGGGATTATTTGAACGCTACTGCCCTGTTTTTACCTTTTAATTTAACAGACAAACAGAAGCTTATGTCCATGAAAGATTCAACATGCACACTATTGCACATTGAGAAACTAGACCAGCTCCATAGCGGAGACTGATTCCTCAGTATGGTTATTCCATGGGGTTATTTCTTTGCCTATTTCTCTATTTCAGTTCCGAGCATGTATGAAACATTATCCAATCTGTAGATCTGAACCCCTTAGCAGTACTTTCCTGCATGAATTGTGGTCGTTACCATTCACATTTCACTGTCAACGGGATGATAAGGAAGTTTTCCTGACAGGGGAGGACTGTGATTCTACAATGGGACATGCCTTAGTTTGTACACAAGTTCAACTTCACGGCGCTTGCAACGTATCAGCGCCTAATTTGGCTTGTTTTCTAAAAGGAACTCTGGTCCCTTCAATTATTCCCACGTTAACTTTACTTTCTAATGGGAGTTATCTTATCCTGAATAACCAAAACTGCTGCGGCTTACAGGCCGGCATTCCATATATAGTAACGGTTACCCATCGTGTTACTTGTTGCAGCAATGTGCTTTTTTTCCCCACGCAAGGGAGTGTAGATAGTTCCCTGTGGCCTTCCATTCCCACTTTGAAAACAGACTTCAATAAACTAAGCAGACTCAAAGCGCTATTGTTTCAACAAGAAGTCGCCCTCACTTCAGCTCGAGAGACCTTTGAATTGCAGGTGGCTAGAACTTCTAGCGAGATTCAGTCACTTCTGAATATGAATCTCCCACTGCATTTTGGAGAACTCATTCATCAGATATGTAATGCGTCTGATACTGAAGTCCTTGCACATTTTTTTAAACTTGTGGGATCAGGCCTTGTTTCATCATTTCAGGCGATTTTTGGAGCAATACCGGCTTTTATCCATTCTGTTTTTCCCAGCGCCTTCGGAGGGTTACCGTTGATCCTCCTACTGACGTGCGGTGTGCTGGTACTTCTGCTCCTGTTATGCAATGGCTGCCCAACAAGTGGTCCTGCACAGACCCGGCCAATTGCGTCTGTACCGTGAGCGGGTGCAACAACTGTTTGGATGCTTGCCATTGGCGATACTGGGCGTGAGTTATAGGCTTACCTATCGCTTCACCTATTTTACTTGCATGCAACCTGTGTTCTATTGTCGACGGTGCCCGTTCAACTGGGCCTTGGATGTCTGCCTCTCCAATACATCACGTGCTGACCTGGATTATGATCTGTTGGTGGGTCCCTTGCTGGCTCATGATGAGGCCTGTTCTGGGGACAGTGGTATGATCCGTGCTGCGGCACTTGGATTTATGGCACTCTGGAATACCTGTGAGGGTGCGCAGCAGCTACTGCATCAGAGCTTCATCGAGTATCACGCAAGCTACCCAGCTATACTTCTGGACGCACGGGATTATGAAGAGCACGTGTTCTCCTTCGATCTGCTCAACTGGATGGCATCCCTCTTCGCTTTGAATGGTGGGGATGACCTTTTGCAAAGTATTGCTTTCCACAGTGCACAACATTTTTTGTCTTTGCAAGACTCATCATAAATAACTTTTTTTTCTTCTTTATTATTAGCTCCATTTCTCCAAATTGTGCGTTACATCAATTCGGCCTTTTTCACAAGCGTCTTTGCATCTGCTTACTGTTGGTTTCTGTTTTGCTATATGCTACAACCTGGCCAAGGGGAGGGTGTCCCGTTGCCGATAGGGACCTTGTTGACATCACTTAGGGGCCTATTACGACCGTAACGGTGAATGGGATTGTCCGCCAGAGGTGTGGCGGTCCCGCTGTGGGCATTACGATGCCACCGCCACGGTGGCATCCCCCATCCACAACATTGTGGCTGGCGGTGCGCTCAGCACCGTCCGCCACAATGCTGTGGATGCACGTTGTGCATTGGCATGCACAAGGTGACAGGCACCACGCGGTGCCTGCCACCTTGTCCATGCCAATATAGGGGGGTACCCCCCATGTGCACCCCTCACCCCCCCAACACTCCGGGGGCCCGCAACGGGCCCCCAACAGCAAAAACTGTATGCCTTTCCATGGCGGCAATGCCGCCATGGAAAGGCTGATCACCGGCTGCATCGCAATATGGATGGCGGTGTCTTGCAGACACCGACACCATATTGCGCCTGTTTTCCGCCCGGTCGACGAGTCGACCGGCGGAAAAGCGGCGAACGGTCTTCCCATCCGCCGCAGACCCCCAGCCATCCTAATATGGCGGGGGGTCATTCAGGCATGGATGGCGGGCGGATCGCCCCCGCCGGGCCGGCAGTGGCTACCGCCGGCCCGGCGGGGGCGATCCGCTCGGCATCCTAATGGGCCCCTAAGTTATCATGGCTCGTTCAGCCATGATGCTGCTTTTGCACACGTTACTACATAACTTTATTTTTGCAAGACTCTGTTTATGCCTTTCACATGAGAACTGTCTGCTGTGTTCATTCTTTGCCTGTTCCTGGAGTTTAGTCTAAACATTGTGAGCAAGGTCGATAAACAATGCCCCTTGTTATTCTGTTCTGGTCAGGCCCTAGCACCTAGACAAAACATACCACTGCAGCTGCGGCTGGAGACTCGTGCTTTGATATTACGGGGATACATGTTTAGGTAACAGACACTTGGAGAAGGACCTTTCCAGGGAGAAGAGCAATAGCCACCTTCGATGTAGACATCACATCTATGCTCTAAGGAATGGGGTCTGCTGACAAAACGCAGAGATCTTCTATTATATAATAATACATATTCTATCCAAGGGGAGGGAGGTTAGGCACTATAGTCCTTTCTCCATTGTCTTTATAATATGACATCTCATTTTATAATGTAAGGACTGGCGGCAATGCAAACTGTATTTCTGTTATGCATTTTTCTGCTTGTTGTGGCACGTATACTGCATGTTAGAGCACGTTGGTTAAAATAAACATGTCGGAAGGAACCTGTTCACGGACCTATGGGAACCACCCCCTTACCTGGAACAGTAGTCGGAATCCCCTGGGACAGAGTCCGAGCAGTTGATGAGCCGGATAACTTTTGGTTCGGAACCCCTTTCCCACAGGAACCAGGAAGCACGCCAAGGTCCGATAACCAATCAGGATGGGGGCGGCCAGATGAAAAGGCGGAGCAGGAAGAGGTGCGTGGTGACGTCTGGGAACCCGGAAGGCGGAAGGAGGAGGAGTTGCGAGAAACCGAGGAGACGGAGTCGGAGCGGACGCTGAGCGGAGGCGAGGTGTCCGGGACAGTCACGAACGACGCCGAGGAAGAAGAGGAGTGGTCAGAGGAGTGGTGGAGTCCCCCCTTCAGGAAGGACGTGCATGCCGCCGTAACTCAGGAGAGTTGCGGCCGGGACGGTGAGTGACACCGTATGCGAGTCTAGGACTCGTAGTGAAGCGGGAGTAGGGTGGGAGTACGAGGGAGTGGGGAGGACGGGCGGGAAGGAACGGGTCGAGTAAACACGGGGGACACTCACCGGGCACTTGAGTGAAGAGTTTTGAGCACGATCATAGGATCAGGATCGTCATTTCCACTCTCCACTGGTGTTCTACCTCCTCACCTCCCCCTCCCATAACACTGGCTCATTGGAGCCAAAAATAGGAAGAAGTTTCACAACGTCTAGGCAGAGGTGGCATATTGTAGATGCTCCCTGACATTTCCCGGCCACGTTTTCACGCACAGGGTGTGGTGACGGTTTCCAGCCCTTGGCTATACTAAAAGAGCGAGGCAGGCAGAGTACTTACCGTCCTCTTTTATCTCTTCCCTCGAGCTTCCTGGGGGGTCGGTGGACTGCGAGAACAACCCCGGCCAGGACTACAGAGAAGACGCACTGAGGGACATCCATCAACCAACAAGAACTGGCACAGAGGACGTGTTGTTCGCCATAGACTCTCAATAAACACCATCATTGACAAACCACTTAAGCCTCCTAGATTCTGTTTCCGCCCATCCCTCTTACAGGTGGTGTCAGAAGTGGGATCGGTGGAAATGGAGGCGGTTATGAAGAAGATGGCGGACAACCAGGAACAGTTGGGGAAAATTATGGAGAAATTCCTGGCGGTTGCTGAGGAAGACCGTGAGAAACTCCACCGAACGCTCACTGAGCAAAGCACCACACAGGAAACAGTGATAGGGAAGTTGGCGGAAACACTGGGCCAACCAAGGGCCCATACCGCTCTTCCCTCCATCGTGATGCAGAAATATGTGGCAGGAGAAGATCCTGATTTCTACTTCTCCAACTTTGAATGAATGGCCAGAGCGGCAGCCTGGCCGCAGGACAAGTGGGGACAGTATTTGGGTCCATTACTATCTGGGGATTTACAAGCGGCCTACCAAGCGGCCAACCCCTTAGGCCTTACTCCTTACGAGGACGTAAAAAGGAGCATATTGGAACGCATGGGAATCGACACTGAAACCTATAGGACCCGTCTGCGGCAGATTCGCGAGGGCCCCGAAGAAACCCCGAGAGCATTATACTACAGGGTGCGAGACTTGGCAGATCGTTGGTTACAACCCGCCAGTGCCACCAAGGACGAGATAATGGAAAAAGTATACTTAGAGCAATACCTGTCGTCCTTACACCCACCCATTCAAAAATGGGTTCGACAGCACACACAGCTTACCCTAGACAGAGCGGTGGAAATAGCCAGTGCCTTCAGTAGGGCACAGGACAGCCAAAAAGGGAGAGAGGATGTCCCATGGAGACACCATGACAGAGGGGTACCCACCAGGATGGTTAGGCCCCCTCCGTCCAGAAAGCCGGAGACCGCCACACTCCTCCCTGGACCCCTACCAGTCATCCCAAGGCCTTCAGTCCCACAGGGTCCCCAGTGTTTTCATTGCGGAATGTACGGACATATTGCCAGAGTATGTCCACAAAAAGAAGAACCGATGGAGGTGGGGCTGACTCGATCATATCTATGTAGATCGGGAGACCAAGGGACCCTCCCTTATCATCGTCAGGTGTCCGTCAACGGAGAGCCCAGGGAGGCCCTAATAGACACAGGGTGTCTACAAAGCGTCATTCAACCACAAGCCATCCCTGGAGGGGTACAAGACACCCACGGAATAGTAAACATTCTCTGTGTACACGGGGACCAAAAACCATATCAAACCACTGAAGTGACCGTGCAACATGACCCCGCGGTTGAACCGGTAAAGCTCAATGTAGGTCTCATCCCCAAATTGCCCGAACCCCTAGTCCTAGGGCAGGACTACCCATATATAGAAGACCTGTTACAAGAGACCAAGACCGGTGAGGATGAATGGAGAGAAACCGCCCCCTTTGCTTTTCTCACAGACCAAGAGTGGCCTCCGACTAAACAGAAGAAAAGCAAAAGACAGAAACGAAAAGACAAACGAGAATGGACACAAGTGTCTCTAACAAGAACCACAGATGAATGCCTCTGGGAACATGATCAACAGTTCCGTATAGCGCAGAGAGAAGACCCTACACTAAGGGAAGCTTGGAGCAAGGCAGTAGATAGAGGACGACCAAAACGTAGGTCCCCAGTTCCTAAAAATAAAAGAGTTGTTGTATCGAAAAGGGGGGAGAGACCAAAAGCCCCAGCTGTTGGTACCGGGGGGTTTCAGGGAAAAGGTCCTCTTTCTTGCCCACAGCCATCTTCTAGGGGGTCACTTTGGGGAGGAGAAAACAGAGAAAACCATCCTTGCCCGCTTCTATTGGCCTGGTATTTACCACCAAGTGAGGAAGTACTGTCAAGAGTGCCCTACTTGCCAAAGAAACAGTAGGTACAAACCCCCACCAGTACCCTTAAGGCCCCTTCCCATTACTGAGGAGCCCTTTTCTCAGGTGGGGATGGATCTCATCGGCCCCCTGTTGCCCTCTCGTAGCGGGTGTCGATATTTTCTAGTTATTGTTGACTATGCCACACGGTTCCCAGAAGCGATAGCGTTACGTCAACCCAATACAACCCAAATAGCAAAAGCCATGATTGCTTTCTTTTCGAGGGTGGGATTCCCCAAAGAGATCATCACAGATCAGGGGACACCTTTTGTCTCCCGAATCATGAAACAGGTATGTCAACACTTAAGGATAAAACAGATCCGCACCGCTGCCTACCATCCCCAAACAGATGGCCTCGTAGAGAGGTACAATGCCACCCTTAAGACCACTCTAAAAATTATTGGACTTAGAATCACGTAAATGGGAGGATATGTTGCCTCTGGCCCTTTTTGCCATAAGATGTCAACAACAAAAAGTACTGGGTACTCTCCTTTTGAGCTTTTATATGGGAGACAGCCCCGTACTTTGTTGGATATGACTAAGGAGGAATGGGAGGAGGAAGAGAACGGGGGCAAGCCTCTCCCTGAATATGTCTGGAATTTAAGGTCCCATCTAGCCCAAATTAGAAGTATTGTGAGGACCCATGTGGAACAAGCACAGTCGTCCCAGAAGAAACAATACGATAAAAAAACCACAGAGAGAACCCTGAGTGTAGGTGACATGGTCTTGTTAATGATGCCTAGTTCGGACCATGAATTAATAGGGCAGTGGCAGGGCCCCTTTAAAATAACAGACAAAGTAACCCCTGTTACGTACCTCCTAGAACTAGATCCTCATAACAAAAAGAATACACAGATATACCATGTGAATCTGCTCAAAAAGTGGTACGGTGATAGACCTTCCTTGGTAGGAATAGCGGAACAATCAACCCCCTTGTTTCATCAGAGTATCGACTGTGAATTGCAGCCAAACCTTAGACAAGATCTTTGTACAAAACTGTCCCCTTTACAGGAGGTGTTTTCTAGGAGCCCAGGGAAAACCACGCTGGTACAACATGAGATCCATACAACCCCGGGGAAAAAGGTACGGCTACGGCCTTATAGTCTACCCGAGTCCTGAAGAGGGGCCATAGGAAAAGAGATACAGCAGATGTTACACATGGGGATCATTGAACCCTCACACAGTGAGTGGAGTTCTCCTATTGTTATAGTACCCAAGCCTGATGGATCAATCAGATTCTGCATAGACTTTAGAGAGATCAATAAGATATCCCATTTCGATGCTTACCCCTTACCCAGGGTTGACGAAATGGTAGAAAAATTAGGCAAAGCCCAATATATCAGCACCCTGGACCTATGCAAAGGCTATTGGCAGGTGCCACTCCATGAGAAGGACAGAGAAAAAACGTCTTTCTCTACGCCCGGGGGTTTATATCACTTCCTCGTACTGCCGTTTGGTTTGCACGGAGCCCCTGCCACCTTTCAGAGGCTAATGAACCACATACTGAAACCCTGCGAGGACTTCGCAGCGGCATACATTGACGACATCATTATTTACAGTGACTCGTGGGAGCAACATGTGGCCCATTTATGCAAGGTAATCCAAGCCCTAAAAGAGGGAGGTTTGACAATCAATCCCGCCAAAAGCCATCTAGCAGGGCGCTCAGTCAAATATCTGGGGTATCTGTTAGGAGAGGGATACATCAAGCCGCAAGAAGAAAAGGTTGCCGCAATATCACGACTAGCATTCCCACACACAAAAAAGGGCCTGCGGGCGTTTCTTGGGATCCTAGGATACTATAGGAGGTTCATACCCTCTTTCTCACAGATAGCAACCCCCCTAACCGACCTCCTTAGAAAATATAAAAGAACGGAAGCAGAACTCAAGAACCCATCAACCCCTGTACAACAGGCGTTCCTTAGTCTAAAAAGGACCCTGATAACTAATCCTGTGCTGCTCAGTCCAGACTACACCAAACCATTCATAATACAGACGGATGCCTCAGAATACGGCCTAGGAGCTGTCTTGTCACAAAACGATGTGCAAGGTCAGGAGAGACCAGTAATTTATATAAGCCGCAAGCTCTACCCAAGAGAAAGAAACTACGCGGTGATTGAAAAAGAAGCTTTAGCCATCAAATGGGCTATTGAGTCCCTCAAATATTATCTGGATGGTCGTGAATTTATGTTATTCACTGACCATGCACCCCTTGAATGGCTTGCACGTAACAAGGGACACAATGACTGGATTTTACGTTGGTTCCTGGCGTTGCAACCGTTCCGATTCACCATTGCCCACCGCAAAGGAAGGGCACAAACCAATGCGGACTTCCTGTCTAGATACCCGCTTGAGCCTCTCCTCGTAAACGAGGATGTTAGGGAAAGGGGATGTCGGAAGGAACCTGTTCACGGACCTATGGGAACCACCCCCTTACCTGGAACATTAGTCGGAATCCCCTGGGACAGAGTCCGAGCAGTTGATCAGCCGGATAACTTTTGGTTCGGAACCCCTTTCCCACAGGAACCAGGAAGCACGCCAAGGTCCGATAACCAATCAGGATGGGGGCGGCCAGATGAAAAGGCGGAGCAGGAAGAGGTGCGTGGTGACGTCTGGGAACCCGGAAGGTGGAAGGAGGAGGAGTCGCGAGAAACCGAGGAGACGGAGTCGGAGCTGACGCTGAGCGGAGGCGAGGAGTCCGGGACAGTCACGAACGACGCCGAGGAAGAAGAGGAGTGGTCGGAGGAGTGGTGGAGTCCCCCCTTCAGGAAGGACGTGCATGCCGCCGTAACTCAGGAGAGTTGCGGCCGGGACGGTGAGTGACACCGTATGCGAGTCTAGGACTCGTAGTGAAGCGGGAGTAGGGTGGGAGTACGAGGGAGTGGGGAGGACGGGCGGGAAGGAACGGGTCGAGTAAACACGGGGGACACTCACCGGGCACTTGAGTGAAGAGTTTTGAGCACGATCATAGGATCAGTATCATCATTTCCACTCTCCACTGGTGTTCTACCTCCTCACCTCCCCCTCCCATAACACTGGCTCATTGGAGCCAAAAATAGGAAGAAGTTTCACAACGTCTAGGCAGAGGTGGCATATTGTAGATGCTCCCTGACATTTCCCGGCCACGTTTTCACGCACAGGGTGTGGTGACGGTCTCCAGCCCTTGGCTATACTAAAAGAGCGAGGCAGGCAGAGTACTTACCGTCCTCTCTTATCTCTTCCCTTGAGCTTCCTGGGGGGTCGGTGGACTGCGAGAACAACCCCGGCCAGGACCACAGAGAAGACGCAGCGAGGGACGTCCATCAACCAACAAGAACTGGCACAGAGGACGTGTTGTTCGCCATAGACTCTCAATAAACACCATCATTGACAAACCACTTAAGCCTCCTAGATTCTGTTTCCGCCCATCCCTCTTACAAAACATTTTAAACTATATTCGTGTCTCGGTCAGATCTTATTGTGGACAGGTGCTAGAGTGTGAGCGAAAAGGTGTGTCTTGTCACCACCATTCCTGAGAGATCAGGGAGTGTTGTGTTCTGGGTTGTCTAATCATTTGCTTCTCCGTGTTTCGGTAGGAAAGCGAGTGAGACCCTATAGCTAGTCGGTCCTGGGCTCTTGGGTACTAAGGCGGTAGGAAGGCTTAGCCCCTATACACCAAGGTCCCATATTCCTGCACATAGTTCTGTGTATGTGCAGAATCCCTGCAACAGGAAGTGATGTAATGGACCATGCAAACCAGGAAGTGCGGAGTTACTTTCATTTTCACTTAAAGTCACAATTTTACTGTCTGAGCTTGTGAGTGGCTGTGTTTTGGCTGTGCTGGAGAGGGTTTTAGTGTGTTTGGAGCTGTTAAGTCATGTCTGCTGCCCCTGTTGTGTCCTTCAAGTCCTTTTTGTGCTGTTTTGTTGTCCATTGTTGTGTATTGTCCTGTGTGCTGTCGGGTGTTTGTCCTCTGGGGTATTGTTGTCATAGGTGTAGTTGTGTGTTTTTGGGGTGTTCTGTTTTGTTTGGGTGTTTGTTATCTTTGGGTAGGATCATGCCTGGGAAGGGTAGAGCTTGCCCCATGAGCAAACAGGAGTTAGGGAGCTTCCTGTGGCTGTTTACCCATTACCTGCCCAACATGGTAGCCAGTGGTGGACATGTGCTCCAGGGCTACCGCGTGATGGTGCATAAGCAATACTGGAAGAGGGTGCACCAACAGATACTGAGGCTGTTTTGAGTCGACCAGAACATCCATCAGCTCAAACATACCTGGGCAGATGTGATTGGCAGGGAGTCTGACCTCCTCAGCTACGTTGACACCGAAGTTGGTGGACAAGTTGGTAAGTACACATGATTTGTATTCTATTCTATGGGTCTCATTTATCCATTTATGTATAGTGGTAACATTAAGTATGGCCCACATTACTTTTTAATCAAAATAGCCATGCCCCCATTCAAATTAGGGCAATGCCGTGGCAATAGCGCTGGCACAATCTGTGCAGCAGTGCTATCTGTGACACTGAGCTGGCCACACAAGTGTTAGTGTCCCTTTAGGTGATACAAATGAGTCACAGGGAAGCATTGAGGTGATGCACATGCCCATACCTATCCAGACAACTCATATGATGACAGACCAGGTAGTGCAGATCAGCTCCAATAAGCATTTGTCAGGTACACTTGTGATGGGCCATTGCAGAACATACGTTACACATAAAGGGGCTTATTGACATGCCCCTTGTGCCTCCAGGATGTCACTTTTTCCCTTATCAAAAGTGAGGCACTGGTGGTGCAAGGGCCTTGTAAATAGGACCCATAGTGATGCACCGATGATCCTCCTTGGCACACCTCCCCTGGGTAGTCACACATTAATGAGCCCTGCCAAGGCTTACACAGCTTAGCTAACCTGTGAATGTGGCAAAACACATATCACTGGTCTTGAACAGCATTTCCTATGTAAAAAGTATGGCTCCTTGATGTCCACTATGGCTATGCTGTGCTTTTTACTGGCTTGTCTGACTCCATACCTCGGAATGCATAGCAAATCCCGCATGCTGGCTTAGCATAGCCTCATGGAGGTGTTTTCTGAGGCCATAGCCACTGGAGCTGCCTTGCATATAAGGCTCCCATTGTACATGCCTCTTGTATGAGAGGCCCGATGTATATCAGAGGGGAGCCCACACACATGGTACTGTATCCAAGAGCATGCCAGCCTAAATCTGACACATCTCAACATATCCCATACATGGTATTGTTAAATTTTCCAATAAAAAAGTTAGGGATACATGGAACATGTCTGAACAATATCTGGTACTCTGCTGCACTGACAGGTACAGAACTCACCTAACTTAAGGAACAAGTACACATAATGAGTGATATATGTAATGTACTCATTTCCTGGTGTCACAATTAAGGGGGCATAGGTATTGCTTTACCTTGCTGAGTATGGAATGTGAGTTATGTAGGTGCAGAGACTCATCAAAGTCAGCTATCATATTGAAATATAGCAGTGATGAGGTTGAAAAACTGGCTCCGCTAATTGGCCAACAGGTGTATGTTTTGGCTCATCATATGTATGTACAGGTCAGCCTGCCTTATCGATGTTTATCATTCAGGCATGTCAATTGTGCCATTTGATTAATAACAACCTGAAGGGTTACATAGACAATAGCTATGCATATGTACTATGCTTCTGTTGTATATAATATATGAGTTGTAAGCTAACATATGTGTTTTAAATGTTATATCTTGTAGGCGAACCACCAGAATACTCAGTTGGTGAGGTGGATGGTTTCAAAGACCGCAACTTCACCAGTGAGTGCCTTCATCAATGCTAATTTGTCTAGTGCAAGGATTGACTCTGATGTCCGATGCTGTGTGAATTGCCAGATTCAATGTTTATCCGTATCACAAATAAACTTTCATATAATGATTAATAGGTCAGAAAAAGTGGATGTTAATTGTTGCATGTGTATCAGCCTCTGACTAATGTCAAGGAGAATACATTGCCACCAACATTGGACACTCAAAGCAAAGGAAAAGATGGATGGGCAAGCCATGGTACCTCCAACACACCAGCACCTACACTAGCTTACTATCACCTCCACCTGTTCCCACTCCTCAGGCCACAGAAGAGGCTAGCTTATTTGAGCTCGAAATAAAGAAGGACCTTTCAGACCTAAAGTTGCAGGTGGCAGTGGACCTGGCAATCACACTGCTCCAAGAAGTAAAGCAGGCAGTGGCAAGACCCTAGCCATGTTAGTCACAGGGAGCCGTTCTGTCCTTCCCCCTGTACATAGTTTTAATGTTGGTTTTAATGGTTTTATAGCTTAGTTTAGTTAGTGTAATTATAGTGTAGGGGTAGTGGTTTTAGGGGTTTTGTAGCGGTGGGAACAGTTTTATTGGGTGGGATACTATGTCTTTTTGGGGTGGGGGATGATGTGTTTTATGTGTGTTATAAAAAAATAAAAAATTTCCCAAAAAAAGCAAAAGATATATATATGATTGTTTAGCATTCTATGTGAAGTTAGTTGATGCTTTGGTGTAGTTTCTGTTCTCCTTGTATGAAGTCATGTCTTAAGGGGGGTGGGGGTTGATGTATATCATGTTGTGCTAAATGTATAGACTAAGCTCGGTTAAGTTAAGGAAGTTTTAGCTAGTATGCAGGATAAGCTAGTGTAGGTTAGGTTAGATTAGCTGGTTGGTGTGGGTTAGGTAATCTAAGTAATTTAGATTTTTTTGATGACATTAAATGTAATTGTTTGCTATATACAGGGCTACATCATGATTTACTGTGTGGGAGTTAGCATATGTGCTCAGGTAATGTTATGTACATGCATTTGTCTCTGCTAGCAGTGTTTGACAACATGTGTGAGAAGGCATTTAACCTATGGACAGGGATCTGTCAGGTTGGCCATGGCTTTACATTATCTATCAACAGACATTGTTGAGTAGTACACTTTACAATCATGATGAGAATGGTACACAGTGCAACACATGTATTCACTCATGATTTCTCTGTGTGGGTATGTCATGCGACATGTTGTGGAGGGATGTTGTGGTCAAAACATTTGACTAAATTGTAGGTTTATGGGCTCACACACTGATGGCTGCCCCATACACACTCACATTTGCAGCGTTTACTTGTCAGCCCAATGTTGTCTGCTTGGTAGTATTCATGGGTAGATCCGGCACTTGTGGTGTTACTTAATTCACCATTAACATTGACTGCATGACACCTGTTGCACTTCATGCTTGCAACCTTGACTAATCACTTGCTAGTCAACACACATATAGGGTTCACCAATTATGTTTCACTCTCACTGCCTAGCATTGTCCTGACTCCAAACAACACATGTCCCTTTGGCAAGTAGTTGGTGTCTTTGCCTCACAGAATGCCCAAAGGTGAACTTTGTCTAGACACCAACAGACAGACAACACACATGTAGTACTATGTGCATTTATTTACATGTGCAAATGATGATGCGGCTCACAGGGACAGCTCATAGTACAACAACCCTAAAAGATGTTTTGAGCCATTGGATCTCCAGACAGAGTCAATGGGGGTAACATGTCAGGGGACATGTGGAGGAGAGAAGTACTTAAGTGAAGAGGATGACCACAATGTCATTATGGAGGACAGCTCACATTGACAGTCCACAAAAAGTCAAGGTCAACAGGGCGAAAGCAAAATGAGGACAGTGTCAGCTGATTTTCCCTGGAATGTTCATAAGCACAGGGCAAAAGAGAAACTGGGTATGTGGCAACGATAAATTCTGTCTGCCACTTTTTCATTGGAAATAGATGCAGTCCACATCTTCCCCCTCTGATGTCTGCGGTGTCACCCATGAGGGTAGTGTTGTAGGTGCAGCACCCGAGGGAGGCACACACATCAGGGGCAGAAGATGTGGATCCCGTTGTCGTGTAGTTCCTATATTACCTATACAGGATCTGCGCGTTTGGATAACATAAACTGTGGGATTGGTGGCGGACTGATTCCGAGCACCCCCACCGGATACGTTAGCCTGTCTGTAACAGCTAGCTCACAGTGCCACTAGAGTCTCCTGTTATCGGGGAGAGAATAGTTCTTGGCAACCTCAGAACATGACAACCCCGATCCCCCAGGATCGTGGAAACAATATACTACCTTTCGCTCAGTCACTCGTGCTCACTTAGTTTGTCTCAAAGAGTTACACAGAATAAACATGCTGGGGGTTTTCAATAAGTATTTATTGAACAGTTGTTATTCTAGTGTAGAATAGATGAGTTGCAACAACCATTAGACAGTAGCAGAGATATATGATTAGCAATATTACAAAAGTAAAGGTATGGTATAGTTCTACCATCTTGCAGAAATCATGAATATATACATGTACCTAGAACACATGATAAAAAGTGTGTACTCCTACGATGCCTCCCTAACTAGATGTACCTAAATGTACCTATGCCAAGAATCCCTCTAGGATCTAGTCCACCCCATTACCTGAGAGTTTAGAGAATATGGGACCCCGTCCTGGTCTCGAGTTGGACACCCCGCGAGGGATGTTAGACCACTGCTAGCTGGAGCGTCTGCATACAGGAACCTCAGCGTCTCTGGTCAGTGTGTCAGCTGGGAAGTCACAGTCTCCTCTATCTTCCTAAGCAAGATGTGCTGTATATATACCCATAGGTCTCCCCAGGGGTCCTACCTTGCTGTGTTACTGTGACGGCCTAAAAGATGACGTTGGGCCTGAATTTTATACAGAGATATTATACAGGAGATGGTAATCCTACTGTTAGTCCTGCTGTGCTTCCAAGAAGCCTCATGCATAATGTATGAGAATCGAACCAGGGAAAAACCCGCGTTCTGAATGCAGTGTCATATCTAGGTAAAAGGTCAGTGCCCAAGAACCGTTATGTATGTAATGTAGGGAAGAATATAGGTGAAAGGTTGCAATGTTACCTGCGCCTATATAGGGTACCTATATGGAATATAACACCGTGACTGGAACACCTTTCATCTGTGTTAACACATGAGGCAGCACAGCAAGGAGAAGGATCTGCTGGTTGTGCAACACAGCAGCAACGTCGTGGTGGTAGGCAGCCATGGCAGCAAAGTATGAGTCCTGCTTCCGTGCCATGGACTCCAAGATGGTTCTCATTGCCCCCAACTGGTTGGCCACCTCATTGGTGCCCCTTTGGCAAGGCATTTGCTCATGCCTCTGCTTTATGATACCAGCGATGTCAGCCAGGGACTGCTGGAGGCCACAGAGTGGAGAGTAGGTGCCTCTGATAGCTGCAGTGTTGTCCTTAGTGGGACTAAGGCACCCGCAAAGTCCCTCTAGGGTGGCAGCTATGGTCTCCATTCCCGTCTGCTCCTATTCTACCAAATCCTGATGGACTCCTACCACAGTACATTGGAAAGTAATCTGTGGGTCCTCAGAGTCCAGAGCCATAGGTGGGGTGGCCGGTGGTGACTGTCGGTTGGTAGTTGGAGATGTGAAGACCCCACAATGCTGTTGACCCACCCGTGTCTGGAGATGGTGTCCTGATGGAGCCCAGGAGATCTTGGAGGGTGTCCTGGTTGATGGTTTGCAGGTTGTCATCCCCATCATCACTGAAGTGCAGGACAGCATGCTGGCCAGGAGGTGAGGGTTCATCCTCTTCAATGAGATGGAGAAATGCTATTGCTGTTCTCTTAGATGTTGATATAAGTAATCCAGGTGACAATCAAGGTGCAATACATTTCACTTTCAGTTCCTTATTGATGCGTAGGACACCTGTTACGCAAGGGTATGGATTGCAAATTGCACTGTATTTCCCTTTCAGATGACTGGATCTCAGTATTGTTCTCACTACCACTGTGTCCATACTCTGAGTTGATGGGCCCTGTCATACTAGTCAGATTACGATCACTGATGTTCAACCCATTTCATCATGACCAGAGTTGGTTATCCGCAGGGTGTCACACACCATTTTAATCAGACCAATGCACTTGTATGTGTACATCTCTCCTTTGGCTGTTCCTAATTAGGTCCTGGCAGCCAACTACTGCCACACAGTGATAGGATCCATATCATACATTGACTATCATGTGCCTATGACACCTACATTATGCGTGACCATATCCAATGGACTGACATGACAGGCTGTTATAGAGTGATATGGGTCAGGCAGCACCCAACATGGTAGTAGATAACTGGGCTCATCCACCTCAGCCTCTAACCTTCCTGGACTCATGTGCTTTGTGGTGACTAAGTAGTTCTCCCTATCCCTTGACACTTCCCTGTATGACTTCCTCCGACTTATACATGTGGCACAGTGAGACAATTTTGGGGCATATTCCCTCCTGGCACATCTTCACCCAGGTCCACATGACATGGGGAATGGTGTTCCACAATGGGCTGTTGTCTGTCATCCCTAACCAGCTGCTAAACAAGCGTGACCCAATCAGACATAGCAGTGTATGTGTATTTGTGAGGGTACCTTGCAGTACACATGTCCCTTCTCACCTCCTTGTAATGCTCTGTCTCCCCAGTCAGACAGAGTAGCAGTTCGTCATGCACAGCAAGCACCTACTATGCACTGCACTATCAGGAGCCCACCAGGGCCACACACCATCATTTGTTTTGACAAACATCGGGGCATATTTACAAGGACATTGAGCCACCAGAGCGTCACTTCTTACAACACTCCGTTTGCACAATGCCCTGCTCCATGTTTACAAGGCGGCCCTAATCCACTTTCCATGGCTTTACACCACCTTGTATATATCATCCCCTTTGACACCGTTTTCTGCATCAAAGGGGCATGCAATGTGTGTTACTGTAGGCCTTCCAACGCAAAACCGATTTCTGTTTGGCACTGATTTACAAGTAATCGCTAATCTGAGGCTGTACCAAAAACTAACACCTTTCAAAAGGAGGCTTTAGAGTGGGCCAACGAAGAGAAATACTTTTTTTTCTCCTCGTTTTTTGCTCTTTCTATGTGTGCTGCATTCTGCAGCACACATAGAATGAGCAAAACACCATTATTGATTGTTTATGTGCAGGTAGGGATGTATGTTTTTTACAGGAATATGTGCCACCACTGTGCTCACCCCTGCACCAGTGCTTAAAGAACAGCCGTTCACCAACACAGACACCTTTGCACTCTAGTGCAAGGGTGCCTGCATTGACGCACAACGGTTCTTTTTTTACTGGCGCAGACGTGAGCACAGCGGTGGCACACATTCCTGAAAATACGGGGCATCCCTGCATTTATGAAATGACACAGCTCGGTGCGGCAGATTTGTTTGCGTCGACACGCTGCACCATTTCACTGTAAATATGCCCCATGGTCTTCTGGTGTACATTGCTTGCATTCACCCACACACCCAGTCAGACTTAGTAGATGAGAAGAGTTCAGGTGGTCCCTACCATGGCAGCTGGAACCTGTGTGCTCTGACCCTGCATGCCAGGACAGCTGCTTGCAATGTAGTTTAATCTAGGCTACTATGGACAGAGCTCTTGAAATGTCCCTGTGTGTAGATACTTCCCATGGCCCACATATCCCCCACCACTAAGGTGGATTGTTTCTCCTCTAAAAAAACATTCCATGCTATGGATTTGCAGGCTAGGTTAATGTGCATGGATCCAGATGAGACAGAGGGGCATGTTTCCTAAACATATGGTGCAGTGCAGCGCCACTACCACCTTGCTGCGCCAAGCTGTGTTATTAGGAAAGTTCAGGGATGTGCTGTGGCTACAACAGTACAAAGCATCCCTGTGTTTTCCTCTGTGCTGGTGCACATTTGGCTGGCTAGCGCCAATGCAGGTACCCTTGCAGCATGGTACAAGGGTGCCTGCTTTGGTAGTCATCTGTAGTTTGTGCCCATGGGCAGGTAGAAAGGACAGGAATGTGCCATATCTGGTAGATACGGTGCATTTCTGCCCTTTTCTTTTGACGTAGGGCAGTACAGCTAGAAGGTTTGCGGCACTGCCATACATCAAAATTTTGTCAAAATTCCCATGAGACTTCCATTTATGTTATGTTTAATCATAGATGAGCCAGCATCCTACCCTTTGGCCTGTAGACAGTGCCACAGAGCTCTGGGACATAGCTGCCTGCACTTCACAACATGATCTAGTTACCCACATTGCCTCTTGTTGCAACTTACCCTATTGCTTTTGTAGTTTGTCATAGCTAGCACTGTCCTGTCTCACAACTCCAACCACCCACCCCTCAGATATGACAGCGGACACCTGCTCCTCCAAGGGATCCAGCTCCTCCTTATGCGCTAGACTACCACCTCTGGTTGGTAATGTTGCCTTGAGATTGCTTGTCAGTTTCTCCATTGTCCTGCACTTGCAGCCAATCCAGCGCTTTTTACAGTCACTCACTGTCCTCTTGACTTCAGCAACACTGTTCACCTTGTCCACAATGGTCTGCCATATGGACATTTACTTCCCCAATGACATTTTAGAACTAATGAAGAGCTGGTGTTGGTGCTCCATCACCTCCCTGATCAAGATCTCATTCTGCTCCTCACTGAACTTGCACTTCCTCTTCCCCCGAGACTCTGGCTGGCCATCCTGGCTGGTACTGGGGTTTCTGGGATTCTTGTCCTAGGCTGTGCTCACTCCTATCTTCTCCGTTGCTACTTTTAGGTAAGTTTGCAATTTTTTTTTACATAGCAGCGTTTTTGTATTTTTTTCCTGCTAGATGCACAAAAGTGATGCCAGGATGACTAGCGCCTATTTTCTAGATGCTAATTGGACGAACGTCACTTTTGCTGCATTAACGTCAAATTTCTTAATGACACGGTGTATACAACAGCATCAGTTTTTACGACGCCGGCTTCTTCCTAACCCCATGGAGCACCATATTGTAAATAAGATGCTAACATGACGTTGAAATCTGTTGGACCGCAGCGGTAATTTTTTTGGCACACAGCTGCGACAAAACAGCAGTGCCGCAGTTCTTGTGAATATACCCTATTGATTTTTGACACTGCCCCACATTTACAGTAATCCGTAAAACTGAGGCAGAGCCAAAACCTAACGCCAGTGAAAAGCAGGCGTTAGAGTGGCGCAACGAGGAGAAATGCTCTTTTTATGTGTGCTGCATTTTACAGCACACATAGAAGGAGAGAATCACCTTTAATAATTGTTTATGTACAGGAAGGTGTTCCTTCCTGCACATAAACAATCATCCCTGCAACGTAGGCACCCTTGCACTATGGTGCAAGGGTGTCTGCATTGGTGCTCTGCAGCTTTTTTAGCACCCGCGCAAGGGAAAACACAGGGGTGTGCCATAATCATTTCTTTGAAAATATGCCCCTCAGTTTCAAGGCTTTATGCTGATTTGAAAGCAGTACAAGAGTATACATTTTCAACTCTGTCCAACTAGAAGCCAGGGAAAATCTTTGCGGGCCGAAGAAATGTACCATAATTTCTTAAATTTCAGTCACTGGCTGCTTGACTCCATAATTTTGTGATTTTTTCGTTTAGACCTCTGACGCTGAAAGTGTTTCAATGTCCGAGTCTTGAGACCGTTGAGGCATTCATTAGGTAAACTCAGTGTGGTAACTAGAGCTGTGGCAGCATCCTCGTCACTGACATAAGATAAAAATTTGAATTTCTTACCGCTGTGGTCATTGATCATTAAATAAACATCGCGTGTGTGTCAATATGCCTTATTTCAGCAGAGCACATCTGGTTTATAGGGTGGCTCAATTACAATCAATTCCCCTAAAAAGTAAGAATACTACTGTTTCTCTTTCTGATAGCGTGGAAAAGCCCAGTTCGCCCACGCCTCTGTGTAGCCCATCATAAAGGCAACATAGATTTGACCAATAGTATCACTTCCACACTGTCTCATGTACACTACTTCTGAGCTCCATGTGCTCATAAGTTTTATGTTCTCAAGCTTTGCTGCAATGTAGGCCTTGAGGCAGCCACTTGGGCGCAAAATATGCAGTTGTATAAATTCCATGCCACCTAACATAACAATCAATGTCAAAGGTCATTATAAGGGTTCAGAGGCAACAGTGCTCCAGAATTGCCAAGACCTTAAGAGCACTTCTGAGAGCAGTGTTCCTCACCGCACACTAGTGAGTGAATCTCTGCTCATCAACAATTATTTGTCACTCGATGAGCTCGTGAGGTTGCTTAATGTACATTCAATCACATACCTGATCGACGTGTGAGGTAGTCGACGTGCTGTGTTCGCCCATCTAGGACCTTGCAGACACATTACTGAATTTGTTATGCTGCCGGCGATGTTGGCAAACACAATGGATGATCATGCAATAAATGTTTATCAACACCCGCATTCACCCACCTGCTAAGAGGTGCTACGCTTTAATGAAATTGTTTGAATATGAAGACTCGTTGCTAAGATACAACGTAGTCGTTGCTAGGGATGAGATGCTTACAGATTTTTGTTATCAAATAATGATTAGAGATGTGCTAACCTCAAGGTGCTCAGTGCAGCGAAGGGTTTACCGTGCCACAAATTAGTAAACTGGTTTGCCTGAGCGGACTCTTACAGAAGAGAATGTGCTTGATGAATTTAGCATCAGCTTTGCATATCTGAAAATGTTTCAGAAAAACAAATCAAGTCACTGCACATATTTAATTTGAATTCAGCAATGACATAAATTTTCGTTGTTATTTTTCGCCTCATGCGGTTTTTTCCTTTGAAATTCCCAAGACAACACATTTCCTTTTTTCTCCTTTAAGGAAGTGTGTCACAGCATGCAAGAGCATCATATTTTGTTCCTAAGATCAAAAGTAGAGAACAAACTTGGCATAGCACTGCGCAGAATATGGGGGAGTTTCCCAGCAGCAATAGCTCGAGCATTTAGATGACAGAAAGCCCAGGGTCACAAGGCTCATGCAACTATCAGCGTGAGGAACTCCAGCAGCTCAGCTGGAGAGAGAACCAAAACACATTCTTTGTCCCAGGAACACATTATTTTATAGATCAAACTGTGTCCTTAAGTTGATGGACTCTTTAAATTAGGGTTATTAACATTTTGGTATTTTAAGGGTGATAAAGCATATACAGTCTGGAGGAAAAGACTCAACTTTCTTTTCCAGGCAATAAAATATAATCTGAGATGCAGTTTCCTTTTTAATAGATCAGTGAAAATGCAATTTTTTATGAAAATTAAAGAAGTGGCAGTAACTGGTATGGTAAAGAAAAAGATTTACATTGTCAAAGGGGTTAGACTTCTTGTAGTCATACTTTATGCCTGTTTGGCGTTAGAAAGCCAGATTACAAACATTTTTGACTGATGCTATTTAATGTCCTTGGTGGTTAGTAAGACAGGTCAGAAATGAGCAGAAATAGCCAGAATAAAGGTAATAAAGGTCAGCAACAAGCGGAAAGAGGCAAAATAAAGATCAGTAGCAAGCAGAAAGAGGCAAACTAGAGATCAGAAATTAGCACAAAGAAGCTAAATAAAGGTCAGATACATGCAGAAAAACGGCAGAATAAAGGTCAGCAATGAAGAGGCAAAATGAAGGTGAAAAACGAGCAAAAAGAGGCAGAATCAAGTTCAGAAACTAGAAGAAAGAGGCAAAGTAAAGGTCAGAAGGGAGCAGAGAGAGGCAAAATAAAGATCAGGAGCAAGCAGAAAGAGGCAAAATAATGAGCAGAACCACTGAGATACACACACACACACTCACAGGCCCACTCAGAGACTCACACACTCAGTCACACACTGATGCTCCCATGCACATACCCACTCTGAGACTCACACACCCACTCACAGAGCAAAGGTCAGAAACGAGCAGAAAGAGGCTAAATAAAGATAAAAAACGAGCATAAAGGGGCAGTATAAAGGTCAGGAGTGAGCAGAAAGAGGCAAAATTATAGGCAAAATGAGCAGAAGCACTGAGAGACACACACTCACTGGCCCACTCAGAAACTCACACACTCACTCATGCACCCACTCACCAACCCACTCAGAGACTCACACACCCACTCACAGACCCACTCAGACACTCATGTTCCCATTCAAAGACCCACTCAGATAGTCACACACTCACTCCCAGACCCACTCATACACTTACAAACCCATTCACACACCCACTCTGAGACTCACACAACGACTCACTGACCCACTCATGCACCCACTCGCTCACCTACTCAGAGACTCACACACCCACTAGCCTACTTATGCAGCCACTCAAACACCCACTCTCAAAGGTTACAGGTAAGAAATACAATTTTACAAACCTTCGAAATTAACAGAAAAAAACAAAGGTTACAGGGACGTTATAGTTAGGAAATAGAATTTAGAAAGCCTTAGAAATTCACTGAAAAAGCCAAAGGTTACAGGGACGTTATAGTTAGGCTCACATTTCACTCGTACAAAACTAGAGAAATTCAGTAGTTATTGTTGCCTGAGTTAACTATAACGTATCCCCCGAAATGCATTGCTTATGCCCTCACATATTACATCACTCATTACATGGTCAGTGACATCTCTGGTGATATCTCAAATTACATCAGTGGTGACATCACTGATGACATCATCCACACAACCACTCACACACCCATTCACATCCCTATGCAACCTCTCATACACCCACTCACATACCCATTCACAGACCCATGCAAGTACTCACACAACCACTCACCATAGAGCCACTCACATACCCAGTCATTCACCTATACAGGCACTCACACACACACACTGATTCACTGAAATAGCCACTCACTCAACAACTCACTCACCCATACAGCTACTCATACAACCAGTCATTCACCTATACTGCCACACACTCACCCATACAACTACTCACACACCCACTTATCACTTATATAGCCACTCACACACCCACTCACCAACCCATACAGCCTCTCAACACAGCCACACACTCACCCATACAAGCACTCAGACACACTCACTCACATAACCACTTACATACCCATTCACACATCCATACAAACACTCCCACATCCACTCACTCACCCATAGAGACATTCACACACAGAAACACTCTCCAATGCAGCCACACATAGACCAACTCACTTAACAAAACACCCACTCAAAAAGCCACTCACTCACCCATACAGCTACTTACACACCCAGTCACTCAATCAGGCAGCCATTCAGTCACCCACTCACTCATCCATACCGTCATTCACACACCCACTCACCTACCTGTACAGTCACTTACACAGCCACTCACTCACCCATACAGCCACTGACACACCCACTCACTCACTAATACAGCCACTCATACAGCCACTCACTCACCCAAACAGCTACTTACACACCCACTTATACACACATACAGCCACTCAGACACCCACTCACACATGGATACAAACAGTCACACAGCCACTCACATAATATATGTTAGAAATAGGATCACTCGTTAGTTGTATACCTGGTATACTAATATAACTTTTGTAGTAGCTTATTATATATGTTTAACAATCATAAACTCTTAGAAAAAACTTACACTCACTGGATGATGTCATCAGTGATGCCATCAGTGATGTCATTTGAGATGTTATCAGTGATTTCACTGACCATGTCATAAGTGATGTAATATGTGAGGTCATAAGCAGTGCATTGTGGGGGTGCAAGTTGTAGTTAGCTCAGGCAAATATATCTGCTGAATTGTATGTATGTATATATATATATATATGTATATAGACACACTCATAGATTTTTTTTCCACTGAAAAAAACAAAGGTTACAGGGATGTTATAGTTAGAAAATGGTATCTAAAAAAACATAGAAATTCACTGCAGAAATCAAAGGTTACAGGGACGTTATAGTGAGGAAATAAAATTAAAAAAAACCCTTAGAAATTCACTAAAAACCAAAGGTTACAGGGATGTTATAGTTGGGCTCAGATTTTACACACACAAAACCATAGAAATTCAACAGTTAGAGTTCTCTCAAGTAACTATAACTCGTGCCCTCAGGTAACTATAGCTTGTGCCCCTGCCATGCACAGTTTTCTCATCAATACTTTTTCAGCAAATGTTGCACTGATATTTTTACTAATGTCATCGAAGTTGACAAGAGTAATGTAATATGTGGGATAATAAGCAGTGCATGGAGAGGGCATGAGTTATGGTTACCTTAGGGCATGAGTGGCAAAATTGTAAAGTGTGGGTTCCTGCACTAATCTTTAAACCCACCACCCCCAGGGTGACCTAGGGCCCCAGGGGCCCAAAATATTTGTTTAGGGGATGGGTGCTAGTGGACCTCCTCCTCAAGCCTTATTAGGCTCTGGGGACCCCAACCCCATGGGTCGACTACCAGAAAAAAGGGGGAGGGGGCATGCAGCTCCCCTCCCTGAGCCTCTTAAGGCCCCAGGGACCCCATCCCCCGGGACACAGTAGTTTCCCTGCCCGCATTAGTATGGACAGAGAAACATATAATTACTCCGTCTCAGCGGGCGCATTTTTAAATATCCCTCCTGGTAGGAGCAGACGTGTCTTCTGTGACTGCAGGAACGTGGACAGGGAAGGCATGTCTGCTCTCACTCAGCAGGAGCTTTAAAAATGCCCCTACTGTGTGGGCGCAGACTTCTGTTACCTTGTCTGTACTCCTGCGGGCAGGGAAATACAAATTGCCCCTGCCCTGTGGGAGCAAATAAAAAACAGATGCAGGACGCAGGATGTGGCTGCAAGCCAGGCACTGCGACCAACCCCATGCCGCACACGGCTGAAGACTGTGCGTGGCGTGGGTTTGGCTGCCTCCAGGCCAAGTCCTGCGACCAACCACCACTGCACACGGCTGAAGCCCGTGCATGGCGGGGATGACTTTACATATGGTAACAAAATATTACTTTACATTAAAAAATCCTAGAAATTCACTGAAAAACAAAGGTTAAAGTAATGCTACAGTTAGGTGAGAATTTCAGCAACAACGTAATGTTTTAAATGTACAAAACCACTGAAATTCACCAGTTATAGTTATCTCAAGTGATTGGAGTGACTCCAGTGGAATGGCATAAAGTGGAGTGTCGTAGAGAGGAGTGCCGCAGAGTGGAGTGGCATAGATTGGAATAGCGTTCAATGGAGTGGCAGACAATGGAGGGGCGTACAGTGGAGTGACAGAGTGGCGTGGTGTACAGTAGAGTGGCATAGAGTAGAGTGGCGTAGAGTCAATTATCATAGAGTGGAGTGATGTACAGAGTGTAGAGTGGAGTGGGGTGGAGTGGTGTGTGGTGCAGTAGAGTGTAGTTTAAAGAGCCGTAGGGTGAAAGTGGCTGAATGGATGTAGATGAAATTTGGCAGGAATATGTATTATTGGATGATATGGGTACTTTTTAACATTAGCTGTAAATTTGTTAAGTAGTATTAAAGTTTTAAGGGACAAAACACTTACTTATATTTAGGCCCTGTTATACCGCAGTAACTTTGCGGTATACCGTGGTGCATGCTGATCACAAGGAGGTATATCATTGGCTGATTGCTGCATTTGCAAAAGTAAAAGGCAGCCATGTAGGTTTCACCAGACTTTGGCTATGTTCTTGATTAGGGCCCAAGAGATAGGTAAATAATATATTTTATTGCTGTTCTCCACCTATTTCCACTTCATTAAAGTGCTATTAGGTAGAGGGATTTATTAATATTTATCTATATATATTTAAATTAATTCATGCAATCCCGTGCAAGTACCTGCAAAGCACTGTGGTAGTTAGTGGAAAATTATAAAAAGAAATTAGAAAAAATTTAAAAATACACTGTAGCACACTATATTTGTAAAATATAGTATAGTACAATGTATTTTTTACACAAAGAATTTATTGTTACCATTTTTGTTTAAGTAGTGCAGTACTTTCTAAGTATTACTGCACTATTGCATTAATTATTTTTTTTAAAAGTAAAAATGCACAAAAATTGAAAATATACTGTAGCACAGAATAGTTGTGAAATATAGTGTAGTTCAGTGTATTGTTAATTTTTTTTACGCATTTCATTTTTGTAACATTTATTTTAATTCTGCAGTACTTCCAAAGTAGTACTGTGACACTCCGTGATTTTTTAAAAAAATATATAGAAACTTATAAAATATATCAAATATCAAACCTGCTAATTACCTTTATCAAAGGCCCTAACCCAGAACACAGGCAAAGTATGCGTTCTTAATGGGCTGTGGCTCATCCGACCTTTTTAAATTTAACAGGAAGCCAAGCCCCATTCCTCAGATCTAATCAGTAACTCCGGCGGGCGGCAGGTAAAGTCCTCGGCGTCTTCCAAAAAAGATTGCACTCAGTTTCGTTCACAGTCGTCTGGCCACTTGTATCAGCTCCGTGCTCGGGAACCACAAATGCGTTGGATGAGGTCGGATGAGCCACAGCCCATTAAGAATGCAGTCAGGGGGACTCAGATTTGAAGTGTGAGGACTACGTTTAGCCAGGGGGCCACCTCCTTGAGACATCACGCCTGGGAGAGGCGAAGTTGTTCGCTTTTCCCTTGTCCTGATGAGGCCCGGAAGGAATAGGGGCTGAAACGCGTCGACAGTTTGTGATTGGAGGAATCGACTTAATTCAAGAATAATTTTTGATTTGTTGTGGAGATACACATATATAAATTGTTTTAGGAGGTATAGTTAATACCCTATGTGTATACAAGATTAGCTCACAGTGCATTGCCATTAATGAGGGTGCGAGCACTGACATGAAGTAGTTGGGGTTCAGGCGACAACATGCATGATGATTCGTTCCATATACAGTTGATATGTCCCTTGTTTGTTCAAGAGGGCTTATGTTGTATGAGCGTAAATGTTTTCTACTTTCTTGTTTTGTTTTTGTTATCTATGTATCAGTTTGAGTTAATATAATGAATTAATACAATGAAGAACTATTCCAACAAGGAAATTTGAGTGGTATGTGGTTCTTGATGCATTAGAAATTGAGAGGGGACGATGGGCTTTGTATAGGGTAATTAATTGTACCCTTAGGTAATATTGAGATATTCATTCCTCCACGCTACCATGTTATAAAAGATAATAAAAAGTAACGGCGACAGCGGGCAGCCTTGTCTGGTGCCATGGGAGAGTTGGAATTGGGAAGATAATGTGTCATTAATCCTGAGCCTAGCTGTTGGCGAGGTGTACAGCAATGCGACGAGATCGAGAAATCGCTTCGGTATACCCATCCGACGCATGACAGTGAGAAAGAAAGGCCATTCCAAGGAATCGAAGGCCTTTTCTGTGTCAAGTTACACGGCTGCTGCCGGAACCTCCGGGGCTATCCTTCGAATGACAGCAAACAACGTGCGAAGATTTAATGCTGTTGATCTGTGCGGAACAAATCCAGACTGCGCGGGCGAGATAATTTTGTCTAACAACAGCGCCAATCTTAATGCTAGCATTTTTGCCAGAATCTTGTAGTCAGGATTTAACAAGGATAGTGGCCTATACGACCCACAGAGGAGCGGGTCTTTCCCGGGCTTGGGGAGCAGGATAAAAACAGCCTCCCGCAACGTGGGGGGGGAGTACATGTTGTTCAAGGGCCTCGTTGTAGACCTCTAAAAGGCAAGGAGCTAATGTTGTTTTGTAGGCTTTACAGAAATTTCCCGTGAATCCATCGAGACCCGGAGCTGTGGAGCCGTTCACAGCATCAATGGCACTAATTATCTCCTCATTGGAAAAAGGCTCAGCTAAGAATTGTTGCATTACTTTATCCAGCCATACCAGTGCAATTTCCTCTAAGTATGCCATGCGTTCCTTGCCGCTGTGTGTTGCTCGCGTCGTGTACAAATTGGTATAGTAATCTAGGAGTTCATCTCGAATATCAGGGGTGCCAGTCAGCACCTTCCCCTGTGTGGAGTGAAGACAGGCAATGAATGACCGCCCCGTAGGGGGCTTCAGGAGCCTCGCTAATGTACGGCCTGGTCTCTCCCCTTCCCCATATCGTCGTGCAGTGGCGTACTTGCTATGAAAGTTCACCTCGACAGTGTCGCCAAACATCTATAAGTCAGAGTGCCTCGCACAGGTCCAAAAGGGCACGCTGAGCGTGAGGTTTTGTGTCAGGGGATGCCGCTGTGCTATCTCGTGTCGGCTCTAACTGGAGATTGAAGTCCCCTCCCATGCAGACATAGTCCGCGTCTAATTGGAGGGTCCATGTGTGTAGGTCCTGAAAGAATTGCGGGTCGTCTACATTAAGGCGCATATACACTTATAAACGCTATTTGTCTACCCATTAGGTGCCCCATCACCATTGTGTACCCACCCTCAGGGTCGGAGTGGGGTCTGGATAGCTGAAAGGGTATTCACTTATGTATTACTATAGCCGCGCCTCTGGCATATGAACTATAATTTGCGAAGAACCTATCGGGGCACCATGTAGTCGCAAAGGGAGACACTGCTGCTTTGGGCAGGTGCGTTTCTTGGAGAAACGCGACATCTACCTTGTGTCTCTGCAGGAAGGACAAAACTTGCTTGCCCTTTCTGGGATTATTTAAGCCTCTAACGTTCCAGGTGCACAGCGTTAGGTCAGAGAGGGTGGACAACTTACCCCAGGCAGCCATGTTCTAGGCGTGGAGCGAGGATTGCTATCGCTTCATTGAAAGCGGTACATCTGCTACATTGAGTATCGAACAAGAAAGTAGTGGTAAACAATATAAACAAACAATGCCCCCGCCCCCTCCCATCCCTGCACCCCAATACGCAGGGAAATCCCCTGTTGCTTAATTTGTAGAGTGCAGTATGAATTTCCCCACATGTACTGATGAGTTGAAAAGAACATCATACACTCAGGGTGTTAAAGGCACAATCAAACGTGATACACACTGGGGGTGGGGCAATGCCACGCCATCCATCCCAACTTTGACGGGATCACTAAAAAGAATTTTGTTACAACCAAACCATTGCTCTTTGTAGATAGAATGTCAAGACAGATCTAACAATACGTGAAAGGTGGGCATTAGTGCTGCTTCATTCTGAGGAGAATAGTTCCAAACTGGCCGCCGATCCGCTGTGGGGGGGGGAGGCCCCATGTGGGATTTTTTGCTGGGAGCCACTAGATCTCTTGTAGCTGCGGCAAAACTCCTGGACTTCTGAGAGAGTGTCAAATATTTTTGTTTTTCCTTCAACGTCCACTCGTAAACGAGCCGGGTAGATCATGCCGTACTTCAGACCGAGATTTCGGAGCGTCGCTTTCACACCAATGTATTTCCTCCTCGCCTCCAGTCCTGAACCATGGTTGTGAAGTCCGGGAACAACGTGATGGAGGCTCCCTGCCAGGACAGGGCGCAATGCTCCCGGGCCAGCCGCAATATTGTGTCTCTGTCCCGGAAATTTAATAGGCGGGCCAATATTGGTCTTGGCGGGGCACCAGAGACCGGGCAAGGACCAAGTGTGCGGTCCGCCCTATCTACTAAAAAGGTGGAGGTAAAGGGCTCTCTGCCAAATAGATCTGTGAGGAGCGTTTCCACGAATGTGTCCATGCGGCCAGTGTTGGTGGTCTCCGGAACCCCAAGAATTCGCACGTTATTTCGCCTACCTGCGCCTCCAAATCCTCGTTTTTCATGGCGACGGTTTTTAGGATTTTCTCTACGCGTTCTAGGTGCTTCACGGACTGTGCAGCCCCGTCTTCCAGGTCGGACACCCTGCCTTCTACTGTGTCCAGGTGCCGCTTGTGCTCATCCAATTTGGCCCCCATGGAATCTAGGCGCTACTTGAGAGAATCAAAGCGCCCATCCAGCGCCTTGAAGCCTGCCCTCAACTCCAGCATCAGGGCATTCGGACCAGGGGGTACACTCTCTGGACGGGTCGCCTCTGCGCCACCCTCCGCCATGCCGGCGCTAGGCTCTGCAAGTGCTCCGTTTTGTTTGGGAAATTGCAGTACCTTTTGTTTGGGGTCCTTCCACACCATGACTTGTGCCACACCGCAGCGGGAGTGTTTGGCGGCCTTAGATGTCGCCGCGCCGGGTAAAAGGGGGACGCGTTGCTATTGTCCGGCCAAACTCTGCCGCAATTCTAGGCAGTCTTTGTGAGGTGTGGTTCCCCCAGGGTCCGGTACCACTCAGCGTTGTCTAGCCAGTAGCCCGGCCCTCAATGCACTCCAGTCTGCACACCCTCACTGGGTAGTAGGTGTGGTGCTAGTTATGGAGAGTCAGCAGCGTATGTGGATCTTTACACGCACCTTTTGGGTCAAAATGCGTGCGCGGTGTAATTCAGGCCCCACGCTCCGTTACTGCCGCTTTCCAGGTCCCGCAGCAATCCCCGGGATTATCACCCCTGCACTGGGGCTCGCTCTCAATTCCGCTCCCAGCCTTCACAGACTGGACCTGCCAGCCGAGTGACTGGCTCCCAGGCCCGCCTGCCGCGGGGCCTCTGGGAGCTTGCAGGCTGGCTTACCTGTGAGTCCGGGAGTTGGCAACAGTACTCTCGGGGTTCCGCCCCGGGCCTCTCTCGATCCTCACGTTCTGCTCCCTTCTCCCCGCAGTCTGCGAGGCGGGCCTTCCGAAGCTCATCGGAGTGTGCGTATCGGCCCTCGATCTGGGATCGCTTCAGTCAGGCCTAGTCACCCGCCAAACGTTGCTTGCTCCGTCTCGAGCTCTCCTGGCCTCCCCAGCCGTCGGAGCCCCACCGGTCTTGTGGGCGGCGAGTACAGCATGCAGATCCGTCTATTTGAGGCAGGAGGAGTGCATAGCTTATGCGGATGGTGTCAGGATGTCGGGACGGACGGCGGAGCTACAGAGCTACACGGCCATCTTGGTCGGTAGCCTGGCCGCGCCCCCCACAATTTGCTTAAGTTTGCTGATAGGATGGGAATATACAGACAATAATGAAAAGAGAAACATAAAAAGACTAATTTGCAATGCTCAATGTAATCGTTTTAGAAGCTCCAAATACTATAATTATTAAAATATACTTCATGTATCAGAACAAAAATGTAATGTGATTACCAGCCAATGCTGATATTAATTGTATACATACTAGATGCTGGGGCATTTGAAGAACAGGGGTGTTCCACGACTCCCCTGGCTTGAGATGTAAAACCGTGGCTGGCTAGTAGAGAGTGGTGAAGGGAAACCGCTGTCTGTATGCCCAGCACAATGACACCAAGAGAAAGAGGACACAAATATGAATTGCCATGAACAATATTCCTTTTGGTGCCAGTGCCAATTGGAAACACACCTTTACATTTTGAGACCGATTATTAAATGTAAAAAATAAAAAAAAATTAGGTTGGTTCGTAAATAAGAAAGAAACATTTTTAAAACAGATCTTAGAATTGGCCATGTTCCCATTGGCAGTTTACTATGTATTATCGTAGCTATCATTAGTTCAGTCTTTGAAAGAGAAATGTTTGGTTCTTGGCTGACTCTTCTGAAGCCAGAATCTAATTCCTGGGCTGTCAACTTTCATGCCATTGAAACTGAGCCATTTTGGACTTGCTGGATCCGAAATGGCTCACAAAGATTCATTTTGTTCACAATATATTGTTTAGAACATTAGTGCACCTCATCTCCTAGAATTAAACTGTTTGCTTACTTTGAGAGGAGAAACGTTTGTCAGATTTTATTATGTCAGATTTCATTATGAAAGGAACATGTCTACTGCCTGCGGGAGGGAAGTTAGTTAAGAAATGTCAAAGGAAAGTGAAAGGAAACAATATGGAGAATATGACAGATTTACAGGTCAGTCTTTAGATCTGTACAATAAATATGACTCTTTAAGAGAACAGTGTAAGAAAATGCAAATATGTAATACACCGTTATCTGTCAATTTATCATTCCGAAATCTCTGCTGGCAGTTATTCCATCCTGCGGTTCAGAAGATTAAAACAGACCTTTCAGCTGCCCATGGCAGTAATTGCCACTTCGACCCCCACATGCATAAAGCAGTACAACAGGCTGTAAAGATCAGTATTGTGTGCATCAGGTTCCTTCTGAACATTTTGTTGTATTACATTGTAATTGTATTTATACATAGTGTTTGCTACCCCTGACAAGTCATTGAAGTACTTTACGGTGGGCACCATGCTGCTCCGAAACCAAAGGTTAGTAGTTAATCCAGTGGTTTTTGGTTATTGGGATTAGTCATGTGTGAGAGAACATGTAACGTGTATGGTAGTAGGAGTCTCTGTGTGCAAGTCTGAACACTGAAGCCAATGGGATCCATTTTAGGTGTCCCTAGAATTGGTGTGATGATAGTTCCCCGGTCAACAAAAGTGTTTTGCCTTCATTCCTGTTGTTGGAGATTGATGATCAAGACATTGACGTGAAGAGGCAGACAGGGCTATCTTTAGAACTTCCATGAAGACATTGGGCCCTTTTCGCAAACAACACGTTGTGTATGTTTTGTAGTATGAGAATAGTACTATAAATGTACTACAAAAATGCTATTCGGAAACCTAGGTGTGGAGTTTACAACTCCGCCTTTCCTATCTTTTTCTGTGCGAAGATCCTCCCCCCTGACTGCAAGTCTCCACAAATGTTGATATATACTTTTTAGTAGTAAATGTGGGAGTGACAGAAGGGAGTGACTGGAAAATGGAGAATATTCATGACTAAACAGAGTGGATTCAGTAGGCGTAAGACGGGGGTTAGGCAGGGTCAGGGAGGGGTTTAAGGAGGATCGTACACCCACCCACAAAAGAGTAAGCTCATTGCTATTCACAAACTGTACTTCTAAAGTTACTCCAATACAAAACAGGATCCAATACAGTAGAAAATTACTCCAGCTCAGAACTAAATTAATTCCAGCACAACGTATGGCCAACCACTGGTGACACTCTTTCATAGAATATAATAGTTAGGGACTTACATTTAAACTCCATAGTAAATAATGTTACATTAAATTAAATTATTTAAAATAGTTAAAATATAAATGATTGTAATTTAATGAAAAAAATATAAAAATAGCACATATTTAGGGGCAGATTTACAAGCCTCTTGCGCCACTTTTGCGTCACTTTTCCCATGTTAAAAGTGACGCAAAAGTGGCGCAAGGGGCTTGTAAATCTGCCCCTTATTGTTTAATGATATAATATTTTAAGAACTTTTTGGGTTTATCAATCTATATAACAATAACTTTAAAAAAATATAATGTACTTACTTTTAATTAATTCTGCACATCACTTTTAATACATATTAATTCATAATAAAAAAGTTTTTTTTACTTTAGGTTTTTATTTTAGGTTACTACAAGTGCCCAGCATCACTCTCTCAACAGTCTTGCTGTAATCCTTCCCAAACCAAGAGCAGAACCCTGATTGCAGCCTGCTCGCCTGCACCCCATGAATGTGGCAGGGCCCCCTCCTGGAATGGCATCCAGTTCTCTATTTGCAGCCAAAAACCGAAGCATGTAATGTCTCCTTTAAAACCACATTTGCTGCAATTACAAGGGAAATTATTGGGGTAGAAACAGATCACTGCAGGACTCTGTTTGAAGGCATGTCAAAAAACTAGATCAACTGCTTTCGTATACAGATAATTTTTTTTACCCTGTAAATCCCACCCTTTAGATGTTGGCACCGATTTGCCCCAAAAGGAAATCAACCATGTATCCACAATCTCCAATTGACAAATCGCACTATGTTGTGTAAAGCTATGCAGTTAAAAATTACTTTAGGAGGCAATTTTCTTTCAGGGCTGGATCTTACGACTTGGAAACTTGGAATTGTCCACCAGCAACTGCAAGAGGGAAAATCTGCTCCATCTTCAGTTTTACCACTTTACATATGGCTTCACTGAATTAAATTACAGCCTTCCTATTCATATCTCTTTCTGCATTTCTGTCTGTCCATCTGGCGTTCTGTCCATCCATCCATCCGTTCACTCTCCTGCCTTTCTACCTAACCACAAATTCAGGTTTTATTTATTATTCAGAAAGCAAACATTTTAATTGAATACGATTTTTATTCAGTGCAATTTCATAAAGCAATATTTCGCTTGCGCATAGTTAGTTTTCTACTCAGCAGAAACAGTGACATGGATCGTTCATAATTAGCACAGGAGCAGCTGTCATCCGCAAATTTAACACAGGTTACAAGCATCAGAGATTAATTTTGGCGGATATTCCAACATCAGGATATGGTGCCAAAAGAAAGCAAATTCAAAAATGAATTATTACATTTTCAGACTAAGGGGTAAATTAAAACGTGCAAAATACAGAAAGTAGACTTTAAGTTTACAATGTTGAAACCCCCACGTGTATAATGATATAGTGCCCCTCGGGAGATCCTTTACCTAGACCAATATTTAATGTCGTTGCTCAGTTGACATTGTTTTGGGAAAAAAATCAAACACACTTCCTAAAGAACATATCAGAAATAAGAAGTCATTTGGATATATATATTTATGAGGCAAAACAGGAAAAGGTATGTGACCCATTAGCTCCATGCTCTATGCTTGGGGTACAATTATTACATAGAAATGGTTGTAAGTAAATTTACAAAATTGTTTCCCGGAATCCAGTTTTTGTGAAAGCTCGTGTTATTTTTATTATTATTATCATTATTATTGTTGTTGATATTGTTATTATTATTGTTGTTGTTGTTGTTTTTACTATTATTATTGTTATTGCATGACATGAGACCCAACCCAGTCACTCACTGGGGGCTAGATGACAGGTCAAATTCAGAACCATGTTCATTACTCGAACAATGCTGCCCCACCACCCCCACTTACCTCCACTTCATTTGAAAATCACTTTCCAAGTAACAATCAGCTTACGTTGCAAGCCCTCCCCCCCCCACACACAAATGGCACTCTCGCGTAGCATAGTGAATTGTGTTTTTTAGAAGCCAAATGAGCACAACCTTGTTAATATGAGGATAGGAATGAGATGTTCAAGCTCTTTTCTGTGTACCTATACATCCTGGACAGCAGATTGGTAAAAGTACTATATTGCACTCATCGTCTGTGCTTTGTTATCTCTTCAAGAGACCTGTGAGTATGGCTCAAAAGATTGTCTCCCCTCAAAAGCCCAAAATATGCAAACAAAAATGATCAAACTCATTAGTGAAATAAGGCCTCATCTCAAAATGTCTGATGGGACTTGAGCACATAAGGGGACAGATTTATTAGTGCTTTGTGCTGGTTCAGTGCCACAAAAAGTGATGCACACTAGCACAAAGTCTTGAGTTAGGATTTACTTGCCAGAGCAAATCTTAATTTGCACTGGAAAGTAGTCCTAAAGTAGAGTAAAGTAGTGACTGGTGCTACTTTGTGCTACTTTGCATCAAGAGGACAATCCCAGGGTCAAAACCTATGCGTAGTTACATGGATCTATGCGTATTACATGGAACACATATCCATGTAACTACGCATTGGTTTTGATGCAAACCCTATCAAAAAAGACAGACACAGCTTTGTGGCAAAATGTACCCCTCCCTGAGGTAGTGTTATGGTTTGAGAAACATTTTTGTTTCTCAGAACTTTTCTAATTTTTCGAACTTTTCATATCTGTTGTAATGTGCCATTAGAAAAGTTTCAAACTATGTCTAAGCCTGGTATTTTGTACTGGAAGGGTACCCTTCCAGTAAAAAACCTATACTAGAAATCAGGCACACACGCTTGCACTGTGCTGCAAAGGTGTGTGCGTGGTGCAAGGCAGCCTCAAGTGCGCAAGCATTAGGCGAAAGAGCAACAGTGACTTATCTTAGTAGATATGGCATTGTCCTGCTCTCTCCCTTTCATGTAATAAAGCACAGGAGCTTTTGTTGCTGCACTGTGTGGTGTGAATTTTTATTAAATTATCCCAAAAGTGACTAGTTGTCTCTCCGTTCTTGTTCACGTACCTTATCTTGCAACATCTTCCTAAACCAACATGCTTTACCTTGTAATGTGTATTTCTCCAATTATGTACAGCGCTCTGCTCCTTTCTAGATCTGGATCAGAGGCAGAGTTAGCTGTATCACCAGCCCCAAGTAATTTAATTTTTTTAAATTAAAATACATATATACGTAGAGAGGATTTGGGTCTGTCCTCTTCATTCATTGATCTGTTTAGCTGTCAATTCCATTCTGCTTTCACCTTCTACACCATTCAGCATGGGGCAACAGGGAAGCCCACTTCAGCCATCACCTTACTTGCATAGTGAATGATGTCATTGTGCACATTCGCCTAAAATGAAATGCACTTTCAGTGTTTGGGCTGGTAGGCCAATAAAAGACATTGTCAATGTTTTTTTTTTTTCCATATTAGATCCTTTTTTCATTATTCTTTAGTCGCCTGTCTTCAAGTTACAGCAGTTTAAAGTAAATATTACCTTTTCTTTGCACCACTAAGCATCATATTGTTCTGTTATGTGTATTAAAAGCAAAAAAAGGGTTCTATACCTGTTCTACTATAGTTATAGGTGATGGATTTTTTTTATGTAAAGTTTTCATTGAAAGTATATGGCTAGCACATTTAGGCGGTTGCATGTTTTTGTTGTTGTTTTTTTTTAATTCGGTGTCTCTGTTTGTTGTAGTTTGTAGTGACACTTTGGCCCTCTTTATTAGATGATGGATTATCCCAAATAGGCAGGAGAAAGGGTGTACCATCCGAATGGAGATTTCAGGTCTCAATAGAATATTGCAATACTTTCTCTTTTTTATCTGCCATACGTTGGACAAGACAAAATCAGGGTGACATTTTCAGTTTAAAAAGAGCACTATTCAGGAAAAGCCCGTAGGGGATCAGCGTGGAAGCACCGATTTCTAAGATAATGTACCATTTTTCAGTATATTGCATTTTCATTAATTTTGCATGCATTGACATTGCATCGGTATTCCTCCTCCTTCTCGTAATGAGGGTCTTAGTAAATAACCAAAATATGTTTTAAACAATTATGATGAAACAAAATCAGGGGTGCCTTCGAATTCACCTATAATTTTTGGTACTCTTTTAACTCCCATTTTATATATGCCTCTTCCCGACAAATTCCAAACTGCACCTTAGCTCTGAAGATAACATTTTTTTACAGCCCCCAAATTCCCATATTCAGCTAGCCTCATGTGCGGTGCTGCACATTACAATCTGAAGTAACACAACCGCACGCGCATCCTTTATTCTCCAATGAAAACTTAATATAATGCACATGTTTATTTTTACAGATCTCAACAAACATTTTATAGAAGCATATGTCTACAAAATGCAAATGCGTTCCATTGTCTTCTGTTGTCAGACAATAGTGCAGTCTTGTTTATGGCTGCATGTCTTTTAGATAATGCCATCTGAATACTTCACACAACGTTGAGAGGTTTTGATGAATAATCCCCCCTTCCACACAAGGCAGCGGATTTTGTACGATTTAACTCATATCTGCTGCTCAACATCCGAAGCGAAATCTGATCGCGCTTTCTAGTTTTGTGAGTTGTGGGCAAGGCCTTTGAAATAGAATTACAGGTCCAAAATTGAACTGACATAAATCTGATTCTGGCTTCATCTTGAAGTGTTTGTAATATCAAATCACTGCTCACTGATCCCTGATAAGAAGCAATCAACTCATTTAACTAGCAGTACAAACAACGACAAGCTACTGCAAAATGTAGTCAAATGGATTCAAAGCGGTATTTTTCAGTGTGGAAGATTGAGAACAAACTGCAGATGTACCTTTGACATTGACTGTAATGTACTGGAATCTGTGATCAGCAATGCTAATGAAATGTAACTTTACTCCGCCGAAGATGGTTTAAATATTTCAGCACTGTGGTAGACTGTTTTTCAACCAAACGTAAGCCATGGACCACTTTGCAAATAATGAACACGAGCTGAAAAGATGGCTCTTTGCCATTCACAAAGCCAAGCCTTGTCGCCGCCACCTGCCCCCTACCATTCCCAAACGTAAGCCTTGACAATGACAGTCTTTTGAACAGTGGACATGTTTTAACATATGACATAAATACGAAGTACTATACAATAGGAAGGGGTGCAGGGATTCCTCATGCATGCAGCAGAGTTGCAGCTAAAGTAGACAAAGAGCATGATTCCGCACACACACAAAATAGTTACAGCACGTGCAACAGCAGAGAATGTTTCCTTGCCCATGCATGGAATTCTAGTTCTTAAGTTACAACAAACACAAAGGGCAACCTGAATGCTGCATATTTCCATACGTAACATATGTAATTTTCATTAAATGACACATTATACTTAGTTTGCCCTTGGGCTGTTGTCTGCATGTATACATTTTTGCGAGACAGTATCCCTAAAGTGTAATTCTCATTCTCACTCACTCGCCTTTACACTGACACAGCATTCTTAGCGAGAGCACAGCTGATGACATCATTGGCACGCGGTTCCTCCTAAATGCAGAACTGTGCAGTTCTCTCCCATTGGTGCAACTCAGCTGTATGCCGCACAGCTTTGCTAATTTTAGGCCTTCGTTACATTTTTAACATGCCCATGTGTATCACTGCACCACGACCCCATCATTACAACTGGCAGAATTTTACTCTGAGAGATAACTCCGGGTGAACGTTCACCAACCGCAATTCCAAGAGTCTCAGGCCCTAGATTCATCAGATGTGCAAGCTCCCTACCTGACAGTTCTGCTCCCGGAGACACCCGACCGTGTCACACTGCAGGGACAGAAGCTAAGGGCAGCAGTAGTACAACCTGGTCGCAACACAACTCCTGCAGCAGTGCAGGGTTGGGCAGACAACACTCATCCAGGAGAAGTCAAAGCCCGCTCTCACCAGAGATTCCTGTCCCCTGGTAAACCTGCACCACATTCAGGCATATTCATAATCAGGGCTTTAATATACCCTTTGGTTGCACCACTCCATGTGTATAGATATCATTATATTTCTCTTCTATACATTTCTTGTATATATAGACACCGACTTAGGCTGTACAAGTAACACTTTCCATACTGTTTTTTTTTCATATGCCTTTTAATGCTAGCAGCAATTGAGCAAAGAATTGCAAATACTTAGGGGCTCATTAATATGTCAGTCGGAAAGCAAACCGACCGACTCCTTGTCGGATTCGGTTCCGACCGACTCGCGTTCGGCAAGTCCGCACGACCGATTACGATGCTTCCGAACACCGTTCGGAAAGTCTCCCATTGACTTCAATAGGAGCCTGTATTCTGACCGACAACACAGGCTCCGATTGAAAAAAAGGGGTGGTTACGGAAAACCTTGCACCCTGTGGCAGGCACCGCATTGTGCCTGCCACACTGTGCTTGGTTTTACAGGTGGGTCCCATGGGTACCCCATGGAACACAACTGGAGGCTTCAGGTTGAAGGGGGGCCTGCTAGGGGCCCCAAAGTCAGTTTACGACAGCCTTTTCGTGTCGTACAGACCGAGTCCGAGAGCCTGTCCGAATCCGACATCGTAATCCGTCGATCAGAAAGGCGATCAGTAGAGCTGTACAATTCGGCTTCGACCGACTCGGAGTCTCCAAATGCCGGTCGGAACCGATTCAGAATGACCGAACGGTTTCCTTTCCGATCGAGAAAATCGTAATCGGAAATGTTTCCGATTGAGTCGGGCGGATAGGTTCTGACACGGTTTAGGGGAATCCGACTGCCGCTCTGAGGCTTTCCGACCGACATCGTAATGAGCCCCATGATATCTAATGATATCATGTTGAACTAAATGTATTACACAATCTATTATATATTTCAGTTAATTATGCAGCTAAGGAATACCAGGAAATCTCTCTTTCTTGTTAATAAAATCATTTCAGATACATGGTTTGATACTTACCTCACTACAATGAAAAATAAGAATTCTGTAATTCTGGCTCAAATCAGTTCCTTTTTTACTTTGCCCACCTGGCGTTATGGAATCATGAAGGTATGTCCATCGAGGATTTATAGACAAGGCCTCGTCTGCCAAATTTGGTGAGCTGTTCTTTTTAATTATAGGTCTGACATATTACATTCAATATATTTGTACATTCAAATAAAAATATAAGTAAATAAATTATCAAAGTCAGAGTCAACAAATACTTTGAATTGAAACATACAACTACTGGTTGTTACTGTGATTGCTTAACTTCTAACAAGTATGCCTCGATGAAGATTCCTTTACAGCATGAGAGAACACTCCCCACAATTATATGCCAGTACTCCCTTATGTAATAAACGTGGGCTTGGCATTAAAACTTCGACAAAATAGGGTAGAGCACCAGTTCTGCATGCAGGTACACAGGTAAATATTTATTATATTTTAAAAGCTGCTGTACATGGCGTGCTTATGGAGACACAGCATGTAGGCTCTTGATATGTTATATGAATCATCAGTGATGGTAACATACATTTTATAACCAATCATATGGCTTTCAGTATAGAATAGTCCAAATATTCTATAAAGAATAGATTAACAATTGCTTATTTCATATGCTATCAAAAATACATACTATTTATTAGCCAAGTAAGCACTGTTAAAAGAAGGCGATGATTCATCAAAAACAATATAAATCATAATAGAACTAAGAGTTGAGCATACTTGCAGACCTTAATAAGTGTTAAACTAATGAGGTGAGTGAATGAATTAAAGTATAGTTTTTTTGTAAGCTGTCCAGAAAAGGTTCACAATTGAATAACGGCGCCCATAAGTATCATTTTGAGGCAAAAATGAACAGGTTGGATAACCTACAGCACTTAGTGCAATCTCTGACCATCTTATGATTTTATCCAATTTGTTTCAAAGACATGAAAAAACACTCTCATTGTTGCATAAAAGCTACAATAGACCAATTGGAACATGTACGCACTGAGCTTCATGCTCATATGTTAACTGAGTATTTGAAGGAAGATATCATTGCATTTGGGCTACAATTGAGGAATATACCTGGGATATTCAGGGAGGATAAACAACTCAGGGGTGGGTTCAACCATATTGCGACCACCTGCTCCCAACACTGGGTGGTGCTAGGGATCGAAACAGCACTGAAACACACCCAAAGGGAACTAAGAATAATTGAAGAACTTGAAAGGGAGCTTTTAGGCCCTGATGCTTTCTTTGAGTCATAAAAGCATTAGAAAAACTCAATAAAATGATTGCAGAGTTCAATGCGATTGAGATAAAGGAAGAAGCTGACAAAGTCACAGGAGATATAGAAACTTTCTCTAATGAGAAAGCATATCCATACCTGCGAGACACATTTTACACTCAGAATCAACCTTGGAATAGACCTAATACTTGGGTTCAATTAAAAAAAACCATAAGATTGTCTCCTTTACGGACTCTTCTGCTGGGTCTGAGGACTCTGACCACCAAGAAAGAACTAGCGGGAGACCAATCACTTCTAATCCACAACCTTTTTAGCCACAACCTTTTTTAGCCATTTTTTAGACAGGGAGAGGTTGGAGAAGCAAGCAATGGCAGACACCCGGAGACAATCAAACCAGATGGAAATACCACAGATGGGGACCAGAGGGTCCTTAGTTACTGAAGGGAATACTCAAATATCCTTTGAGATTACTAATATTGAAGACCCGTCCGTTACCATTTTTAACCTATCACAACATACTTTATCATCAACAGAAATATTTCTTTTGAGCAGAGGCCTCTCTCTTGTCATTACAGAAAGAACTAATTTTTTCAACTTACAAGAAGAACTACAAAAATGTTTTCCTAAAACCGGCTTAACATAATTTTTAACAATAAAGATGAGTTTGCTGACAATTCAGCTACATGACTGAGACCTCCTTCATCCTTTTTGGCTCCCAGCGCAGGTATGCCACTTGAACTCTAAACTTTTGAAACATTGGTTCTTAAAGACATTAAACTATTGAGTCAAGAAAGGAAGTTTACCCCATACAACATTACTCTATCAGAAAGAAAAGCGCTAGAGGATCTCAGACCTGATGACAGCATTGGGTGGGAGTATTTTCATCCAGGATTTTGACACTTATGACTCAGAGATAGTAGAACAACTTTCTAATCCTCAGCATTACATTAAGCTGACACACAATCCCTTGGAATCCATCAAGAAAAATATTCAGAGGGTAACCAATAAAGCCAAGGACTGTGGTTTTCTCAGTGTTAAGGATTATCAATTCCTTAATCAAGAGCACTCCAGAGTACCTGTGCTATAAAATCTCCCCAAAAAACATAAGAATGCAGAGAGGCCTCCTGGTAAGCCGATTGAATTAGGGTATAGGTCCATTCTGGAAACTGTTGGTCCAATACATTAATGTTTTTATTAAAGACATTGTCCCCACTTTAGAAACATATGTACGAGACAGTACATACATGACCAACCTGGTGGAAGGGATTACATTTGCCTCATAAGTCGAACTATTGATCACCCTTGACATATCTTTATACACCAACTTTCCACAATGAGAAAGCTGGCTAGTTGTCGAACAATTTCCTAGGGGACTACCCGCCCATTTTTAGTTAGCATTGAGTTCATTATTGAACTTTTGAACAGTGCTTTGTCCTCCACTTATTTTCACTGTGGTGAACACTTTTACCAGCAGTGTGGTGGCACTTCTATGGGGGCTGTTCTAGCTCCTAATTTGGCAAATATTTTTGAGGATGATTTTGAGCAACAGCATGTTCTGAATGACTTTAACCCTTTTAGGTCCTTCATTAGATGCTGGATAAGGTATTTAGATGACATTTTATCGGTTGGTGCGAATCTGCACCCAGACTTAAGAAATTAATTCTTTACCTCAATCAATCCCAACCCAATCTCCAATTCACGGGACAATGGGACTCGCATGAAATCTCCTTCCATATTTATCAGGAATGATTGGAGACATTTAGCCACTTCTTTGTATAGGAAGCCCACTACCAGGAATACACTACTAGCATAGCCAGAGTTTCCACCCACGGGCCTTGAGAGATGGCCTCCCATATGGCCAATTCTTGAGCATAAATGCAATTGCACACATAATTTCGATTGTTTCAGGGTAGCTAATATACTCCAGAGGAAGCTACTGGAGAGGAGTTACTCCAGAAAAATTGTGATAATTGCTCTGAAAAGAGCATGGTACACGAATCAAGATGATTTACTTAAAAAAAAACTAACAAGAATGTCCAACAATTGGTATGCATTACAACCTTCTGCCCACAAACTAATGTGACATAAAACATCAGCACATTTTACAGAGTGCAGATTATACCCTCAATTACCCCTGTTCGCCTACTAAAAAGTGATACAAATATCAGGGATTACTTAGTGCATTCTGCACAAAGAAAACAACCCCAGCCAGATACCATATGAGATATGTGGGGGTCACTTTATATCAAGGGACATTATAAATATGGCAATAGTGTGTTGTTCAATTTACGCACAATACTTAGATCTTTGTACATGGTGACATTAATGTGAAGTAGAAGCATTTGTCTAACTCCTAATTTCATCTGTTGCATATGGTGTCCATGCCCAAAGATCTAAATTGGCCAAATGACACAGCAGATCAAGGCAGGTATCAGCCAGCACAGAAGCAGGATCAAATGAGGATTCATCTCAGCACTGTTGGTACCACATTTTATCAATGTTGACCACTCAGCAGATGACATCAGGTGGCAAATGCTGGAAGTTGCACAATTGCCTAACAGAGGGGGACATTTTGCCCTTACTTTCCAATGACTTGAACGCAGATGGATTGAGCACTGCAATTCTATAGACAATGGGTTGAATTCCAGTGAATTCCTTCGTACCGACCCTACAACCCAACGTTTTGGAACTCCAAATTGAACTACTACGATTCTTTCGTGAAATACACCTATATTTCTTTTTTCAAGAAAACACCATGGCCACGTGTACTAACAACACCAACTTCCGACCACCTTCTAGCTTTTCACCCCCTCATGGCTCCTTGCCTACAGAGGTGTCTACTTTTGAAAAGGTCATTCTAAAAGAAATGTCCAAACTAGAATCTACACCAGGCTTTATCCCTTACAATCTGTCACTCAAAGAAAAGCAAGCACTTACTAATCTCAAACATAACCAAGATCTGATTGTGAAACCTGCCGATAAAGGGGGCGGGATCGTGATCGTGATCCAAGACATAAACTCTTATAAAACAGAGATTCTTAAACAACTGAACAATACCGATCATTATTTAAGGCTAGGTACAGACCCCACCGCTGATATTCAGAATGAGATTCAGGCCATCACAGAAAAAGGTGTATCAGATGGTTATCTGTCACACAATGAATTCCGATTCTTAAACACTAAGGGGGAATTTACTAAGCTTTTGCGCCGTGTTTGCGTCACAAAAGTGAAGCAAAACGACGGAAAATCTTTTTTTTGTAATTTATTTTCCAGCGCTAAACTTGTTTAGCACTGGAAATAACGTAAAAGTAATGCGAAGCAGCGCATTGCGCTGCTTCACGTTACTTTGCGCCATGGGGGCGTACCAAGGGTGGTGCATGGGCGTTCCCATGCAACCACCCAAGGTTTCCCACGCTAAACCCAATTTACTAAAACAGTAGATTGGGTTTTGCCCGAGAAAACTGCGCCCTTTTCAAGGAGAAATGCTTTAATTTCTCCTTCCTTTTCTGACTTTGCATGCGTGCTGCACTGTGCAGCACGCATACAAAGTGGGAAAAGCTTTCCCTTGTTTCGAGCTTGGTATTTTGTACAGGAAGGGTACCCTTCCTGTACAAAACCTATGCTGGACTCATGCACACACCCTAGCGCTGCGACGCTAAGGTGTGTGCATGGCAGCTGTAATCAGTGCCGGTGCAAGGGAAAGGGGAGGAGAGAGCCATGTCTTTTAAGATATGGCGCTCCCCTGCTTCCCCCCTGTCGCGCAACACAGCGCAGCCTCGCGGGGGGCTGCGCTGCGTTGCGCAACTTTTTTGTAGATCTCCCCCTAAATCTGCCAGAACTGGGGGGCGTGGCCAGCAACATGGCCGGGTAGCTGCATTTGTCGCGAGCTCCGCTGGCCCCATACAAAATCCTGTTTTCATCCTGTTCCTCCTGGCTTTCTTTTACCTGGGCCGGTGGTCGGAGGGTATCTGTGAGCTGAAACGAGCCTGGTGGAGAGTCCGGAGGTGTTCTTTTGCCCGAGGCTGAGACTTCTTCAGCGCGGCCGCCGGCGCGCAGTCTCACAACATGGCAGCTGGGGCAGACTGATCGCAGCTGAGGGCCGGAGCTGTTGGCAGTGCTGGTAGCGACGCTGGACTGGTGCCCGCTGCGGTGAAGGGGGACGCCGCCGCGATCCGACCGGGCCCTCCGCTGTGGTGGTGTGGCAGGAGATTTGTGGCTGCCCTAAGGGATCGGCGCGGCCACGTAGAGACGGGCAAGAGGCCGCATGTGAGGTGGGAGGCCCCCCCCCTGCTGAGGTGTGACGGAGGCCTGCGGCTGCAGCGCCCGCTGCTGGGACATGTGGGCGCTGCTCGTTGAAGGAGGGGGGCCCCATGGAGCTTCTGTTCTGCTGCCCGGAGGTGAGCCCGAGCGAGTGCGGATTGCGGGGTCTGCGTGGCGGTGCTGAGACCTGCGGGGTGCTGAAGACGGAGTGAGAGCCCTCCGCTGAACCGTGGTGGAGATCTGTGGCTGCGGACTCCGCTGTTGTGACCTGCTGGTGCCGCTTGTGAGGAAGAGGGAGGCCCGAAGAGCCCTGATTATACCAGCCTGTGGTGGGCCTGGTTAGGTGCGGGCTGCGGTGAGGGCGTTCCGCGCCGTGGCCTGGCCGGGCCCTCTGCTGTGGTGCTACACACAGAGACCTCAGGCTGTGTGGCTGGATGTGGTGACGGATGCGGCAGCCTGTAAGGTGGGACAGCCAGCTCCCTGTGCTTCCTGCCTTTAAGTGACTTGGTGTACTGCCACAGAAATACTATTTCTTTTTGAGACTCACACCGCCTTGGCTGGGGTGGGGGAGATTGTGGCTGAACATTACTCTACTTACCTATTGTAGTGATACGGCAGTCGGCCGGCAGTTACAATATGGGACCCTGCGAGTGCTGAGCGATGTAAAAGGGGCGCATATAGGGTGTGACGCTTGGTTCCTTGTGACTCCTGTTCCACCCCCCCCTCCAAGGCCTTTCATCTAGTATTGCCCTGCTCTTCTACTGTGGTGAGGTAACCGCATTGTGGACTCCCTCAGCTGGCGTAGTGGTGCTGTCGCTGCGGACGCTCGGCTCCCTGCATCTCCTGCTGCAACGCAGAGATGAATGACAGGGACTCACCTCTGGACTTACCTTGCTAGTGCCTGGAGTGCCTAATCACTTAAGTCTGGGCCTCTGTAGTGCTATAAACGAAAGGGGTGCCCTCAGTCGTATGCAATTGGACCTCCCCCTAGTGAACGGCAGTACAGGGCTGAATATCCCCGGATCAGAGGTGTACTTTGGAACTGGACCAGTCGTGTAGTGGCGTCGTTTTCAGGGAAGTTCTCGTTGCTGCTGTTCTGACGCCACACATTGCAGAAAGATCGGAGCGGATTTTGGTTTTGGTTTTACAGGCTGCTTAAGCAGTTGGAATGCATGTGTGACTCTGTCCCACTTTGGGGGGGCGCTATCGACCCGCTAGCCTATACTTTGGAGGGCCTGTCATTAGTTCAGCCAAGATGGCAAAAGATAAGGAGCCCAAAACTACTAAGCAAGGGAAGCTGGATCGATTTGCGAAGGTCGTCTCGGCGCCTGCAGGAGCGGAGGGTGGTGTACCCTCTCGACCAGATACAGATGCGATTCTGCAGGCGATCCATGCGTCACGAGAAAGCTTGGAAGGCAAGTTGGCGGAGGTACGGACGGAGGTTTCCTTTCTGCGTCAGGACCTGTGTAAGGTCTCTGAAAAAGTGACGGAGGTTGAGCAGCGGGTCTCAGAGCTCGAAGACACCTCACGGAACACAAGTAAAGAAGTGGCCGGACTTATGGCAACGGTCAAGGATGTGGCCTGGAGAGTTGATGATGCCGAAAACAGAGCCCGCCGGAATAACCTGCGTTTTATAGGCTTTCCAGAGAATGCGGAGCGCGCTGATCCGGGACATTTCCTACTGACTTTTCTCAAGGATGCTCTTCCAGAGACACAGTTCTCGTCATGCTTTGTTATAGAAAGAGCGAGAAAGCAAAAGACACAATTGATGGACGGAATGCAGAACAAATCAAAACATTCACCCCCAGTCAAGAGATCTGGGTTACATCCATCATTCTTTTGTTCACCATGCCACCCCAGTTTAGACCTGGCCATATGCAAATCAGTCTTGACCCTGTGCCTCATGGGAACAGTCCAGCCCGAACTGCCAAGCCAGGTCCTCCCTGGACCGGAAACAAGCATCCTAGGACCGGTTTCAGGGTTTCACCCCTCTTCAGCCAGGATAGCTTGATTCCAGTGGCACAGTGAGCCCAGGACCCACGTCTGGGCATACCTGGCGCACTTAGGGCGAGAAAGCAAAAGACACAATTGATGGACGGAATGCAGAACAAATCAAAACATTCACCCCCAGTCAAGAGATCTGGGTTAAATCCATCATTCTTTTGCTCACTGTGCCACCCCAGTTTAGACCTGGCCATATGCAAATCAGTCTTGACCCTGTGCCTCATGGGAACAGTCCAGCCCGAACTGCCAAGCAAGGTCCTCCCTGGACCGGAAACAAGCACCCTAGGACCGGTTTCAGGGTTTCACCCCTCTTCAGCCAGGATAGCTTGATTCCAGTGGCACAGTGAGCCCAGGACCCACGTCTGGGCATACCTGGCGCACTTAGGGCGAGAAAGCAAAAGACACAATTGATGGACGGAATGCAGAACAAATCAAAACATTCACCCCCAGTCAAGAGATCTGGGTTAAATCCATCATTCTTTTGCTCACCATGCCACCCCAGTTTAGACCTGGCCATATGCAAATCAGTCTTGACCCTGTGCCTCATGGGAACAGTCCAGCCCGAACTGCCAAGCCAGGTCCTCCCTGGACCGGAAACAAGCATCCTAGGACTGGTTTCAAGGTTTCACCCCTCTTCAGCCAGGATAGCTTGATTCCAGTGGCACAGTGAGCCCAGGACCCATGTCTGGGCATACCTGGCGCACTTAGGGCGCCAGGTATGCCCACCATACCACCCCAGTTTAGACCTGGCCATATGCATAGAAAGAGCACATAGAATGCCTGTGGTCCGACCGCCGCCGGGGGCTCCTCCTCGAGCGCTGATAGCTCGATTCTTGAATTTCCAGGATAGAGACTTAATACTCAGGGAACTGCGGAAGAAAGGTGAGCTCCAATATGAAAACTCAAAAGTGATGGTGTTCCCTGATAATTCTCGAGACGTCCAAAAACAGCGGCGCACCTTTGATTCTGTAAAAGTGAAATTGCGTGCTCTTGGGATCCAATATATGCTGTTGTTTCCTGCCAAACTTCAAGTTCTTTTTCAGAATACCACACATTTCTTCCAGACTCCAGAAGATGCTTGGTCCTGGATCGAAGAACGGCCTCGCTTGCGGCGTGGGTCGCCTTCCTCTTCTCCCCTACCTATTGATAGGTTGCCAGGTCCCAGTTGGGAACAGCCTAAGGAGAAGCGAAAGAGACGGATGCCCCGACGTCGGGCCTCCGTCAGGGCTACACCGGCGAGATCCCTGAGGCTCCGGGACCAGAAGACTACTATATCGGAGTCAGACGATGATACAGCACTGAAATGTACGTCGAAAACCTCACAGAGATCGAGTGGTAATGGAGACTCTGGTCAGTCAGAAATGCCGGAGTCCATGGTGGTAGATGATGCACATCCGCTTCTGGAGCAAATTCAGCATTTGGAGGCCTCGGGCTCAACCCCTCCGGGCGAGAACCTTCCCCTCCAGCAGCCTTTGAACAATAGCGAGGAGGAATGATGACTTGGGGCCAGACGCCCTCCCCAAGACACTGTACGATTCCTGTGAGTTGATAGACATTCGGAACTTTTGACACGTGAAAGGGAAGTATACAGTGGGTTGTTACTCTTGTTTTGCGTTAAGGGAGTAAGGGACGGGGGGAGGGTTACAGACCTCTGAGTGGTTTACCTACACCAGTGTTGTCACGTTGACGAAATTGGGGTGGTGGGGGTGCCTGCAGAGTGTTGGGTGGGGGATACAATGGATACGATTCAATGTCCGATTTTCTGTTTTCTGGGGGAGGGTAATTTTGTTCAGATGTTTTTTGCTCAGTTGACATGCATGAATACTGACACTGAGACACAATGGCACTGTCTATACTATGGATGGGGTCCGGGGAGGACACAGAGTATTTTAGTTCTTCCTTTGCAATGGCTATGGGCGGATACACTGTGATGACATGGAACGTAAATGGGTTAAGGAACAAAATCAAAAGAGGTTTAGTCTCGGGCTATCTTAAAAGGCTTAAACCAGATATTATCCTGTTACAGGAAACACACTTGAGGGGTCCACACTGCTCTTTCCTAGGTAGGGGGCAATACACCACCCTGGCACACACAGGATTTACCCGAGGTTCAAGGGGGGTGGCAATCCTATTAAAAAATCTCCCCCCTTCCGAGTCACTCGACGATGGGACGATCCAGATGGTACATATGTAGCAGTCCAGGGCACCTGGAATCACACACCTTGGTTTATATGTAGTGTTTATGCGCCCCCTCGCCTCCAGCAACGCACACTAGATAAATTGACAGACCTTCTTTTGCAATCTGGCCCCGCTACGCATATTATTGGGGGCGACTTCAATGATGTGATTGATCCCTCCCTAGATCATACAGTGATGAGACCAGGACGGTATGAAGTGACTGCACTAGCGAGGTTTCAGGACACCTTAGGCCTTACGGATCTCTGGAGACGTCATCACCCATCTACACGTACATATTCATACTTTTCCGGGGCCCACAGGGTGTTTTCAAGGTTGGATTATCTCTTTGCCCCAGCTGGCGAGGTCGACAGGTGGAGGAGTTGGAATACTTGCCTAGAGGTATCTCAGACCATTCGCCGCTTTACTTACAGGTGGGGGAGAGACGGAAAGGTTCCGGCATGACATGGAGACTGAATGCTTGGGCACTGAAAGATGATTCGGTGTCCATTGAACTTCGGGTAGATATCGAACTCTATTTTAGAGAAAATGATGGTTCAGTGCAATCACCTGTAGTACTATGGGAGGCCTTTAAATCTGTGATACGGGACAGAGCCCAAAACATCATTGCCTATAAAAAGAGGCTGGAACTTCAGGAGATTTTAGATCTGGAATGTAGACTTGTGATTCTTGAAAGGGGGAATGTTTCTCCATCTAATACACATATTTTATGTCAAATCGACATTACTAGGCGGGAATATCAAGCATTGGTCACTAAAGAGACGCGGGCACACCAACTTGCAACACAGCATAGGCTATATGAGACAGGGGATCGAACGGGTAAATTGTTGGCATTTTTGGGCAGAAAGGAACAAGAGTCGTGGTGGGTTGCATCCATTACGGAACAGGGCCGGACTTACACCACGCCACAGGACATGGTGGGAGCTTTTGCCCGATATTATTCCGCACTTTATGCAAACCAGATGCAGACAAGTGAGGTGCAAATAACGCAGTACCTTGCTGGGGTTAAACTCCCCTGCCTCGCCCAAGATGATCGGGACCGGCAGGAGGAAGATATCACTCTAGCGGAAGTGACGGAGGCTGTTGGTAAACTGAAAGCGGGGAAAACCCCGGGCCCCAATGGCCTCCCAGGGGAATTTTTTAAAACGTACAGTGCCCTACTAGCTCCACATCTACTTAAGATGTTTGTGGCAGCTAAAAGTGAGGGGATACTCCTGACAGACCTTAGAACGGCAATGGTGGTGGTGATTCCAAAAGCAGGGAAAGCCCCGGAAGACTGTGGGTCATACCGCCCCATCTCTTTATTAAATATTGAAACTAAAATTCTGGCCACTGTTCTTGCGACACGTCTAGTAACTGTAATGACCTCACTGATTCACGGGGACCAGTCTGGCTTTATGCCGAAACGGGCTACGCGTTATAACCTACGCAGAGTGGCCAATTGGATCGATGTAGTTTGCGACAGGGAGGAGGCTCACCTGTTCCTCTCACTAGACGCTGAAAAAGCGTTCGATACCGTCCATTGGCCCTTTATGAGATATGTTCTGGAGAAATTTGGATTTGGCCCGGGGTTTAGAGATTGGGTAGAGTTACTTTACAAAAGACCTGAGGCGAGGGTTAGGGTCAATGGAGTTCTCTCCGAGACCTGGCCGATCCAAAGGGGGACTAGACAGGGCTGTCCCTTTCCCCCTTACTGTTCGCTCTTATCCTGGAGCCATTGGCTTGTGTGATCAGAGACCTCCCAGGGTTGGGTGGTTTTGTGGACGACTCCCAGCTATTAGATGCAGAACGCATATCTTTGTATGCAGATGATATTCTGTTATATGTAACGAACCTGGTGGAGACGCTTCCCCGAATTCTACAGGTTGTTGAAGACTATGGGAGTCACGCGGGATATAGAATCAACTGGACCAAATCTACCTTATACCCAGTGGGAGGAATGGTGGAGCCCCAGAGATACCCTGGTTGTTTGCGCTGGTCGATAGAGGGTTTCACCTATCTTGGTCTTTACATTACTACGGAAGTGGCCAATAGCTTAGCTCATAATATTAAGCGGGTATTCCTTAACTTTCAGGCAGATGTTAAGAGGTGGAGGAGACTCCCCCTAACCCTAATGGGAACAGCCGCCATGTATAAAATGGTTACTCTTCCCCAATTGCTCTATGTGTTGCAAAATACTTACACTAAGATTCCAGACACAGTGTTCAAGGATATTGATAACGAACTACGTTTACTCATATGGGATGGAGCTCACCCGCGTATTGCACTCCAAACTCTACAGAGAAATCCATATAACGGAGGCTTGGCCCTTCCAGACATTAGGGCATATTATAGGGCTTCTCACCTCATTGCCATTAATGAACGGATTCATGCACCAGGAGATCACCCGGCATATAGATTGGAAAGGCTACAATTTAGGAACCATACATATCTTCATTATATTTATGGAGGTAGGGGATGTAGCCGATTATTCCAGGCAACCCAGAGGACGCTTGAGGCACGGAAAGGGGCTGAGAGACAGATGGGGTGGGATCACAAATGTACCAGGGAGACCCCTTTGTGGGAGGGGACATGGCTAATTGAGATAGGGAAACTGAGAGGTTTTAGGCAATGGGACTTAATTGGCATCTCTAAACTAGGTGATGTCCTGGACCATGGTGTGCTCGCTTCATTTGACACACTCCAAGCTAGATACCAACTCCACCTCACACAGGCATACACATATCTCCGTTTGAAACATGCATGGGCAGATGAGGGGTTAGATAAAGAGAAGCTACAGGAGTATGCCCCACTAGAAGGCCGACTCCTCCAAGAAGAGATCCCTGCTAAAGCCATTTCGTACACCTATAAAACAATACTTAAGAACATGCCTGATAAATTGGATCCACTAAAGACGCAATGGGAAAAGACCACTGGTGTACTGGAGGATATAGATTGGGAGGCCGCTCTTATGCACCCTCGCGAAGTGGCAATCAAATTACGGCTGCGTCTTATTTAATACAAAATCCTACATCGAGTTTATTTTGCCAGAGCAAAATTACATACAATAGGGAGAGCTGAAAGCCCAGATTGTCTTAGATGTCGTACAAAATGTGGTACATTCATCCATACCCTTTGGGAATGCACTGAGATTCAGATCTACTGGGATAAGATTGTCAGAGAGCTAAATGCCATATTAGAAGTCCAAATAGACTTGGAACCAAGGTTTATCCTTTTGGGAATTCCGACCGATGTGGATATCCCACGACGTAAACTTGTACTGGCCAATTTGGGACTAGTGGTGGCAAAACGGGACATAGCGAAATACTGGGGGGCCCCTCAAATACCAACATTGAAAGAGTGGAAAACATGTCTAGATTTGTATATGGTGGCGGAACAAGTGACATAGAAGGCTAGGGGCTGTCCTCGGAAATTCCGGAAGATACGGGCACCATGGATCAAGTATTATGGCCTGGAGGAAGGGGGGGGGAGGCAGAGGGAGAGAGAATGCAGTCTGGAGAAGTGGGAAAAGAGCCTTGAAAGATGTAATGATGGTTCCTATTATTTGTATTCATGAACAGTGTGCCCATGACCCCTTATTTTTATATGTCCAGGTGATTCGGACCCCTCCGTGGATTCAACTGAAACGAAATTTTTGTTTCTACAACTGCCTTTGTTGCCACTGTGATTTGTCAATAATGGTGTGTCATGTGTTCATGCTTTGTTTGAAGTTTGCTTTATTTTTCGAAAATACAATAAAAATATTTGTTAAAAAAAAGTAAAAAATCTGCCAGAACTCCGGTTATCTACCCACTTCCCAAAATACACAAAAACCTTGACACTCCACCACGCCACCCCATTGTTTCTGGATATGGCTCTATACTTGAGCCTCTTGGTGAATATGTAGATTTTTTCATTAAAGAGTTCAGCCCCACAACACGTTGCTGCATCAAAGATACCATGGATATGATTACTCAAGTGGAACATCTCCCTTTTGAACCCAATACTGACATTCTGTGTACCCTAGATGTAGAGTCTCTCTACACAAATATCCCACAGACTGAGGGGTTAAATGTTATTGAAAAAACCCTTGACTCCAGGACTACACCTCACCCGGTATCAACATCATTTATCCTTTACCTTCTCCGCATTTGTTTAACACACAACTTCTTTTCCTTTGATGGAACTTTCTACCAACAAGTCAAAGGCACGTCCATGGGAGCAGTTTTTGCTCCCAACTTTGCCATTCTATATATGGATGACCTCGAAATCTCTAAGATCTTGGCTCCCCTCAACCAATTTCTCACTGTCACCATCTGGAGAAGATATATAGATGACGTCTTTATGATCTGGCATGGCTCTGAGTCAACTTTAATACTTTTCCTAGACTGGTTGAACATTAACAGCAATGGTCTTAAATTCACACTGATGCACAGTAAGATTTAGATTGCATTTCTAGACTTGTGGATTAAATGTATTGACAGCAAACTCTTTACTACCTTATATCGTAAACCTACAGAGAGGAATACTCTTCTCTCTTACGATAGTCATCACCCCGAGCCTTAAGGGATTCACTCCCTTTTTCACGATTCCTCTGTATTCGGAAGAATTGCTCATTCAAACAAGATTATTTCCATGAGGCAAAACACCCTGGCCACAAGGCTCTACACTAAGGGATACCCATGCAAACTTGTTTGCAAATCCATTGAGAGAGCCTGGTACTGCCCACGTGAAATACTATTCACACCAAAACCTAAAAAATCTAATGACCGTATGGTTTGTGTAACTACTTTCTCCCCTATCTCCAACGAAGTCAGAAAATGTATTTCAAAACATTGGTCCATACTGAATGCGGGTGATTGTAACCTGGAACGCCCCTTGTTAGCACTACGCCAGAACCGGAACATCAAAGACTATCTAGTCAGGGCCTGCCTTCCCCCCAAAAAGACTACACAGACTCTCACTGATCTATGGAGCTTACCTCCATTAGTGGGACCCTCAAAATGTGGAAATTGTACTGTATGCCAATTTCCCAAAACATATTTGAGAGCAACACTTCAAGAACAAAGGTAACTGGGTTAAAATAGCCGATAACAAAATATTGTTCCCGTGTTGTTTTTAATATTTCACTTACTGCCTCCATATCATACCCATCCCACACTTATATATAATGCATCCAAACTATAAGCCTTATTTTTAGTAAAAATATCTCCTCCTTAATTGAAAAATAATTTTGTGTACAATAAAAAAGTTTAAAAATCAAAACAGCTCATAAACAATTCATAAAATCTTTTTACAGAAGAGAACACAGACAATGTTATACTGGATTATCACTCCTATATGTAGTAGTACTTTATCTACACATCAATTATACTTTGTACATATTTAATGTTTCATTATAGGCAAAGAACCACATTTCCATTTTGTTCACTACTGCATATATAATAATGGACAGCCGTATTCAGATGGTGCATCTAACAATAAGTCTCCTAAGTAAAAGCAGACACCTAATTTTAAATAATAAAACAATACAATAAAATGAGTTGTCGACGCTGCATTTCGGTGGACTTAAACTGGTTGACACCACCTTCTTCAGGACAGACTTTGGATTAAAAACAGTATTGTTCACTTTTCTGTTTATCTTATCAATTGTGTAGGTATCAATCTTGTATGGTAATTCACTTCCTTTGAATTTAATTCACCAATGGATCGGGGTTTCCTCTCCTCTCTCCCTTGTTATCCTTGATTTCTGGATAATTTAGGACTTAGTCCATTGAACAATCGGCTGTTTATAGCTGCAATCTTCAATTTAGGATTTTGGCGTGGGCCTCCTTAATTTCCTCACCATTACGCCTTATCCGGTTTTTAGAGCCATTTTTTATTTAGCATCAGCCTCAGGATCGCACATTGTAATACTCGTCCCAAACGGATCGAGAGTCCCCCGCATCGACTGTGTGCCAATTTACCATCGAAAGTAAGGAATTTATATTTGATAACATCCGTATTAGTCTGAATCAATTTTCTAATTGTAACATGGCAAATGTTATTTATGCAATCTCGTGCCCTTGTGACAAGATATACGTTGGCCAAACATCACAGAAAATACGCATTCGTATCTGCCAACATCGCAGCCGCATTTGTTGCAAGATAATCAACGCACCACTGGTCGCACATTTCTCAGAGAAGGAACATACAGAGGATGGAATTCGTTGGCAGGTCATCACCGTGGTTAAACCACCACCGCGAGGAGCTGAAATAAGATCTATTTTGAACAAGGAGGAACTCAAACTGATACTTCGTACGAACAGTTTGAACACAGGGTTGAATTGTTTAGAGGACTGGACCTCGTTAATTTAATGTCTCTCTCTATGTAATTTTTACTAATCTCTAACACCTCTGAATGTAAATCATATGTGCTACTGTCCTACAAATGCTATGTTTTTGCTGGTTCGTACATATTGTGCACATATATGTATTATTGATTTTAATAACACTCCAACCTTATAACCTTCTGTCCTCTCCAATCTTTACCAGTAATCCCCTACTTGGACTGCCACTACTTGATCTCCCTTCTTAAATCACTCTATTTCCTATCTTCCTTTCCCGCTCCAATATGGCCGCCACTAAACTTCTTCCCCCAATTGACACTCAACATGGCCGCCACGTATTCCCCACATCCTCACAGCCCGCACTAGCCTTGTCCTCTGACATCATCTCCGTCTATTGACTCTTAACGAAAGGCGCCACCAGCCGTCATTCGGATTAGTTTTCCCGGATGAGCTTGCCTCTCATGGAGTTAGCCGTACACCATAATTCTGGTAAGTGCACGGCATTCTGCCCGTTCCACTCTGAGCCCCTGAGTTGCCCTCGACCTTATAACTAATTTTTCCTCCGCTCCCGCAGGTGCCAGTGACCAAGCATTCACTGCTATGAACCCGATTAGGTAACGTCTTCCTTTACGTACCGTGGTCCCCTTCCTCCAACCTGCTGTGCCTCTGGCTCAACGTCTGCCCGAGGACACCCGATTAGGGGCCCCACACCAGCCTCTGCTTACCTGTCTTGGTAAATACCTGCAGGCACTTCTTATTGCCTTCAACACCCGCACCTCGGTTCAATTCCTTGAACACTAATTATGATTCTGCCTCCCCTTGCAGGCATCTCTATACCGTTCCTCGGTATTCCGCCCTCATTTTTGGGTTCTCCTATCCGGAGTCTCAGTCTTGTGACAAATTTACGCTTTAATCCTTGAATCACTTGAACCTTTAAGGATGGCCCCTGACCCCCTCGGGTCCCCACATGTCACCATTTTTCACCTTGCAAGGTCAGTTCCTCGCCTTAGCTGCTATTCACCAGGCATGCTCACTTACTTCCTGATACGCCTAATCAATAAACAGATCACAGCACCTGGGAAATTATTCCCAGTTGAATAGCTTCACTTTAGACACCTTCTAGTTTATTCACACCCCTTGGCTCACTTGCAACGTTCGTGCATATGACCTAATTTTAATGGTTTTATTTTCCCTTCTCTCTTTTTTTCCCTCCCCCCTCCCCACTCATCTTCTCCTTACTGAAGGCAAAATCTATCAAAATTGTGATTTTCTCAGGCTACACATCCTTTTAGTCCTGATGATGATCCAATTATTTTCTGTGGGAGTGAAACGCCGTCGACTATAGCACCCTGACACAAAATTGTTGTATAATAATTATTCCATTTTGGTGCAATGGTGTTTCTAATGTGCTGTCTGGCCTAACTATTTGATTATGTTTTGGCCACGCTATTTTGTTTTGTTTAGGCATGAGTTTTTTCCTTTTTCTAATATTGTAGACACTGCCCCACTTTTCTTGTGTTTTTCATGATGTTTAATTACATATAATGGTTTCTTATAAAAGTACATGACACAGTCGTTATTATATTTCTGTGCAGATTTACTCCATTTATAAATTGTTGAAAGGGACCACTGTTTCCTTATACTTACAAGATTAATATGGGCATCACAACACCATTAATGCTCAACTGATCTTGGTTACCATGATATTGTCGATGTGTTTTCTCCTTTATTTACTCCAGAACTCATATGATTCTCTGTGACCAGATGATATTGTGACATTGCTCTTATTGGTATATACATTATCAATGAGTTTTCTTTCAGGTGTGTTCCAGATAATAAGTTATTGTTCATTAATACGGCTTCTTTTGCGTTCTTTCTTTGTTTGCCATTATCTGATATCAGAGGGCTCCTACGCTGTTTTCAATGAGTTTTCTTTCAGGTGTGTGCCCCATTAAATGTGATTAATCCTTAATATGGCTTCTTTTTGCAATTTTGTTTTTTTATCATTGTCTGATATCAGTGGGTTACTACACTGTTTTTAAAGGCCCTTTCCGATTTTTTCCCTGACAGCTCATCTTTGTCACACAGTGCTATGCGAAGGCTAGAACACACTCCGCGTTCTGAGCCTCCCTCGAATTTTGTGCGCCTGCGCGCCACAATCCGATGCAACCTTCAGCGAAGGCTGTAACGCTCTTTGTGGTCCAAGCCTCACTTTTGGTCTGCATGAGAGTGTGCTACATCAGGACAGTAACAGCCCTCGCGCCTCACTCTCTAAAGGCTTAAGGACGCCGCTGGTCGCATTCTTGGGAGTAGGGTGACCAACTGGCATGGGTGCAAATTCAGGACGGTGAGTATAGAAATTCAGGACAAAGGGTCAAAATTCAGGACAGGACGTCAAAATTCAGGACAGGAGGTCAAAATTCACGACAAAACTTCTGGACAAAAGGTAAATTTTACAGACATATCAGAGGAGTTTGCGCAATAGTATGTAGGTAAATAGACAACCACTTAAGCACAAGTCAAAATAAGTTTATATTAGGTTGAAACAATCGTGTACTTCACGGTTTTTCAGTATGCACGCAGCTTTGATCAACTGTGCAGGTCTTTTTGTGGTATTTCATATGATAATAATCTATTTATATGGTTACAGCACATAGTCAATCTGAAACCTTGGAAGTCATGAGTCACACATGATGCACAGTGCCAGGACGTGAGGTGACTGTGGCATGGTGTTGTTTCCAGGGCTTTAAGTGGGATGACAAAACTGGGGGGTCTCTCCAAAGGGGGTGTTCGATGTAATTAAGGGCGTAGCTTAAAACACCTAAGCTAAAAATCTGTGCTTAGCATAGTGTGCCATCCGAATGGTATTTTGCTGCTTCTGTCATTGCATTCAGATATACAATACAGCAAGTAATGTTACACCTACAACAAGTCAGAACTATAGACTTTGTCAATGGTTGTTAGTTGCATAAAATAAAAAAGCAGCAACCATGTCTTCCTTGAATATAATATTGAAAATGCATCAGTTCTAAAATGATGAGACTGTGAAAGAACTATAACCCTTTTTTTTTTAAACTTCTTTCACCGCCTTATTTCGATGAACTGGATTCTCTCATAGCAGCATGGGCATTTTCGTTCATTTCTCCCTTCTGACAGGATGCCGGAGGCTGGAGGAGGCCCACCACAAGCTTTACCAGCCAGACTGGCCCATTGTTATTCTGTATGTGGCTGATTGCCACATACAGAATGACAATGGGCGGGGTGGGGCTGCTCTTGCGCTCACAGGAGTGCAAGGTGGCCCCATCAGGGTGTTGAGGATTCTCACAGGGGAACAGTGATGTTCCCCAAAGGCCAAAATTACGGACAAAAGGCGTCTGTAAAAGGGATCATCAAGGACAACGGACGTGAGATCCAAATTACGGACGGTCCGTGAAATTTACGGACGGTTGGTCACCCTAGTTGGGAGTGGCCCGGCACACACTATCATTAGTATCCAGAAGTCAACAGGTTTTTGAGCCCCTTTCCTATTGGCTTCTATTTCCTTGAGCAATTTTTGATTTACACTGCATTTCTCCACCAGGCAATTCCCATTCCCATTATCTCTACAGGTCATACTTGTGCATGGCCGACCTGTACATTCATGAGGCACCCTCTATACTGTTATATGCTATCTGAGGCTAAAGGGTGAGTTTTTCATCTTTACCATATGTGTTCAATAATCCATTCAAGTTGTATTGATTTTATTGTGATATCTTTTGCGGGTACCATCCTTTACCTATGAGTAAGTTACTCTTATTTCTTCACGGTGACATTTATATTCTTTCACCAGTGAGACTGATGCGCAGCTTTCCATTACCTCGGCTGCAAGGTAGTATTAGTTAATCCCTTCTAGTACTCCTTATCAGACCATCCGTAATTTATTTTGTTACAGATGCTCCCCACTTTTTTTTTTTTTACAGAGTTTTATATAGCGCAAACTTGACCTGAATCGGGTATCAGAGCGCTTTACATAGCACCAGTTGCATTACATGAGGACACATTCATTTTTGTTAGGCACAGGGAGATTAAGTGATTTGCCCAGAATCACAGGATGTTCAGTGTCATTGCCGAGACTCGAACCCAGTTCCCCAGATTCGAGGTCGACCGCCCTAGCCGTTAGGCCAACTCCTCTCTCCTTGCTTTTGTCCTGATGCGACCTGGCTAACCTTCTGGGTTGAAATGCTGTTGATGCATTTAACAAACAAACACTATATAACATTTGGCCCAAAGAGGACCAAAAGACTCTTAATGTTACTGCTGTTTGTTAAGAAGAAACACACTTTCACTTGCTCAATGTATTGTTGTTGTGGTTCTTTAATTCACTGGGGTCACTGCGCACTAGCTTTTATGTAACGAGAGAGTTCTTTTCACATTTTTTTAAACAAATTGAATAAAAGATTGATTTATTCTTAAGGTGGTGAGAGATTGCATTAGGTTATCTAACCTGTTATATGTTTATTTTTGCCTCAAAATTATACCTATGGGTGCCATTGTTCAATAGTGAATTTATTCCCAGGTCCCCTGGGATATGGGTAGCTCTTGTCTTGTAAAACGTCCAGAACAGGGTGGCATTATTTTAATAATTATTAGACCGTGACTATGAGCCTGTTGGCCAACAGAGTTCAGGCAAGTTTCAATCTGTTTAAAATGTTACCTGCATTCATTTATTGCTTCAGTAGTTCTGTTTTAATAAACAACTATAGTAAAGCTGTTTTTAAAGACACATTCTTTCAAAATATGACATTTTCTGTGTGTTTTGTGTGAACTGTTGAATCAAACGTGCCTTCAACTTGTGCTTGCGTATTGATTCTGGTGCGAAAGCCAATGAGAGTTTGTTTTTAAGTACTACCTTTCTGCTGCAATTGGAAAATGTTACACTGTATTACACTGTACTTGTAAGGTTGTTGGAACCTTTATCAAACAAAGCAGTGCCCTTATAAGAATGAGATGTTTCTATACCCCATGCATATGTGACACCAAGATTCCAGATCTACATTTGCTGATGTTCTACCAAATTCTTGGCATTTACAACTACCTACTCTTACCCCCACTAAACCTACCACACCTGATCAGTCCAGTTGAGTAATTTCATTCACATAAAGTAATTACACTCTCAAATCTCCATTTTAAAAACAGATCTCTATCCTGTATTGCAAGGTCAGCAACTGCAGGCCTGCTGCAGCTCATAGCACTGACTCAGCAAACTCAATAAACATACGCGGTCTTAATCTCCTCTTCACCATAGAACTCCTTCCGCAGAGGTACTAATTCATTCACGTCATGGAAGACAAGGTTTGAAGTGGTGTTACCCTGACTATAAAATCATAAAATTGAACTCAATGTAAGGGCCATAAAAGTTAACATAAACAAATATCTGCCATAGAAAGTCCTTAGGTGCATAATCTAAAGCCACTTCAAGACTCTTTCCATGAGCAGCCCGGTCACCTATTCTGCCATTATGAGTGGCCATTTTGCATGTTTGAAACATGGGAATGCACTTCAGGTGTTCTCTTCCATGGATTCAGAGACTTAAAATGATAATCTGTTTGGCATGCCTAAGAGCACCCTGCTGAGTATCAAAACTTCTAAAAATGAACTATGACTCAATAATTTATATATACATTACCAATACATATTCTTGCCCATGATATGCAAGTGGCTCTTATTGGGTTTCAAAGTAGTATATATGGGCCAGATGCATCAACACACTGTTTTGCGATTCCCTAATTGCGAATCATTGCGATTCGCAATTAGGAAATCGGAAAACACCATGCATGAAAGTGTGTTGAACACATTCTGCGATTCCTAGGGGATCGCAAATGACCTACCTCATGAATATTAATGTGGTAGGTCGCAATTTGCGACCCCCTAGGAATCACAAAAATCAGCAGACCACCATGTCCGTGAATGCTTTTAAATAAAGCAATCTATTTTTTTTTGTAAAGCAGCCCGTTTTCCTTAATGGAAAACAGGATGCTTTACAAAACTAAAAATGAAAAAAGTTTTCCTTTCCTTTTTCAATAGCAGGCAGTGGTCCGTGGGACCACTGCCTGCTCTTAAAAAATGCTTTTACAAACATTCACAAAGGGGAAGGAGTCCCTTGGGGACCCCTTCCCATTTGCGAATGGGTTATGACCTACTTGAAGTAGGTGGCAAAATGCGAATGTTTTGCGACCACATTTTGGTCACAAAACATTCATGCATACAGATGCGATTCGGTATTAGGAAGGGACGTCTTAAACACGTCCCTTCCTAATAGTGAATCTCAAACCCATTTTGCGATTCGGTTACCGAATCGCAAAATAGGGTTTGCTGCATCTGAAAGGCGTTTTTATGCATTTGCAAACGCGAAGACAAAAATGCTTGATGCATGTGCCCCTAAATTTTATTTGTTAGAGTCAATCTCCAGAGAAGATTGATCTTCTGATTTTGTTAGAAGAATCTAATTTTTATTACATTGTAGACTTATATGTTAATCAATATATCCAGCCATGCACTTTCCAGTTTTACCTGAAAATAAATAGCATAAAACAACATATCAGTGCCTTAGTGATAGTTATAACATTAGAGTCTTGGCGAATTCGGAAATGGGAGTTAATCACACATGCCCCTACCTTTCTCTTTAGTGCATTAGCTAAACAACATAAGCGGACTATAGATAAGGAAAAAATATGAACAATGACTAAGAAAGTTTTACTGCCGTACCCTAATTATTTTTTATGCATGTTACGCTATGTTATTGTTGTTACAGGACCTTCCCCTGCATGGTAGGACAGGTGTTCACCTCTGCCCTAGATGACCCCAGCTGTAGTTTAACTGGTGTCCTGACATTTTTGGCCAAACACATGGTAAACCTGAGTGCACACCGAGTCCTATGCCTTGTAACTGACCATGAGACCCAGGTCCTGGCTCTGAGGTCTGGAGGGGAGTACCACTCTCTAGTCGATATGGACCACTGGCCAAGTCATGGGGCATGTACTTTAAACAGTGGTGGCAGCGTACTGTTTTTCTGATTGATAATACTAAACAGAACTATATTTCTAGAGCATGGGACAGCCCAGAAGAGTAGGCTGAATCATGAGTATATAACCTGTGCCAACCTGAGTCTGGGAGTGCGTCTCACAACATCCCCATACGTCTCCTGACCAAGCTTCGTATGCCTGCACAGCTGACAGCCTGAGAAAGTTACCATCAGCGTGACAGTGATGCTGTAACCCCGCCACCAGGAGCGGACTGACTTGTGCTCGCTCTGGCGTGAGCTAACAATCCAATTGAAGGACCTGTGACTGCCATTGGTGGTGACTACCTGGGCCTGGGCACTGTTGTTACAGAGCCATCTCATTCTTCAGTTAACACTGGCAACGAGGTGGGGTCACCCATCCACACCCTTCTTTTAACTACAAGCAGGACTGCTCACACTGCCATGGTCTGCAGACCTCATGCTCAAGATTCCATAGTGCCCCATACTTCCGGTAAACACACCACTAGAGCTTGAGCACTGACCGGTGCCACCTGCACCTCGGGCGTGGCGCCCTTAGTTGCATCTCGGGCAGGAGCCGGTCTGTTCCCTCTTTCCACTAGGTGCCCCGGAAGTAAGGATAGTAGAGGCGGCCCCCGCTGACGTCATCCAAGGGCACAAGCGGTCCCCCCCAGCAATGATAAAAGCGGTGGGAGAAACGGGGAAACCCTCTTTGTCCTCTACAGCAGCTCCTGAGGTATGACTATGCCTCTACTACTAAACTGAATGGGTATTTTCTGCTTTTTATGCAGTGAATCCCAGCACCAGGGTACCCTAGCTGGTGATAGAGCACTTTACAAATAAAAATAACATACGAAGGCCTAAGAGAATTTTTTAGTAGTGGGACATGATTGAACTGACCTATGGGTTACAGAAGGAGGAAGGCTGCTCTCATGTGCCACACTGAGTTGCACCCATGCCATATTCTCACCTAGTCGTTCTGTGTGATTATAATCATGTAGCGCCTGTAGTAAAACACTTTGGTTGATTTACATTTCTTGTGTAGTATTACATTTTGGTGGGTAATAAAATTATTTATCTTTATCTATAAAGAAAAGCATTAGGCTGAGCAGCATTTATTGTCTCTGATGCATTATTCTTTCAGTTCTGAGTCTCTGCCCCCTACACGACTGTCCTGAGTAGCTAGTTACCCTCTGCTCTTGCTACACTGAGTGCCAAGTGTGGAAAGAGTGTACTTTGTGCCAAGATTGCAGTGCCATAGTAGATCAGTGGTGAAATGTGCCAGCCCCCCCAGTGCGTCCCAGTAGCCCCTGCTTGCCATGTGGCCATCAAACGTTATGTTATGCCATGTTATGTGATGTATTGTTATGTCATTTCATGTTATGTGTTATTGCAGGATGCCTCGGTGAGTTAAATGCTTATCTATCAGAGGTAATCACATGTTCAAGTCCCAACAAGGCAAACTTATCCTTCTATCCCACCAAGGTTGCCAAATTTTGCTTCATAAATGACATAAATTATTAATAACATTTAGGAAAAGCCATACGATATTAGGCCCATATAAAAATATGTTATTACCAGTGTATTTTATAAGTGCCACCTCTGTTATCCTCAGAGATACTTAGGAGTACATGGGTCATGGACCCGATGTACTGTGAACTAAAATCAGTAATCGGAAAAGTGGACTCTTACTTACTGGAGCATTTGAACGTTGGAAGGCTAGAGTGGTAGAGAGGCCTAAAATCACCGGTAAAGCCAGGCCTGTTGCTCCAGCAATGTCTTTCATTTTCTCCCTGTTTGTTTTAAAAAGTTCTACTCTAGGTTGAAAGTTGGAATAGCTTTAGAGCCCTTCTGGAGACCAGTTTATAACCCTCGAAACGCAGTAACGAAGGATACAGTTTGAAGCTTATTTCTCCGACTAGATATATTTTTCACGCTGGCGGACATTAACAGACGAATTATTATGTTTTATCAGATTGAACACCGCCTTCCCCCGCCCCGCATTTACCGGAGCAAAACGCACCACAATAACAAAAACAGAAGTGCGCACCGACAATTGACATGCACCTCTGTGACCGGGCCATGAATCATCTCAACGACCGGTGGAAAACACGCTTGTGCAACCTTGACCGGCGTGTGTGTCAGCGAGGGTGGAATTTTTAGCAGAGCAGCAGTTTGGACACATCACTGCGGTTCGTGATTGCACACACCTGTTCGGCTCACAGATTTTGCAACCCAAAAGGGAAGCAAGCTGGAGTTATTTCTTCTCCTGAGCCGTGCAGAGAAGCACGAAACCACATCTGCTCTAACAGTCAGCAGATAGCCCGTGTTACGTAATCGCAGACAACGTTTTCGAAACACGTGGTCAGAGGTATCTTGGTGCTGTTGTGACAGCGTAGGTGAGGAAAAAGGAGCGATTTCGATGCTGGACGTGCTAGAGTACTTTTATATAGTTTTGGGGTCGAAGGGGGCCCTCTGTATGCAGATTTCCGCTACTTTGTTGTCAGGGCCGGCCTTTAGCATGGGTGAGCTAGGCTCAGGCCCAGGGCGCCAATATTCTGAGGGGCGCATGGCGCTGTGTCTCGAAGCTTGGTGGACTAATGCATCCACTGTAGGGACCTATGTTCGACCTCATGGTCACAGGTCCAAATCGTGGTAGGTCCACTCAGCCTTTCATCCTTCTGAGGTCGATAAAATGAGTACCATTGAGTTGGGTTACAATGAACATCTGTTATTCAGCGCCAAGATACCCTTGGGTGAACGTACGCTTTTACAAATACATGTTATGTTATGTGTGCATTAAGGTTATGCCAACAACAGTGCCCTTCTTATCTTGCTCCTTGTCTTTGCCTGTTCGTTTCTATCTGATTTGCCAGTTTAAAGTAGTTTTAGTCCTTCATTATCATATGGCGGACGATGATTTTAACACCCCCTTAGCCCCTTCCTTGCCCTCCCTTCACCCTCTGACCCCTGCTGACAACCATCAACAAAACCACCATCTGCTATTGGTGATTTAGGAGAGCGGGGGAAGGTCCGGGGATGTTTGTGTTCAGGGGCCAGTCCCTGTCATCAAGGTACTGACCAGTGAACACAAAAGGGACACCCTGCTGCCTCATTTAATTCACTACCATCGGCAAGGGTGCCAAATTTCTCTCCCACCACGTCCAGGGTGCTATATTAGCAAAGGCCGGCTCTCTCTGTTGTAAAAAGTCACTTAAAACTACAAGATCGAGTAAATGTGGCCTGACAGCCAAAGCTGTCGACTTTGCAAATGGGGACCCAGGTGCAAGCCTGGCATTTCGGCTCAGTATCCTGGCCCTTAATAGAATGCGCTTTCCTGACCACTGTTTTAGGGGCGAGAAGAGAATTCATGTAACCCAATATTGCTCCAAATTATTGCCTTATTTTCAGGTATTATAGCTCATAAACAATGATCATGGTTTACCTATTCTGTTTCAGAGCTATGCTGTCTGAAAATAAAGAGCTAACTCAGAGAAATATGGGTTAATTGAATTTACTAAAAATTGTGTAGTGAGATATGGTGCTCATGTAAAGCGCTCTGGGGCAAGGTCATACTGGGACAGACAATAGGCCCGGGCACCAAGATAAAAGTGCCCCCATTAACTAACCAGATAGCTAAAAAAGTGAACCACTTTTGTAAATAGGGCAGCTTGGAACTTGTAAAGACATGCCATACAGGTGTTTTGTAAGGTGTAGGAGACTGCATGCATTTGTGCTTGCTATAGACAATGTCTGCGGTTATATTAAGGAAACCAACAGTAAAAACTGGACAGCCAGAAAAAAGACAGGCCCACAAACCTCTACAAAACCGGCCCACACACTGACCTATCAGACCAGCCCTTCAAGGCACTGCCTGATTGCCTCACAGGCCAGTCCGACCCGGCTCTGGGGCCATATGATGATGGACTTTTCTGATACAGCACAAAGTCGATTATCTATTTTATGTACCTGCGGGCCATAAAGTGAATTCATTTACTTGATATTTCTTTGAGTTAGTGCTTTATTTTCGGCCAGTACAGCTTGGTAACGGGGTAAAGGGTTGCTTCTTTCTGTTTTAGAGCTGTGATGTATGTAAATAATGCAATAACTCTGGGAAATAAAGGGTTAAATATTTTCACTTTGCACACTGTAGGCGCATAAAACAGGCGCTCGACTCTGCGCTTCCAAGAAAAGCCCATCATGAAACAGCCCTTGATGCCCTTTGGCAAGTTCATGCTATGTTATAGAGAATTATGCGGTTGTGAGCAAGGTTTCAAGGATCGCTGGACAGTGGAAATCTTTTTTCCAGCACAGTTTACCATTGATGTATTCACTATCCTCGCCAGAAATAACACAAATTTGTGACAACTTCGGTTTTTAGCTAAATAAATGTTCACTTCGCTCGAAGTATCCCAGCTGTGACACGTCTTCTTCCTTTATGTCTACTAATTGAGGAGCTGTTTGTGTGCTTCCTCTTCTATTCATTTCTGGTTGGTTTGGTGACATTTAAACTCCACTCCATTTACTTTAATAGACTGTTCAACTACTGAAATAACATTATTTGGTTAACAGTCGTCATTTATGACTCAATACTGACTATTCACAATGAGCACTCAAAAATGTAATTTTTGAAATAATAATGGTTCTTTTCATTACATTGCACTTCTACCCTTTCTAAGTATTGTTACTACAGGCCATTCTGCTGTATAGTGTAATGCTACTCAATTTACCAACCATGGAAGGATGGAAGGCTGTGTATAACAGTTACTTTGTGAGTCAGAAAGTATTTCCACCACACAAAGTACGTTTTGAAATGTACTGATACGGTAAATATGAGAAGCATGAAAGGAGTGCTCCCTTATTTTTGTGAGTCAAATGAGATGTATCGATGGTTGTGGCTGCACCCCATTTATCTTTTAACGCCACTCAAAGTGTGAAGGTAACTGCTTCACAAAGGGGATTCTTTTCCAGGAAAAGCTCCCCCAATGGCATAGATTCCCCTTGAGGAATCATGGTGGACGACTTTGAAGGAAAAAAATGTTGTCCAGGGGACCACTGCGTAATACCCCCCCTCCAACCTCCCCAATGGGATTCCTTCCTTGTCACCATTTTATTTTTTTGGGTACACCACACATTAGAATATCTGCTTTAAAGAACAATGTTCGCTTGGAAGGGAAGTCAAGTTAGGGATGGGTGTCTGCTGTCCCTCTAGACTTCTCATCTTTACGTTTGCTGGCAAAGTGCTTCCTGCTTCATGATTATTCACGAGGGAGGATCTTTTGTCCGTTCATGTGAATGTAAATTATGCGGTGGAACTGGTTACTCTCCTAAAATGAAATCCTATTCTCAAACCAACAGGTGTTCTATTCGCACACCCTGCTATGCAAAAAGGACTTAGTACATCGGACCCATATTGCCATCCGCAAATATTTCACTCACTGTGTCATCTAGCTGACACTTTGAGGCTTTCATTACTGATGGAGAAGAACTGCATGTACTAAAATGCCAAAGTGGCTGCACAGATTTCAGAAATTCACCATGCACATTTGCAATTTTGAGAGGTTATCAAATTTTTATTCAAACGAATTTGTGTTGTGTTTAATTAAATGTATTAGTTTTCACAGCCTAGCAATGGCACATCAATACAGTCTGACCCCTGCATGGACCCAGGTAAGCGAGTCAGTTGTGACCTAAAGACCTCTTGAAAAGCAAAGGGCCACTAGCATCAGAGTTTGTGATGCACATGCAGCCACTGAGCATGTACCGATATATCGAAAAATATCCCATACACTATATCAACAACACTATAACGTCAACTTTAGTAGATGTAGCGTTAAGAATAGTAAACAAATACTTAACTTATACTATATAGAGAAAGGCCTATACTGGATGAAATGTGTTTGTAGGTCAATATTGTTGACCTTGATATAACCTATCATCTGACCTTGTAGACTCCTTCCCATCTCCAATCCTCACACAAAGCCAACCAAATCAGCTGAGTGGATTATAGCGCTCTAAGTTCAGACAAGTATTTATGTACCTAAAATCAATTGAGGTGCATTGACACCTTCATTTACAAGTGTAAACTCCCATTTGCTATTCCCAAAATGTGAACTTATCTGGTAAATTAATTTTCTCGGGTATATAAAATTACAACATTTATTCTCAAAAAGTTCGTCTTCAGAAACTCCTGGCATTTCCATTTCCACCCCAGATGCAACTGTAGACTCACTACTCTTCAGGGCAGAAATCTGTTTCTATCCAAGGTAGAAATAGGGAGGAGACACCGCCAACATTGGTGGGGTGCTTGGAAAGGCCTTCCTCCATTGGTAAAAAATAGTTTTCCTGTGGAGAAAAACAAACTGTCAAGTGCACTATAATGTTACATTTACAAATGTGTAAATGTACACCGGTTACGTTTATTCATGTGTAAATACTAACGTATGTGAACCTGTTAAAAAAGCACCAGACGTTACAAGAATATTTCTTCACATATCTTGCTCCTTTTTACATTACTAACGTGCTTTGACGTAATTAATTCCCTCCCATGATTTTTCTTCATTCAGACTATTTGTGAATTTTTAGATGCAAAACTTAATTTTACCAATCAGTGTGCTATGCTGTTAAGCAAGATGGTCCATGCCCTTAACCTTTAAAACAATATTCTAAATAGGGTCAGTTTCAGATGTTTCCACAGTAGGAGGTTACTAACACAAGTAATGTCAGATAGAAAAACACTGCCAAAAGCAAGTCCTGCTGTCAAAGGAAGATGTGCAGCAAAGGACTATAAATCTGACAGACGATTTTAGTAGATCAGTATTTAATTAGCTAATTATGGAGACAGGAGAAGCGCTTATTCTGATTTTCTGTGTGGACAAACCAGAGAACCATGGATTCACTCTGCACTTCACTGGAAGTCCCTGGAGCAAGGAGAAGGTAAGGTTTCTTGATTTGGTGAGTGCAATAGGTTGAGTTCCTCTGTTTTGCACAAACGTCAATAAAGTTAGCAGGCTGGCCGGCATATCGTTTTGCAGTAGTCAATCCCAGTGGCGGCTGATGACATTTGAAAGTTGTGGGGCATAAAAGTTCGGGATGAGTGCCCTTTGGCGAGTGAGCGTAGCGAGCGAGCCCAACTGTCATAAGGGGGGGTTCCCCCTGGAAAATTTTAAAAAAGAGTGGACAAATGGTGCATTTTCAAGCAAATTTGAGAAAGCAAGAAAGTTAATAAAGAAATTGTAGTTAGGACATCATTAGGGCACAACAGAATTTAAGCCTGTAACGTGTGACACAGTCTGATACTACTTTGCATATCATGGAGCCTCTGGTGGTCTTTTATAAAAACACCTCTGTACTTCGAAGCGCGTCCATTGTCCTATCGTAAGGCAGAATACAAAACCTATGTAACGGAGGGACCAATGTCAGCAGGCCCATGCAGGTGGGACCATGGGGTGAAAATATTTACAAGGCTGCACTGTGAGCGAACGAGAATGACCTGCTCACACAGTTTCCCTCAGAAAAGGTTTGAAAACCCTTATCTTCACACAGTGGTGTAGCAAAACAAAACCAAACCAAAACCACTTAGCTGCTGTGTAATCGGCTGAAACTCGCCAGGCGATCGCGCCTCAAAATGGCGCATGGGGCGTAGTGGACTCGCCTCAATGCATAACCGAGCGGGAGCCACGTAATCAGGAGCGGGCCCCCGGGAGACAACATCGGATGAGTGGCAAGACCCAGAGCTGCCCCCTCTGCATCCCTGGTACGCACAGAAGAGACCTGGTGTGGCTGCAGGGAAGTGACTGCCTGCAAACGGCAATCGGAGTGCTGCAGTGACGGAACCCTGGGGACCGGGACGACGCAACGGTTGTAAGAATCCTTGGTCACCAGTGTTTTCCGGTGAGTCAGGGCGCAAACATAAGCACCCGCACCGGGAGGGAATGGTGTAGGACAGGGCCCCCCGCAGCGCCCAGACACGCAACTAGGCTCCAACGCGGCCCGCCTGACCTTAAAATGGCAGCCAGCGAGACAGTAATTGAGGACGCCCATAGAAAAACAAGCTTCAGAGGTTGCGATGAGGGGAGGACTGTACACTGGAGGGAAGGCACACTCAATGTTTTAAAGGAAAAATGGGAGAGAAAAGGCAGCATGACCTCCCCATACAAAGCAAAGTCCCGAAGCCTGGCGTCCTCCCCTGGTTTCCGCCGGGGACTGCACGATCTGCGGGCCTCCATCCAATGGTGGAGTTCTGCCTGTCTGGAATGGGAGTCCCCCTTCTCGGCGGTGGAATTTGCATGAGGTCACTCGCCACTTACAACCTGTGTTCCATGACAATTGCCCAGCACCCACTACTGCTTCAGGGGCATGGGGATGATCTGCAGGCATCTAAATTGTCTCTTCCACCTCCCCTCTCATGGGGCGAGCTGGAGGAGGAGGACGGCGTTTCCTAGTAACACCTGGACGGTTGCCTTCTAAGGAACTATGACGTTGCCTCATGGGCGGAAACAGAAAATATCTTTACTTACCGCGGTACCCGACAACCCTTGGTCGTTGACCGGTGGAGCTGTCCCATGCAGCTATAGAGGAGTCTGGCTATGGTTCACCCCCTCGGCCGCCACCTATCCAGCCGGACATCGGACATTGTTTTTCACAGTTCTTCTCGGTTTTATCTGTCTTCCTCTTGGACTGCTTTCATTGCACTACTTCCCCTGAAGTACTTTCCCCTCTCCGGTCTTCCAATCACTATCTCTATTCCTCTCCCCTGTTTTCTCTCCCCCCGCCTACCTTCCTTCCCCATATGATGCGAGTCTTGGTTTAGGCTACGCGCTAATAACTAATTTTATTGTGTAATCTCATGTTTTTCTCCTCTGATGATATGTGTAACTGCAACTGTAACTGTAACTGATGTTAACTTCGTAACCTGTGACATGCGGATCCTCATGTAAAGCGCTCTGATACCTTCGGGTCTAGCCAACGCTATATAAAACTTTTCAAATAAATAAATAAATAAAATAAAATAAATAAATAACAAAGGTGCCATGCATATTTTAACTTGTCAGCTAGAAGGAGTGGGGGTGCGGGGAGGGAGCGTGAGAGAGAGAGAGGAGGGAGCGAGGGAGGGATGGAGTCAGAGAGAGAGAGATAGGCAGAGAGACAGTAAGACAGAGAGAGCAGAGTGTGTGTGAGGGAGAGAAAAGAAGAGAGCAAGATAATGATGGGGGAGAGAGAAGGGAGAAAGCAGAGGAGGAGGGAGAATTGGTGGAAGAGAGAAGAGGGCCTGGAAACACAGATAGATACAGAAGTAGAGAGGGACACAGGGAAAAAGAATGTCTGAGCGAGGGACGGAGAATGGAAGAGAGAGTGTGAGAGAGGGAGAGAGTTGGAGAGAGAGTGGTAGAGAGGGAGAGAGTTGAAGAGTGTGTGAGAGAGGGAGGGAGAGTGGAAGAGAGAGAGGGTGAGTGGAAGAGAGTGTTAGAGAGGGAGAGGGAGTGGAAGAGAGACTGAGCGAGGGAGTGTGAGTGTATAAGAGAGCGTGGGAGAGGGAGAGAGAGTGGAAGTAAGTGTAAGAGAGAGAGATAGAATGGGTTAGAGATGGAGACATAAGTGCACTGGTATCCTGGATACACCTCTCAGTGTTGCTCAAGGACACGTGAGTTGACAGCAGGAAGGCTTCCTTGATCACAGGGTGTGATGTTGTTCCCTGCTCGTGTCTTTGTGCATAGCCCCTCTTGTATGGAAATGTTAGAAGTGATGTAATGCCGCAGTGCGAGTCTAACAGCTCAGCTGACAAGTGGAAGCATTGCTCGGAAAGCTGCTATCAAGGGGCCGACACAACCCCTGTGTGTCTGGAGGTGTGAAGCACCGCTGAGAGGTCTCTGCAGTGTGCTCTGTGTCCTTTAGCAGCACAGTGTGACTTGTCCAGGATAACAATGCACTGTGTCTCCATCACCTGCCATTCAAATAATCTGTAGTGGTTCTACACAATTCTGGCCATGACATCTAACATTCAGAGCTGTTGTTGTCTTTGTGCAGGTGTGCATTGCAACGTAATCTTTTTACTGCTCTGGGACTGTGGTACTAATGCGTCGCAGTGCAAAGTGCCCATTCAGCGGTATTCGCAGAAATAGCTCCTCATGTATATTAATGAGGCAGGATTCCCTCTGTGAATTCCTTTGAATGGCTGCAAATGCATTGGGGACCAGCACTTATTTTGCTCATCAAACACTGACTGGGAGCAAGAGAGGGGAAAGCATACAAAGGGGAAAGAAGTGGGAAGAGAAAGGCGGGAAAACCATTGCAAAGGGAGAAAACAGGAACCTGCAAGGGGCAAGGAGATTCTGATAGTGGATGGAAGAGCCATGAGGTAAATTTTAATCTACCCCATCTTGGTATTAGGCGCATTTCAAAGCACTGACCGTGGGTGTCTGTGCAGAGCTCGGCACCAGCACTCATACCATTACAAATTAAGTACTAAAGCCACTGACACATGGACGTGCATCTATTCATCCAGCCAAAAACTGGTCTGCATTCCCAAAAATCTCATACAAAGACCTTGGGTATGAAGCACATTTTACAGATGAACATCCATGCGGCCCTCCTAAAAGCAAACCCTGCGGATAGCCACTGAGACAGTCACTAAGAGTGTCTGTCATTGATTTTAAAGCGCAGTCTTGGATGCCATTGGGGTTGTGATAACTCGTAAGGTGCCACATCGCTCACTTCACAGCCCCCTTGGTCTCCAGCCGCACTCACCACACAGCAGCACCAGCAGCAGCAGTGGGACAGCCCATGGCTCCATGCTCCGCTCTACAGGCTCTGCTCAGCCTCCTGTCCAATGGTATGGGGTGCCTCGCTCCCCTAGGGTCCTCATCCTCCTCTGCCAGGGGGCCAGGCTGTAATTTGTGATACACAGCCCATTAGCCCAGCATCACAGGGAAGAACACTTGTGGTGTGCTGCCTCCGGGTGAGCAGCTCACCTCCCTCAGGTTCTGTTCCAACCCCGCAACTCCAGCAGCACGAGGATAGGCTGAGCGTTAGCAGCCCCATACCCGGCCATTGCCTGGGTCAGGGGCTGCCAATGGTCATTTGGAGCCTTGGGGGCTGCTGCAGCAATCCCCCTTGCTCCTACATTGCAGAGCCTGGCAAGGGCTCAAGTGCACATGTCGGGCTGGTTGGAGCAAGGCACCTGTCCAACCCGACTTGCGCACTTCACCCCAAGAAGGCCCTGCACCTGCCAATCATCGAGCAGACTAAGAGCAGAGGCTTCTCCCTTCCCTCCACCCTCATGTAACTTCTTTGCCCAGGTGATGGCCATGCCATGCACTGCAGTAAAAAAAAAAGATGGAATCATCTATTGATTAAACATTTTTAATATGGCAAAGAAACAGGGGGGTGACGCTCCACGCCCATGTAAGGAAACCATCATAGAATGAAGTTGCTTATTAATACTGTTAAACCAATCTGGCAGACTGTGACACAGGAAGTGTGAAAGACTCAGATATTTGCTGTGACAAAAGGTCTCACGACAACTTGGCAGAGGACTGCACAGAAGCAAACTAGAGACTTATGAAAATATCCTTAGACTCTACTTTCCTTATCGTAAATCCGATTAAGCTTAAAACCTGCTCTTTGAGATATGTGGGGCAACAAGAATTCAGATAGCAATACAGTTAGGAGATATGAGAGCAGATGTGTCACTTGCCAGGCTGCTTCTTAGAGTTCTCTCAATGCAGTATCTACAAAGTAACTGTGGTATCTGTCCGTCACCCATGTCGCCTGCACTGTAGAAAATACCAGAACATTGTAGAATAGACTAGAACAGTGGAACCTTGCTGTCACATAGTTCTAGAATGTAGAGTGAGGAGCCTGTGCACTCTGGAATTGGCAGTTGGTATGCTGTGACTGAGGTGTATTCAATAAACCTGAAGCTTCTCTTCTCTCTATGATCTGCTTATTGAGCAACCCTCTTATCTCAGCAATGAGGATAGAATCCGTCCAGGTACGCCTCACATGCACTCAATGCAGCAGGAAAATGGAGTGTGGCCACTCTCAGGAACTGAAGGGTATTAAGGGAAGTACCCTGGTAACACGACTGAGTCCAGGATTGTTGTGTCAAATGGACTCTGGTATGCAGTGAGTACATTTGCAGATGGTCTCTGGCTGTGAGCCTGAGAAGCGAGTAAGTAACTACTGGCAGCGGTAACAGTGGTGACTTAACAGTCATCCTGACATGACCCCTTTTCACCGCTTGAGTTATTGACCTAGGAGAAAACGGTGTGCCAGAGAGATGTGGTGATTTTAACTTCAGTCTAGCATGTTGACATTTTGAGAGAGAGCTAACTGTCTGATGCCACTCTCCACTCCTGAAGTCAGCATGAAGGCGCCTACAGATTTCTGACGAGGGCACGCACTGTAAATGGATAATCCCCTCCTGTTGTACTACCGAACTTAAGAGGCTACAAACTTTTGGGAGTGTGTATGATGCCATCTACATGCATCAATAATCTGTTGTGTGAGGGCAGGGGCGGCTCCTCCGCTATGCTTTTAAGCAGTGAGAAACATAAAATGACAATAACTTAGAGTTATTGTCATTTTATGTTTCGTGTCCTGCTGCTTATTGCGGGCGGGCAGTGGTCTCCTAAAGTGCGCAATGACTGTTTGCTGTCCCTCTCGGGCCACCTAAACCAGTCATGCGCACTTCCCTGTTCTCCATGCAGGCTGAATTACAGCCTGCATGGAGAAAATGCCCACCCCTCCAGTCCCTGGCTGAGGGCCCTCTCACGGCGCTCTGACCAATCACAACGCTGCATTGCAGCATTGTGATTGGCTTAGGGGAGGGAGCCTGGCTGCCTGCTTCCTGTTCCTGTCGGATGCAGGAGAGCAGGAGCAGGGAAGATGCAGAAACCGGCCTTGAGGTAAGTTTTCAATTTTTTAAATTTTCGACCCCACCACGTAACGTCCCCCCACCCCTTGCGCCCACCCCGCCACCCACGAGCCATGCCGGCTGCGACTGTGTGAGGGGTGTGCGCTGAGCATAACAATTGAACACCGTTAATGTTCTTCACTCGCTGGAGGTGTGTGTTGAACAAGAGAATCAGTCACACAAGTGGCTATGAACTGGTGTGAGTGTGAGGGGTACACCACCATTAACTAGTTTCGATCGCAGCACAATGAGGAGAATTCAGCGCCCAAGAAATGAAGTAGGGTCTTTCTCCAGTGGGACCACTCACCTTCTTTAAATCTGCCTTCTTGGGTGCAATCAGCATCCTTCTTTCCGTGGGGTTCGGTGAGTGCCAGGAGGGAGGAGCATCTGTGGGGAGTCTTGGGAAGCCTTTCTGTGGTACGCCACCTACTGCCCGGTGGTTGCAGCATTTTGTCCTAAGCCTGCAAGTTGCACTTGCCTCATTTATTCCGGGTTGCAGAGCCATCTCCTGTCGAAACAGAGCAAGCACCTCCTGAAGGCAGTTGAGGAACACCAAGCTGATGTTGGCAGGGATAAAAAGAGAACATTAACTCAGTGTGTGAATACATGGTGTTTTTCCAGAGATCTTAGCTGCTACTTAATTGTGAGGGTAGATGGGTTGGGGAAAGTAGGGTGGGGAATATTTCCTGTTACAACAGCAATAAAATGAGTATGCAGAGCGTTACTCCTTCATCATTCTTTTTAACATACCCTGGGGGACCACCAATAAAGTGGAACAAATGGGAAAAAAAGTCTTTTATAATTCTTCCAATGTTTGGGTCTAGAGAGGAAGACAACACTATTACAACATTGTCTAGGAGCAGAGGGACAAGAAATCCTAGAGCATCTACCTGTCGAAGTGCTGATGAATGCAGGGGGTTAAATGAATGCGAAATAAGCATGAAGAAATTAGATAATCATTTCCTACCTAGGATCAGTAAAATCATGGAGCATTATCATTTTGGGAAGCGCTCACAAAAGGAAGGAGAAACAGTAGAGGAATTTGTGCCTGAGTTGCGTAAATTGGCAGCCTCATTTAAGTTTGAAGCAGCAAATGATGAACACATGAGGGATCAATTTTTGTAGAAATGCAAAATTAAAAGGCTACAGGAGGAACTTTGGCTAAAATATGATCCTCCTTTGGGAGATATGTTGATTGTGGCAAAAAAAGTAGAGCACAAGATGCGATGTCTGAAAAAAATTAAGCAAGACACGAATAGTAAGGAAAATGTACAAATGGTTGAGAATGAGAAAAATGAGGTAAAAGTAGTTAAGGGAACTCCTATGACAAAGGGCAGGAGGAGTGTCAGTGTCTTCAAGGGGCAATGCTACAGATGTGGGAGGTTTGCCCACATGCCGAACAGTAAGGAATGCCCAGCAATGAAAGCTGTATATGATAAGTGTGGGTGGAAAGGACATATTATGGCATGGTGTAGAAGTAGCTCTGATAGCAAGAAACCTGAGAAACAATGTGTGTCTGGGTTGTGAGAACACAATTGTACTACAGATGACTGATGTAGGGTCTAGTAACCCCAAAGATGTGGTAAGGAAAGAAGACCCCGAGGTTGAGGTCATGTTCGATTTGTGCGCTGTACGAACAATAATCTCAGAGGAGGTATTTAATAGACTGTTCAAGAAACAGAAACATATGCAGATGTATAAAATGGATATACACTCGGGAGGGTATGGTGGCCAGACAATAAAGATGATAGGATACTTTGTGGGAAAACTTGAATACAAAAGTAGTTATACAGTATGCAAAGTTTATGTTTCATGTAAAGGAGATAACATTTTGGGATAGCTAGCACACATAGACATAGGAGTTTATCTGAATTCCAATGCTGACCCTCGAATATTGATCCAGAAAGTTAACAAGGATGTAGAGGTGGAAACTGATTTTGGGAAAGAATATAATGAAGTAGTCACAGAAAGGTTAGGATGCCTCAAGCAATATGTGCACAAGAAAAACTGAAAGAGAAAACAGTTCCAATGTCAGCTAAGGTCAGTCTTCCCTCAAGCATACAGAACGGAGTGAGAGAAGAGTTAGGAAAATGTGCAAGCTGGATGTAATAGAACTTGTGGAAGCAACTGAATGGTTGACACCCATTTTAGCGGTGAGAAAAGCAGACGGCAAGATTTGCCTGTGTGTTGATCTTAGGCTCCTCAACAAAGAAGTAGTTGTTGAAAAGTTCCCTTTGTCAACCCTAACAGAGATAGTCACAACTGTAGCTGGAGCAAAACTCTTCTCAACATAAGAGCTTGCATCCACCTATTACCCGATCTGCCTGCACCTGACTCTCAAGAGCTTACTGCCTTCATCACGCCCATTGGGGCACACAATTTTAAATGCATGCTGTTTAGTGTGGCAACAGCGGCGGTGGTCTTTCGGACAGCCATGTCTAATATACTGTCTGAAATACCGGGGCTGTTCTGTTATCAGGAAGATGTGCTGATATTTAGGTACTCTCAGGCACAAAACATTGAAAGACTTAGGTTTTGGACAGGTTCAAAGAGTATGGTCTTACTGTAAGGAAAGACAAATGTAAACATCAATGTACTGAAATAAGCTATCGTGGGCATAAATTCACTTCTGAAGGTGTACAATCCAAAGCAGATCTGGGAACACCATAATGAAATTAGTGGCACCTAAAACCAAAAACGAGCTGAGATCCTTTTCAAGAATGATAGAATGATATAGTAAATTCATCAGCAACTTTGCCAGCTGAATGTGCCATATTCACAAATTGTTGAAAAATAGGGTGACCTTTGAGTGGGATGGGCATTGCATAAGAGAATTTAAAGATGTTAAGAATGCCCTGACAACTGCACTAGACTTGAAAGCATTTGTTCCAGGGGAAAAAAACATCATTTTAGCAGATGGCAGTTCAAAAGGGCTAGGGGCTGTACTTCAAAAATAAAGTAGAAAAGGTAAGGAAACCATTGCATTTGCCTCAAGAGCAGTTAGGCAATCTGAGGTCAACTATGCTGTATTTGAAAAAGAAGCATTGTCATTGTACTGGGCACTAAAAAAATTCAAGAACTTTATATGGCAAACTGTGTTCAAGTTAAGGAGAGACCATAAGCCGTTTAAGCAGCTGTTTACAAAAAATGGGTTGGAGGCAATTTTCAGTAGAATTAAAAGATGGGTCATTAATTTACAAGAATACACATTTGACGTAGAATGTATCCCTAATGCACGTAAATTTGCGGCAGATTGCTTGTCATGATTGACATGGAAAAGGAAGAGAAAGTCTGTGATAATCAAAGTGAGGATATATGAATTACACAAAGAAAATGTATGTGTTATCACAAAAGGGGTGATTGAGGAGGAAAATTAGAAAAAGTAGTTAAAAACAAATCCCATTTTAAGTAAAGTACAAGATTTGTTAATCCAAGGGTGGGATGGTGTAGTAAAGCATAAAGAGCGGCTGTGGCCATATTGGATGGTCAGTGCTGAATTATCAGAAGTAGATTGATGCCTCTTCAAAGGCACAAATTGATACCTTCTGAAACACTCAGGAGAAAACTGATTGGCAGAACACGTGATGGCCATCTGGGAATCACCAAAACCAAGGACAAGTTGAGGTTAGACTTTTAACGGCCTGGGATAGATGTACTGGTGGAAAGAGAGATAAGGAATGGCATAGCCTGCTCCACAAGTGATAAGGTAGCAAAATTGCACACTCCACCCATGCATTGTCGCACCCTACCTGAAGGTCCTTGGATGGATGTAGCAATGGATATCATTGGGCCACTGACGGGAGAGAGGAAATTCCCAATCATTCTAGTTAAGGTCAACTTGTATTCAAGATGGCCAGAAATCAAATTTGTCCCTGACATCTTCTCAACCGCAGTTATAAACATCCTGGTAGGGGTCTTCTTATGACAGGCACTACCCAACACCCTTTAAACTGACAACAATGTTCAGTTTTGCCGCCAAAAAATGAAGAAATGTATGCAATGTAATGGAACAACACAGAAACCTAATGCCCTGTATCACCCTGAAACCAATGGGTCAGTAGAGAGATTTGACAAAACACTCAAAGAGGGCCTAAAGCTGGCAAGAGCTAATGGGTTGAGCTGGAAAGAGGAGGTGTGGAAGCGACTAGAGGCTTAACACTTCTCTTCTCATAAGTCAACAGGTATGACTCCCTTCGAGTTGTTAAAGAGTAGGAACCCCAATTCTAGACTGGTACCTGGGTGGCTGAAATGGCACATAGGCTGGGTGAGGGTCGATGCAGGCCAACAGTGGGAGAAAAAGGAGTTAGAGTTGCAGGCAGCCTACATGAAGAGGTTTGACAAATAACATAGGACCAAGGTTATTGAGTTTAAAATGGGTGATTGGGTAAGAGTGAAAGGTCCACTGACAACAAACAATGGTCAAAGTTTACTGAACCCATGAAAGTCATAAAGCTCTTTCCAATGCGGTCAAGACAGGACACAGAATATGGAATTTGAAAAGGGTGGTGAAACATTACTGGCCTGGACACATTGGGGAGACACATGAAAAGAACAGTGAAGCAAATTCAGAAAGTGGACATACGAATGACAGTCTTGTGATACAAAAGGGGAAAACAGTGTGGTTTGATCAGATCAAGTGGCTGGGTGACTCACCCCCTGAGTTTCTTTAAATATTACTTAGTCAAGTATCGCAGTGACCGTTATTACATTGTTAACTTCCCCTTATCTTTGGAAGTGTAATGTGGTACTCATGTCTAATTTTAACCCTGTGAAGCCATGAATGAAAATCCTTTGTTAACTTATTTTTATATTTCACTTTTTTTTTCAAATACGTTATTCACTGTTATGTGTTTCCATGCTTTCTGGGATAGAGTTCTGAGGAAATTTTAATTTGTTACAAAAGGGATATGTGTGGTATCTGTCCATCACCCAACGTCACTTGCAGTGTAGAAAATACCAGAACATTGTAGAATAGACTAGAACAGTGGAACCTTCTCATTAAGTTCTAGGATGTAGAGTGAGGCGCCTGCACACTCCGGAATTGGCAGTTGGTATGCTGTGGCTGAGGTGTATGGAATAAACCTGAGGATTCTCTTCTCTCTCTCTAGTCTGCTTAATCAGTACCCCTTTTATCTTACATTTGACAGTAACCCATCCAAATCTTTGTGCAGTGCTAGATGTATCAATCTGCACAGCACAAAGTGGCCATTCCCAAGAATTCTCAGAAATCCTCTCTCATCAATATTCATGAAGCAGGGTTCAGTAGTGATAGCCTTGCAAACAGCTGTAAATGCAGAGATGGAAGTCTGCAATAGACAGCATATGTCTACCTCTGTATCATACATTGGCAATGTGCTAACACTGTACCTCTTCTTTTAAAAGGGAAGTGTGGAAAAATGGCAAAACATTGGCATACACAATGAAGGAGACATTGGGGAAACTTAAGGGAGTCTATTAACCTGTTGTTTGATTTCCTTGGTTGCCACACCTGCCATTTACACAGTGAAAGCTGCCTTTCATGGACAGCAGTTACTTTGTGAATGCTCACTGACTGACAGGGGCAGTCAATTCAATTCAATTCATAAAGCTTTATTTGATTGTTACAAATTTACAATCATAAAAGCACAAATTTAAAAATCGTTAATAGCAGCTATCATAATGGGCAGAACGCAATCATAAAAATGGACAATATTATTTCATAAAAAATTAAAACCATTCAAATAAAAATTATGATTCAACCGTAATAATTAAACTTTTTATACTCTCTTTAAAAACATGACGAGTCTCCATACTACACGATCATTGTCCAGTAACTGAAGTTTTAAAAAAGCAGGACGACATTGTCTAAGGCCATAAGTTTTTAAGAGCGGGACCAGCCAGACTTTTCTTAATTCAGAATAAAATTTACAGAAAAGAACGGTGTGGATTGTAGACTGGCGTGAGTGGTTATCGCATGGACACGGTGCAAGTTGTCTCGACCAATCGTTCATTTTGGGCCACGAGACCATTCTATGGAATATATTTAACCTACATCTAGCCAATAACATTCTATCAAAAGTAACAATTACATATGACAAGTATGGCTCCATTCCAAAAGTAGTTGAAATTATTTGATGATAGTTAACAGTAGGTTTAATAAGTTCACTAGACAGTCTGGCCTCTTCTAACATGCAAAGCCCCTCCCTTTTTAGTGTCTCCCGCGAAATTTTCTGTAAGGAGCTTGGGTTTGTAAAATACTCTATGTGCCCTAAATCAGTCATAAAATCCCGAACAAAGCTGATCCATGGTATTTTTAACACTCCATCTAGTTTAAGGCAATCAGCAAGAACATCCCGATTTAACGGTGTCTGCTCCTTAGTCCAGATACTATGCCACAATAGTATCGGCTCTATTTTAATTAGATCGGATAAAAAAGGAGGCCCAACTCTTCATGGCAAATAAAAGTTGATGTACTCGGGGGAACAGATAATATAAATCTTAAAAAAGAGTTCTCCACTTGCTGCAGCTGCATTATATTTGCTAGACCCCAAACCCCTGCTCCATACATCGTGGAGCTGATACACCTCGCTTTATAAATTTGTATCAGCTCCGCAGGGGGTTTCCGGCCCAGTTTTTTAGAAAACCCCACCAAGGCATTCGATGTCCGAATAAACATCAGTTTTTTGGCCGTTATAGTTTGGGCCCACAAATCGTTTTGGTTAAACAAGACACCCAAATATGAAAAGCTCTTAGTTGAGCTTAATTTCTGCCCCTCAACAAAAATGTCCTTCGCTCGCATAGGTCCATGGCCACATCTCATTACATATGTCTTTGAGATATTGATACTAAGACCTAGATCCTTCATGAAAACAAAGAATCCATTAAGGACCCTTTGGAGGGCAATTTGAGTTCTTGCCAACATAACTGCGTCATCCGCATAAAGGAGTACCGGAATGGGTCGGCCGGCAACATGGGGAAAGTCATGTGTTGTTCTAGCTAGTGCTTCTCCTAACCCGTTCGTATACAAGTTAAAAAGAAAGGGGGCCAGCATGCAGCCCTGCCTCACCCCCCTTCTAACGGGAAAATTAGCTGTATGTTCCCCCCCTGTTCCAAAACGTACACTGGCTGATGCGCTGCTATAAAGATTCCTTAAAAAGACAATAATTTGAGGGTCTACTTTCAGGTCCTAAAGAACTTCACACAATCTTGCATATTTTACTGAATCGAAAGCAGCGGTTAGGTCTACAAAGACCATATACAATCTACTATTTTTTGCCCTCGTATATTTTCCTATAAGTAGGGACAAATTTAAGCACTGCTCCGTAGTTCCAAGCCCCTTTTGAAAGCCATATTGTAAGTCAGTTAAAATCTTATTTTCTTCTGACCATTCCTGCAAGCGTTCTAAAATCACGCGCCCCACCACTTTCACCATTGAATCTAATAAAGAAATCGGTCTATAGCAGCCCGGATTCTGACGATCCCCTTTTTTAAAAATCGGTACTATTAATGACCCACCCAAGGTTTCTGGCAGTTTTGTTTGACAGCTTGCGTTTATGACCTGCGTTATAATAGGCCCCCATAAAGCAACATTAAATTTAAACAAGTCTATCGGGATGCCATCCGGGCCGGGTGCTTTACCGGTCTTACTCCCATGTAGTGCTCTAATCACTTCATCTAGAGTGAAATTTAAATTCATTTTTGGGTGGTCATTCTCTTGTTCATCATCAGGTCTAATATAAGAAGCGTCAGTACCATTATATACCTGTGCGAAGTGGGTTATCCACTCCTCCTCTGAAATGGCAATGGCTATTGTTGGACCTTCATGTGTGGTTAGGAATGGTGTCTTCACTGCCCTCGAAAAGGCGGCACTATCCTTCAAAACTGCCGCTGTATGCAGGGCTTCCCATGCTTCGTTTCTCAGGATATTCTTCCTTTCCTTTAGTGCCTGTCGGTATTCCAGTCTTGCAAGTCTAATGTTATCCACTATTCTAGGATGCCTATGTAATTCTAGTTTTAAGTTGGAGTAGGCTTGGGTGCATCTTGAATTAAACCAGCCTAAATCCTTATATTTCTTGCGATATTGCACTAATAATAATTTCTTAAGGGCGTTCGATATTTCAGCATAAGATGCTACTATACTTTCCGCAGGTGCTGTCTCAGACAGGCATGTTTCAATTGCTGACTTACAGTTAACCACAAGAGATCTAGTTATTTCTGAGGGATCCACCTTTGACCATTTAAGTGTATACCCATTAATTTTGTCTAATGTCAATTCACCCACTTCCTCTCTGACCTTGTTTATATTGGATACCTTCTTTACAGGTAAAGCAACAACCAGGTGTAGCGGGAAGTGGTCACTTAAAGAATTCCGGTCGACCTCAAAACAATGTAATCTTAGAGCATGATTATGGGAGACTAGTATATAATCAATTACAGAAGCACCTCTTCCATTATAGGTATAAGGCATCGTTACTGGGGGCTCCATAAGCTCATTTACAAAGCCTAGGTCATATGTAGCTAAAAATTCATTAAACAGTTCTCCCACCGGGGAATTACAAAAATGAGTTAAATGAGTTGAATCCTCATGTATATGACCACATAATCTCTTGTCCTCAAAGGGGCACATTGCACAGTTAAAATCGCCCATCATAATTATCACAACATTAGTAGGACTAGCATTACAAATTACATGTAGTTCCTCACTTAAATTTTTAAAACCAGACAAAGTTCTGTTGAAATCACATTATTATAAAAATTTACTAGTATTACACATTGGTTCATAGGTATGGACACCTTAATTATCTGATAAAAGCTGCTACTCGAAATTGCCTGTATTTTAGTAATTACCAACTTATTAGAAATATACAGGCTCAGGCCACCCTTAAGCCTGCCCCCAAGGCCTTTAACGGCCGGTGTATTAAAACTTTTAAAACCATTGATATAAAGTGGCTCATTGACCCAGGTTTCCTGTAGGCCTATTATATCTCTGTCTTGAATGAACTTATGCCACTCTGGGTTATATCTATTTTCGCCCGCAGCCCCGCGATATTCCAGGAAATGATGTCGCAGAGGGGCACATCACCATTCAAAGACGGCGGCATTTGAGTGTGCGTGTTGTGGTTACTATCACAAGAGCAAGTCAATTCTAATGTTTGCATGATAGGAGTTGCGTTAAGAGGTAAGAATACCTCATTACCGTTCTCTTGACCCCTCGCTCGCTCACCCCCTGGTCTTAAATGATTACTAACTTCACAGAGATGGAAGTCTGCAATAGACAGCATACGTCTACCTCTGTATCATACATTGGCAATGTGCTAACACTGTACCTCTTCTTTTAAAAGGGAAGTGTGGAAAAATGGCAAAACATTGGCATACACAATGAAGGAGACATTGGGGAAACTTAAGGCAGTCTATTAACCTGTTGTTTGATTTCCTTGGTTGCCACACCTGCCATTTACACAGTGAAAGCTGCCTTTCATGGACAGCAGTTACTTTGTGAATGCTTACTGACTGACAGGTGCAGTCAGGAACTATTGAATGCTTTTTAACTAAACTTGTGACTAGAAGGAAAAGAGTGAGTCTCTATGGCACCTGTCTTCTGATATGGAATTTCTTACAATGTGTGCCTTACTGGTCATAATGACAATTGTCTAGCACAATGCTCTTCGGTATGTTTAGTTTTGCCTTTTACTATATGCAGTACAGGCATTGCAGTGGAAAAATACTTTCATGCATCAATCCCCATGAACTTAAAGCATTGTTAAAAAAGATAACTATTTAAGAGTTATCACAAAAGTAAAGGTTAAATATACAACATAAATGTAAGCGTTCCCAATGAAAGTTAAACTAACCAATTGTTAAGCAGAAAGTTAAAGGGGATTGTGCAAGTCAAATGGAAATATAAAAATATGACTAAGCCCGTAAAAGGAATATTTTACTCCACCTAATATCCAGTCAAGCCTAAACCATGATTGATTGTTGATGTGCTATTTGAGAGGTTGGTGAAGGTCATGTATGTAACCTTTGGGAGTACACTCTTCCCAGTGAAATAATGTATCTGGAATTACTGGAGGGCTATTACTAATAAGGATTATCAATATCTGGCTGCTTGCCACTTCCATGAATCTCATAACACTAACTGGAGAAAAGCCATGTACTATGGAGTAGATTGAGTGATAGCTAATCCTAGGCAGGCAGACTGGGAATGAACCCTCAGGGTGATGCAGTATAAATATATAATACATTTGGAGAAGGTTGACCTGACAGGCTTGGATATAATTGAGGAGTTCATAGTACAGTTGGGAGAGTAATGAATGATGGTTTCCTATTTGCATTATACACAATTGATCATTTCCAACTTTATCTCTGTGTAGGATCTTATTTAATTATAATTTTTTATTATTTCATTTCATTTAATTATGTTTCAATCAACTACACACCAGGGTTACATAATGGTGAGAGGAGTTATGAGGATTTCGATGTGTGATAATAGTTAAATGGACAATGTTTAGTGTCTGCCCATTTGGGCAAGAATGTATCTGGAGTATAATTGACACATTAGATGGATGTCATGTAGAGACGTGCTGTGATATTTCATAGATTAATCTAGTCGACCCACTGGGTGAGGAAGTATTAGGTGCAGAAGGGTGTAATAGCCCATCAGGGAGTTTAAGTAAGTTGAATATGATAAAATGATTGTTTATTATATTGTACAAACTTGATGTTTAGAAAATTTGTCAAATATAGTAGAGAATTGTGACACATAATGTTGATCTGATGAAAAATAACAGAATGACAAAAAAACAAATTATCTGTTGTGTGAAACAAAGACTGCGGGACATTATATTGTAGTCTGTTTTAAGTCTTTACATGTTCACTCGAGTCACATGTGGGTTTAAAAAGTGAGGGATTACTGGCGATATTTATCGTGAACAAGTCCTTTGTGGCTGAAACATTTTTGTTCCATTGATGAAATTGGAATAAACTCACTGGCATCACTATCCGTGATGATTTTCACAAGTGGAAACGCGTTAGTGGATATTCTTGGGCTGCCCAACCCACATGCATCCTCACCCCCACCAGGTGGAATGGATAGATTTGGAAAATTGTGTATTTGTGTGTAGTTAGGACGATGTTACCATTGGAAAAGTGTTTTTTGACTTGCCTATTTCTTTAGTGCCGTTTGACAAATCTTCATGAAATTTTCCCAAGAAAGTCCCTCTATGATTGTTGTCGCGCACAGAACGTTTTGTGGCAATCCGTCAAGTGGGAACCAAGAAAAAGGGGGTCAAAATAAGTGTTTTTCCAAAGATAATTCTCATAGAGATTTTAGTCAGGACCACAGCCCAAACCACTGGATGGAATTACACTAAATTTGGCAGAAAGGTAGCTCTTGGTCCAGAAAGAACACTTTTTTTTCTCATTTGGTGTAAATCCATTCAGGAGTTTGGGAGATAATAAAAAAACTAATTTGCATATATAGGGAGAGCCGCAAATCCGTGGTAAAATTAAAAATAATACAAGAACGGGCTCCCCTGCTTGTTTTGATTAGAGCCCTCTGGTGGACCAGGTCCTGGGGCACTTTTTTTCAAATGGAGGGGTGCTCACTGCGCCCCCTCCATGGGCTTTATAAGCCCTGGGGACTACCACCTCCCCAGGGCTAAAGAAACATTGACAGGGGCTGCACAGACCACCCCAGAGACTCAGGGACCATGACCTCCCCAGGGCTAAATAACACATAATGGGGGACACAAGGACCACCCCGGGTCCCGGGGACCACCACCTCCCTGGAGCCAAATTTAAAAAGAAATTGGGGAGGCACCACTCGGCCCCCCTCCTGGGTCATATAGGGCCCGGGGACCACTATCTCCCCAGGGCCAGCCCTGAAAAGTTAAGGAGGTGGGCCACGTAGCCCCCCTCCTGCAGCCATTCATGGCCCTGGAGACCACCACCCGCCTAGGGTCGGCTCCTGCTACGTCTAGGGGTGCCCAACCTGGGACATACCTGTTTGCTTTGGCTTAGTAGGAGCTCATAGCTCCCGCCAAGCAAAAGCAAATATTCTGGGTCCAGCGGGTGGAAGCTGTCAAACTGCTCCCTCCTGTTGGAGGAGGAGGTTTCATCTTTTTCCCTGCCCACAGTCCACCACATTGTTCCTTTTGCTTTTGTCGCCCTAAGTGGGAAGGGTATGACCAAACGTAGGTCCCGTGCTCACTGCACCACTGGATTCAAGTTAGCCTGGCTGATGAGGGGTGATGCCCCGAAACCGGTCCCAGGATGCTTGTGTCTGGTCCAGGGAGGACCTGGTTAGTCAGTTCAGGCTAGACTGTTCCATTGAGAAACAGGGTCAAGACTGATTTTCATATGGATGGGTCCAAACAGGGGACCTGGTCAGTGGTCAGTGACATCACTGATGACATCATCCACAGAACTACTCACACACCCACTTTCACCCCATACAACCTCCCGTATACTCACTCACACACCTATACAACCACTCACATACTCATTCACAGACCCATCCCAGTCCGCACATACCCATTCACTCCTCCATAGAGCCACTCATACACCCACTCACTCACTCATAGAGCCACTCACACAATCATTCACCCCCCCTTACAGCCATTCATACAACCAGTCACTCACCCTCACAGCCACTTACACAGCTATACACTCACCCTTACAGCCACTTAAACACCCAGTCACTCACTCATACAGTCATTCAGACACTCACTCATTCACCCATACAGTCACTCACACAGCCACTGAAACCCCCACACAGCCATTCACACACCCACTCTCACACATATACAGACACTCACACAACTACTCAGAGCACAGATGTTAGAGATAGTATCACTCAGTAGTACAACCAGTATACTAATCTAATTTTTGTAGCAGGTTAGTATATATGTTTAACACCCATAAACTTTTAAAAACACTTACACTCACTGGATGATGTCATTAGTGATGTTATCAGTGATGTCATTTGAGATGTCATCAGTTCCTCAGTGATGTCACTGATCATATCACGAGTGATGCAATATGTGAGTTCATAAGCAGTGCATTTCGGGAGTGTAAGTTATAGTTCAATTCAATTTGATTCAATTCAATATGCTTTGTTCGATTTTTTACACAAAAATCATAAAAGCAGACACAATAAAATCCAGTGTATGTCATACACATTTCATATATAATAAAAACATGCGTGTTTATGAATTGTTATAGACAATTGTCTAATCAGGCTGCTAATCTTATACAGTGTCCTAAAAACATTCATATTCAAAATGTTTTTCTGCATCCAATTGCATTCCTTAAAAATCATGCTGTAGACCTGGTAAAACCCTCATTGTGTAAAAATTTCAAAAACAATAGTGCAGGATGGCATTGTCTAAAACCAAGTATCTTTAAAATTGGTAAAATCCACCTCTTTCTTAGTACTAAGTAGAATTTGCAAAAAAAGAACCAAGTGAATTGTGGACTGCACTGACACGGCATCACATGGACACTTACTTAGCGTTTTTGACCAATCATTCATTGTAGGAAAAGATGTTAATCGGTGGACGATACCAAACCTAAATCGGGTCAGGACAAATCTATTCTGTATGTCCTCAATTTCTTTTAGGTATGGCTGCATGTCGTATCTAGTCAATATCAATTGATTGGACTAGACTGTTGGCCTCCATATTTCTGCAGTAAGTTATAGTTAGCTCAGGTAACTATAGCTGCTGAATTTCTGTGGTTTTGTACGAGTGAAATCTGAGCCTAACTATAACGTCCCTGTAACATTTGTTTTTTTCAATGAATATATATATATATATATATATATAGATATATCTATGTATAGATATATATAGATATAGATATAGCTATATACACATCTATACGTATACATTTATATGCCGGTGCCTGTAATGGGTTGTGGCCTCCATCATAAATTACAACACTGGTGTATTTTGGCTTCTACAAAGCCTTTCTCAAGTTAGGATAATGCGCTCTATGACACAAAGAAATAAACAGTATGTTCATGGAAATGGAAATCATACTATCCATTTTGTAGCAATCAAGTTACTCTCTTATTTTTAGAAACATAATAAATCAAAATTTCATATAGCTTGAAATGGTTGAAAAAGAACCTAACAAATAAATACACAAATTCATTTAAAGCAAGAGGCATCTTGATCAACATTTTTACGACGATAATACTTCATTTCATTTTGTATATATGCATGGTTATGATATTGTTTCAAGGGGAAAATATGGGGCATGTTCCTTAATTAAATTAATCCTTATTAAAATAGTGAATGTGTAAACAATATAATCAACTTGCAAAGTAAAGGAATGCAAGCATTACCAATCAATTTTAAATCAGTGTTAGCATTGCTGTATACCTACATGATTTGAAGTCAGCCACTTGACATCCGTCATTAACAGTAGCCCAATGTAAATCCCTGTATTCAACATCCACCTAAAAATCAAAAATGGAGAGTAAACAAAAAGGAATGACATATGAAAGAGAGAATGTAATTTGTAAATGCTCTCAATAGATTAATCCTTCACAGAAGGAAAATTAAATCCTACAATATTATAACTCCCCAATTGGGAAAGATAAACAAATTTCAGGTCCCATTTCACAATATCACAAATATCTGCTCAATCATATAGCCATTGAGAATGGATTCAGCATTTTAAAATCCAACAAGAGCTGGCATTCCTTCATTAGTATATTTCCCATCCCCTATACCTAACATGAGGAAAGAAAAGAGAAAACAAAAATCAAATGTAAAATTAAAAAAATTAATTACTAGCCTCCACCTTGTTCTCACTATACATTAATGAGGTGGTAGGGTATCTAGATAGAGATGGATGTGATGCTCCCAAAGTCAGAGGGGAAAAGGTCTTCATCCCTTCACTTCGCCGATGATACACTATTGCTCTCAAAGTCTCCCCAAGGGCTCCAACAGTTATTGAATCACTTTAATTCATTTTGCAGGGAGCGGGGGCTGGAGTTAAATAACACTAAAACAAAATGCATGGTTTTTTTTAACGGTGTAACAAAGCCACCCAAGAGACGTATGGTTGTTGGGGAGAATCCTATTGATTTGATTTCTACCTTTGATTACTTAGGTTTAAGGCTCACTCCAAAGTTGAACTGGGCCCAACATCTCGAGAAAGCTCATATAACACTCACACAGTGGACCTTAAACATATCCAAGTTCCATAGAAGGACAGTTTCAGAAAAGTGGCCCTAGCACTCGAAATCTATAATATAAGGCTCTTGGAGCAGCCCTGTATGTAGCAGAATCATGGGGATGTGGGAATATCGACAGTCTGTCTGAAATTGAGCATCGATTAGTACAATCCTTGCTCAACCTCCCAGTGAACACTCCTCCAACTCGAGTATTTCTAGATTTGGCCCAAAGGAAGATTGCACACAAGGCAGAGTGTAGGCTTTTAATCTTTTGGCATTGGATGTGGACTACAGAAGCCCTTGCTCCCTATCATGTGAGTCTCATGGACCTTTTTACATCCCCACACGTTAGTAAAATCTTCTGGCTGTGCTCCCTAAGTGGTATTTTGAGAAAACCTGTGCTAGATTTGTAATGGACTACCCCGGAGATGCAGTGTCTGATATCTAGGGGTAGGGTTAAAGCAATTTATTGGGAATCTATTTTGATGGAGAGTGTGACCAAATCCACTGGATCACTTACTCTAGCATTTATAGATTTTAAACCCTGGACCCGCTATGAAGAAACTACTGACAAAATTGTTCCAGCTTTGGCACGGAAATTGTTTCTTCAATTTAGATACAGTTTATTACCGACTAGAATGTTTTGTAGTAAATGGGTGTCCCAAGCTTCACGTGATGACCTCTGTCCAGCATGTGGGAAAGGACCCGAAAATCAAGTACATATCCCTTTTCTTTTGCTCTTCCAATAAGAATCTGAAGCCAAAGTGGACAGTTCCCCTTTGTAGGAACATTGGCACTAGATACCATCTTGAAGCATTCAGAATTCTTAGCACTAGGAGAGTGGTCTTTAGCATAGCAAAATTCTTAATGGCTCTTTGGATTGGGCGTTCAAAGTACATCGTCTGAGCAGGGTCCCTTACATTGTGTGACAATCTTTTCTTTTGTGAGATGTGTATTTTAAGAGGACAGACTTATGCCTTTTTAAATGGTTATGTACGGTTGGGGGTTGCTGTGCTTCTTTTTAGCTGTTTAAAATTTTTAGAATGTGCACATGTAGATCCAGGAAATATTGTGCATGCAGGGGTGCATTTTGCTTGAGAAACTATCAAACAATTTAACAGGATAATCCATTCTTTCCTTAGTATTTGTCATATAATGTTGCTGGCTGTATACCTGCAGTCCTTCTACTTTTGGGGGGCAGTTCTAAGCTTCCATTTTAATTTCTTTTTTATGTTTCATACTGTGCTTGCTTTTTTGTGTTTTTGGGTAATTTTGTGTGTGTAAAGTTTTTTAGATGTACTTTCTAGAATCCCAGCGATCGAAATAAAGTTATATGATGATGATGGTATACTGAGTATATTTCTTGCTGCGTTTGCATGCTTTTTGTCGGATCCATATGTACCTAAATAATTATTATGTAATTATTTGAAAGTATAAAACTCTTAATTTAAAATAAATATTTAGGGGCAGATTTACAAGGAACTGACGCATCTGCATAGATGCGTCAGTTTCCTTGTGAAAGCGTCAAATGTTACTGCGCCACCATGGATGCGCTGTATTTACAATACAGTGCTCCATGGCGCAAGGATTAACAGATGCGTCAGAAATTCTGACGCATCTGTTGGCCCAAAAGTCATTCATTGCTGGAGTTGTGTCGCAAGCACGACGCAACTCCAGCAATGCATTTTGAGGCCTATACTTACTGTACTGCGTCACTCCTTACGCCTGCCTCAAGCAGGCGTAAGGTTTTGACGCAATGGCGTCCTAAAAGTGACGCAGTGAAATCCTGTAGATTTCACTGCGTCACTTTTAGGAGGCCTTCCTGCGTGGGAACGCCCACCCTGCATACATTATACCTGACGCAGGTATAATGTGATGCAGGGCTTTACAATGTGACGCATCTCCCTAGATGCGTCATGTTGTAAATAGGCCGCATTGTTTACGCCGCCGTTGCGTCAAAAAAAGTGAGGCAATGGCGGCGCAAGAAGGCGCAAGGGGCTTGTAAATCTACCCATGTATTTCGATTTTTACATTTTGCTTACATTTTTTAATAATTTCAATTGTTTCAACACAACTTATAACACAATTTACTAAATATTGACTAAAAATAAAATGTTACTTAGGTTGGATTTTTTTAATTATTCTTTAACTAAATTCATTTGTAAATTAAATAATATATTTTAATTAATCATGCAACACATATTTACGTTAATGAGTAAACGTCCTATAATATATTATTTACATTTATGTTTTATGTTAAAAATTTTCAATCGTTTTTTAAAGTTCATTAAACTTTAATATTTTTCTATCTACTTTCCAAGAGGGAGAGCTTTACCCCACAACTACATATACAAATTGACTAGTAGTAACTATACAGTCATAAATGCTGTTTTAGCAGGCTCCACCAGGAGGTAGAAACAGGTAAGTCTACACTTAGGGGCCGATTCCGATCTTGCTAGGAAAGCCATCTCTACGACTCGGATCCGTAGGGCTTTCCGAGCAAGATGTGCTCCGGGAGTCCGAACGAGCGAGTACGATGCTGCCGTATGCTTATGGACTCGGTTCGCCTGGACTCCCATAGAACTCTATGGGAGCCCATGTACATACACGTACACAGGCTCCCATAGCAGAAAAGGGGTGGGTGGGGAAAAGCATACACCCTGTGGCGGGCACCCCATGGTGCCTGCCACACTGTGCATGCCTGGATCGGGGGGACCCATCGGCACACCCCCGTGACAGATTCGGAGGGCCCCGGGTGAAGGGGGGCCTGCTATGGTCCCCCGAAGTACACTTCCGACAGCTGTTTCGTTTCACTGAGACCGAGGCAAAGCGGCTGTCTGAATCGTGCATCGTACTCAGCCGTTCGGAATCCGGCTCCATTGCACGGCACGATTTGGCTCTGTATGAGTCGGACAGATAGATTTGGGTTTGTAAACGATTTGGTCGGCGCAGACGCGATCTTCGCATCGTACTTGGTCGTTTGTAACGGGGGACGATTCTGACGGAAAGATAGGCTCCGAATTAGATTTGCTCTTTACGAATCCCGTTTGGAGGCCTTCCTTACAAGATTGGAATCGGCCCCTTAGGTGTAACTTTTCATTTGGAAATGGAAAATAGCAAAAAAAAAGTGTAAACACATCAGTGTAGTAGTGTTAGACCTGGCATTCTTGGCGTGGTTTTCCCTGACTTTTTGCCTCTACCTCCTGTATTTTTGATGCTGTGCTGGATTTCGTTTTTGCTGGCTTAGTTGCTTTGGGCACTTTGCCACTGCTGATCAGTGTCATAGTGCAAGTGCTCCCTGTATAAATTGATATTGTGATTGGTTCTCCCTGATTGGCATATTTGTTTACCAGTAGGTCCCTAGTAAAGTGCACTACATGTGCCAGGGCTGGTAAATCAAATGCTACTAGTGGGCCTGCAGCACTGATTGTGCCACCCACATGAGTAGCCCCAAAGAGATGTCTCAGGCCTGCCAGCGCAGTGCCTGCGCGCAGTTTTGCTAACTGCCATTTTGACCTGGCCAGTGTACCCACTTGCCAGGCCTTACCCTTCCCTTTTCTCACACATAGGACACCCCTATAGCAGGCCCACGGTACCCCCCTGGGCAGGGTTCAGTGTAGGTGAAAGGTAGGACATATACTGGTGTGTGTAACATGTCCTGATAGTGAAATACTGCCAATTTCTTTTTTCACTATTGAAAGGCTATCTTGCCCATAGGACAGAATGGGGAATGCCCTGTAAACATTTTTACAAGCATATCCTCCCATAGGAGTAAGATTGAAAATTGGAGTCTGGTATCCCTGAACTCAGAATTTAATAACACATCTTTTAGGAAGGATGGTTTTTAAATTCTGTGTTTGAAAATAGCACTTTTAGAAAGTGGCTGTTTTCTTGTCCAACCTTCCTGTGTGCCTCTGCATGTTTGTGGATTGACTGTCTGGCTTTGGCGTGACAGGGGCTGGGGTGGCTCCAAGAGTCTGGGTGAGTCAGCCTGGGCTGAATAGGCAAACTGCATTTGGAGTGGTGGGAGGAGTAGTACCTGTCCCTGACTAGGGCTGTGCCTGCCTTCCACAAAAGACTGGCTCCACCTCCTGCGGTGTGTCTGAAGACCCTAGCCCACACTGACAAAGGAAGAAGTTGTGCACTGGCAGAGTGCACCCAGAACTGGTTTGGACTGGGTCCAGGACCCCTTACACATAGAGAACAAAGACTTTTGGGGTATAAATATTAGAGCTGAAACCCCTGTATTTTAGATCATCCTGGAATCAAGAAGAAACCTTTGCTGAGGAGAAGAGTGGAAAAGACTGAGAAGAAGGACTGCCCTTGCTGTGTGTTCTGGGGCTTACCTGCAGTTGCTGTTCTGTCAAAGGAAGGAAGAGGACTTTGCTGTGTGCTGTGTCCCCCTGCTTGAAAGGAAAATCTCCAAGGGCCTGAGGAGAGCTGGCCTCCTGTTGTGGAAACTCAGGGACAACAAAGTTTCCAAAGATCTCTACAAGCGCTGGGGGCGTGTGTCTGGGCACAGCGTGTACCTATTGTGAAGCCTGCAGTAATACCCAGAGGCTCTGATTGTCTCCAGTCCCGTGCCTCTGATATCAGCGCTGACCCGAGTCACAGCGCCGCTGTGTGTGTGTGTCAGCACCCAGCCCTGTCTGCGCTGGGATCGTCGAGGAGTCCGCCGTGATCTGCAGAGCACCTTTTACCCGCCGCCGGCCTGAAGCCGAGATCCACTGAGAGGCTGTCACTGCCGCTGGCCCGAGTTGTCAGCGAGATCATCATCGCAAGAGAAGCCGCCGGGCGGGGGCAGGATCAGCTGGGAGGCGTTGCCCAGCAACCGGGATTCCTCCAAGTCGTATTACCGCCGAAGAGGAAGCCGCCCAGCAGGACGTCAGCACCGAGCCAGAGAGGGAAGCTGCGCTCGAGCCTAAGAAGGGTGCCCCGTTCCCGCCGTGAAGCATCCTTGAAGGAGAGGGCTCAAGCTCGAGAACCAACCTCGGCGCGGACGGCAGGGAGACCAGCTCCCCAGGTAATGCGCAGATCAGCACTGCCGCTTGTCGTGTTGCCTTGGGCAGGTTGGAGGTCGGCGGGACTGGTTGGAGCCTTATTCTGGTTAACGGGCCTGTCGGGGACTGTGCAAGTATTTGCCTAAGTGGTGGGAGCTCCCTTCTTGAAGTACGGCCCGTACCGGCACATTAGAAGAGCTGCAGTACCGGGGCCCGCTCCCCGGAGCCTGTTTGTTTCCAGCATTTGGGGGGCACATTTTTTGGCAATCACCGCTCGCGGAACCAGCAGCCCCGTGGGAGAAAATCCATTAGTGACAAAAGAACTGTGCAGGCGATAAGAGAACTGTGCAGGTGCTAAAGAGAACTGTGCTGGTGATATGTTATTTGATTACCCAAAGAAATACCAAATCTACAAGTTTATTTTTGGCAACCCTTTTTAAAGACAGTTTTACTGAGAACCCTGTTCCTATGTATGTCGGATTTTTTGTCGTTTTGTTCTTGTGAAATTTAGATAAACTTACTTTATTTTTCTAAACCTGTGTGGTGTCCATTTGTGGTGTTATCACTGTGTTACTGTGAGTGTTGGTACAAATACTTTACACATTGCCTGGAAGATAAGCCTGTCTGCTTGTGCCAAGCTACCAAGGGGGTGAGCAGGGGTTATCTAGAGTGTGTTTCCCCCTTACCCTGACCAGAAGCAAGGGTCCCTATTTGGTCAAAGGTACCTACCTCTGCCAACTAGAGACCCCCAGTTCTAACAAGTAGTAATTATACATGTGAGTAACTCTTCACATGCATATTTACCTTGGTTCATTCCTTAATAGGAAACATTTAACGAAGCAGTATCTATTTATATTGTTATGTCACCTTTAACATCAGAAATCAGTGCAATATCAAAGTGGCTAATTCAACCATCATACATTTTTCTATATAAAATTCTACTTTGAAAAGCTTGTTCCTATTTTTTTTCTTCCTTTAATCGTGGATGTTTGTTTTAAAGTCAAAACATACAACCTTAATTTTTTCAAGCCTGTTGAAGAAAGAACACTTTTTAGGAGAGCTAAATTAGGCAGGAGTCCTGAGGAGAAATGACCATCTAACCATCTTGAAAGACATTGCAGCATATTATTGTGTGCCTCAAGGACTTACTGTACCATGAATAGAAAAACAATCTAGTCCCCAGTCGGCTCAAGGACGTTGTCGAAGTGCTGGTTGAAAGTTTGTCAAAGCAATGAAAAACAATTCAAGAGTACCTTTCTTTAGGTTGGCAACTAGTAAACCTTTTCTACCTTATGGTATTAGACAGGTCCAAGGGAAATGTAGAGTCTTCAATGCCAACACCTATTATTTATATTCACATTGTTGGTCAATCATGTTTCAGATTTTTTACTATAGGCAAGGCATGTGCATTTGAGATATTTCACAAATTACATTTGTCCTGCATGAACTTAATGTATTTTTTTATGTTCTTTGCAACAATACTCTAAAGGTATTCTTAAACAAAATATATCCATTAAAAATGCAGATCTGTTACAGATTTATTTGTTGAAGAGGCTTTAGGAATATGGTATGTTGTGCGTAATATAGATCTCTTTGATGAGGGCTGCTATAAACATAGAAGAGGAGTTGATGTAAATGTCCATGTTTAGAAATTACTAACGTGAAGCCTTTTGGCTATTAAAATGGGAACTAAGGGCAAATTGCTGGATATGAAAATAGGGTTTGTCCTGATGCTCACAAGAAGTGAGGTAGAGTGTTGGAAAGTACTGTAAAGCACCACAAACAGTAGCAACAGATCAGCAAAAATTATTTTCTACTGAAAGTTGATCCTCGCACAGTGCTGTAGTAGTCTCCTCCATCTCCTTAGTGACATTTGTGATGTCATTGTCATGACAATGGAATGTACTTGTTTGAATATCAGGAACCTGTCAGTTCCTGGGAGCTGTGGAGGCAAACGGTCAATAAACATGAAGTCTCCTCACCTACCTGCCTCAGAGTGATCACTTCAATTTGGTGACGAGTTGGCTGACCGTTGAGTGCCTCCACCCACGTGTGTTGCTCCAGCTACCAGTTTCTTGATTTGCCAACCCGGCATTCCTGTCGCTCCATCTGCACGCTGTCATTTTCTGCGAGGTGCCTATCTCCTCATATCTCTGTTCGTCCAGTTTTACCCCTGTGTGTTATACACCGATGGGATGTCGGATCTCGGTGTTTTCTGAGGGTAATCAGTGGAGTGTGGGCGCTTCTCAACCTTTAACCACACTTTGACTCTGCCAGCTGTGGGAAAACTCTATCAAACCGTGAGTTACACCCCTATTTGTGGTCTCCCCTGGCGTGATTTGTGTCTTTCTGGCAAGCGATTGCGAATGTGGCAGCATCTTAGTCTCTGTGGCCCCCGTCTGTCCCGTTAGTGCTTGGAAGCACAGAGAGCCTCTCACTCTCACGTCTACCACTTTCTGATGACGTGGTAGAAAGTGCAGACAGAGCCAGCGAAGACAAGTCTACGTCACCCGGTGGTTCTCGTTAGCTGAAGCTGAGCGTCTATGTCAGTCTCATCGCCCAACAATCCATAATCGTGCGTTCCACGATCACGTACGTCAGCATCAGTTTTTTAGCGTTGCGTTCCAAAGCCACGCATGCGTTTCACGGAGTAGCTGAAGTCATCTTTCGTCAAAGAAAGGCAAGCGGGAAGCAGAGAAGCGTTGTTTCAAGAAGCAGTGTGGCAGCATTTCAGGAAGCGGTTAAGTGTTGAATATAAGTAAAGTGGCAAACATTTGTAAAGTGGCAAGTATTCGTTTTCGTGTACGGGAAGTAAGCGGGAAGGCGTTTTTCAAGAGTCACTTCACCCGAGCCTGTTTTTCAAAGAATTCGAATAGCATGAGTGGTTTCAGCATTTGAGAAACTGTTTTTTTCTTGTGGACGCTTTGCAGTTTGTTTTTCTTTAAAAAAAAAGAGTGCGGTTGTTACGAATAACTTTTGCTTTACAGGTGGAATTTCAGTCTGTAAGTGGACGCTCTACAGTTTTTTTGTTGTTGTTTTTGGACACTGCAATTTGTTTTTATTCCTTTTTCTTGGGAAAAATGTGCGTTAGTCACAACTATCTATTGTTTTGCAGGTGGACTTCAAGCTTTGCTTCACAGTTTTCTTAGGAAAATAGTGTGTTTACTACACCTAACTTTTACCTTGCAGGTGGACTTTCTGAATTGTGTTTCACAGACTGTTTTAGTTCTCTATAAGTTTTACAACATGCAAAATATACAACCTCCTCCCCCCTTTTTACAGCTTCCAGGTGATCCACCAGTTAGGTGGAAGGTTTGGTACAGAGCGTTTGAAAAATATTTAGGCGGCATGGGGCGTAGCAGATTTAGTGCACAGAGAAAACGATTAATCTTAGAGCATAATCTAGGTTTGAGGGACAAGCTGTGTTAGAGCATCTTCCTCCTCTGGAAGTAGTTCAAGGAGAAGAGGAATTAGATGAATTTGAGCAAGCAGTTAGTATGCTGCAGAAGCAATTTGATGTAGAAAGCAGTCTTGTCGTAGCCAGACATACATTTTTTACAAGGGAACAAGACAATGATGAGAACATTGTGTCCTATGTAGCAGCCTTACGCATACTTGCGTTGGAGTGTGAGTTTGAGCATTTCACATCGCAACTCATTCGTGATCAGATTGCTGTTCACTGTAGTGATAAGAAGGTTCAAGAAAAGCTACTTACACTAAAGAATCCTTCGCTACAAGAAACGATATCCATAGTTAAGAGTATTGAACTCTCTCAAAAAGCATCGCGAGAATTAAAACCAGAAAAGAATGCTGTAGGTGTTATCAAGGATAGTAAGGATAAAATTGACAAAGCACACACGGATAAAGACAAAACTCAATCTGAACAAAAAGGGGTTAGGTATCATCCCAAACAAAAATGAGAAGAGAGGTGGGTTTTCAAAAATGTTTGTACAAAATGTGGCTTTCCTTCTCATTTTCCCAATTCTAAGATTTGTACAGCCAGGAATGCATCGTGCCGTAAGTGTGGCAAACAGGGTTACTTTGCAAAGATGTGTGGTTTTCGGGGCAGTGTGAGTGTGGTGTATGCTGAAGAAGATAAGTTCAATCCGGGGTGTGAGGTTGTTAGTTCCTTAACAGACTTAGTAGTGGTCGTCAAGGATGATTCTGAAGATTGTGTTGATCCTGTTGTTGAGGTTGTAGTGGATGGTAAGCCTCTTCATCTGTTGGTGGATTCAGGTGCGCGCATGACAATGATCACTGAAGAGCTATTTGAGAAGTCCTGGGGGACAAATATCTCAATCCTCCAGACAGAAGTCCTGTCTCTTATGAAGGCAGGACAATTGAGTTATCTGGGTTTTTGAAACGTCTCTTGTCTTTAAAGACAGACATATTCGAGGGAAGGTGTATGTGGCAAAGAAAGGCCTCAACATTCTTGGATGGTACCATCAGGGTTTGTTTGGCATGACACTTAGACCTGGCACTTTGGAGCAGGTTTCGGTGGTGGATGAACATTCTCAAGGTGAAATCAATCAATCAATCAATCAATCAATCATGTCACTTATAAAGCGCACTACATACCCGCGAGGGTCTCAAGGCGCTGGGGGAAGAGGGGGGTGGTGCTGCTACTGATCGAAGAGCCAGGTCTTGAGGAGTCTTCTGAAGGCCAGTAGGTCTTGGGTCTGTCGGAGGTTGGTGGGGAGGGTGTTCCAGGTCTTGGCGGCGAGGTGGGAGAAGGATCTGCCACCGGCGGTCGCTTTCCGGATGCGGGGGACTGTGGCGAGGGCGAGGCTGGTCGAGCGGAGCTGGCGGGGTGGGGGTGTAGAAGCTGAGTCGTCTGTTGAGGTAGGCTGGTCCGGAGTTGTGGAGTGCTTTGTGTGCGTGGGTGAGGAGCTTGAAGGTTATCCTCTTGTTGACAGGGAGCCAGTGCAGGTCTCTCAGGTGGGGTGTGATGTGGCTGCGTCGGTGGATGTCGAGGATAAGACGTGCAGAGGCGTTCTGGATGCGTTGCAGCCGCCTCAGGAGCTTAGCCGTGGCTGTTCCTGCGTAGAGGGCGTTTCCGTAGTCCAGCCTGCTGGGTGACGAGGGCCTGGGTGACTGTTTTTCTTGTTTCGGTGGGGATCCACTTGAAGATCCTGCGGACCATTCGGAGGATGTTGAAGCAGGATGAGGAAACGGCGTTGACCTGCTTAGTCATGGAGAGGGTGGGGTCGAGGATGACCCCTAGGTTGCGTACGTGGTCGGTGGGTGGCGGGGCTGTTCCCAGTGATGTTGGCCACCAGGAGTCATCCCAGGCTGAAGGGTTGGAACCAAGGATGAGGACCTCCGTCTTGTCCGAGTTCAGCTTCAGGCGGCTGGTCCTCATCCATTCGGCGACGGCCTTCATTCCTTCGTGGAGGTGGGCTTTGGCGGTGTGAGGGTCTTTGGTGAGGGAGAGGATCAGCTGGGTGTCGTCGGCGTAGGAGATGATGTTGAGGTTGTGCTGTCGGGCGACGTGGGCGAGGGGTGCCATGTAGATGTTGAACAGCGTTGGGCTGAGGGAGGAGCCTTGGGGTACGCCGCAGATGATCTTGGTGGCCTTGGATCGGAAGGGGGCGAGGCGGACGCTTTGTGTTCTGCCGGAAAGGAAGGATGTGGTCCAGTCCAGGGCCTTCTCTTGGATCCCGGCGTCGTGAAGGCGTGTTCGTAGTGTGTGGTGGCAGACCGTGTCGAAGGCGGCTGATAGGTCCAGGAGGATGAGGGCTGCTGTTTCTCCGTTGTCTAGCAGGGTCCTGATGTCATCGGTGGCGGCGATGAGGGCGGTTTCGGTGCTGTGGTTGCTGCGGAAGCCGGACTGGGAAGGGTCCAGGATGTTGTTCTCCTCGAGGTAGCGGGTCAGTTGTTTGTTGATGAAACCCTAATCTCTTGGTCCAACAGATTTCCTAAGGTTTTTGGAGACAGTTTGGGATGCATTAAAGGTTTTAAGCATTTGATCAAAGTCAAAGAAGGTGCTATCCCAATTAAGCACAAGTTACGCAATGTGCCGTTCAGTGTCAGGGATGATCTCTCAGCTGAACTTAGGAGAATGTGTGAGTCGGGAGTCATTGAATCCATTGAATCCTCCCTTTGGTTGTCCCCCCTGGTCGTAGCGCGGAAAAAAAATGGGAGTCTCAGAGTTTGCATAGATTTGCGTAGTTTGAACAAGGAGATCTGGATAGACTCACATCCCCTGCCCCGTATTGATGATATCCTGTCCAAGTTTGCTGGTGCGAGATATTTCTCCAAAATTGATCTCGCATCAGCGTATCATCAAGTTGAACTAGACCCTGCCACTAAACACTTGACTGCTTTTGTGTCACCCATAGGGACATTTCAGTTTAGGAGGATGCCCATCGGGTTAGCCTCGGCGGCATCGGTTTTTCAACGTATCATGGAAAAAGTGTTGGAAGGGGTCACTGACATGGTAGTGTTCCAAGATGACATTTTCATTGCTGGCAACTGCAAAGAATCTCACGACAAAAATCTTACCTTTGTTTTAGAGAAGTTGGAGGCTAAAGGCATTGTGGCTAATAAACTCAAATGTGTTTTCGGTGTAGAATCCATTGAGTACTTGGGGCATCATATCTCTGGAGAAGGTATCGTTCCTAGAGAAGGTCTTATTGAGGCCATTGTGAATGCTCCTTGTCCCTCCTCCAAGGAGTTGGTGTCTTCATTTTTGGGAATGTGTGAATTCTACACTAAATTTATTCTCAATTTTGCGGCAAAGACCGTACACATGAGAGAGTTACTGAAGAAGAAGGTCATGTTTGTCTGGGACGATGTCTGTCAGGATGAGTTTTCACAGATTAAGAAAGAATTGGGGTCTTGCAAGATCCTTACACCTTTCGATCCTCGTTATCAGTGTACTGTGTCTGTTGATGCCAGTTTAAATGGTTTAGGTGGCATGATTTCTCAAGTTAAACAGGGAAAAGAATTCACTGTGGGTTTTGCCTCGCGGGCTTTACGCCCAAGTGAAAAGAACTATTCTGTTATCGAGCGTGAGCTGTGTTGTTGGGGGGTGGAGAGATTCAAATGTTTCCTGTGGGGTAAGACTTTTAGGGGCCGATTCCGATCTCGGTCGGAGGCGCACCCAATACCATTCGGTCGGGAAAAAAGCCATGCGAAAGCCAGTTTCCCGACCGATCCGTACAGCACACCGAACGAGCAAGTACGATGCGCACAACAGCAAAAATTCCGGCCGAGCCGTACTCACCCAAACCAGGTCCTGTTCTCCGACCGAGGCGAATCCGGAAACGCCGAATCGAGTCGCACGGAAGGGAAAATGCAGCCCCGTCCGGCCGGACAAGTACGATGCGCTTCCGTACGCGCCGAACCCGCCGCTACGCACGGCACGTCAAAGCATCCGGGAGAGGCGCACATAAGCTCCGAATCGCGCCACAACACGATCCACGGCTACGAGACGAACACAGCACAGACGAGGACGACGCGAGCGACGAGGACGAAGCGAAGCGACGAGGACGGCCAAGCGACGAGGACGACGCGAAGCAACGAGAAGGACGAACGACACGAACCAACCATGAATCCCTTCGTCCCGATCATACCAATATTCTACATCTACTACCGGAACAGGCACGGACGCGTACGGCGCAGAAGGTAAGTCAGACACCAACCACAAAACACATACAACACGTACACGACACATCACACACATACACTGGGAATCTGAATATACTTGCAACAGCAGCACCATAGGGGCGGGATGCCCATCACCAATGCCACATATGCACACAGGGGCCTGAATGCGCGCCACCACCCCAACCCAGGGGGCTGGATGCCCACCACTACTACCACCCTCAGCCAGGGGGCAGGATGCCCACCACTACTACCACCCTCACCCAGGGGGGCAGGATGCCCACCACTACTACCACCCTTAGCCAGGGGGCAGGATGCCCACCACTACTACCACCCTCACCCAGGGGGCAGGATGCCTACCACTACTACCACCCTTAGCCAGGGGGCAGGATGCCCACCACTACTACCACCCTTAGCCAGGGGGCAGGATGCCCACCACTACTACCACCCTTAGCCAGGGGGCAGGATGCCCACCACTACTACCACCCTTAGCCAGGGGGCAGGATGCCTACCACTACTACCACCCTTAGCCAGGGGGCAGGATGCCCACCACTACTACCACCCTCAGCCAGGGGGCAGGATGCCTACCACTACTACCACCCTTAGCCAGGGGGGCAGGATGCCTACCACTACTACCACCCCCACTCATAGGATGGACAATGCATGACACAACAAGCACACCACAACCTAGGGAATGCAAGATTAAGACATCCCCCCACCACCATGACAAGCGTGTGGCAGGCTGTGTCAAATGCCTACAACACCGAACATGACATTGAACATACAATGTGACCCCCTAGCACATGTGCCACACATATATGTGTGTGGCACCCACAATGCAAGCAGCCCATGACCATTGTGGCAATGGGGCCTAAACCCCCATCATCACAGTGACCAAAAGGTAAGTGTGGGGTCCATAGCTGAAGCACATTTTGACCATTGTGGCAATGGGGTCTAAACCCCCATCATCACAGTGACCAAAAGGCAAGTGTGGGGTCCATAGCTGAAGCACATTTTGACCATTGTGGCAATGGGGTCTACACCCTCATCATCACAGTGACCAAAAGGTAATTGTTGACAAAGAAAGAGCTGCAACTGCCAAACTGCATGGATCATTCCTGCTCACAGAACCAAAAACTCATCTGTGGCAAAGTAGTGTATGTGTCCCATTGCAACATAAATTGGGGGAGCCAAATACTGCAGTGCAAATGAAACATTCCTTTGGCCATGTGCAGACAAACAACACCCATGGGGGCTGAGACCGTCAACAGTCATCAATGACACAATGACAGAAGTGACCATCAGAATGCAGAACCACATATTTGCACCAATGGGCACACAAATGCAGATACCCTGTGGAGACAGCAGATGTGAGGTGAACAGATACCATACCATGGCAGCAATGGGACACACAAACCATGATCACTGTGCTGACCGATGACCTAGGAGTCCCAGGGACAGCAGGGGAAACACACCAAACAACATACAGCCAATGGCACACCCAAGATATGCCAATGCAGTGGTGCAGATGCACAAACACAAACAGGCAGACCAACACTGTCATCATACACAGCAGGTGAGGGGTGGGGGTGCCAGTGTCCCCAGGCAACCACACAACACATGAGGAGAGCTGAATACCAATCATACAGATGTGCATACACTGCCACACTAAGGTAACTCATGGATCCAAATCCCCTATGTGGGCAAGCAGGCATTGTCAGGTGAGAGGGAGCACAAAACACACATGTCACACAGGCACGTAGGAACAACAACTGACACAGCAAGTCACAGACACACCACAGCACCACTCTCAGGGCCCCCACAATGTGGTGACCCTGGGCTGAATAAAAATACCACTGTGATGACAAAGCTAAATGTCGTTCACACTATGAACCACAGTCAGGTGTCCTGAGCAACAAACTACCATCACACCTACACAAGCACAAATCAATCAGCATGGCCAGTAAGCCAAGGCCAACATGGAGGCAGGGGCCTAGCCGGGCAACAACTCTCATCTGCACACACTCAACACCACACCCCTCGACCTCCAACAATGTGCAGCAGTGAAGTACACATGCACTGGTGACATTGCACATGCACCCATGACTATTCCAGGGTGGTGGGTGGGAACCAAGGTGTAGAAACACATCACACATGGACACTCAACAAGACTCCTGAATGTCTGACACACTGCACACTACGCTGTACATGGACATGACGGCAATACCACACCGACCAATGGGATCCCAGCCACAGTCACACACCAATGAAGAAGCCAAGGTCACCCACAAAGAACACACATAGACAACTACCAACATTGCAGCCCTGACCCTGAGGAGTGCCAGCAGTCACACACACAACGTGTCACAATCACTGAAAGATAACACAAACTGGAAATCACATGACAGGGGCAAACAACAAGTGCCAAAGGGAAACCTGACTCATGACCCATCTGCGTCAGCACACAAACTCAGCCCTGACAGCAAACACACCTATGGGTGACACCCTGATGACCAGTAATGTGCCATGCACCCACATCACAGAGAACACAGGGAGAAGACTTTGGGGGAACATAGCTCAAGTCAGCAAGCATCACAAACAGGTACAACACTAGGGATCACAGCATGCGCAGATGAATGGAAGTGAACACACAGACATGCACATACAACACACACCTTGGGTGCAGGCAATGTCACACGTGTACACACTGCCATGAGGGGACTCCACTCCTGTGTGAGGAAAGCTGTGCCATATGTTGCCTCAGTAGGGCCCCATCATGTCAGCTGAGCACTTGGTCACACAATCAACAATTAGCACCAAATGAGGGCTCCCATCACATCAGCCTGGTCATGGATGTGCCAACGGAATCATCAGCACAGATCCAACACACTTGTATAGCAATGTTGCACTGACTACACGGATGAGTCCCTCCCCATTGATGCCCAAACCTGCATGTCCACTGGAGATGGCAACACGGTCAGGGAAGTAGACAAATGCAACGATGGCAGGCACAACAGATGTGCAGGGGTGGAAGCCACAGATATGAAATTGCCAATGTAAGTAGGAAACCCATTGCCAAATACTGAACACATGACACCCTCAGATGCTGCTATTGATGACATGGATACACCACATGATAGGACACATTCCCCTGGACCACATGGGTTCCTGCACAGTAACACTTCATAATCATGAGACCAGATATCACCATCACTGCAGCAAGGGCATGGTTAGCTGCACCAACAACATGTACATCTGAAGCATGAGCACTAGAGAAAAGAAAGTTGCTTTATTCAGCATATGTGTTGAGGCCAAACGAAGTCCTGAAAAGAGCAAAGGCCAATGGCCAGTCCATTGTCAAAGTTCAAACAGGGTGACACTGGCAGATGTCACCCTACGCATGCCTGCACAATACCAGGGACAATCCACTAGGAGGGGCAACCGGGGGCAGGCCAGGCACCGCAGGGACAGGATCAGGGCTCACCAGGGGGAGTCAGGGAAGGGGTGGTGGGTGCAGGAGAGCCACTGACAACTGCAGTGGAGGTGTCTGACATGGTGTGTGCCGGCACAACTGGGGGCATGACACAGATGTCGTGGGTGCCGGCACAACTGCAGTGGACCCTGCAGATGGGGTGGACAGGTCCGCCACTGCAGTGCCCAAGTCAGACAGGGCGGTAGTGGACTCCACTGCAGTGCCTACCTCCAGGGGAGGAGAATGGGGAACAGGCAAGGTGGGTTGGACAGAGGGGGGACACCTCACCACATCAGTGGCACAGACAAGCGCAGCGGGGGGTGTGGTGCTGGGAGAGCAAGTGGCAGGGGAGAAGGCCGGAGCATCTTGGGGATGGTATATCTGTGGGTGGGGGAACCTGGGGCAGGGTGTGGTGGGGGCACCTGTGCAGTGGGGGCCTGAGGGATGGAGGACGGAGACCTTGTGCCTGGAGCTGCAGGGTGGTGGCGGGGTCTTGCTCTTAGCACTCCGGGGGACTTGCGGGTGGGGCCTCAGTCCGTCTGCGCCTGGGGGAGGGTGTCCGGGGGCGAGGGGCACTCTGCTCCGTGTGGTGGGCTTCCTCTTCCCCCGGGATGCTGGAGCAGCTTCATCGGTGGGGAAGAGGCCGAGGTCACAGAGGAAGAGCTGCTGTGACTTTGGGGTTGCAGGTGAGGCAAGGGAGGGTGCTTTGGAGGGAGAGGGAACTGAGGACTGCGCAGTGCATGTGGATGCGTGTGTGTGTTCCAGGGCCCCATCCCCTGTGAGTCTGGCTTCAGTCCCCTGAATGTGCGTGCGTGTGCGTTTTGTCATTGGCGTGTGTGTCAGTGTGCTGGATGTGTGTGTGCTGGTGTGTGCCTGTGCCAGTGTGTGTGTGCCTGGGATGGGTAAGGTGCTGGGGAGTGTGGATGGAGCAGAGGCAGGAGGGGTGAGGGACCGTTTGAGGAGGGACACTGCTGCCGTCAGGGAGGAGTCCATGGACCTATTGCCCCTCTGTAGGTCAGACATGCCCGATGAGATGCTCCTCCATGAACGACACCAGCTGAGTCAACAGCGCGGTGTGCGCATGGAGGACACTCAGCATGGCTGTCTGCCCTACATGGAGCTGGCGAAGGAGGTACACAGACTCCTCACTCAGGGCAGCAGGGGACACAGGGGCAGGGGGTGCGGTGCCTGGCCCAAAGGAGACACGCTCCCGGACATGGGAGCCTCCACGGACCTGGGGAATGGGAGCCGATGGGAGGGCGGTGGTGGTGCTGGTGGTGGCGGGGACAGCAACACTAGCTGGGGTGTGGTGGCTGCTGACACCCGCCTCCACAAGGGAGTCATCCTCCGAGTTGCTCTGGTCCTCAGCTGAGGTGGATGCTGCTGAGGACTCCTCGGTGTGGCTCCCTCGCCCTCCGTGCCACTGGGTCCCTCCGACCACTCCTCGGCTGCTGACCCAGTCTGGCTCTCCGGCTCCTCCTGGTCCGTGGAGCTGTCCCCTTCCGTGGCCGTGGATGTATCTGCAAACAATGGGGAAACAGACAGACATCAGTCACCTGCACCAAACGCACACACCACTGTGAGCACAGCACATTACAGAGCAAGCCCTGGCATCATTAGTTGTACATTGCTAAAAGTGCCCTAATTGAACAGGAGAAGTCAATTGTCAGTCTGATGCCAAGCATGGCACTCACATCCCACATGGCCTTGCACCCATCTGTCTGGTGTCTGTTGGATTGCAACACCCCAGTGTTGACACATGCACCAAGTACACAGTAGTTGGACAGTGCAGAGGACACGGTGTGGACACATCACAGCTCTTGCCACTGAGTCAGTACAGGTTTACGGATGTAAGGGATGCCCAGAGTCAAATAGGAAATGCATGTGATGCATACCAGCGACAGACACCATGATGCACCCATGTCCTGATAGCCAGCGCCACTATGGTGTGCATGTAGCACATGTCACTCCCCTGCAGGATCACCAATCAGTAGACACATGCCATGGCGGAGGCATGACTGCAAAGTCATACATCACTGTCTCAGTGATGTATGACTTTGCAGCCAGACAACAACACTCTGCACTGTGTCACAATAGTAGGTCATGGGGAATGCAAGTCCTGGAGCTGCACAAGTGCACATGTACATCCCCCCACAACACATCCTCTTAACCCTCATCTGTCCAGGTCATACCTATTGGACATATGGGAGACCTGTGACACTACCCTCTGAACCTGAGCCCTCACACTCTGCTGTGCATGGGGAACAGCTGCCTGAACTTCACATTTACATGCCCCAGTCTGCATGGGCAGCTGATCAGACACCTATGTGTCACACAAGTATCGTCTCCTATGGTCACATCTCCAGTGGCATGCTGAGCCCCTACCAAGAAACTCCACAGCAGTCCTGGCGACTAATCCACAGCACACTGACACAGAGGCAGACACCTGAGGGGTCAAATCACTGTGCACAATGTGTCCTCTGATACACGGGAGTGGGAGTACAGAGTGTATTGTATGGCCTGGAGTAGGCATGACTGTCCAGCCCCACATGAATGAGGGATGAGCCCTGGACTGTAGGCAGCTGGCTAAGTATGTGTGACACACGTCATATACATACTCCTGGGGCCCAAACATTGTTCCCACCCGCAGCATGGGTGTGTGCCAGGTACCCCAGCCACATGTGGTGGATCAGCTCAGCAATTGGACCACAGATCAAAGTAACACGCTGAATACATGTCAGAATACAGGCATTGTGTAAGCAATGGACCCACCCATGATGCCCACCACAGAGTCAGGGAAACAGATGCTGTCTCCCACCTTGAGTCAAGCAAACTGCAAGGACACAGTCCTAAGTGACAGAATTCCCTGCATGTAAGGGCCACACCTGGGTATCAGATGAGGAGTGGGCAGTGCACAATAGAGGGACATGGCTCCTGGACAACATGACTGCTGTACTGTGGCAGTTCAACCTGGCCCGAGGAGGGCACATAACATGTTAGACAGAGTACACAGTGCAGTCTTTGACTCACCCCTCCTTGCTGCTCTCTGGCCTTCAGCTGCCCATCCAGGTCTGGAAAGACCACCGCCAGGATCCTGAGCATGTGGGGGTCAGGGTCCGTGTTCCGCCCTCCTGCGAGGAGGCGACAGCTTCAGCTGGACCCGTGCAATCCTCCGGGTCCAGCCCCGAAGGTCCTGCCACCTCTTTGGCAGTTGCGGATCCGGCGCTTGTAGACCCCCACGGACCGGACAGCCCGGACGATGTCCTTCCAGATCTCATGCTTCCGATGGGCAGAAGCCTGTCAGGATGACAAAGTGATAAGGCCATTACTACACATGCAACATATCCGTGCATGACACAGTTGCATATACATGTCGCAATCACAGGGGCACATGGTGTACCCAGGCAGTGCACGGCTGCCCATGGACAGTTTTCCAGAAGTCACTACATGGTATCATAGCATGGGGAGTAAAACCCTGTTCAGAAGCACTGTCACTGCACCATACCTGTCCAGTGCAAGTCACTACACACTATGGGGGTGACAACTACTCAGTGAGCCTGCTAGCCAGTGGTGTGCTGACTCTCAGCCTTGCTAGTCAGACAAAATGCACATTCAGAAAGGCAGTGCACAGAACACTCACCTGCTCCCCTGGTGTCCCATACAGCTTGCTGTACTGTGGAAGTAGGCTGTCCAGCAGGGCCTGGTTCTCTTCAAGGCTGAAGGCTGGGGCTCTCTCCACAGTACGTGCCATTGCAGGGTCCAGAGGGGCAGAGACAGCAGCAGTGCAGTGGCAGATGTCGTCCTGGAGCATGTAGTGCAGGCAAGTGGGCTCTCAGGGGAACATGCAGCAATATATATGTGCTGGAGAGGCAGATACTGTCCCTTGTGTCCAAAGTGATAGGTCCAAGTCGCTTGCATCTTCTGAATCTGGCCAATCCATGGAATAGCAGCACCAAAACACGCCCACAGCATCCTTCAAAATTTCAACTTCATGACATACATGATTTTGCAACATTGTTGTGGGTGACCAACTGATTTTCCAGCAACCGACTCGCTCGAATATTCGAAAACGCGTCCGCTGCCAGGCAAGCCCATTGTCAATGGGTGCGCACCGATCGGTCCATTGAGGTACAACGCGCACAGGGGTACAACGCGTACCCGCACACATTGAATGCAATGGGCCGGGCCGGAGGCACCGATCGGTCCATTGCAGTACAACGCGCACAGGGGTACAACGCGTACCCGCACACATTGAATGCAATGGGCCGGCCGGAGGCACCGATCGGTCCATTGCAGTACAACGCGCACAGGGGTACAACGCTGCACCCGCACACATTGAATGCAATGGGCCGGCCGGAGGCACCGATCGGTCCATTGCAGTACAACGCGCACAGGGGTACAACGCGTACCCGCACACATTGAATGCAATGGGCCGGCCGGAGGCACCGATCGGTCCATTGCAGTACAACGCGCACAGGGGTACAACGCGCACCCGCACACATTGAATGCAATGGGCCGGCCGGAGGCACCGATCGGTCCATTGCAGTACAACGCGCACAGGGGTACAACGCTGTACCCGCACACATTGAATGCAATGGGCCGGCCGGAGGCACCGATCGGTCCATTGCAGTACAACGCGCACAGGGGTACAACGCGCACTCCGACACATTGAATGCAATGGGCCGGCCGGAGGCACCGATCGGTCCATTGCAGTACAACGCGCACAGGGGTACAACGCGTACCCGCACACATTGAAAGCAATGGGCCGGCCGGAGGCACCGATCGGTCCATTGCTGTTCAACGCATCACTGTACATGTGACTGGCATATGTCAGCATGCCTGTCTCAGATGGACATATGCCAGCCACAGATAGCTCCCAGGGAGTGAGGGGCACACCTACATCACGACAGCCTGTCCAAACCTTATCATAAGGCATGTAAGGCTGCATTTCCTATTGTGTGTATGTTGGTGTACATGTTGTCCTGTGGGTGTCACCTGTGGGCAGCCACCCCCAGGCTGTGCACGTGTTAATGGGGACAGGATCCTGGGTGTTACGTGTACGTGACCACTGTGATGTGCAACTGTTCATATCTGTGCATGTGCCATGGTCACATTTCACAGTGGTGTTTGTGTATGTCATGTCACATACCCCGTGAGTCCCATGTGGGACGGTATGTTTGAGCCAGGGTGTCCCAGTGGCACAATAGTGATGGCCCTCCACAGTCTTTGTGCATGTAGTGTTTACAATGTCTCTGATTTCATGTGCACAATGGGAGACAGTCTCCACATCCACGTTGTGTGTGCATGGACTCTGATGTTGTGCGTGTGTGTCACAGACGTCCATGGCTCTCCTGCCATGGCAAGTGTGGCCACTACCTGTGGGGGTCATGTTTGTTTTGTTGTGGTGTACACATGATACTCCAGGTGATGCCAGTGTCCATGTGGCATTACAGGGTCCCTGGGAATGTGCCTGTCGTTGAGCTGTGGTGCCTGGGGCACATCTGTCCTCACATGTCACTGGGGGTGACTGTGACACAGCATCATGATATCCAATGGGCCAACCTGGGACAAATTGATGCCACCTGTAGGACCGTGTTGACAGATGTTGGCCATGTATGTACCATACATGTCGTTCCGGTACTGCACACTTCATGTAGTTGTGCCTCATGATGATGTATGTTGGGATCTTGAGTGTGTTCAATGCCGCATATGTGGGGTGACTGACGATCTTGCTTACTTCTCCTCTGCACTGCAGGGCTCCTGCTGTCCATCGGCCATTCCCAGACCTGGCAACGATGGTGGAACGGGACAGCATCCGACGGTACCGCTTCACCAGGCAGCTGATTGAGGATTTGGCAGTGCAGTTGTCCCCACATTTGCAGCCTGGCCGGCCGTATCCTACAGCGCTGACCCCCAAGGTGAAGGTGATGGCAGCCCTACACTTCTTTGCCACCGGTACCTTCCAACATACTGTGGCGTCTGCTGGTGGGATGTCACAGACCATGTTCAGCCGTGTGCTCCGCGATGTTCTTGGCGGCAATGTTGCTCTTCCTGAACCGGTACATCTATTTCCCTAGACTGCGACGACTCACTGACGTGAAGAGTGACTTTTATGCCCTGGGGAGGATGCCGCATGTCATTGGCTCCATTGATGGGACACATGTGGCTTTGGTACCACCACAGGCCCAGGAGCAGGCCTACAGGAACCGCAAGCACTACCACTCGGTCAATGCACTGGTGGTGTGTCTTGCAGACATGACCATCACACACGTGTGTGCCCGTTTCCCTGGTTCAGCACACGATGCCTTTGTGATGAGGAGTAGTCGCATCCCCAGGTTGATGGCACAGATGCAGAACCAGCGTGCCTGGCTTGTCGGTGTGTACTGACTTTGTGCCATTGTGTGTGATCTGATCTGTAGTATTCCGCCCACTTTTCCAAGTCAGCTGATGTGCACTTGTCTGTCCGTAGGTGACTCGGGATACCCCAACATGCCGTGGTTGCTGACACCCTCAGGAACCCTGTGACACCTGCCCAGATGCGCTACAATGAGGCACATGGTCGGACCAGGAGAGTGATTGAGCGGACCTTTGGTCTCCTGAAGAGCCGCTTCCGCTGCCTGGACAAGACCGGAGGGTCCCTCCCATATGCCCCTGCGAAAGTGTGCAAGATTATCATCGTCTGCTGCATGCTCCACAACCTGGCAGTGCGGAAGGAGTTGCCTCTCATCCAGGATGACGATGACCAACATCCGCCACCTGTGGAGGATCCTGGCCTGGACCACGATGCCAGTGACGATGATGATGATGATGGTGATGGTGATGTCCGCACACAGCTCATCACCAACTTCTTTAGCTGAATGTGAGTATCCTGAGGTGTCATGTCAATGATGTGAGTTGGCATGATGTGTGGGTGGTGCTCTGGTGCTGTTGGAGTGTGTCCATGGGCTACTTGACTGGATGTGTGTTGCGATGTGTGCTGACAGGTGGGCTGTACTCCCCAACAGTGTTGACATGCTAACTTGGTTCTGGGTGGGTATCTTGTAACATGTATTGTGCATGAGTTTTGCTGTTCTGTCCTGTACTCCATTGCTTTTGACTGTGTGTCATTTCTGTCCTTCACAGGGTACTTTCAGATTCGTTTGGTCAACTGTGTCCACCGACAACGTGATTGCACATCCAGGCTGGTAGCTGTTGTGTCCCTACAGGTGATGTGCGCCACACCCATGGACTTCCTTCTGTCTACAGTTGTTGACTGTGTGCCCGCTACCAGGTGGGGTTACCTTGCATCTGTAGTGGTTACGGCATGTTGCTACTGTGTAATAAACCTGTGCTTCACTTAGTGATGTGCGTTGTCTGTGGTCACACATTTGACTGCCATTTGCTTACTGCACCTGTGGGCTACTTGACTACAACTGGGAATGGGTGTGGTGTCTGTGCATTGCACCGTCTTCCCTGGCAACATCAGTGTAGGCAATGAGTCAGATGGCCTAGGTGTGTATGTGTTGTGTAGCCCTGGTGGTGTGTCTCCCTCATATGTGTCACGTTGCCTGTACTCACATGCCTGTGTTGTCCTTGCTGTTGCAGTTCGCATACACAGTGTAATTTTGTTGTTCATCATCCCCATAACAGCACCCACGTTGGAATCACGACAGAGGCAAGTATGGTGTATTATTGTGTTTATTGTGATACATCTGTGATAATAGTGCATAGGATGGATTGTGCTGTACATGAATCTTGCAATCCCAAGTTCCTAGATGAATAGAAAGTCCAGGTAGACAGGATCCCCAGTATCGGGGCCACAGTTGTCTGACACATTGTTCCAACTTGTACTCCCCATGCAATGTGTGGGAGTAGTGTTGCCATCAACAGGGTGAACAGTCTGTGCACAAAGGCGAAAATCCAGAACAGGTTCAGGCTTCCTGGGAGTTGCGCTTGGCCATCAGCCTCTCACTTTCCCTCCTCGGACGACCCCTCTTCTTGGGGGCCCTCAAGTGCAGGCTGCTGCGGTGCAGGGGACTCTCCGCCAGAGTCCTCCTCCCTCCCTGTGGCAGTTGCAGTTTGTTCGGTACCAGATGTTGTTGGCACACAGGGAGGTGTGGACTGGTTGCTGTTCATCTGGCGGAGGCATTGTAAAATGTCCCTGTGCACCGCCGTCATCTCATGTAGTACATCCCACTTGGACTCCACGCGGGTCATGTGGGAGTCCACACGTGACATGTGGGAGTCCACACGTGACATGTGTGACTCCACATGGGACATGTGGGAGTCCAAGCGGGCATGATGGGCAGCCTGCTGCTGTTTGATGTCTCTGAGGAGCCCCACTACCTGGCTGAGCTCTCCGGTGCTGGACTGGTACGCATCAGCTATGCGTACCAGTTGTGGGTCTTCATGCACACCAGCAACGCCTGCAAGCAGCGACCTCTGTCTCCCACCCCTCCCACCACCCCTGCTGACATGTGCAGTGTGTGCAGTTGCACGCACAGATAACCCTGGTCCACCTTGGGGTTGGTGGTGGTGGTGGTGTCCATGGCCCCAGGTTGGTCCAGGGTCACTGCGCTGGTGTTGTTCCTTATTCTGTCCATGTCGGCAGGGATGGTATTCGTGGTGACAGTCGTTGGAGGGGTGGGTGCAGGGGGTGCAGCTGGTGGACCTGCTGGTGCTGCAGCTGGTGGTCCTGCTGGTGCAGCATGTTGACTTGCACCGGATGTGCCAGGTTGTTCTTCATCGTCCGAGGAGGACAGAGGCTGTACGACGCCAGTGAGCTCGGCATCCTCTTGAGCCTGGGACTGGGACTCCTCAGCGTCTGCTGCTGTGTCCCTATCATCACCTGTTTTTGGGAGACACAAACAATGTATGTCATGTTTCTGCAGGCATCAGTGGTTGACACACCTGACAGTTGTGACTGTGCCTCGGGTGCGGGCCTGTACATTGTATTGTCCTAAGTCGTCACAGTCAGGGGTTGATATTGGTGTGGCACATTGTCCTGCATTATTTGGGCATTTCTATGTATTCTCTGGGGTGTGAACATGGTCTGCATTGATTGTGTTTGGTTGACAGCCAGACCTCCTTCCCACCCACCCACCCACCCAGTCAGTTATCCCACCATGGAACGTGCTTGCATTGCAGGGAGTGTAAGTTGTCTCTCAGGATGTCAGTCAGTGGTGTCCTGCTGTTTGTTGGTGCACAGTTGGCAGCAGGGCCTTGTGCTCCCCACAGCAGTAGCCAGTGTCAGCCATCTTGTGAGTCCTTCTCCACTCCCTGTGATGTGAGCATGGTTCAGGTGGTGTTGATGGGCCAGTTGTGAGGCTGAGCAATGTCTGTGACTACGACTCCCATCATGCTATTGCCTCCACCCCCTTCCCAGCATGCCCATGCTTCCTTCCTTTGACTCTGCTTCCTGTGGGGTGGGCTGGCTGTGCTGACAGGATGGCTGGGAGTGTTGTCCTGGCAGTTGTTTGGCTAAGAGTCCCAAGAGTGTCCCTGTGCTTCACACAACATAACCCAGGGTGGTGGTGCTTTGTGGGATCTTGTGTTAGGATGGAGGGCATTGCATTCTACCAGGTGGGTACTGTGGAGTTTGTGTTGGGGGTGTGAGGGGAGGTGCTGGTGACTATGGTCAGTGCTGCAAGTCCCCTTCCCACCCAGCCAGCCGGATATCCCACCATGGAACGTGCTTGCATTGCAGGGAGTGTAAGTTGTCTCTCAGGATGTCAGTCAGTGGTGTCCTGCTGTTTGTTGGTGCACAGTTGGCAGCAGGGCCTTGTGCTCCCCACAGCAGTAGCCAGTGTCAGCCATCTTGTGAGTCCTTCTCCACTCCCTGTGATGTGAGCATGGTTCAGGGTGGTGTTGATGGGCCAGTTGTGAGGCTGAGCAATGTCTGTGACTACGACTCCCATCATGCTATTGCCTCCACCCCCTTCCCAGCATGCCCATGCTTCCTTCCTTTGACTCTGCTTCCCTGTGGGGTGGGCTGGCTGTGCTGACAGGATGGCTGGGAGTGTTGTCCTGGCAGTTGTTTGGCTAAGAGTCCCAAGAGTGTCCCTGTGCTTCACACAACATAACCCAGGGTGGTGGTGCTTTGTGGGATCTTGTGTTAGGATGGAGGGCATTGCATTCTACCAGGTGGGTACTGTGGAGTTTGTGTTGGGGGTGTGAGGGGAGGTGCTGGTGACTATGGTCAGTGCTGCAAGTCCCCCTTCCCACCCAGCCAGCCGGATATCCCACCATGGAACGTGCTTGCATTGCAGGGAGTGTAAGTTGTCTCTCAGGATGTCAGTCAGTGGTGTCCTGCTGTTTGTTGGTGCACAGTTGGCAGCAGGGCCTTGTGCTCCCCACAGCAGTAGCCAGTGTCAGCCATCTTGTGAGTCCTTCTCCACTCCCTGTGATGTGAGCATGGTTCAGGGTGGTGTTGATGGGCCAGTTGTGAGGCTGAGCAATGTCTGTGACTACGACTCCCATCATGCTATTGCCTCCACCCCCTTCCCAGCATGCCCATGCTTCCTTCCTTTTGACTCTGCTTCCCTGTGGGGTGGGCTGGCTGTGCTGACAGGATGGCTGGGAGTGTTGTCCTGGCAGTTGTTTGGCTAAGAGTCCCAAGAGTGTCCCTGTGCTTCACACAACATAACCCAGGGTGGTGGTGCTTTGTGGGATCTTGTGTTAGGATGGAGGGCATTGCATTCTACCAGGTGGGTACTGTGGAGTTTGTGTTGGGGGTGTGAGGGGAGGTGCTGGTGACTATGGTCAGTGCTGCAAGTCCCCCTTCCCACCCAGCCAGCCAGGATATCCCACCATGGAACGTGCTTGCATTGCAGGGAGTGTAAGTTGTCTCTCAGGATGTCAGTCAGTGGTGTCCTGCTGTTTGTTGGTGCACAGTTGGCAGCAGGGCCTTGTGCTCCCACAGCAGTAGCCAGTGTCAGCCATCTTGTGAGTCCTTCTCCACTCCCTGTGATGTGAGCATGGTTCAGGGTGGTGTTGATGGGACAGTTGTGGGGGGCAATATGTGTGACTGCGACTCCCATGATGCTATTGGCTACACTGACTTGGCCAGCATACACAGAATTCCTTCCTTTGAGTGGTCTTCACTGTGTGTTGGTGTTGTTGTGGTGGCTACATGTGTGGATGTGTGTGTTAGTTCTATTTGTGCCACTGCCTAGCTGTAGTTGTGGTTGTGTTTGTACATGTGTTGGCACAGTTGGATGTGACTTTTTTGATGGCATGTGTTGTGTTTATCTGACTGACATACACATTTTGGGATGATTCTGTTCTAGTTGCTGTGTAATTGCTATGAGTGCATGGTTTGACTCTCCCCTTGACAGTGATGTGTGTGTTTTGTGGCAGTTTATTGTGTACATTTGTTGTGTACTCACCAGGCTCTGGGATGTCCTCTAGTCCATATACGCTCACTGGCGGAAGGATGGCCCGCACCTTCTCCTCCCAGGGCCTGAGGTATACTGGCTTGGCAGGAGGGCCACTGCCGGTGTATTGGCTCAGGTGGTAGTCTTTCTTGAGCAGCTCCCGTACCCTCCTGCGCACGTCATACCACCTGTTCTGGATGTCGGTCTTTGTGCGCCGACATGGTGATTGGGCGTTCACCCTGTTGATGATCCTCTCCCACATCTTGGTTTTCTGCGACATGGGGGTCTGTTGGACCAGATGTGCCAAACAGCTGTGGCTCCACCCTGAGGATCTCGCTCACCATGACTTCCAATTCACAATCTAGGAACTTGGGATTCTTCTTGGGGGCATGGTGATGGGTGGTGATGGTGGGTGATGTGTGTGTTGGTGTGCAGGTGAGGGTGTGTGGGTGTGTGTTGTGCTGGGTGTATGTGAGGTAGGTATTTGTTGGTGTGCTGCTGGTGTGTGGCTTGTGTGAGGGATGAGCTGTGGGTGTGTGGTTGCTTTCTCTGGGTGCTGGCAGTGGAATGGCATTTGCAAAGGCTCATGGTAGTGATTTGTGTCCTTTATATAGGTGGAGTTGTTGGTGTGTCTTTGTTCTCTGTCCCCACCCCCCCAGTATTTATTGGCTTGGTAATTGCTTGTTTGGCCTTTTTTGGTTGATTTTTCCTTTGTGCTGTTTGTGTATGTTGGAAACGTTCTTGTGACCGAGTCGGACCCTGCATTGGTCTCGCACGGTGTTTTCCGCTTCGCTCACGCTGTGTTTGTGCAGTTTTGTATGCTGCGTACGCGTCGGTCGCGGTGTATTGTGTTGCTTCGCCTCGGTTTTGTATGCGTGTCGGTCGTACGGCTTGTCCTCCGTCCGACTCGGTCGTGTTTTTCGCGCCTTGCATCGTACTTTGCAGGTTGGAGTTGGCGGGTACGATTCGGTCGGATTTGTTCCGGGTGCGTGTCGGTCGGTTGGATTCGCGTGGTTTTTCCGGCCGGATTGCTATTTTCCGAGCGGCTCGGTCGGTCGGCTTGGTTTCCTGACGTGTCGGTCGGATTTATCGCGGCTTGCATCGTACTTGGCGTGTCGGGCGCCACTGGTACGTGTCGGTCGGTATTTTTTCCGGATCCGAGTCGGTCGGTGCTTTTTCCGGCCCGAATCGGAATCGACCCCTTAGTGTGGTACCAGATTCAAGGCCGACGCGCTTCAATGTAATCAAGCGCTTTCCTCAAGTGTTTGTTGTGGTACACGCTTTATGGGCACCACGCTTTGCCCGATATTATTTCAATTTATGCACACGCTTATGCTTTCTGGGATATGCCGTGCTTCGCGTGATGGTATTTTAATTTATGCGTCTTGGGGCCCGAGCACTTCCCACTTATCTTGGCACCCGATTCATTCTTATTATTACATCGAGCACTTCTTAATTCATGCTTCAGCGCTCCACTCGCTTTCCACGCATCTTCTGTAATTTACAGCCAAGAGATCTGACCGGAGCTGTGCTGAGGGAGGATGATTCTTCGGTGAGTGCCCTCGCTGCTCGTGTTGACTTTGACAGTGCTTGTTTGGTTCATATCCCTTCTCTCCCCACACCCCTCACCGGGCCCCCCACATTCAACTAGTTCTGCATGTAGGAGGACTCTTTTCTATGCAGACAGTCCGTTTCCTGTGGCTTCTGATTCTTAAGCACCTGTGTGCAACCCCTCATTAGATAAATGAGTTTGTTGCTCGTCGTGCCACAAAACAGGATGTGCTGGTGCAAGTGAAGTGAAGGGGGTGCACAAAGAAAACTTATTTCTCTGAGGTAGGACCCCCCACTGCTGTGGGACTGTTCATTTATCAGCATTTTACATGTAAAGAAGCAGTCGCTATGATATGGCCTTCTCACTGGAGCTGGTCTGGTTGCAAACATGCCTTGGCATATTGTTTAGCTTGAGAGTCGCAGACCAGACCACAGCATGTGACACGAATGGCAGGAAAGAATACATTATGTGTTTTGGTTGGCTTTTGTTGGACCCAGGTTGCCCATATCATTTTTTTGTGGATGGTTTTGCTTAGTCAGCATCACCTTGGAGCCGGGATTGCCAGATTTGAGACTGATTTGAAGCACACGCCGGAACCAAGAGTATTGCAGAAAATCAAACATAATGCTTGTCCATGACACTGCAAGATCACAAAACCTTTAAATTGCTATAAAGAGCCTACATAAAGAAGACCTGAAACCTTTCCTTGATGCGTAAATACTTTCTGTCTTCCAACTTTCAGCTGCTAGCAGGAGGAGTTGAAACAGGGAGTGCCATTCTTCTGAAGAGGGAGATTCTCATTTGGCAATGCAGAATTCCCCTCCATCTAATAGTATAAAGAGGCCCTGCAATGCAGACTATTTACCAGGCACAATGTACGCATTGCTTTTAAAATGTAGCACAATTCACAAAACAATGCTACGGTAGTGGGGGAGCAAAGTGGGCAAGAATAATTCTACACGCGAGTAACAACCAATTACGTATAAACAAGCATCCCAAATTTTGCAACAAATAACGAGCATTACTGCAGCCTCCACAGTTTTAAAAACCTGGCACCTTCACTTAAGTGTATCAACTGAGACTGTTGGAATTGGATGAATGTATTAATTCACTGTTGGTACATACTAGTAATACTACAAAGTCTAAAAAGTTCAGAGGTGCATCAATTTCTGAAAATGGCCAGTACTTAATTGTTTGAATGAATTCACCCCACAGGCATGACTCTATTTAGCTTTATAACTTTTTTCAGCTTTCTTTTATCCATTACCCTTTCTCAATATTAGTTTTTTTTACCTCTCCAAGTCTAGCACACTCCCTCTCCTGTAAACATACTATCTTAAAAATATAGTTTCAGATGAAAACAAAAAATCACAGACACAAAACTATGTCACTTTGAAGCAAAAAAGTAAATAGAAGCATTTAGAAGAATATCAATAGTCAAAGAATTGTGACTTAGGAAAAATACAATTTGACCCAAAAAAATTGGGCGAGTTTTAAATGCTTGGTTTGAAGCCAAAACGTAAGTAATACACATTGAAAATGTACTACATTTACTAACATTGAAGTACACATTGCATTAACCTTCTTTCTAGTACTGTCTGACTGGAACTTGCAGGGTGGGCAGAGGCGAAGACGGGAGGGGAGTCCAGCAGAGAGAGAAAATGAAAGAAGAATAGGGGCAAGGAAGGCGTGGTAAGTGCTTTTAAGGCCTCTCCTACTGTTTAGTGGTCTCTTGTTGAATATTTATTATCTACAATACAAATACATAGGATGGGCTTTGAGTCATTACCTTACTCATGATTGAATGCCTTTCTTGGCTATCTCAGTTCAGTGCTCCCACTGCTGGTTTCAGGTAGCTGTTTTTAGGTCGAGCCTACTAGACCATGCATGTGCTGTTTGTTGCGAGATGTATTGTGGGTATACCAAGAACATACTGGGGTTTGGAGCCCATCCATTGCTTACCCTTGGTTGGGTTTCTTGTCACTCCCATTTGCTTGTTTCTTATTCATGTCCGAGCTTGTCAATCTTGTGTTTATTCTGCCCATGAACCATGGCCTCTTCATCATTTCTTTTGATTGGCAGGTTCCTACGCTTTTAATGCTTGCTTTTCACCCACTATGTTTTTCTTTTGGGTTAACCACTTCATAGGAGTGCATGTGTTTTTCTAGCTGTCTCCCTAATGTACTTCTCTCCTCTTGTACTCCATGTTGCTGTCTGTCACCCGTAAGCTTCTCTCCGTCCCCCTCCATGTTCGCTCTTGTGTACTAGATCCTCGTTGCTTTCCTAGCCATGTGCTTCTCCCCTGCCCACTCCCCGTGCTTCTCCCTACCTGTGACTTTTTTTCTCACCTGTTGCTTCTTCTCACCCAATCCGCCCTCTGTGTTGATTCTGCCCCTCCTGCGCCCTCCTTTCTTGCCAGTTGCTTCTCTTCCCTACCCCACCCTTCGTGTTGCTTCCCCTAACCCACCTTCTCTTCAGTTCCCCCTGCTTTGCTTCCCTCTCACAACAGCCCTCTGAGTTGCTTCTTTTCACCTAACATCCATATTGATCCCCTTCCCACATACCCGCACTTTAAAAAAAATGCTTTCACATTAATTATTTTTATCTATTTGCTCATCCAAATTAGTTTAAAAAAATTGCTTGCACCATTTTGTAGGCCGCATATGCATGGTACGCGTGCCTGCCAAATGACGCGACCCCCCCCCCTTCTGGTCATAGGATCCATTGTTTTGTCTTTTTTTTAATGCTATTATAGATATGCTATCAATGTGTATGCTTACATTGATTTATATTGCAGCAAAACTTTTTTCAGTTGCCCAGTTTGTGTCACAAACTATCACATTCGATGGGCATTAATGAATGGTGTTGCACCCATATGCCTTTTACAAGACTTTTACTTTAGATCCTGTGATGTGCAAGGAGTACTGGGTAGTATCAGAGTTAAAACTTGCTGGTTCTCCCTTCTTACTATGAATACTGGACACTTTTTGTTATGTGCCCGGGTTAGGCCCACATAGCAACGCTGCACATTTTCTTACATTGTCCTCTTTCTGCATGATAACGTTTTACTGTGACCTTTTGCATATATTTGCGTGTATGACAATGTTGGATTAGTTTCTCTGAAACTGCTTTGCTTACACATCTGGCTTTGCGCAACATTATCATGATGCCTTGAACACTGAGTACAAGGCCTATACGCACACTGTACAAATGTCGTTCTATCTTCATCCTCCGGGTGAAAGAGCTATCTGCATACCCATAACAACACTAATGTGCATATATATCGCAAGGATGCTTTTTATTATCAATAAAGAAGCATTTTCGGGGTTAGCAGAGGAGACACTTCAGCTGACGTTGAGGGGTCCCAGCATGATGAGACTTTACCAAGCCGCTGCCAAGCATCTCCATGAGGGGTGTCCAGCTTGTGACCAACACGGGGTCCTACATTCTTTCCTGCCAGGTAATGGGGTTGGATCCATCCCATGGGGGGATTCTTGGCTGTACATCTATATACACTCTAGACACACATAGAGTAGGTACTGCATAGTCGGAGTAAGCCTGATTACTCCCTTGTTTTATATGCTTGCTTATATACACTGTTTTAGCACCATCGTGAAACTATATCTACTATTCACTCTTCTGGTGCTTGTAATTACTTTCATTTGCTTCTGTCTACTGATTATCGCAGCACATGTATTCTATACAAGAATAATGTTGGTTCAATAAATATATTGAAAACGTCCCATGGTGTATTCTCTGTATACTTCTCTGAGAACAAGAGTGCATGAGTGACTAAGCAAAAGGGTTCTAGATCTGTTACCACGATCCCTGAGGGGTCAGGGTTGTCATGGCAGTGGTTGTCAGAAACCGTTCACTCCCTGTTTGGGTTGGAGGGGGTGCTATAGTGAGCTAGCTGGTCTCTAGTACAACATATGCAGACCTGATGATCATTCACTAGCAATTGGCTAATGGACTCGGACAAGCCTCCTGGCTATCACCGCTTTTAGCAGGATATCTTCCTTTAATTTACTGATGCCCACTATTCATATATCAGCAACAAGTGCAATGCTAATTCCCTGTGTATCTCTTGTATAGTTTCTGGATGTAAATTCTGTGGAAATTAGTACCTGGCTTGAATATTGAAGATCACTTGCTAGTATCAAGTATAAGCAGCCTAACCAGATTAGATTAGTTTATCACCTAATTCTTGCTTCCAGAATTGCTGTTCTGCATTGCACTGGTCAAAATGTATTACACTCTCCACTTAAACGTAGAAGTCCTGGCCAGGGCTATAAAAACGGAATCTGAACCCATCAAAACATTAGCACAAAAAAAAGAGCTTCCTTCCTTACCCGGAGACATATTTTAGTCTTCTATAGATGAGGAACTCCCTCAGAAATAATTCAGTATCTCTTTACAACTTCGGTTGAGACATCAACTCAAACTTTTTTTTTTTTTTTTTAATGATTAAAGTAAAAAATAGACCATTTTTAGGTCGAGCTTTCGTGACCTATTGTATCTTCTTCTGGGGGTAAAGTCCACCCACTGCTATTCATTTGTTTGTTTCAGTGTCCTTTAAAAATCCTCTGTTGTTATTGGTCAGTCATTCCTCTTGTCCCTCCTTTTTGCCTTTCGTTTCCTCCCACACAGCATGGCCTGACTACTGTATCTTTACGCCTTGGTTCCATATCTGTGTATTGTGGGACTATATTTATCTTCCTTTCCTGCCCGTGTTTGCTGTTGCCTGTTTATTTTGGTCACTCTGTTTCTTATTTAGTTGCAGTTGCTATTCATTGAAAGACTGCCCCTTTAACAATCCTCATGCATTTGGTGTGCTCCTTTAATTTCCTTCAGCCCTACAGACCATCTGTTGTGCTCCGATCGGAGCTGCTGCAAAGGTGGTTCTCCCACTCGTTTTTTTTTACTGTTTTTTTTTACAATGCATTCACATGCAGCTGCATGCCTTTTTTTAAAATGGATTTACTTTTTTTTACTATGCATTCACCGCGCTTTAGCTTTAAACAACTTAAGCTAAAACGCGGGTGCTGCGATTTCTTCAAAAGCAAAGAAATGGAAAAAAAAACTTTTTGTATTTCTTTACTTTTGAAGCAATCGAGGCACTCGCGCTTTAGCTTATGATGTTTACAGCTAAAGCGCGAGTGCAGGGATTGTAACAAAAGTCAACAAATAGGAAAAAAAAGCATGGCCGCCATTTTTTTTTAATTTGCTTACTTTTGTTACAATCGCCGCACTCACGCTTTAGCTGTAAACATCATAAGCTAAAGCGCGGGTGCCGCGATTGCTTAAAAGTAAAGAAATAGAAAAAATCTATTTCTTTACATTTTAAGCAATGGCGGCACCCCCGCTTTAGCTTACAATGTTTACAGCTAAAGCACAAGTGCCACAAAAGTCACGCATGTTTTTCATTTTCCCAACAGTTTAGAAAATGCTAGTTCACATTTGCACAGACATTTTGGGCTACATAGCAGTCACATGTAAACTATAAGAACAAAATTCGAGAGATTTCCATACATGTATTGTAGCCTTCCATGTATTACAGACATAATAAAGTCATCTTTTGCGCTTCTCTCCCATCCTCTTTCGCCTTTCTTTCCTCCTCTCAAAGCCTCTTCACCCAGTGACTAGATTGGTTTCCACTTCGTTTTCTGCCAGGCTACCCTTATCACATTATATATGCAGCTTGTGCCTTCTTTATACCTTACCTTCGCTAGATGGACACTGCGGCTAGCTCCCCTACTCAAATAAAGAAAATACATACATCATGCCATTTTTTTCTTACAAAAAATAACTGAGAACTCACATCTCGACGTCTGTCGGCTCCTTCAGTTCTCGGTACTAAAGCACACAAGTCGTGAGATATTTCTCTCCGTACACAGTCATTCAAGAACAAGTATTCTCAGAAACAAATTCTTAAACAGAACTGTCAGCACTTTCAGCAGCATTCCTGACAGAAGGCACACAAAGGCTGTTGTTTTTTCTTTGTTTATCACAACTGGACTGAGGAGCAGGGGTTCAGAGCCAGGAAACAGGATGTGCCCTGGGTTCAGATAGCAGGTTCTGAGGGCCGCACTTTACAGATGTGCCCTGGTGCAGACACGAGCTTCTGGGGGGCACACTTCTTACATACAGATGTGCCCCGCTTAAACTGCAAACCAGATGAGGCGACAATGAACCTGGCTTTTTCCCTGTGTCCACAGCACGGACTTCACAATCGGTTTCTACCTCGTTTTGTTCTAACCAACTCTATTTGTTGCATCTAAAATGGTCATTTTTATTTAGAAAAGACTCCAAGCCACTCGACGTCCAATTTCTCCTGCATCCATAGAGGGGGCCGGGCCCGCCCATTTTCTCCACCAATACCACCACCAATACCATCACCAATACCACCACCAATACCACCACCATCACCACTAATACCACCAATACCACCACCACCAATACCACCACCACCACCAATACCACCACCACCAATACCACCACTACCAATACCACCACCAATACCACCACTACCAATACCACCACCAACACCACCAATACCAATACCACCACCACCAATACCACCAAAACCAATACCACCAATACCACCACCACCAATACCACCATCAATAACAATACCACCACCAATACCACCCCCACCACCAATACCACCTCCACCACCAATACCATCACCACCAATATCACCACCACCAATACCACCAATACCAATTCCACCAGCACCAATACCACCAACACCACCACCACCAACACCACCACCAATACCACCACAAATACCACCACCACCAATACCAATACCACCACCAATACCACCACCAATTCCAATACTACCACCACCAATACCACTAATACCACCACCACCAAAACCCCCAATACAACCACCAATCCGCCACCACCAATACCACCACCAATACCACCACTACCAATACCACCACCACCAATACCACCAATACCACCAATACCACCACCACCACCAATACCACCACCACAAATACCACAATACCACCACCACCAATACCACCACCAATATCACCACCACCATCACCACCAATACCACCACCAATACCACCACCAATACCACCACCACCACCAATACCACCACCATTACCACCACCACCAATACTACCACCACCAATACCACCACTACCAATACCATCACCATCACCACCAACACCACCAATACCACCACCACCACCAATACCACCAAAACCAATACCACCACCACCAATACCACCACCACCACCAATACCACCAATATCACCACCACCGCCAATACCACCACCACTGCCAATACCACCACCACCACCAATACCACCACCAATACCACCACTAATGCCACCACCAATACCACCACCACCAATAACAAGCGGTCGAGAAGGCCCTTTATTGCAATGCAATAGGTCTCGCATTTGCGAGAGTTTAAGCTATTAGTATTGCAAATAACAATGCCTTTTATTTATGTTTTAAAACCCAACACATAAATAAAAGGCATTGTCATTTACAAAGCCAATAGCTCAAACTCACGTGAATGCGAGACCTATTGCATTGCAAATGCTTGTTTGTCATGTTGCTGACATGAAGCAACCCAAAACGTTAGTTGGGCAATTACACCACATATGGATAAAAGCTCGACATCACTATACTCTCGGTAGGAAGACATCCATACAGAAAAAACATTGTCTCATCTGAAATTGAACACTACAATTCTTCAAATGAACACATCTCTGAATCAAAAGATGTGTTTAACATGTTGAGGTAAAATGGGTTTCCTTGCTCAGTTCCAACATTCCTAAAAATGAACCATAGGTGTGCCTAAAGGGTAATCTGGTGGGTTTATTGGAAAATCCCAGAAACCAAAAAATCCATCAGGGCATGCAAGCTTGAATCACTGAATGTTCCCTAATGTGGTGATCACTAACTAGTAATTGGTCAAAAGCAACTGGAATTATTAGTTCGATTTGGATGCAAGAAATCTTTTTTCATTTAATCCAGTTTTATAAACTAGCCTTTTAGATATAATTTCTTCATTAAAGGTTCATTATACTCGGATCCTTATGTTCCAGCACCACCGTTTTATGGCAGACATTGTAGTTCTCACTCTAGCCACTTTTGTTATCATATTCTTCAGAAATTTGAGTTTCTGATGTGCTGAAAGTGGATGTTTGGATCCTTCCACTTTGTAGAGGATAGAATTTGACCCAGGTTTAGGGACCGATTCCGATCTGGGTCGGAAGCCCTCCGAACGGGATCCGGCCGGGAAAAATACGAGCCGAGCGCCTTTTCTCCGACCGACTCGTACAGCTGTCCGTCCGAGCGAGTACGATGCGATCGTACGCGTTGTTTCCGACCGACTCGTTTCCGGGCCCGAACCGCTCCAACCGCTCCGACCGACTCGCACGGACACGATTCGCACCACGCAATGGAGACGTTTCCCGACCGGGCCACTACGATGCGCGCTTCGAACAGCCCGACCGACTCGTACCGTCCGGCTCAGGAAAACTGTCGGAGCCGTACTTCGGGGGTCCGTGTCGGACCCCCCTTCACCAGTAGCCGCATGAGTCGCACACAGGGGGGACCCATGGGTCCCCCCTACACATGCATGTACGGTGCGTGTCGCACCGACGCGCACCCACTGTAGGGGGTGCACTTGTTCGCGATGTACCCATTGAGTCAATGGGAGCCCACGTACGCATCGTACGACCGGCTCCCATTGACTTCAATGGGAATCCGACCGAGTCGAGTCCGGCAGCGTGCGGCCGCATCGTACTCGCTCGGTCGGACTGCGGGAGTCCGGCTCGGTCGGAAAACTCTCCGGATCCGGCTCGGTCGGAGAGTTTTCCGGCCCGAATCGGAATCGGCCCCTTAGTCTTAATTTGTTGTCAGTTATCTAATATTGCATGTCTGTTACAGAACTGGAAAGGAAGTCATCAGTCCAATTTCTAAAACTAGTATATAAAGTCTTGGGCAGCCGACAGTTGTATACTGAATTTTGGATATCACTGACAGAATATCGACAGTCAGAATATCGAGCTACAAAAATATTGACGCAAGAATATCGATGTCCAGAATATTGAAGTCCTATCTACATAATGGTAAGTACAAAAATATCGATAAAAAAATATCGTTGTTAAAAATATTGTTGTTAAAAATATCGTTTTTTATGTATAAAAAATAATGTAAAATAAAGTAAATAATACATATAATTTAAAAAAACATAGTTAAAATTATAAAAAAATGTTTCAAATTATAAGTAATACATATAATGTAAAAATCAATTAAACATATATATGTATAAAATATAATATATATACTTACTTAATAATATTTATAAATAATTATTTTAATAACTTATAGATTGTTAAAACATATTAAAAATTATAAATACATGTATACACATACACCAATAATATAAATAAAAATAAAAAATATATATAACAAATTAAAATCTTACAATAGTTTTAATCTTTTTAAAATACATTTTACACTACATTAACTAAAACAGTAGAGAAAATATTGGATAGCGGAGGGGATAAAATTACTATTCCCACTCCAGAGAGTGCAACAGTTGGGAAAGTGTTGGATAGCGTAAGGGTAAAATTACTATTCCCACTCCAGAGAGTGCAACAGTAGGGAAAGTGTTGGATAGCGTAGGGCTAAAAATTACTATTCCCACTCCAGAGAGTGCAGCAGTAGGGAAAGTGTTGGATAGCGTAGGGGTAAAAATTACTATTCCCACTCCAAAGAGTGCAACAGTAGGGAAAGTGTTGGATAGCGTAGGGGTAAAAATTACTATTCCCACTCCAGAGAGTGCAACAGTAGGGAAAGTGTTGGATAGCAGAGGGTTAAAATTAACATACTTATCAATTAAATAATTATTAAAATTAAATAACCAATTAATAATTAATTAATAATAAATTAATTATAAATACGAATAAATAAATATTAATAATTACTTTATTATAATTAAATTACTTCCCACCCTATTCCCTATAAACCCACAACCCGCTCCTAAAAAAATAATACAATTAATACAATTATCTATTAATTAATAACCAATTATTAATTAATTAATAATAAATTAATTATAAATACTAATAAATACATATTAATTATTACTTCATTATAATTAAATGACTTCCCACCCTATTACCCCATGAACCCACAACCCGCTCCTAAAAAATAACACAATTTATATAATTATCTATTAATTAATTAATATTAATTAATAACCAATTAATAATGAATTAATAATAAATTAATTATAAATACTAATAAATAAATATGAATAATTACTTTTTATAATTAAATTAATTCCCACCCTATTCCCCTATAAACCCACAACCCGCTCCTAAAAAAATAACACAATTTATATAATTATCTATTAATTAATTAATATTAATTAATAACCAATTAATAATTAATTAATAATAAAATAATTATAAATAATAATGAATAGAAATTAATAATTACTTTTTTATAATTAGATTACTTCCCACCCTATTCCCTATAAACCCACAACCCGCTACAGAACTAAAATACGCAAAAATTTATTTACATAAAAGTATTTAGTGCTAAAAATTTAACACATACATTAAAAAAAAAACTACACTTATACCAAAAAATTACATCACATACTTTTAACACACATACTAAAATACAGAACACTAATATAAACATCGATATTATTAACAACGATATTTTTACAAACGATATTACTGTCTTCGATATTTAAAAAAACAATATTTCTTACCTTACTGTCGATATTCTGTACCACGATATTCTTGCAGTCGATATTGGTGACCTACGATATTTAAAACTTGATATTATGGTAGGTCGAAATTAAAAACTCGATATTCTGTCCGTGCACCCTGAATTTTATTTATGTTTAAGATGCTTTATTGAAGAGAATCATGGAATGTATACTGAATCTTGATCCTCTTAGATGTGTTATCAATCTGATACCCTCAGCCACACAGTTTTGTTAGGAAGAGGATTTGGGGTGTTGGGTGGGAGTCAGGGCTGGAAGATGGATTGCCGTGAATGCCTGTAGAAAGACTGAGCAGAATGGAGACTAAATAGTCTCTTACGTTTGGCTACAGCCAGGTTTTTACCATGTACTGAAATTAACCATGGCATTACTTTTTGCGCAAGAATTCAGATGAGGACAATTGCTAGGTATTAGTTTTAGATTTTAGTCGCGTTTGCTATAGTGGCGTGATTTGACACTGGCTAACATTGGAAGCTCCTTAAATTAACATATAGTTAATACTTTTCTCAATTTTGGTGCTGCATTTTGATTGATGTGTGTGCTTTTAACCTTGAATGCTATTCATAGTATTCCATGATGGTCTTTACAAGGCAACAAAGAGTGCTAGTACTGGAAATTATGCATTTTGTTTTAGCAAAACAGACATTCTGTGTGTGGACATTTAAGTGGGTAGGCTCAACAACTACAACTGGAAGTCAAATCCAGGTTTAGGGAGATGGAGGTGAGGAACATTGAAAACATTTAGATCACCAAGCAAGATAAAACCATTACTGTATGTGGTGATACCGTAGGCCACCTTTTTAGGGTTGAGCCTGCAGTAGCATGCGTTAGCACATGCGTATCGCTTGCAAGATGGTGCTCTTAGCAAAAAAGGCTTTGAGCCTGCCCTGTTGCTTAGTATTTGTTGGCTTTCATCACTCTCTTCTTTACAGCCTTATAACTGGTCATTGCATGCTAACCATAATTTCTGTTCCTTTGTGTGGAGCAGGGACCAAGCATTGATTGATTCAAGTTAATCAGTGCCCCTCCGCTGCTCCTGACATGATTGAAGTACTATTTTGTTCTTTTTAACTTCCAGTCCCCTACCAACAGAAGCCAAGAATTTGGCCAGCAGGACAAACAAAATTGCAAAGTTTTATTTTCTATAGTTAACTTTCCTATATTTTACCAATTATTTTCTCACTTTGCACTCATGCTTTGTTTTAACTCGTGGGCACTGTTCTCAAAAGATGATCATTATCTTGGTCTATATATTGCAAAGTGATATTGTTTCTTTCATAAGTGTCATTTTCAAAATTATGCAGTGAAGTACACTCCAATCCGCCCACTCCAATCCAATATGTCCCACTCCAAACTACTCCAATCCACCTAACCCCACCTCACTCCAAGACAATCGACTCGATTCAATCTACCCCAGACCAATCCAGTCCACCCAACTCTCCCCAATTGGCTCCAATCCACCACACTCCAATCCTCCCAACCCACCCCACGCCAATCTGCCCCACTCACATCCAAAACAATCAGCCCACTTCAATCCAAAACAATCTGACCTGCTCCAGTCCAGCAGTCCAAAACAATCTGCCACACTCCAATCCAAAACAATCTGACCCACTCCAATCTGACCCACTCCAGCCCCATCCTCCTCACTCCATCCCAAATCACACCCCTCCAAACTACCCCACACAAATCCAATCCACCCCAATCCAATCTGCCCCTCTCCAATCCAATCCACCTCACCACACTCCAATCTGCCGCACTCCAATCCAAAACAATCTGCCCCACTCCAAAACAACCTGCCCCACTCCCAAACAATCTGCCTACTCCAATCTGCCACACTCCAATCCAAAACAATCTGTCCACTCCAATACAAAACAATCTGCTCAACTCCAGTCCAGACAATCTACCCAACTCCAATCCGCCCAACTCCAGTCTGCCCCATTTAATCTATTCTATCTCACTCCAATCTAATCTCCCTCACTCCATCCCAATTCACCCCCTCCAATCCAATCCACCCCACACCAATCCAGCCCAAACCAATCTACTCCACTCCAATCCAATCTACCTCACCCCATTTCAATCTACTCCACTTGAATCTGCCCTAATATAATCTGCCCCACTCCAATCCAAAACAATCTTCCCCACTCCAGTCCAAAGCAATCTGCCCTTCTCCATTCCAAACAATCCGCCCCACTCCAATATGCCTCACTCGAATACAAAACAATCTGCCTCTCTCCAATCTGCCCCACTCCAATACAAAACAATCTACCCCACTCCAATCCAAAGCACTCAAACCCACTCCAAGCAAAAACAATCTGCTTCACTCCAATCTGCCCCACTCCAGTCGAAAACATTCTGCCCCACTCCAATCCAAAACAATCTTCCCCACTCCAATCTGCCCCACTCCAATTCAAAACAATCTACCCCACTCCAATACAGGACAATCTACCCTACTCCAATACAAAACAATCGACTCCACGCCAATACAAAACAATCTGACCAACTCAAATCCAAAACAATCTACCCACTCCAGTCCAAAACAATCTGCACCACTCTAATCTGCCCAACTCGAGTACAAAACAATCTGCCCCACTCCAATCTGCCCCACTCCAATCCAATGAGTTCCACTCCAATCCAATCCGCCCCACTCCAATCCAATCCACCCAACTTCAATCCAATCTGCTCCCTCCAATCCAATCCGCCCCACTCCAATCCGCCTCACCACAATCCAATCCATCTCACCCCAATCAAATCCACCCCACATCATCCCAAACCACCCCTCTCCATCCCACTTCACCCCACTCCAATTCACCCCACTCCAATCCAATCCACCCCACACCAAGATCCACCCCACACCAATCCAATCCATTGGAGAGGTGTGGCGCATCGGCCAGGGCTGCTGACTCCGGAGCACAGGGCTCCCTGTTCGATCGCCGGCAGCAGCTCAGCTCAGCACCATGTGACTCTGGGCAATAGCTCACCTAATCTCCCCGACGGCCCCCAGTGCCTTTAGACCTTAAGGGTGAGTAGTTTGTGCTTTACAAATGCCGGATTTAGATTTAGAATCCAATATACCCCATTTAAACCCACCTCACTCAAATTCAATCCACATACCCTACCCAAATATTTATGCAGGATTTTTGCAAAGCACTAAGGGTCACCTTTCGGTTAATGTAAATTAACCCTGGGTGGTGAACTCTGCTCTGCTCACTGAGTTTGCGAAGTTTTCTGCACTCCGTGTTCCGCTGAGCTCACGGAGTTCCGAAAAACTCCGCTCCCTATTTTTTTCCTTGCGCAAGCGAGGACAATACACCTCCCGGCAAGATTTTTCCTTGCTCACGCTCATCAATGTCTAGTTGGTGAGTGCGAGCGAGGAAAATCAACCTCCTGGTGAGATTTCTCAACGCAGGCGGTCGGATTTCTCAATGCGAGTGGTCGCGTATCACGTTGAGAAACCTTCCGTTCGTGTTGAGAAAGCTGCTGCTCGGGTAGAAAATCTACCCGAGCAGCAGAAAGAAAGCAGCGCCTTCTCGCGCTGCGCATGGTGCCATTCGCGATGATTTTCCAGCGCGGGACAAACACCCAGCACTGAAAATCACTGCAAACGGCATGACCCTAACGCACTCCGCCGCTTGCGGAACTCCGCATAGCGTGGTGGAATTTAACTCTGCAAACTCTGCCCAGGCTTACTGTACAGTGGTCTCTCGCCACCACTAAAGATGGGAACAAGCATTGGCAAAGCCAAAAAATTCTCATCTATGCGAGATCTATTGGCTATGTTGATGTTTTTTAGACATGTTGCACAGCACTAGGAGAAGCTGTGCAATATGGCTTGAAGTGAAGAAAAAGAATTCTATGATGACCAATGCTGGCCGTGTCATATCGCTTTTTTAAGCCATGTTGCACAGCAGCCTGCACTACTGTGCACTATATTAAAACAAAGTTGAAAAGAGGCAGAGGGAAACAATACAAGGGAGGGCCAGGGGAGGAGAGTGAGAGCAGCAACAACAGGAGAGGGGAATAGCAACACGAGGGAGGTGTGGGCGAGGAGGGAGAGAACACCAGATGGGGCCGCAACATTGGAGATATGATGGGTGGGAGGGAAAAGAAGAAATAGTACGTCCATCAAAGCACGAGCAGCAGATGGGCTCTAATTAAGTTGAATCAATCTGTGCTTGTTCCATGCTCCACAGAAAGGAACAGACGTTATGCTTGGCCTGCGCTGGCCACTTAGAACATCGCAAAGAAATCTGACACTGAAGCTAACAAATGGTAAGCAATGGGAGGGCTCCAAGTCCTTTACTGTAAATAATACGTCTCTCAAGGGAGAGCACATGCAGTGCTAGCACTGCTGCAGGGTCGACCTAAAGAGGGCTGAATATTCTGCTCAGTCAGGCCTTTTTTTTCTCAACCAACACGAGCAAAAAAAGAACCACCAACTGTTTATTGATTTAGCCAGTTACAAGCCTAGGCAAAAATGGTGCATAATTCACGTTTTTATAGCAAGGAGAAATAAGTCGAATGACTGAAGTATAAATGGGAGCACAATAGAAGTGAAATTGCTCATTTATTTCCACTAGTAAAAGGAAATGAGGAAACGTGTTATATTGAATGGCTGGGCACATTCAAGGGGATTTTAGTTCAGATGAAAGGAAATAGTATACAATATGTTAATGAGAACGAATAATTGCTAAGTCACAGGCAAGGCAATGTACACGGATGGAGCTAAACACACCTATTTTTTTAATACAGTTGCTTCCGGACATATTTCTTGTTGATAGTATTAATCATGCTCTGTGTGGACTTCACTCAGTTTCAGATTTTTTGAAATATAGATTTTAGTAGTATAAAAAGCGAATGCTCTGTTGCGAACGCACCTGTGTACTCAATTAACCTCTTGCTCTATTCATTGGTATGACATAAAATGTGTTGTTTCTGTGTTGGTATGGTGATCACACTAAAATTCTCTTATAAACATATACATATATATCTATTTATAGATAGATAGATAGATAGATAGATAGATAGATAGATAGATAGATCCGCAAACAATCATTTGCACAGTTTTGTGAACACAATAAGAAGATTCAGGTCATTCTGTAGCAATAAAATCCAACATATGCAAGCTACTTTTTAAGAATGATGTTACCACGAGGGACACTTATTTTAAAGAACACTTTGCTCCACTTAGTTGGAGTTTACTTTTCTGATTTGTGTGTTTGAATGCCATAAGACAAATTAGTAGCTCATGGATGTTTTAGGATTGTTTGCTAAAATATTGTCTACCAAAATATGTTTTGCAAGTGATACAACAAAATAAGTGCATTTTGGCTATTGTATGCATCACATTTTACATTTACATTTAAAGAGTGTATCATGCGACTTTGTGTATGGGTGCACTGATACTCGCGTGTGAGTTCGAACTATTTGCTCTTTTCAACTAAAGAGCCATATTAAAAGTGTGCCTTTTCTTATGCATCCTGCTAATATATCAGATAATCGAGTATCATAATATTGGGAGGGTAGGTATATATAACCAAGTTTGGATTTACTCATCTTAAATCCATATCTACTTAGATTAAAGATATCCAGAGAAAACAAGTCCTTGCTTGACAAGGGGTGCCCTAATGAGGGTGGGAGTGGCGCTACGGGTGCAGGACAACCCCATAACAATCCAATCCAGTGAGAAAATAAATGCACTCTGGTGCCTGTGCAAAGGTGCTTTATTGGTTGATCATACAAGAGCAACACATCAATGTGTTTCGGTTCTGATGTGGAAGTCTTTTCACAACTTGGGTAGTGTATATAACCAAATATAAACTTATTAATATTAAATACACAGCTGCATAACTTGATAATATGAATGTATATACATATGAAGCTAAGATTAGTAAATCTTTGCTTACCTATATCTACCTGCCTTCACAATATTACGGTAGCCAATATTAAAGTGGTAATAATTTTGTAGAACGATATTTAATATGTGATATACCTTCCTTTTTTTCATATTTAAGATCCATTTTACCTACAATAATATTTTTAGTTGTCACCAGTGGAAACCCATTTTTCATGCAATTTGCTGCATTATGTTATCATCACTTATATATCACATTTCTATGATTGGCATCGCCTAATAACACTGACGGCAATTGAGAGAGTGCTTTTGCCCAAAGTTCTGGGCTTGTTCAATGACTGCAGTCAAGATCATCAAATATCTTTATGTCTGCCTTATGTAAATTCTGTGTACTGATTGGTGGTTACAGTGGTATTTCCAGTTGGTTTAGTACATGGTCTTGTTTCGTTGCGAATGACCGAGATGTGTTAAATGCTGTTTCTATCATTTCCAAAAGAATGACTGGCCATTGTTCATTTGGCTGTTTTTGAGCATGCTTTTAGGTGAAAACATTTATGGGTCATGTGTAGAGTTGTGTGGGTGAAGTTGTAAGTGTGGTATCTGATATAGTATAGTTGAATAGTTTTGTGCAGAGCGTGTTAAATCTGGAGCAACTGGTCAAGTGTTGCGTTTTGTATGCGAGGGCTGCAGTACACTGTGTAATGTTTTCTGAGATGTCTACGCACTTTGGTGTGTGTATGGGGGCTGTACTGAAGAAAGCATGGTTATGCAGGTACATGGCTCTTATGCTGTAGTGTGCTTTAGGAACTGTTTACTTTATTGTTTCTCTATAGAACTTGGATGTCTTCATTATCTCCAATATAAAAGGATATATTTAATTGAAGTGAAATCCTTCTTTTATGAGTTTAGGATGTTTAAACATGAAATCCACAAAAAAACATTTCTTTTTCACAAAGTTGTCTTTAATCATTTGATTTTGCTCAAAAAATTACACAATCATCTTCCCAATAAGAGTGGTTATTATTTACTCAGACTCTAAGTATATTCCAGCATAAATGTATGCAATTACCTACTATCTTTACAAGAAAACTGTCCAGCACCAATAATTAAAAATAATAATAATAACAACCATCAACAAATGGAATGCGATTTTGAAGATCGATGAAGCACAAACAAATATAATTGTATACCATTTGTGAACACACTCCTACTCTGCAGTATTACTTCACCCGGGGATACATTATTTGCGATTTAGTTCATGTCAATAATTGAATGCCATTACTACATTCAGCTCTGGCTATGTTCTTTATAGTATTGCACACTGGCATTTTCTCATGTTCTAACTGCCTCAACGCCTGTTTTAAATTAATACACCAACCTACTTTAAATAGCTCTACTGCAACAATTCTTCCAGATAAAAGAATACATTCAGCTCATAGATTCCTATAAAAATCATTTACAGTTCTGTGTCAAGGCTGTCCCCTGTGTCACAAGTGGGACGGACAGAAATGGTTCAAGAAGCATCATCTTTTGGCAAAATAGCCAGGGAATGGAAAAAATCTCCATAAATGATGATTTGCTTAAATCCTTTTCCACAGAATACGAGACGTCTATTTGCTTGCTCTTCCTAATTTCGTGTAGAGGGTTACATTTAAGGGCCAAAGTTACTACTCCATATTTCCAGTGCTTAATTTGTCAGAAAATAAGTGCCGGGGCCCTCGTCAGGAGGCCACCGCAGTTTGTACCACACATTGCCACTGTACTTACACAACTACTAACCATCACACTGCTACAAATGTGACAATTCAGACTGTTCGAGGCCACCAAAGCTTTAAGAATGGCTTGGGGGGCAGGTATTAGTTGTTTTTAATGTACATTGAATTAACAATCAACTGTTAATGTTAATGTTAAAAATAATTTATAAAGCGCGCGTACACCAGGTGGTTTCATGGCGCTGTAAAAGGCTCTATGTGCTAACAAGAAGAACATTAATTATAGGCTTGAGAAAATAGCCATGTTTTCAGGGACTTCCTAAACTGCAAGAGGTTCGTACAAGACCATATCTCCAGCGGGAGTGAGTTCCACAGTTTGGGCGCAAGGGTAGCAAATCTGCGGCCTCCTTGACACACCCGTTTGAATGTCGGAGTGGTGAGGAGTGAGCGGTGGGCAGACCGCAGGTTACGTAAAGGAGTGTGCCTAGATATCAGGCTATTAATAAATACGGGGCTGTTGCCTTGCAAAGATTTAAAAATAAGGCAGCCTGTTTTAAAGGTGCAGCGCTGAGAAATAGGAAGCCAGTGCAATTTCTTCAGCAAGGGAGTCGCTGGTTGCCATTTAGGTTGTCGAAAAACCAGTCGAGCTGCATGATTTTGGGCCATCTGGAGCCGTTTGAACAGATAGAGTGGCATGCCCAGATATACAGAGTTGGCATAGTCCAGATGTGACAGGACGGTGGCTATTATGACCTGGATCAGGGCTTCCTGAGTGAGAAGGCGATGTATCTTCCTGATCTTGCGCATTTGAAAAAAACACTTAGAGATGACCACGCCGACCTGGGTTTTTAGTGACAGGTCATTGTTGAGGGAGACTCCTAATGTTTTAGCCGAAGGGGAAGGGAAGGGAGGGGATCCTAGCTCAGGAGGCCAGTAGTGGGGACCCCAGTACTTGTGACTGTCCCCAGTAAGAACAAGTTCTGTCTTACCCGGGTTCAATTTGAGATGGTTGTGGTCCATCCATTGTTGGATGTGCCGCATAGTAGCCTGAAAATCGGTGACCGAGTTGTGTGAATTGTCAATCCTGAAGAGTAATTGGAGGTCATCTGCATAGTTGAAGACTGTCACCTTCCTATCTTTGAGGGACTGAATCAGGGGAGCAATATAAAGATTAAATAGGTGGGGAGAAAGAGCTGAGCCCTGTGGAACGCCACAGGTAGTTTTACGCGGGGGAGCCAAGAAATGACCTTGACGGACGGCCTGGGAGCGATCTTCCCGAAAGGAAGTGAGCCAGAGAGCCGCCGTACCTTGAATACCAGCATGTTTGACACGGTCAGACAGAATAGTATGGTCGACCGTGTCAAAGGCGGCGGAAAGGTCCAATAAAACCAGTGCCAGGGGACAGCTTCTGTCAGCATTGTCCCGGAGAGTGTCCAGGACAGCGAGGATTACAGCTTCAGTCGAGTGAGCTGGCCGAAAACCTGCCTGATGAGGGTCAAGGTATTTAGATTCCTCCAGAAAGTTAGATAAACATTTAGCTACATTGGCTTCCAGTACCTTCGCCAGGAATGGGAGCAAGGAAATCGGGCGAAAGTTAGACAGGAGCGCGGGATCAGCTCCAGGTTTTTTTAGAAGGGGTACCACTATAGCTTTCTTAAATGCCATTGGGACTTGGCCAGATGAAAGTGACTCGCTCAGGAGGGCGAGTGCAGGGCTCGGTAGACTGCGAGGCAGTCTTTAAGTATATGTGGTGGGCAGCAGTCAGAAGGGGCACCTGATTTAACTTTTACTAGGAGATCCTGAAAGGTCTCAGTGTTAATAGAAGGAAAACAACTAATAATACGGTTGTTTCTGTGCAGGGCGGGAGGATTCGGGGTAAGAGAGTGCTTGGGAATACTAGCCTTGATAGTGGTGATTTTTTCAATAAAATAATCATTTAATGAATTGCACAGTGCTTGGGAGGGCGTGGCCTTCAGAAGGATTCTCTCAGGGTTAGATAATTCATTAATTATAGAAAATATTTCTTTAGAGCTTTTGTTGGAACTCAGGATACGTGCAGAAAAGTGAGCGGCTTTAGCCGTGAGAATGCTCTTCTTATACTCCTTCCGAGCTGTGATATAAAGGAGTTTTTTGTCATGGGGGTACTTCAGTCGCCACTGCCTTTCTAGTTGGCGCAAAGCCAATTTCTGGGTTTTAAGTTCAGTGGAGAACCATCGCTGAGCATCTACACGACGAGCTAATTTAACTTTTTTAAGGGGTGCGTGCTTGTTACTGGCATTAAGTAGCCACTCAGATATGTTCATTTCTGTGGTATTGATGTCAGTGCCAAGGGATGGGGCTGTGTTGGATAGTGTGTCAAGGAAATCTTTTTTATTGACAGTGTTCCATTTCCTAGCACAGCTGCCTTCGGCCGTACTGATTTTCTCGATGGCCGGGAGGACCAGTGAAAATTTTATTAGATGGTGATCAGACCAAATGCAAGGGACAGTTATGGGGGTAGAAGTGGTCAGGCCAATAGTCCAGACTTGATCAAGAATATGCCCTTTCAGATGGGTGGGGGATGAGGCTTGTTGGGTAAAATTTAAGTTTGTAAGGAGATCAGACATCTCAGCCGATTGTGCCCCTTCATGAGGGTCATTGTACCAGTAATTAAGATCGCCTACGAGGAGGACCTTGGCATGCTCAATCACGAGCTTAGCCATCTGTTCGCTGAGTGAGAGGGGAAAATGAGGCATCTGATGAGGTGGCCTGTAAATTAATACGCAGACGAAGGAATCGTTAAAGGATTCAAGATGTATTACTATATTCTCTGCCTCCTTGAGAGCGAGACATGTCAAGGAGCTGAACTTAAAGTCAGTATGAATAATGGCTGCGACTCCCCCCCCTGATTTACCAGGCGGACGGTTGGCATGAATAATATAGTAGTCGGGGGGCAGTGCCGCCAACATATCAGGGGCAGAGTCGACAGTGAGCCAGGTTTCAGTCAGCAGTAGAATATTAGGTTTATCAGTAGTCAGGAGGAGGAAAATGTCCAACTGATGTCTGACCAGGGAGCAGGTATTGAGGTAGTAAATAGATAGGGGCAAAGCTCCGAGTTTAGCCTGGCTGTATAAAATGTGCTTGGGGGTGGTGGGAGTCTGTATTTCTGGGAACGTGCTCCGTTTAATAGAGATTCCATATTTCGATGTAAGAGACAAGGTTTCACGGGCGAGGTGCAAGTGGGTAGAGTGCATGGTTTTCAGTGTTTCCGAGGAGTAAATAGTGGGACGGGCATAGCGACTGGCCCCTGGGGCCGGATGGGCGCAGACGGGCACAGACGGGCTTGCCTTTGGCGCGCCGCTGGCGCACCCGCTGCGCGCGTCTGCTGCGTTCCGCGCTGCGGGCTGCATTTACCTCCGTACCCCGCCCTCAGCTCCGCCTCTCGCAGCGTGATTGGCTGCTACCGGGGAGTCTCTAGGAGCAGCAGGGGCCGGACAACAGTCGACTTAAGCGTAAGGAGCGATTGCGAAGCACAGTGATACAATTCAAATTCAATTTTAAAAGAGCATTTCAGATTAAAAACCAGTGATTTTAAAAAATGGTAATAGCGCGACTTAGCAAGGCCTATAATCGTATCCTGATGGCAGAGAAAGCCTAATGGGGATCTCCCGCGCTGCGGGCTGCATTTACCTCCGTACCCCGCCCTCAGCTCCGCCCTCTCGCAGCGTGATTGGCTGCTACAGGGGGAGTCTCTAGGAGCAGCAGGGGCCGGACAACAGTCGACTTAAGCGTAAGGAGCGATTGCGAAGCACAGTGATACAATTCAAATTCAATTTTAAAAGAGCATTTCAGATTAAAAACCAGTGATTTAAAAAAATGGTAATAGCGCGACTTAGCAAGGCCTATAATCGTATCCTGATGGCAGAGAAAGCCTAATGGGGATCTCCCGCGCTGCGGGCTGCATTTACCTCCGTACCCCGCCCTCAGCTCCGCCCTCTCGCAGCGTGATTGGCTGCTACCGGGGGAGTCTCTAGGAGCAGCAGGGGCCGGACAACAGTCGACTTAAGCGTAAGGAGCGATTGCGAAGCACAGTGATACAATTCAAATTCAATTTTAAAAGAGCATTTCAGATTAAAAACCAGTGATTTTAAAAAATGGTAATAGCGCGACTTAGCAAGGCCTATAATCGTATCCTGATGGCAGAGAAAGCCTATTTTACTGTTTTATTTCTCATCTTTAAATTGCACATACATCGCCACCATATGGCAGCTGTCATAAGTTTAGGTTCTGGCATTAAGTGCCTGTGCTGAGCACCGGAAACCACTGGCTCAAATTAAGTACTGCATATTTCAGAGCTGTGCCTCCTGCAAGTCAAACAGTAAGAGAGGCGTGTAGAGTAACCACACTAGTGTATCCTCTGTAGACTGCTGCTTGCATCTGTACACAGGCACAAAATGGGATCATGATATGGAGCTTGGCTTTAGCTTTTTGTCCCAGACATACCAGTTTTTAAAATCAGTTACCTGTGTTTTAAACATCCCCCACACCTTTTTTAGGTCTGGCAAGATAGCGTTAGCTTTCTGTCTGAAGCCTTGAAATCATTACATTATTAATAGATTAGAGGGGATCTTTGTGTCATGCCCCTTTAGCCATTGTTTGTTTTGAGTGTCATTCACATGGACCATCCCACAGGACGAGTGAGTAATCATGTAGCCGGGCACTGGATCAGCCCACTACAGTGATTGCTTTTTTGGCAGTATCATTCTCACTTTTGCTTATCCCAATGCCTGATGACTCCTGTGATTTGGGTGTCATCATCATGAGGGGTGGCATTTTGGGACATATTTACAATGAGTTAACGCCACCAGAGCATTACTTTTTCCCACGTTCTGGTGGCGTTAAATCCTCTGTCTTATTTATAAGGCGGCGTTATGCCACTTAACGTGGCTTAACACCGCCTTGTAAATAATGCCCCAATTCATGCAGCACTTAGTGTGAAAGGGACGTGCAATGGGTGTTGCAATGGGCGTTCCACCGCAACACCCATTGCTATTTGACGCTGCCCCATGTTTACAAGGTATGGGGCAGCGCCAAAAATATCGCCCGGGAATACCTAGTCTTAAGCAGGTGATACAAGGAGAAATGTTTCATTTCTCCTCGTATTTTTCTCTTTCCATGTGTGCTGCAGCACACATAAAAACAGCAAATCGCCTTCCTGCACATAAACAATCACCCCTGCAGTGCAGGCACCCTTGCAACATGGCAAATGGGTGCCTGCACTGGTGCTAGGCAGCTTCTTTAGCACCCACGCTAGGGGAAACACAGTGTGCACTGCATTCTTGTAAATACGGCACATCCCTACATTTTGAAACTGACAGAGCGCTGCATTACCACTTTTAGCGTAGCACCGCACTCTGCCAGTTTCTAGTAAATATGGCCCTTTGTGTCTTTATATTTGAGTCATGTTAGGATTGTTGACCTCTGATAAGCAAGCATCCACCTTTATTACATTTTTGCTTAGTGTCACATTTGTGTCACTAGGACAAAGTGAAACAAAGGATGGGAAAAAGTTGATTTTGGCTATTGTATGCATCACATTTTAAATTTACATTCAAAGAATGCATCAAGCGACTTTGCTTAGTGCATCATGCTACTTTGCTTAGTGCGTCATGCGACTTTGCTTAGTGCGTCATGGAACTTGACTTATGGGTGCACTGACACTCGTGTACAGTTCGAGATATTTGCTCCTTTCAATTAATGAGCTATCGTTAAAAGGTGCCTTTTCTTAAGCAAGCTAATAAACTTAATTTGCATACAAGGTTAAGTGGAACACTTTTTCAAGTAAAATATTTGCAAATCTAACTGCAAAAATTATCAACACGATTTCTATAATAATGTTTGTAATAGTGTATTTACTTAGCATTTTTTCACACAACTACCTCATTATTAAGAAATGTATAAAGTTGTTGCACAATTTTGAGTTGCTCTTCAGGATGAAAGTAACTATTTTTTTAAATATCTTTTGTGCCATAATTTGATTAGCCAAGGCCCAATTTTCTCTTATCCAGTTCTAACAACCAATCACCAGGGGCGGCTCCTCTGTTAAGGCGGAGGATCGTCGCCCCACTAAAAAAATGCCCCCAAGGATAGAAAAATAAAATGGTACTAAATTTCCATTTTATATTTCTAAATCCCGTCCCGAGCCAAGCGTCAGGACGGGTGGGGGGGTGGGGCTTGGCTTTCTGCTGCTGCCAGTAAGGCAGCAGCAGAAAGCAGTGATGGGCGGGCAGGGCACTTAGGTTTAAAGTGCACATGTCTTTTTAGCCAGCCGTTTTGCGACGGCCAGCCAGACATGCGCAGTTTAAACCTCTCTAACTCAGCTGAGTTAGAGACAGCATAGGGCTCCAATGCCCTCGGGAAAGGCGAGAGAGGCCGCTCCCTCCAATCTTGGCGCTGCCTTCATGCTGCATGAAAGCAGCGCCAGGATTGGTTACTGCAGATTTCTGGTTTCGCATGCCTGCCTGGAGAACAGAAGACCCGAGTGAGGAGGACGTCGATCCAGGATTGAATTTAAGTGTGATTCTTTTTTTAAATTTATTTATAACTTTTAGTTTTTTCCCTCCCGCCCACCATCCTCCTTACATGCCAGCCGTCACTGTCAATCACAATGGTGCAACCTTATTATGCTAGTGATGGGATAATGTGGTGACCTTAGATTGTTTTTCAAAGATTTATTTCAGTTCATTGGTTGAGTTGCTTTAAGTCCGGTATCTTCGACCTTCAGTTGGCCTTCCTTCATGTCTAGCCTCGTCCTCTCATTGGCTGCACCTTACATATGTTCAGCCAGTGATAAGAGGAAGCAGAGTCTGAGATCGCCAATTTGGTTTGCAGCTATTGCTGCATTACATAGCCCTGGCCTAAGCACTGTTGCCTGTTTCTCCTCCTGCAAACTCTGCAGTTCCTGCTGCAGGGTAATCCCAGTCTATATTATTGCAGTGAGATATGGTAATGTCTCCAGGTGATTGCTGAGGGTTGGCACTCACACTCATTTCTGGGGACCAAGACTTATTTTCCATCATCAGACTGTGGCCTAGAGCAAGAGACAGTAAGCCAGACAAGGGATAAAGAAGGAGCTAGTGAGAGGAACATAAATAGTAACGATGGAGAAAGTAAGGACTAAAAAGAACCTGCAAGAGTGTGATGAAGACACAAGAAGTGTAGGTGGTGAAAGAAAAAGACAAGAGGTGGAATCAAAACAGGACAGCCTTTTATTCAGAAACCCTGACATTTTGAAGCACTGGAAGCCCCTGCACCTATATTGTTTTATATTTATTTTAATTAACCACTGACAGTTAATTTTACGTAAATATCCATCTGCATGTCTTAGAAGCCTTTGTGCTGAGGCCTTTTGACTTCACAGGTAAAAGTAAGCAGAAAAAAAATTGCTGCTATGAGATATTTAAAAACAAAAGAACTGTGGCCCAGATTTACAAATCTCTCACACAACACAGCACAGCACCCGAAGCTGCCGTGCTGCACTGCTTTGCGTGACAGGGAGAGAGAAGGACAGCACCATATCTACAGAGATATGGCACCCTCCCCCTCTCTCCCTAGTGCCTGTTTAGACTAACGCTACAAGGTTTCCCACGTTGGATGTGTGCTGTACAGTACAGCTCACATGCAAAGTGGGAAGCGTTAGGAGAAAAAAAGGCAATTTTCCTGTTTAACACCTGCTTCAAAGTGGCATTATTTTTTGGCACAAAACCCTGTCTACTATTGTTAGTAGATAGGGTTTTGTGCAAAAAACAAGGGTGGTTGCATGGGAACACCCATGCACCACCCATGGAACACCCCCATGACGCAGAGTGATGCAAATCAGCGCTGTGCCTCCACCTGTTCTACGACCTTCCCAGATGCTTAAAACACGCAACTGTCATCCCATTGTTGAAGAAAACCTCCGCAAACCCTTCAACACTTGCCAGCTACAGACCAACCTCCCTGCTACCATTTCCCGCCAAGGTCTTAGAGAAAATCATGAACAGACACCTCACTGAACTCTTCACAAACCCCCAACCCCAAAAACACCACTCAGTCTGGTTTGAGTCACAACCACAGCATGGAAACTGCCCTCATCGTTGCCACGGATGACATTGCAATGACTCTGGATTGGAGGAGACACAGTGGCCTCCATCTTCCTGAACCTCTCCACAGGGTTTGACACAGTCTTCCATCCCATCCTCATCCAATGCCTACATCGGAATGCAAGGACATGCACTTCGATGACTCCTTCCTGACTGGAAGGACCTAGACAGTTAGCATGGCACAATACACCATGGACCCCGCAATCTCATCTGTGAAGTTCCATAAGGATTCTCCCTCAGCCGAACCCTCTTCAATGCATACATAATCCCTTTAGCCAGCATCATCCACTCTCACATCAACGTCCTTTCTTACACCGATGACACACAGCTTATTCTCTCCCTGTACCCGGATCAAGTTCAATGCCTGCATGACTGAAATTGCCTCCTGGATGAAGACCAACAGTCTAAAGCTGAACATCGACACAAATTAAATAGTGATCTTCAGAAAGACCACTTCACTCTGGAACTCCAACTGATGGCTAACAGAGCTAAGACTGACACCCACACCCACGCCAATATCCTTGGGATCGTCAGTGACAGTAAACTTGTCATGGCCTTCCAAGTTAATACCGTCACCTCCTCGTGATTCCCTACCCTGAAGAGTCTGAGGAAGATTTTTAAATGTCTCCCAATCAGCAGCTGGAAAACCATCTCACACACCCTTGTCACAGGCAAACTGGACTACATGAACAAAAAGCTCACCCGAAGGCAGCAGACCATTCAGAACTTGGTGGCTAAAATTACTTAACCTCCCACACCACACTCACATCACACCACACCTGAAGGAGCTCCACTAGCTTCCCATACATAAACTTGCACAATTCAAACTCCTTATCTGCGCTATCAGGGCACTACATAACACTGGGCCACCATACCTCAACAATCACATTTGCTTTTATATTCCTTCTAGACAGCTCCGCTCATTTGGACTCCAACTTGCACTCATCTCACACATATGCAAAACCATATCCAGCGGTCAAGCCTTTTCCTACATTGCTCCTAAACCATTGAACTACCTCCCATTACACATTAGAGCCTCCTGCTCACTTCTTGAATTCCACAGGAAGCTGAAGACTTGGCTTTTTGAGTAGTCCCACTAGGCCGTAGGTTTGGCTAGACTCACGCCTAATCTGTGCCAGGATACCCTCCTGGGTGATAGTGTGCTCTACAAATCTATAGAATATAACATAACATACGATAGCATAACATAATATAAAATAATATAACATAACACAGAAAAGCACAAATGAGGCACTTTTTTGTCATCCTGGAGTATGATGGAAACACGGATTTGAATACAATGAAACAAAAAAGGCACTTAATTTGGTAAGGAGCAAATAAAAAAATTGTGAAATCCGATTTCCACACATTGTTTGTGTGAGGTATAGTTTTATCTCTAAATTTGCATGTCTACCTAAGTGTAGTGGCCATTTCAAAAGAAAAATGGTCTGTCTGTAATTTACGCTGTACAACCACACCATGCTTTAGTAATCTCTCTGCAACACTGTGTTTTAACATGCACCACCAGCTATATACCACAAAACTACCACTCTCCTGCTGAACGAGCGTGGCTCATTTGTTACACTCGTTCCTAATGTGATGTTTAGATTTTTCACAATCCATATAACCTCAGTGACATACAATTGATGGCCGCACCCCATCTTTGACAATTGTTCCAGCACCACTGCAAGGAGTCAGTAGTGAGATGAACAGCATCATACAAAATGATCCAGGGATATAACCTCTGCATTAATTGCTATATATTTAATCAATTACCAGCCCTCCTCATATCATTGAGAACTCTTGGAGATCACTCCTTGTGTTCAATTGATATTGTAATTGTAAATTGTATTTATATAGGGCGTACTACACCTTATGAGGGGTTAAAGCGCTTTGAGGGAAGTTGCACGCTACTCCAGAACACAAGATTAGAGTTTAATAGTTAGCAGATTAGTGATAAGCGCTTTTTTCCATGTGTATAAGTTGTGTTAAGTTTGTGATCTTGAGCTCTTGGGTGTATAATAGAGTTTAGAGCAGGGACAGGTTGATGGGAATGGATTTGAAAAGGGGAAGTAATAAGTTGTTTTTGTAACTAGTGGTTATGCGCACCTGCTATTTGGATAAATTGGCTAAAAAGGAGGAGATTTTTTTAGATGGATGTTTAAGAGTTCATAGTAGTCAAAACGTTTTGGGATGAATCAGAGAGATAAGGGTGGGTTCAATGTTAAAGGGAGTACCTCTTAAAAAATAATTTGTAACAAAACAGAAATTCATTTATACATACATATATACACATGACACCCAGTAAAGTTTTAGCAGTAGGCAGTAACAACTCTATAACTGCATCAATGTGTAAATAAAAGCAGCAATATTTACAGTGTCTGAATTACACGTGTATCTTTTGGTGTGATATACAAGTGTTTTTTCCCTTATATAAATGTATCTGCTAATAACAGGAAGCATAGTTCAATGTACAATGACGTGTAACGACAATGTCATCTCCATACATTGAGAAGCATAGTTTTTCATGTTTTAGTATACTGTTGTTGTACAGTGTGAGTATAGCTGTCATGTGGCGATCGCCAGCTCTTGACTACTTTTCTGAAGCTTAGATGGTTGCCAGTGGATCTTATGTTTCTGGGTAGCGAATTCCATAATTTGACTGCTGAACAGAGAAAGATGTGACACCCATTTATTTTTTCTTGAATGTAGGAATTTTGAGGTGGGGAGCCATTCTCTAGTGCTGGCTCCTTTTTTGTATGTATTTGTTGACTTTCTTCCTGATGAAGATTGGTCCTCTTTCATGTATTGCTTTGTTCGTTATACAAAGCAGCTTGAAGGTGGAACTTCTGGCAACTGGTTACAATTGTAGGTCTTTCAAGGCATGGGAGATGTGTGCTTGTGGCTTTACATGTAAGAGTAGACTAGCAGCAGCATTCTGAATTTTCTGTTACCTTCTCATTGATGATAAAGGTGAGCCATGATATAGACCATTAACGTAATCCAGTTTTGATAGGACAAGAGAGATGGTAGCTTGACCCTTGTAGTGGAACCCTAGGTGCGGAAGATGCATCACAGTGTTTTCATTGTGGGAAAGTTTGATTTGGCTACCTTAGCCACCTGAATTGTTTGCCAGCTTTGTGTCCATGGTAATTCTGAGGTTTCTTACCTCCTTAGATATTTTTGGCAGCGGTCCCAGATCATCAGTCCAGGCACAGAGAGCGTCATAGGTTTTCCAGTCGCCACAGGTGAGTATTTCAGTTTTGAAGGCATCAATTTGAGGTTGCTCAATGTCATCTATTGGTCAATGGCCTTGAGGCAAATGAAGATATTTGATGTTCTAATGTCCTTTGGGCTTTCCAATTTCTGAATTATCTGCATGTCATCTGCGTAGTTATAGAAGGTAAGTCAAAACCATTGATCAGATCTGGTAATGATTTCATGTAGATTTTGAAAAGCATGGGTTAGATGATTGCACCTTGACTCCTGCTTTAATGCTGTATGGTTTAGAAGAGAATGGAGTAGCATGTATAATATTTGTTCTATTGTGTAGGTAAGATGTCATCCAAGCCCTCTATCCCAGCTTCCTGAAGTCTTTGAATTAGTGTGTAATGATCCCCCTTGCCAAAGGCTACCGAAAGGTCCAAGAGAAAAAGTTCAGCAAACCTGTTCTGGTTTCCTGTGGTTTTAAGTTCAAGTTCAAGGTTAAGATGCTGTTAAGGAGTCATTTATAGGTGTTCTAACTCAGATGGCCACTGAAGTTCTCAAAAGACTTGAGGTGGACAAGTGTCAGGGGTGCTTGCTCGCTTTGACAAGATCCTGAAATTCAGTTTGTGATCATTCTTTGAAGGAGCATAGAGGCTGTAATTGCCTTTCCCTGAATGTATTTGTTGCAAAAGGGTTGGGGCTGTTGGTCTTTTTGTTAGTTAATTAAGAATCCAACATGTTTGCTTTATATTTGTAATGATTTAGAAGGTTGGCACAAAATTGTTGAGAAAGGGGACTAGTAGCTTCAGTGCATTTTGTCTTATGGGATTCTGTGGGTATTTTATAAACAATTTTATTGCTACACTTTACATTGTTGATTCAACTGAAATGTTATAGTTTTTTTGCTTGTTTGATTATTGACTTGTATATTCTGTTATGTCTATGTAGGCAGATCTTGTTTCGAGGGTTGTTTGTTTGAGCAAGTTGCGTTGAACCTTGGCAATTTGTTTATTTGATCTTTTTAAATTCTTCATCCAAATGCATGTTTTCATTTCTTATCCGTAGATGTTTTCAGACGAATTAAGAGATTAGAAGCTTTCTGAAGCCACCCATAGAGTGTTTGTACAGAATTTATTATGACCAGATCTTTGTTGGAGGTAAGTAGCTTTTCTAATTCCTCCAAATTCAGCAATATGTAGTTGAGGGGAAAATTTTAGTTGGGTTGACATGTGGCGTCTTGTGTTGGAAGGAAACAAAATTGTGGTCTGACCAAGTGACCGGGGTAATCCTTCTGAATGTGGGCAAAAATGATATCTAACGTGGGTCCTGCAATGTGTGTGGGATTGGGAATAAACTGTTGGAGGTTGTTGTGTGTCTAGGCCAGTAAAGATGTTTGTGGTTGTGGTGCAGCATGAGGGTCATGTTTTATGACTCTGAATTCAGCAGCAACAGATGATAGATGTGTGAGTGTTTGTTGTGTGTTTTTAGACTGATCAGTTGTATGATGCATGGAGAGTGTGAGGTAGAGATGGGTTTAAATGTATGTTGTTTTTTCTAGTGTTCAGAAAAGAACGGATGCATGTAGGTATGTTGGGATGGTGGGTAGTTTTTTAATTTGCATGATGTTGTTCAGATAGATTTTGCATGTGTGTTTGATTCTGTCTGGTAGTATTATCTATTAGTTTGCTAGCCACTTGAGGTGTAGGCTTTGAATGCGAATGAGTGGTGAGTTGTGTATGTTGAATGAATAGGTAGGTGGGCTTGTGTGTGAGGATTGAGTCTCTGTGTAGTGTGAGAGTGAGTAAATAGGAGTTTTGAGAGATGGTTGCAGTCTGAGTATGAGGATGATTTTGCCTATTGTTGGACGAGAGTGTTGAAAGAGTAATGTCATTGGCCTTGTCTGTGAAGAAGAGGAAGGTTGGGTGTATAGAGGTATTATATATGGTTGAAGAAAGGGATCAGAGTTTTGACAAAGGCAATGCTAGGTGTAGCCAGAAGGTAGAGAAATGGTTTTGTGTGGAAAGGTTGGGAGTTTGTGAGATTGAGGGTGTGAGTTTTGTGTGCTATTGGTATATCAGCAAAATGTATATTTGGAGGTGTGGTTTGTGTAGGAGTGTGTGGGTGTAGGCGTAGAAGGGTATGTAGGAGTGCATTATATGACTGGTAGTGTTTGGTAAGTGAGGGGAGGGTGGATTGTTCTTGTTATTTGGTAGAGAGAGGTATGATTTTGTTGGGAGCATTTGTGCATGCTGTCTATGTAGCTGTAGTGTGGTTGTAGATTGTGAAATGAGCAGCATCTATGGCTATCACCAGTTCCCGGACCGAACAGGTCCAAACAGGCAATTGCCATTATCCTCACTCCTCTTAGCATCGAAACCCGGGATGGACCGCCTGGAGGAGGGCTTGTAAAGGCTGGTGGGGAGGTCGGTGGCCATTTCTCAGCCTCTTAGGCTCAGCTGCATGCCCTGCAAACACCAAATGAGTGCACCTAGAGGAGGGGTGTGGTCCGCTGTCTAATCCACAAGCTGTGTCTGGGAAAGCAGGTAAGAATTGAGGAATCGATCAGAGAGGAGAAAAACTGGGTATAGCAATAGTAAACTTCGGTAAATGAAGGCATAGTTGTCCAAATTCACAAAGTTTTACAATTAAGACAACTGTTGTCACCAAAATGCTGCTTTATATCTTTAAAAATGCACTTTAATTATGGTCTAAAGAGTACACAGCTACTTAGCTGATAAAAAGCGTGGGTACAGAGAGAGCCGGGGCGAGCAAACAGATAGAAATGGAGGCTGTTAAATGGGGGAAGCACAGCAAAGGAGGAGAGCAGGGCCAGTAAATGGAGGACATACTGCGGGGTGAGGGGGCAGGTCGAGATTACACATGGGAAGAGTGCACAGGGAGTGTGAAAATAGGGTGCAGAGCAGAGGATAGAGAAAGGGAAACATAGGCTGTTAAAAGGGGGACTGGAAGAACCTTTTACAGGCTTAAGCAAGTAAAAAACTGGTTTTCTTTGTGCAACAAGAGATCGCAGAGCTAACAGTATCAGAGTCCCGGTGAACCAGATAGTATTTACTAGAAATCTCAAAGTATTCAGTATTACTGTATATTTTAGAAATAGTCAGACCTGAATTAAGGCCAGATTAAAAGAAGAAGTAACTGTGCTCCTCTTATGAATAGGTGTGTCTCAGTGGATTGCAGGCTGAAACTGAGGGTGGTGGTCTTGAACCTCAAAGGGTAGCTCCAGTGAAGGGAGGTGAAGAGGGTGGGGTCTTGTCATTCAGACGCAAACAGGCAATTGCCCTTGTCCTCTCCACCATTAGCCGTGATGCCCAGGCTTTGACACCCTATGTAAGGGGCCTGTAAAGGCTGTTGGGGAGGTCACGTGACCCTTTCTCAGCCTCTTAGGTTCAGCTGCAGGCGCAGCCATGTGGTTGTCCAGCAACCATCAAATGAGTGCATCTGGAGGAGGTATGCATGATATGCATGCAGCTGCTCTAGCTGCCTTATTTGCCTTGCATGCTGATCAACACAATCACACTTATGCTAGGTACATCTGTTAATGGTTCCAAGAACTCTGTTGGACCTCACACATTTTTCTGACCATACATGAAATTTCTAGCTTGTAGTCAATTTGGACATTATTACAAAAAAACTCTGGTAGACCACACCAAGTGGTAGAGCGTGGTGTACAAAAAAATAACAAAAGCAAAAATAACACAGGCCTCAGGTAACTCACAACTTCAGCATAATACTATCTATCCACATACACATGAATAATGTGGAAGATCATAACACCCAACCTCAGTGACCTGTTCTGAAATTGTTATTGTGTAAAATGGAAACAATATAAAAGATTCGAGCAGCTAAATGCTTCCATTTGACAAGGCCAAACACTTACAGTGCCTGTACGATATTCATTCAATATTTGCTGCAAACATAGTTTAAACTTACTTTTCACAACGACATCAAAGATGAACATTAACAGTAGTGAGGAGCAAAGCTAGACTGGGAAACAAAAGACCCAAATGCACCGTGAATGAGTCTATCTAGCAAGTCCAGCAATCCTTAAAGGGTTTAAGGAGATTCTCCCTCCAATAACGTTTGTTTGGTTGTTCATTGAATTAGTTGAGGCCTGCTGAGCAATTAACATGGAAATATACCTCATCATTCAAAGAATGCTCTGATGTAATCGATCCCGGCAAATCTACCACTACATTGAAAGATCCTTAAATTGCATTAGCATTTTGCCTTAAGTCAGTTTATTCTGTACTCCATCAAATTTCACCAGCTTTTCTAGACCTGTGCTCCGAAAGCACTTTGTGAGATGCAATGGGCACAATTCTAGACAGTATCCTTAACATTATGACATTGAACGATTGATGACAGAGGTATGAGAAGGAATGTGAGTGCTAACTGTATATATTAACAATTTGTAAAATTATTTATTATTATTTATGTGTCATTTGTCATGGATCATACAACAAACTCTGTGCAAAGGAGTCAAGTAGACTGTTGAGGCTTGCTTGGAAGGAGTTTCCACGTACTTTGGAGAATTTTGAAAATATAATGCAAGGTCTGTTGCTTGCTTCTCCTCATTTGGCTTTTCTTTGCCTCAGAAACCACCTCTTGCTGTTGTAGGTACAGAGTTGCTAGGAAGGAAAGTCTCGATCTCAGGAATTGAGAGGATTGATGTCCAAGCGACTCTTTTCTTCAACTAAGATGAACATTTATTTATTTATAACTTTAGGAGGTTTATCTAGTTCTTAGTGTTGCCTGTGGTTACTTTAGAGCACTGTGCAGTTCGGAAGTTGAGAGACTGTTACTGTGGATTAATATGAGTCCAATCGTCTGCGGACCACAGCTCTGTGTCTGATATTCATCTTCACCACCATCAGCTCTGTGGTCTAAGGCTGGCCTGAACAACGTCAAGGCTTCTGAAGCACAGATAGTTGGGTTCCACCCTCTTTGTCAGGTTCAAAGAGGTCCACAACTTGAAATCAAAGGAATCTCACTCCATGTTTTAGGACCTTATTTACAGTTTGACAAATGGGACAAACGTGACAGATATCCGGCCTGCTGTATTACAAGTGCCATAGGCTAAAATGTACTTCTGATATGACAATCAAGACACCCACAATATTTGTGATGGAGTATCCTGTCGGTCAAACTCTATGTAGTCTTATTTAGTTTGTGGATGGGAAACTCTATCATAAACATGGCGGATGCTGCCTTATTACAGGTCGATTCTAGCCTACGGCACTTGTAATATTGCTTACGGAATAGTCGCCATGTGTTGACTGGTATGCCACCCACCAAGCTCTAAGTAAGGCCCTGGGTGTCTTGAAGGTTGATTGAGTGATCTATCACAATGTATTTAAATGGAGACTCTATATGGAGATATAATGAGTGAACGCGTTAGCTGACTTTTCTTCCAGTTCACCTTATGTGCTTTACAAAGATCTTTAAACAAAATAGATATTTTGCAAGAGTGCGATCCTCTAAACATTTCAAATTGCTTCGAAACAATCAGCACAAGTTCTAAATACCTTAGCTTAAAATGTTTCCTTTTAAATCCCTTTTACATTTTGGTCCAAAGGGTGCAGATGCAATTAGCTGCCGTGTCTCATTAAAAACGATTAGTCCCGTTGCTATGATTAAAGACGAGATAAAATAAATCCATATCAGCTTCGGATGAGGAAGTGGCTGTCACGTTTAATTCCCGTCATTAGAGTCTGCGCCATAAAAAAGGCTCGCGCGCATCCTGCTCAGCCAACCACAGGCATGTTCTTTTACTGGAGCGCATGTATCAGTTTGTAATGTTTCAGGGTGACTGAGGCCCTAATTAGCCCTGAATTGAGCTAGACTGAGCATATTTGTGGGTACAAAATTGGAGCAAAAGATTGTTCAATAATGTTTTCCAAGTACAACGGGCCGCCACAAAGGCTGGCATAATATTTCAGAAAGAAAAGGGATTATTTGTAATATTTCACTTGACCACATATTCAGCATTTAATTATTGTCTCTCATTTCATATAATGCAACTTGAATTAATTGCTGCCTTCGACTGGGCTCCAGGGAGGTGGGGAAGGGATATCAAAACGACCATGTGTCTCTTTAGTGTCCTCCCAAAGGATTCTGGGAGATGACTCTCATTGCAAAATGGTGCATGTGCTTGGGAACATTGATGTGCATGGGAACCGTTGGCATAGGAAACAACCCCAGGCAAATGAAGGTAAGCGATTGTAGGAGCTGCCATTTAAAGGAGTGCACATTTAGGCCTCTATTACGACCTCCCCTGTTTATACGATCCCAGCGGGAATACCTGGTTATGCAGAAACTGCCAGTGATGTGAAGTTTAACGCGCAAAGTAATTACCAGGTTCAATACATTTTGTACTTACAGATTCATTTTGGTATGCCAAAACTGCTGAAATTTTAAAACGGGAGAGGTAAATATTAGGATACATGGATTTTAAATAGGAAAACCCAATAATCTATTTGTTATTCACCATTTAGAAGGCATATCTTATCATTGTAGATACATCTCTTAAAAGTCCAGAAAACGTGGTATCATATGTAATTGGGTGAACTAAATATCGTATAACCCACATAGCTAATGCCTCTGTGTTGCAAATTTGCCTCAATGCTTCAAAGATACTTTTCTGCCACTGCTACAGCCCTAGAGCAAAACAGGTGCATTTTAAAGTTCTTCGCCGGAATTTCCACCTACACAACTCAAGTGACGTGCTCCCTGCTCTCCCACTTGAATTCACAAGTGGCAAGCCAACCTAGCGTTTTTACATAAGAATTAAAAGTCAATTTTTTACAGCTGAAACAGAAGGCAAACCAATATTTTACTCATTGATAGGAGATGGAAGTCATCAGAAAGTACTAACGCAAAGGATGCTCCAGAATTTTCCATATTTTAGGTGTTCATAAAAATTCCCAGGAGCGCCATGAAAACTATACTTGTTGCAGATTTCCATGAGTTCTCCCACTACCGTGCATACTGTGTGCAGAAATATCTAAGAGCATGTGAAACTTTTTTTCTGCACTGGGAAACTATTTTTTTAGTGGCGAGACACTGGGGGATTTTCACACACACTAGGTATACTATGGTGACTATTTTAATGAAAAACCTACGCGTGCAAGCTGAACAAGAAGACAATCTTTTACAGAAGAACATGGAGAAATCAAAGGATTATAAGCTTTTCTGATGTAACTACTGCCAACTAAAGTCAAACTAATGTTATGAAACTTATAGAAGAAACTGAATAGGAAATGGGACTACAATGGGGTCGCTAGGAAAGCTCTCCGTCCGACTCGGATCCGGAGTGCTTTCCGACCGACTCGTGCTCCGGGGCTCTGAGCGCACGAGTATGATGCGAACAAGCGCTGACCGACACGGGTCGCTCGGAGCCCCATTGAAGTCAATGGGAGCCTGTTGCACGGCGCGTACACAGGCTCCCATTGACGAAAGAGGTACGTTGCGCACAAGGGCGCCCCCTGTAGTGGGGACGCATCTATGCAACCCGCACCGTACAGGCATGTGTCCCCCCCTGTGATCGACTCGTAAGGCTACGGGTGAAGGGGGGTCCGGCGCGGACCCCCGAAGTCCGCTTCCCAGAGCGTTTACGTGTCGAAGGCTCCGACTCGATCCGGCTGTCCGAATCGTGCATCGTACTGGCTCGGTCGGAAATCGCCTCCATTGCACGGCACGGATTGCTTACGGTTGAGTCGTACGGAGCGGTTCAAAGCCGGAAACGATTCGGTCGGCGATTTCGCGTATCTCGCATCGTACTTGCTCGTCCGTACGGCTGTACGCGTCGGTTGGGAAACACGCGTATGGCTCGTGCTTTTTCCGGCTGGTTCGCTTTCGGAGCCCTTCCGAACGGGATCGGAATCGACCCCTATGTATTACGTTTCCTTATCGCCCAGAGCCCACCAGTGACCTTGGTATTCGGTCGGCCCCAACCTGGGCTTGTTGATCAAGAAACAATCAGTTGATGTATATGGAGCCAGTTGGCGTAAGCACAGCAATGCCAGAATGGAGTGCTATTGTTCAATACGTTTCTGGGAGTTTTCGGTAAGAGGACTACCTCCAGCACATCGTTCCACTTCTCCGATTATTCTGTTCATATGGGATTGTTTGAAAGTGGTGCAAATACTCATGTGGATGACAACTGCAGCCCGTCGGAACCGGTTGCGGGACTGATGAAGTGTTTTATCAGTTATTTTTGACTTTCATTTGCCCACATGTCTATTTTGGTGAACTGCGCAGTGCTGGGGGACTGGTCTCATGTGTATCTGCTGTTTTACTGTTACACGGCATTGAATAAGCCACGAGACGGAGCGCGCCTGTCCTTACCTTGTGCGTTGGGTCATGCGGTGGTGTTTCAACATGACTTGAAGCATCTCTCTGGCGCTCGACGTGTAGCGCACGCGCCTAGAGCCACTCGGCATGGCTCCCCTGTACGTGCCGCCATCATACTTCATACTGTGGTATTTACTATCCCTTGGGTTATAAGCTGGCATTTCACGTCTTGCCGGCGTGATTAAGCCAACTCATGGGTGTTTGAAGGTTTTTTTTTTTTAGTGTGCCATCCTTCCTACGTGGTATGGGTGAAGGGCAGCGATTAATCCAACTCATGGGTGTTTGAAGTTTTTCCACTCTTCCTTCGGAGTAAGAGTGAAGGACAGAGAGTAAGCCAAATTAGTGGTGTTTGTAGTTTTTGTTCCACCCTTCCTTCTGGGTAAGGGTGAGGAGCAGAGTTTATGCCATATATGACGTGTCAGTGAAGTGTTGTTCCACCCTTACTTTGGGTAGAAGGTGAAGGGCATTATTTAAGCCAAATGACTTCTGTTTGAAGTGTTGTTTCACCCTCACTATGTGTTAGGGTCAGGGGTAGTGTTAAGCCAAGGTGTTTCACCTTCCCAGTGGGTTTTTAATTGTTTTGGACGGTTCTCTACCGTACCTCCCTGCGTGCTGTCTTTTATGTTAGCCTGGCCAGCTGACATGTTTGTGGCATTAGGGGTCTGTTAGGGGAATTGTGGTGTGGTAGAGTGTATGTTGATGCTGGTTAGAAAGGGAGAAGATGAGTGTATTCTTATTTGTTCCAATGTAAAGAAGGGTGATGTGAGTGTATTCTTATTTGTTTCAATGTAAAGAAGGGTGATGTGAGTGTATTCTTATTTGTTACTATGTAAAGAAGGGTGATGTGAGTGTATTTTTATCATTTGGTTAAATGTATGTTCTTTATTTGCTGTGGCAATGTGCATGGTCCTTTCCAATTAATATGTTATGACATGTTGCTTATTAATTTTTGCATCATGTGTGTAATGTTTTCCACCTGTTATTTCCATGCACCTTACTACGTCTTGTTTGCTATAGTATAAACATGCATGCAAGAGCTTCATTTGTTATTCTATGTAAAGAAGGGAGATGTGTATACCTGCTGCTCAGCCAGTGTGACTGGGGTGTGGAATGTTGGTGTGTGTGATGCTGTGGAATGTTGGTTGAGTGAGTGAGTCAGTTGGAGAATGGGCTGAGCAGCAGGAAGGCTGCTCCTGGTGGGGCTCTTGATCTTAACATCTAACTTAATAAATCATCTTACATAACCTACCCTGGACTACAGGATGTCTTTCTATTACAACAATATACTTATGTTTTAGTTTGTTTGGGATAATATTACCTGATCACTATCAGGCTGCCTATCCACTTTTGGGTGTGAACTCCAATTTGAGCCCAAAATGTGATGTTGCAGGGTTTGCAAATCAAAGGTGTTTGCACACACCGGGGTGTGAACTCCAGTTTGCACCCAAAATGTGATGTTGCAGGGTTTGAAAATCAGAGATGTTTATACCCACCGTTTGAAGCTGATCAAATCATGTACTAATGGTTAGAGCAAACAAATGCTTGCGTGTGTTCAAATGAAGAACAACATGTGCCACTCCTGTAACTTAATGCAAATTATGCACATGTTAATTTACAAACTCCGCGCTTTGCAAATTAGCAGGTGCACAATTTGCATCCGATTTTACACGCCGATCATGATCAGATCCTAGTTGTACAAACTGGTGGCCAGATTTGCTGATTTTTCATGCAACGCAGTGCAGTAACCACATTTTCTGTGATGCGCCATGTTGTGCAAGGTGGAAAACACAGCGCTAAGTCATATTTACTAAGATTGGTCAGCCACTACTGTCGTGCCCTGCTATGGCACACAACCTGGCTGCCTTGCGTGATGCATAGCCTCACAACATGGCACAGGGGTGAATGTGCAATACTTTTCATAGTATTTGTAGCAGCAACATAGCCTTGAAGTACAAATTCCTATGTCTAGACAAATTCAGAAGGACCTCACACGTTGCCCTGCAGCAAACATTTAATGAGCTGTTTTTTTCGAAAGTGAACCCATTTCCCCTTATTTACACTTGGTTCTAGTAGGCTTTATTTTTCATGCAGAACCTGGTCCGATTACCTTAGATCAGGCTTTGCATCAAAATGTAAGGCACCAGATCCGGCTTTGCATTAAAATTTAAGGCACCAGGCTTCAGTTGCCTTCCAGTAAAGTTCTCTACCATCTAATTACAGGCCAATAAGCCTCATTGACTGTATTCAGAAAATCTTTGGACGTTGCCTCCTCTATAAAATACACAATTGGACTAAGGAGAGCAACATTCTAAGTTCATTTCAAGCAGGCTTTTGACCAAGGGTTTCAACAGGTCTTTCACTTTATACTGATCTACTGGAGAACTGTTTTGATTGGCAGAGGCAGCCTTTATGTCGCCTTTGTCGATTTAAAATCGGCCTTTGACCTGATCCCAGACCTAAACTCTGGAGTGTCCTAGCTGACTTAGGAATGCCTCTTATCTCTTCTCATCCGTTTGCATAAAGATAATCATGCACGTATACGTTGGGGAGGGGAACAGGCTCAGTAATGCAATGCAATTTTGCAGTGAGAAAAGCAGTGGCGGTGCATCCATTAGGGCGCTGGGGCATTGACCCACAAGCCGCCCGCGCCCGCAGCTCCCTCGGCAGCTCTGACTGAAGTAAACTGACAATGCATGTCAGTCAGCATGACGCCGGACCGCCCACCCCCTTCAGAGTCTGAAGGGGGTGGGCGGTCTGGCATCATGCTGACTGACATGCATTGTCAGGCCAGGGGGTGGCGCGGAGCACACAGCAGGCAGCAGCACAAGTGTGCATGCTGGGTTTAGGTCGGAGAATTTTTCTGACCAGTCCAGTCATGCGCACTAGTGTTGAGTCTGGCTGGCGGCTGCGCATTAGGAGAGCGAGGGTTGATCAACGCCGCAACCCTCGGTCTCCTAATGGGCAGGCGGGCGGCGAGTATCCCTGCTAAGCCAATCCTGGCGCTGCTGGAGCAGCGTCAGTATTGGCTGAGAGGGGTTGCCACTCCAGTGACGCGGCTGTTCCTGTAGAAGACGTTGAAGGCGCCAACGGGGGACCTCGGCCCAGGAACAGAGGCGGCGCTGACCCGGTCAGGTAAGTTTTCTTTACTTTTTATTTTATTTTATTTTAATCTACCCCGGCCCCCACCCCCGCGCGACCCCCCCGCGAGTATTGCGAGCCGCGACTGCACTTTACAAACCTTGGGGCCCCATTTAAACACAACGGTGCCTGCTGGACCATTACGGATCATGAGGGCATGTGCGCTTTAAAAGGCCAGTGGCCTTTTTAGGCCAGTAAAACAATGCTGTAACATGCACAGCACCTTACCGTTTGGAAGAAAGGAGACTGGTGTACTGGTTTTGTTTAGCTGGCAGGAAACTCGTATCGCCGAGGGCCAAGACTTCTCACATCAGAAAGCATACCACTGTACTTGTAGTACAAGACCCCAGACAGATATTGCCATGTATGCTCTGCAGAGATGCTCAATGCTATGCTTGGAGTCCTGGGGCAGTCAGTCTGTTATTATTGGGAAGTAGCGAGCAAGTATGGGTGTTCAGCACTGTGTCCAGGGCAACCAACATTATGGCGCTCCAGTTGGATAACCAGGTTACTGTGTTTAATAACTGACCCTCTAGTAGTCAAGTCATGCAGTTAATGATTAGTCCGATAGATGGCACGTCCCACATAGTGCACAGATACAGAGTAGACACACTAAAGCAGAGAAATGAATCCATAACACAGACCGGCGCCTATTGCAGAATTCGGTTTCAGTGCGCTAGTCACCGGCTTGAGTTCAGGGTGTTCAGCTCCAGCTTTCATCCGTGTAAAGTCGATGAGTGGAGTACCATGCCTCTAGCGTATCAGCTGCTATGCTGAAAGACGTGAAGAAGCAGGTTCAGAATAAGTTCGTCATATAGTTAAGAGCAAAGCAAACACGGGGCAGGGTTGTGACAAGTGGTGATTTGGGGAGCGCGAGAGGGGCGGGAGCGGGGGGGCTTGTGGTCTGCGGTTACCCTATGATAACTTGTGTTGTGTTGGAGTCCGCTGTTGCAGCGCGCAGCTTGTTGTGGTCATGGCGGTTATGCATGCCCCAAAGGACAGCAGTTATTGGGCACCGTAAACAACAACAAAGTGGCCTTTGCAACAGCAGGTGCAGTACAGAAGGGCCGGGGTGCGGGGGTGAGAGGGCGTGATATTGAAAGCTTCTGATTGGCTGCTGGAAATGGGGGCGCTGGCAGGAGAGGTTTCCAAGGCCAGGGAAGCTTGGATAAAAAGACACCCAGCAGCCCCCTCCTCAACACATCCGAACGAGGAGGGCGACAGAGTTTTATCATTAACACTTGCTGGGAAGCGCCAAGGTGCAGCAGGGGCAGATTGGCGAGACGGTGAGTGGATGGCAACTTTCAGTATCTCTGGAGCAAGAGGCTGTGGGCTCATGATAAAGTGTCTATGCAACTAAGATGTAATCCATCTAGGCCTGTATCAAAATGAGTGATCCTGGGCAAATTCGTTTATCGCAGTTTTATTTGTGGCGAAATTAATTCATAAGCGAAACTGAGAGCAAAGAGAAACGGGCAAATCTACAGTTGGATGAATTTCTTCTCTCTCCATAGATTCCCCATATTACCCTTTTCAGTTATTGTTCATTATGCTTGGAAACATGATTTATGTGTTACAAATCGTATTATTACTACTGATTATTCCTCATTTCTGTTTTTTTTATTGTACATGCACCTCTCATAAGAATATCGTTTTACAGTGTTATCATTGTTCTGGTAGCAGCTTGTGATAGCCTTGCCAGGAATAAGGAAAAACACGGCGCCTTTTGCTGCCCAAAAAGGGGTTGGAAGCACACTTTTCTGCTGGGGGTTGTACTCACTGAATGTGCTCTCTACTGCCTGGATTGGTGGGAAGCACACCTCTCTGCTGGGATTGTACTCACTGAAAGTGCTCTCTGTTGCCTGCTATAGACGAGTTTAGGCAGTCACTGGCAGCATTCTGCCTTGGTCTCTGAAAGTGCTCCAGATGAGCTGAGGTAGACACTGTTAGTGGTGGCCTTTGGCCAGTGAATGTACTTGCTGCTGCCTGCTCCCGAAGAGCTCGTGTAGACACTGACAGCATTGTTACTTGGTCACTGAGATTGCTCTATATAAGCTCAGGTGGGCAGTGGTGGGCATTGGACACTGAATGTGCTCTCTGTTGTCTACTCTAGACAAGCTTCAGTAGACACTGAGGGTTTTAGGTCTTGTTCTCTGAAAGTGCTCTTACCACCTACTCTAGGTGAGTTCAGGTGGACACTGTGGTATTAGTCACTGAATGTGCTCCCTGTTGCCTGCTGTAGAAAAGCTTAGGAAAGCACTAACATTGTTGTGCCTTGGTCACTGAAAGCGCTCTAGATAACCTCAGATGGACACTGGAAGTGGTGGGCATTGGTCACTGAATGTGTTCTTAGCGATCTGCTCGAGAAGAACTTTGGTAGGTACTCGGAGTGTTGTGCCTTGGTCACTGAAAGCTCAAGTGCTGCCTCCTGTAGATATGCTCAGGTGGACACTGGCAGTGGTAAGCATTGGTCACTGAATGTGCGCACTGCTGCCTGCTAGTGAAGAGCTCAGATAGACACTGACAGGGTTGTGCCTAGGTCACTGAAAGTGCTCTAGATACACTTAAATAGTCATTGGCAGTGGTGGGCATTAGTCACTGAAAACGCTCTAGATAACCTCAGATGGACACTGGAGGTGGTGGGCATTGGTCAATAAATGTACTTGCTGCTGCTTTCACCCGAAGAGCTTAGGTAACATCATTGTTCCTTGGGCACTATGAGCTCAGAATGTAATATTCTGTGCTGTAATTTTACCTGTAGCTGTACAGGGCTGCAAGATACCGGCAAAGTTAGGTTCCTGTTGTGTCATTCATGCATTTTTTTAGGAGCTGCAGTGTAGTTCAGTTCATCTTTGTGTGCTTGGGACTGTTGCTTGCCTTTAGAATACCTATAAGTGCCTGACTCTGCCGTCAATAGCAGTGCCCGACCTCTGATTTTTTAGAGATTTGGCTTTGCTATTCTAAGTGCCTTACATACAGTTACAGCTTTCAGCCCTACTCTTTCTCAAGGCACTTGACTCGGATTATCAGAGTGCCTGGAGGTTCTTCGGTTAGTAGCTTTGTGCATTAAAAGGTGCTTGTTTTTGGCCACTAGTTTGCTTTTGCATCGTTGTCTACCTGCTTATTATGCGTACATTGAGCCGCCTGACCGACTTTCAGAGTGCCTAGTGGTGCTTAACTTTACTCTCCTGAGTGCACTTGTACTTGTGTCTGTCTTCCAAAGTGTTGAAAGCTTCCTTCACTGTACCGAACACATGTACGCTTCACTGCCATTATTAGTGTTTTGAGGCGCCTGTGACTGAGTGCCAAAGGAGCTTACCTTTGTCATTATAACTGCTTAGAGGTGCTTGACTGTGCCTTTTAAGTACTTTGAGGCACTAGACTACATAGTGCATTCTAGCAGTAATTATATACATATATCTCACAATACTCCTTGAAGGTTCCAGACATGCCTACCTGAGGGTTCCTTATTAATGCTATCAATAGAGGCTTGGACCAGGAAGCAGGAAAAGCATACTATTCACAGCTATATGAGACTCCTAACTGGAATTTATTTCATGTTCCGTGGTTCTATCCAGTATGATTAAGAATAGTTGTGCTACTGCGGTACCAGTAAATTGTTGTTCATTTTAGTTCCATATTCCCAGAGCATTCTCATTATGTGTCAAACTTCTATAAGGTTTCTTAACTCCCACAACTCTAAACAGTAGTATTGACTGAGCTGTTCTTCACACCTTCTGGTTTGCTTGAAAATGCACCATTTGCCCACTCTTTTTTCAAAATTTTCTCGGGGGGAGAACCCCCTGAACCACTCGTAGGTGGTTCAGGCTGTCAGGCTCGCTCGCCGCAGTGAAGTACGACAATTGTTTTACGCCCCACCACTTTCAAATGTCACCAGCTGCCACTGGAGAAAAGGCACATTTCCAGAATAAAACAATTTTTGTGTTAGGCAGTAAATACCATGCAAGAATTAGTGTAGCTTTGCGCTGCCGTACAGCCTTATAAATCTGTGTCTGGTTTTGAAAAACCTTTGGGAAAGTTTGTGAATGCCCACAAAATTAGGACTAGATGTATGTTCACAACCTTCCCAATGTCATATACTCTAGGGTCGATTCTGATCTCGGCCGGTAGGGCACCGAATCGGATTCGGCTGAACCGGATCCGATTCGGAGCCCTTTTTCCCGACCGACTCGTACGTGCATCCGGGCGAACGAGTACGATGCGAGCGCGTGCGAATTCGCCGACCAACTCGTTCGCGGGTCCCGACCGCTCCGACCAACTCGCACGGATGCGCCTCGCACCGCGCAATGGAGACGTTCCCCGGCCGGGCAAGTACGATGCGCGCCGCGAGCAGTCCGACCGACCCGCGCCGTCCGGCTCGAAGAAGAAGTCGGAGCCGCACTTTGGGGGTCCGTGTCGGACCCCCCTGTACGCGTAGCCGCGCGAGTCGCACACAGGGGGGATCCATGGGTCCCCCCTACCTGTGCGTGTACGGCGCGAGTCACTTCGCCGCGTACACGCTGTAGGGTCGCCCTTGTTCACCTCGCACCCATTGAGTCAATGGGAGCCCGCGTACGCGTTGTACGACCGGCTCCCATTGACTTCAATGGGAGTCCGACCGACTCGAGTCCGATATCATACGTGCGCATCGTACTCGTTCGGTCGGGCTGCTAGGGTCCGATTTGGTCGGAAATCTCTCCTGGTCCGGCTCGGCCGGAGAGATTTCCGGCCCGAATCGGAATCGGCCCCTCTGTCTTTTTCTCTGTAATCATCCATTCTCCTTCTCTTTCCACAAATTTTAGCAAAAACGAACAATGCTGGCATGTGTTTTTTTGGTGCTGAAAATTATCATCCATTGTCCTTCTCTTTCCACCAATTTTAGCAAAAACGAACAATACTGGCATGTTTTTTTTGGTGCTGAAAATTCTTACCTGATTCTATGAATCATGTTCTGCCACTCACATCACTAGATGGCATTTTTATGCACCTAAGTTGAATTTAGCAGCTGACCTTGGATTTAGTTCTGACTTAACAGCTTATTGAACGGTTGGAATTCTCAAAGCAGAAAACGGGTATCACTTATTCGGGACAGAAGTTGATATGCAAGTAAACATTTCTTGCCTTTATTCATGTGAATGTTTGTGTATTTTATTTGAATGTGTATGGTCATGAACACTACCATGCCAACCACTTTCGTAAGCTGTTTTCTCATCACAATATGTATTTTACCTCAACAGTGACACCAGAGCAAAACAGTACCATTCAATCTTTTTAACAAATGTATTTATTTCTTCTCTTCTTTTAACAGATTCATATAACTGAGTTTCCTAACAAAAATGCCAAAAGCTAAAAAGTTCACGAGTAACTAGTTTTATAAATAAAGCTATTTCCCCATTTTTTTCTGACTATTCAAACTTGTAACATTCAGTCAGTACACTGCTTTCAAATAAATGAGAAAACTAGCAACATTAAGATCATTAGCAAACAATCCCCTGATAGTGGAAAGGGAACATTTTGGGGAGATCCATTAAATGCTAAATCAGGGCCTCTAGCTACCAAGTAGTGGCCCGATTACTAAGGGGGTCATTACGATGGCGTAACGATCGCAATGTAAAAAATACCTTTTGCGGCCACCGTGGTTGCAGACGCATTTTAATTTGACATGTGGGACCGCCGCCTTATAGGTGGGCGGTCCCCATCACCGGGACGATGGTGAACGGACTTCAGTCCATCCGCCATCGTAATGCCCCCTTAGGGGGTCATTACGATGACTGGTGGATGCACCTCTGCGATGCTGGCGGTGGGATAAAACGCTGTTTTCCGCCCACGAGGAACGGTGCACACGCCCGCCATATTACAATGGTCAAACACAGCCCATTGTCTGTCGGCTGCGGTGCGACGTGGACCGCCATCAAAACGCGCCCGCCACCGCGGCGGAGTCAACCAATCGAGAGCCACCGCCGTTTGGAATGACGTCCCTCCCGCCGTACAAATTAGGATGCGCCAAACAGAAAGGCACACCGCAGCGGAGAAACCGGCCAATCTGAGCAGGCGGAAGCACCACAGCGGAGCGCAAAATAGAATCCCGGAGCCGACCGCCATGGACCCGGCACTACACGTCTTCCCTGCGCTGTACATGATACACCTCCAGCAAGCCATGGACCGTGGCGGACGCCACCGCAGGTACGCGATCACACAACTCTGCACACAAACACAACCCACAACTCCATGGCTGATGTAAGGTCCCTGCCCCCACCAGACACCCTGTTGTGGACAGGAACACAACCACAGGTGTAGCCACACATGTCCTACCTGCCACTAGTGCACCCCTCCTCATCCAGGTCACCATGTCCGCGACCTTGAAAGTTTGTCCAGTTCACGTGACCGCAGCGCTGAATCCGCGTTAAAAATGCGCACAACGTAGTAGGCAGGCCAGCGCAAGGCATGGGCAGTGCACAAAGTGCAGAGGGCAACACCTCCACACTCCACACACTAGGCCCACCCACAACATGAAGGGACATGCCACGTGACCCTCCTGTGCACCCACACGCCCAATAACCAGCCAGGTGAACACACACACTGCACCACACAACAAACAACTAGAGAGACAGCCTCATCAGGTGTGGCTGCAGAGTAACACACAGCGTAGAAGCACAGGGCCAGGGGAACCCACACACCACAACAACACCACACTCATGGCAAGGAAACTGAGTCCAAGCACAAAATAAACACACACAGATAATGAACAAACACCCAGTTGGACACACAGCCTGCCAAGTCACACAGACATACCCCACACTGACACACAGCAACAAACACAGACCACATGCCAGCAGCAATGGAGGACAACAAATAGGAACCCCAAAGTGAGGTGCACACAAATGAAATGGCAAGGAGCTGAACACCAAGCATGTGTACATCACATGCAAGTGAAGGAACATACAACAACAACGCCAGCCCAACAAATCACACATGGCAGTCACAGTGAGTGAAGTCAAACCACAGTCACCTCACTGCAACAACTCAGGGAGACAGCAAGGCAACCCATGTATAGGCACAGGGATGAAAGGAAGGGTATGAAGTCTAACACTGATCAGCCACACATCTGTATCCAAATACATCACAGGAGTATGTCAGCAGCACAACACACAGGGCCCATTGCAACACTCCATGACTGTCAAACACTCATATGAACCTTCACACAACCCCCACACCCATCACACCTGCAGCACACAACACCAGTGACAAACACACAGAAGCTTGCCAATAATGTCCAGTCAATACACTGACAAGCAAACACACCCCCTGGGGGGTATCCACAAACATCACACACACACAGGGATGGCAGAACCACTGTACGCACAAAAACAACAGTCAAACACAGAACACAATCAAAACACACACACAGAACAACTACAATAACAGACAAGACCTGTGCAGTTAAACAGTGGAAATTCAATGGGAGCACAGACACAACAGGAGTACACAACCTCATTAGTCAGGAAAAATGCACAGACAACATACCACAACACATATAAGAAGTGCATCCACACAAAACAATAATGGAGACAAACAGGGAGAAATGGGCCTACAATGACACACAGACAGACATACCACACCACCCATCAACTCAAAATGGTGTCATAGTGTACCACATGCCTCCACATGCACAAGAATGACAGGAGACACATCAAATATGAGAGGAGAAAACACCAAGGATGCACATAAAACAAGTACGGGAACTACAATTGACCTCAGTTCATGTGACAGACACACAAGTAAGGCACACCACAATGGCAACACATATCTGAATCAAACACAACAACAAAACACACACACTGACAGGCAAATAGAACACCACACACAGAGCATCTGTCAACTGCTTGAGACAACACAACACAAACACTGCACACAGCCACATCAGACACAACACATGCACATGCAAAGATACCAATATGCTACAACAGCTAAACATCAGGGGGTGCACACCTGGCAAGGACAAGGCAACATACACTCACAGCACTCCATGCACACCAAGCAGTGTGTGCACAACACACATACCAGCCACAAAAAGAGATGAGTGACACACCATGAACACACACAACAACAATCTAAACATCACACAGACAACAACACACCCAGGAAGTTAAACAGTCCACAGCAAACACACCTACATCAAAGCCAACACACACAGATGCACAAGTCTGGGACACCAAAGTTGGAACAACATGATCCGAGTAAACAAAACATTGGCAATGTTGAAGTGGCATATAGAGCATGTGTCACAGTAAACCATACCCACACAGTAACCCTTTATTTAGCAAGAACACTGAGAAGGCAGACAACAGGAGTAATTTACTTTTTTATTCACATTTTACACAGTTATGCAGCTAAATTTAAACAAGAGCAAGGCCAGTGGCCAGTCAAAAGTGCAGATGAGGTACATGAGATCCTGCACAGGCAAGGGGCAAACAGCAGTGAACAGCAAGGCCAGTAACCAGGACACAGTGCAGGTGAGGTACATGAGAAGCTGCACAGACAAGGGGCAAACAGCAGTGAACAGCAAGGCCAGTGACCAGTCCAAAGTGCAGGTGAGGTACATGAGAAGCTGCACAGGCAAGGGGCAAACAGCAGTGAACAGCAAGGCCAGTGACCAGTCCAAAGTGCAGGTTAGGTACATGAGAAGCTGCACAGGCAAGTCTAGAACAACAGTCACCAACAAGGCCAAGGGCCAGTAAAAAGTGCAGAGTGAGTACATGATATCCAGCACTGGGAATGGGTGGTACTGTACCCTGCCATGGTCAGCAACACACTCAGGGTGTCAAAAATGGGCAGTCCATGGCACCACTGTGGGAGAGACATGTGTGTGAGGGCGACTAACACTCAGACCTGGCTGGCAGTATGACAGGGAGGTGGCTGTCTGTCGGGGCCAGTTGGGGTACTGGCTCGGGGAGAGAGAGGCCCAGCTGGGGTAGAGCCATCATTGGTCTGGGAAGCCTGAGGGCTGCTAGGTCCAGGTGTGGTAGAGCCATCAGTGGTTTGGGAAGCCTGAGGGCTGCTAGGACCAGGTGGGGTGGTGGCACGTGGAGGTGGACTCATGCCTGCATGAGACCCAGTGTGTGTGGGAGAATCTGGAGGGGTGTCCTTCCGCTTCTTGGGGATTTGATATGGCTTCCCTGTCCTGGGATTAATGCTAAGTGGGGTGTATACAACAGGCACACTCATCACAAAAGCAGGATCATGTGCAGATGCTGGTCCTCCCTCTGGGGACGTGCTGGATCCTGCGGGACGCTTGGCCCCGGATTGCCTCTGCCCCTGCATCACCTGTTTACCAGGTGTACCCCCTACAGTGGCCTCCTTCCCCTGCTTCACAGGGCTCTGGATGGGAGTTGATGTTGTGGGTGAACTTGCCTTGGAGCTCTTCTTAAGTGTACTCTTAGCAGGCACCTGTTTGTCACTGGGCACGGAAACTGTGTGCTTGTCTATGCGAGACACTTTTGGGACAGGTGACTCCTTGGCTGGGGATGCCTCTGAGGCATGTGAGCCTGAGGCCTGCTTCTTGCCATCCTTGCCCTGGGTGTGGCCTGAAGGGCTTTTGCCTCTGCGCTCTGGTGTGGGTTTACCTTTCTGTGGGGATGGTGTCTGGGCCCTGGACTGCTTGGGCTGCTGCTGCCGTGTGCTGCGTGTGCTGTATCTTTCCCTTCTGTGGTCACTATCATCAGATGTGGCCACTGGCAGGGTGGTGGGCCTAGGGACTGGAGCAGGACTATGGGATTGGACAAGTTGAATGACTGCTGTCACTGCAGAGGATAGAGACTGTACAGTCCAGTGTAGCCCACCCACGCCGGAATGAACGCCCTCCATGTAAGCCACCACCTGTGCCAATTTTTTGTCATGGTCCAGGAATGCATTGAGGAGAGCTGTCTGACCCACACACAGCTGGCGCAAAAGGTCCACAGACTCAGCACTGATGGCAGCAGGGGGGACAGGGGCAGGGGCAGCGGTGCCTGGGATGAAGGACACTCTTCCCTTTTTTGTGGTGTGAACACGGGCAGCAACAGTGGGAGTAGCAGGGAGGGAGGGCACTGAACGCTGTGTGCTGGACGATGAGGCAGAGTCCCCGTTTCCTGTGGCCGAAATCATAGATGCGTCACCGCTATCGTTAGATGACGTAGAGGTCTGCGTCTCTGGCTGTGAGTCCTCTAGAAGACTACGGTCCCCCTCTGATGCGCTGGTGACATCCGTGTCACTATGCTGGTGTGCAGCAGTTGTGCTTGATGCCTCACCACTGGTGTCCGTCCCCTGTCCTTCCGGGCCCATGTGAGATGCTGCATGAGAGAGAGAGAGGTAGGATCAGTACATTGGCATCAAGATTACAAATCTCTGCAAGGAAAGCATCATTAATGATGAACAATCATCCATGTTGGACAACCCCATGTGCAGTAACATTGTGCAACCTCAATCCAAACATCGAAATTACCGTGGCATAATGCTAACTTGACATAATTCACCCATGTGATGAACACACAGCCAATTAGCCTGTTGGTGGCTCCATCGAACCAGACACACATATCCCTCTGTGCACACCTAGGGCCCTGAGGGGGTAAAAGATTCTACTCACAACATGTTGCCACTGTCACATCTTGAGCCAGCAGAAGTGTCCAACACAGAGACAGACTCCAACATATACGCCCACAATGGCCATGATCACATGCCATCCACCATGTCGTATCTTGGGGCACAACTACAGTTGCACATTGGAGTCAGATGTGTAGTCAGCACAAATCTGACGTCAAGCAATGCACACATTGATGATGGCACACTCACATTATGCACTCTGCCGGACCCTGACATGGGATGTCCGTGACTACCCCAATGAAGATGATACCAGAAGGCCACAACTACAAATGTGAAGTCAAGGGCCATTACACCAATGACATGGGAAGGTACATGTAGGGTAAATGCATGACAACTGCACCCAACACTGCGGCCACTTACACGCCATTGCATCACACTAGCAACATCACAGCCCTGCACTGGCCCAGGCTTGGAGCACATGCAGCCAAACAACACCCAAAGTCACACTCACAGAATACTCACCACCAGCTTGCTGCTGATGCCCCTTCAGACGTGCATCCAGTTCAGGCTGCGTCACAGCTAAAATGCGTGCCATTAGTGGTGTCATGCTGCGCCGCGCTAAGCTGCCGGCCCAAGGGATCAGCCCCAGTGTCATCTCGGCCACGTTCCTGCTCAGCCGGCAGATGTCATCCCACCTCTTGTGACAGTGGGAGCGCCGTCGGTTGGAGACACCCAGAGCACGCACCTTGCATGCAATGGCCCTCCACACGGCCTTGCGCTGGTTGACTTTGAGCTGCAGTCATGGGCGACAAGAGGGTGCAATAATCAGTGTAACCTACCACCATTTCCCAGGGCAGGAGCATGACACTAACTCATCCCAACTTCAGCCACAACTTTAGCAGAGACAATAAATCTGAGACATTCAAACATCATCATGTGGGAAACACACATTGATGCATGCAGGTATGAGGGTGGACACAGTACATGCCCATCTCATTGCCATGCAGGATGCCAGCAGAGAGCGAAATGTGTATGCTGACCACACCTACTGCAAAGTTTTGTGAATACCAAGACATGCAGGACATTACTACATATGTTACTGTGAATACTCACTGTGCCCAACACTGCGCAGCCCTCAAAGCACTTGCCCTTAAACTGCCACACTGTGTCATGGAGGTCACATTGAGGGACATGACCTCACAAACGCAAATACTCATCACAAGGCCTGTTGTGTGCAATCTACATGTCTGTAATGGCTCATTGATGGAGAGTCAAGAGGAAAAGCACAGATTTGACACTCTGTACATTCAGTGTTGTGTCACTGTCAGATTGTGCGGTGAATGTGCAGGCCAGTTGGGGTCACACAGAGGTCCAACGTGGGGCATCTGGTATTTTGAATGGAGGGACTATTTGGAAACACAAACAGTGCCAACACATGCGAGTATGTGCACATGCTGGTGGTGATGGAAGGGTCTCGGCACAATAATGTTGAAATGTACAGTGTCATAGGTGAATGACCAACAAGAGTGTCACCCTGGGGGATTGAGGTCCTGAGCATAGTGCAGAACTAGAGATGAGGCACATATTGAGTCAGAAACAATTCCCTCACTACCCTCTGGACAACAACCCTAGCTAAGGCCACAGATGGGCCTGTGAAGGACATCAGGGACACACACAGACATTCAGACTGGCAATCACTGTCCTGACTCCTAAATTGAAAAGTTGCAGCCTCACTATATGTCTGACAAGACATTACATTTCCCTCACATCTGGATGTGCAGGCAGGGAAATGTGTTGAATTGGCTAAACACACCTTCCCCCTGGAAACAGCATGCTAGGCAAAGCATGACCCAACCCCACACTTTCACGCACATACTGCAGCAGATCAACTTCATGTGTGCCCCCCTGCACTCTCACTCACACTCTGAGATACTTACCATGACATTTGGTGCACCATATAGCCTTGGATACTGGGTGAGCACCTTGTCCACCAGGACCTCCAGCTCCTCGGTGGTGAAGGGAGTGGCACGGATCTTCTCAGTCCTTGCCATCACTGTGGCAGGAGACAGCAGCAGCCGCAGTTGGTGGTGAGGGGTCTCAGGCAGCAGTCCCTGGAGGCAGCAGCAGGTGAGGGGTCTCAGGCAGCAGTCCCTGGAGGCAGCAGCAGGTGAGGGGTCTCAGGCAGCAGTCCCTGGAGGCAGCAGCAGGTACAGGGTCTCAGGCAGCAGTCCCTGGAGGCAGCAGCAGGTGAGCGGTCTCAGGCAGCAGTCCCTGGAGGCAGCAGCAGGTGAGGGGTCTCAGGCAGCAGGCTCAGTGAGCTGTGGAAATGTGTGGCTCTCTCACACACATATATAGCCCCCAGGGCTCGTTTCTGTGGTTCTAAGCTGCTGCAATTGGTGTTCCAGGTCTGCCTCATTCAAATACATCCAATGACCGGCACCGCGGTGGCGGAGCACGCCTACCGCGATTTTCAAACTTGCATCAGGCTACCGCGATTGCGATTCCCATTGGCTGGAAGGGCATGGTCCATGGCGGTGACACACCGCAGGGGACAGGCGTGCGGTACCGCGGTGGTGCATCTTTCAAGTGCATCCAATGACCGGCCCCGCGGTGGTGGAGCACGCCTACCGCGATTTTCAAACTTGCATAAGGCTACCGCGATTGCGTTTCCCATTGGCTGGAAGGGCATGGTCCATGGCGGTGACACACCGCAGGGGACAGGGGTGCGGTACCGCGGTGGTGCATCTTTCAAGTGCATCCAATGACCGGCCCCGTGGTGACGGAGCACGCCTACCGCAATTTTCAAACTTGCATCAGGCTACTGCGATTGCGCTTCCCATTGGCTGTCAATGCATGGTCCATGGCGGTGACACACCGCTGGTGCCAGGCGGTAGCTACCGTTATTCCGGGCACATGCATTGCTATGAGTGACCGGGATCTGGGTGTTGGAGCATGCCAACCACCATCAGCCATGTGTATATGCCTATCAATCCCGCTATGGTGTCTTGGGCCATGGCGGTGACACACCACTGGTGCCAGGCGGTAGCTACGGCGAGGGTGCAGCATGACATTGTTGACTATGGGCGTGATAGTGTTGTCTGAGCACGTTTAAGGCACCAATGGACACATCGTGCTGTGTCAATGTCATATCTCATATCTGTACTTCAAACAGTGGTCACTTACAAAATATCATGGCACTTGATGTAATTTAAATGGGCTATAGTCAGTAATGACAGCCTTAACTTCATATCTAACACCAAATGCCACACTGAAAGAACTAATGGGGCACATTACTTCGACACAATTTCATATCTGAGCCCACATCTACACACAATGTTCATATCTGTCAACAAAATTTAGCCCCAATTTCATATATGTCACCAAAAACTTACCCCCAATTTCATATCTGATCCCAATATTTACACACATATCCATATCTCACACAATATGTCACAATACATTACATGATTGTACATACATTTCAGCATTATTTTCATTACTCACCACATATGTCACACTGTTGTCTGGTTGGTATCACCTATTACAGCCTTCATGTAATGTTATTGTTCACAGTAGCAAATCCAACAGTATATGTCCACATGGACATGTGTGTGCTCTACATACTCAAGGATGTTAATTACATCACCGGCACACTTGGCATTCTGTACATCCTTATTATTTTTAACTTGTATCTATGCCTTTGGGTATGTTTTGTCTCCATATCTGCCAAATGTTATCACCATTACTTGTTTCATTGTGTCTGGTATGTGCTCATGTTGTTCGGCCTGTCATATGTGATTTTGTTACATGTATATTTCCACAGTTGTGAGTATGTTGATTGTGGATTTGATGTGTGTGGTGTGTTACGTTGGTACTCACCAAGGACAGGTGCATTAAGCTTGTTCACATAAAGATTGTTGCCTTGGATGATGGACTGTGGCCAAAAGTGGTGATGGTGCTCACTGACTGGTAATTTTGATATGGCATCTGTGAACAGTAGACGGTGTGCCACAATTGGCTGCACATTGATGTAATGCGTGTGCTTTCATTTGCAGTAATTGTGTGCAGTTTTGGCAGGGTGCACAAGTAGGACACGTGTGCGGTGATTTTAAACCAACACGAGTGGATAAGCCTGCTATGGCGTAGTAGCCTTTCTGTGGCACAAGCTGTTCCTGCGCAGTGTGGGTGAACTGATGGTGCTGTTGAATCAAGCTAATGATGGCATCCAAGACAGGTGAGATATACCTTGATAGGGCTGGCTGTGACACTCATCCAACTCTAACTTTTGTTGTTTTGAAGGTACCAGAGGCCAACAAGTGATGCACAGCCAGCATCTTTGTCTGTAGAGGGATGTTGATAGTCCGCTGTGTTGGTCCTGACAGCCTGTGGGGAATATGGCTCAGGATGCTTTTGATGTTTGTCCTTTAGTACCTGTGTTGTGCAATGACATCCGCTGGTGTTATGTGTATGAGGCTGTTGTGTGTTTTTGTTATGTACTCAGTATATTCATGCGCTGACTTGTAGGTATACTGGTGTGGGTTTGTCCTGGTGGTGTTGTAGGTTGTTTTTGTGGCACTGTTGTGTCTCCAAGCAGCTGGATGATTAGCTCCATGGCAACTGTTGTACTTCAGTTGTGTGTTTGGGCAGTGCTGCCTTCATACTGCATGTCATAGTGCAACTTAAGTGCAGATTAACGTTTGTCTACAGTCCTTTTGGATCGCGTACCTTATCCACTTTTTGTGTGCCACATTGACAATCTGTCTGCTTGTTGATGATATTGTACAGTGGTGTCATTGTGTCTTGATCCACGGCGACACAGAATCTGCATATGCTTTTCATTATTTGTCATTGACTGACTTTGAATTGTGAGTACCAGCATGTATGGCATGTCTACTGATGACAGTGGATATTAGCACAGGCTTGTGAATATGTATGTGAGTGTCTCTAAAATTGTGTGGATTTGAAGTGGCTCAAATTCAATGATGAGTCCTTCAGAACTCGGCAGATTGTGTTGTTAATGTGTCCCCTGTCATGATTGCACAAGAATGTGTGGCAGGTACAGCAGCCACTTGGAAGCCAGCAGTGTTTCTGTTTCACACATGTCCTGTATAATATACTGTCCGGGCTGTTTACACAAGAGTTTGAAATGTGACTATTAGCATTCACAGAGACAGTTTCCATGTTGGTTGTTCTCACTGTGCGAATACTGAACAAGTGTACAACAATGTTTTCTCAAGGTGTCACTACATTTGACTTGCACTGTATGCTGCATTGTGATGCCAGTTAATGTTTGCGTTGTGTCAATTAAAAGCTAAGGATTTGTGCACATCTCATGTTCTGTTGCAATGACGTGTCCCCTTTCATCTCACCTAGGAGGCGACCTAATGTGTATCATCCAGTCACCCTGCTGGCTAACATTGAGGATGTTGACATCATACGCAGATTCCGTCTGGACCGCACAAACATCCAAGACCTGTGTGCCATGTTAGAGCCACACCTGCGGGCTGGCAGGACATACCCAACAGCATTAATAACTGAATCTAAGGTGATGGCGGCACTGCATTTCCTGGCTAGTGGGTCATTCCAGGAGACAGTGGGCATTGCAGGGGGAATGTCTCAGCCCACCTTCAGCATGGTGCTACGGGATTTCCTGTCGGCCATGATGCAATACAAAGACCGATACATAGGTTTTCCAAGGAGGGCGGCTTTGGCGGCTGTGAAGGCGGATTTTTATGCCCTTGGTCACATCCCTAATGTTGTAGGTGCTATTGACTGCACACATGTTGGCCTGGTTCCACCACAGGCACAGGAACACATATATAGGAATCGTAAACATTCACATTCCATCAATGTGCAGGTGGTGTGCCAGGCCGAAATGATCATATTGCATGTCTGTGCCAAGTTTCCCGGCTCTGCACATGATTCCTACATCCTGCGCAACAGCATTGTGCCCCAGCTGATGGCCAATCTACTTCCGGAGCGGGCATGGATTGTGGGTGAGTGGGCAGAGTCAAGTTGTGTGCTGTGTGTGCCATGCTGTCCTCTGCCACAGTTGTATCACTTAATCTGTATGTGTTTTTCACACCTAGGTGACTCTGCATATCCCAACAGACCTTGGTTGCTGAGCCCACTACGCAATCCTAGGACACCGTCTGAAGTCCGCTACAACAATGCCCATGGGAGAACACGTCGGGTGGTGGAGCGAACCTTTGGTCTCCTAAAATCGAGATTTTGCAGCCTGGACAGGACCGGAGGGGCACTCATGTACTCACCCAAAAAGGTGTGTCAGATAGTGGTAGCATGCTGCATGCTGCACAACCTGGCCTTATGGAAAGGAATCCCCCTGATCCTGGATGATGATGACCAGCCGAGGCCCCCACCTGCGATCCCACAAATGTCCAGTGACGAGGATAGTGGAGAGGAGGAAGGTGTCGACCAGCGTCAGCAGCTCATCAACCGCTACTTCACTTGAAGGTGAGTGACAATGTACAACTGGTCCATTGTCTGTTGATGTAGTTGTTTGCGTAAAGGTCTATGTGATCTTTGTGACTGTATCCTGTTGTTGACTCACTGCGGGCTGCCTATGTGTTGGGTACAGGGTAGTTTGGCACAGCTACAGGATGTCTATGTTGGTACTGTTGCACATTGTAATGTGTGCATATTGGAGTACATTGAGGACATGTGTTGTGTGATGGCTGTGATGCCACCACCTGACTAGTGACTTTTGTTCTGTTGTGTTTTGCTAGGTCCCTTCTGCCTCTCCTTGCCTACAGAAAATCCATGCTCCTGTGACATTGTAACCATGGTAAACATTGCACATACTGTGATAAACATGGAGCAGACACAACTACATTGGTGCGTTATTGTTGTTTATTTACAATGGGTATATGTGAGAGGGAAGTGGATATTTACATGAGTGTGAATGTTGAATCAATGAGTCGACAGTGATGGTAGATGAGACAATCGAGTAGGCACCACATTGATGTGGTGACACAGTCCAACAGACGGATGCCATTACCATGGCAGTGTGGGTAAGGACAGTGTACAGAGTCAATGGCAGGGTGAAGAGTGTTGTCATCATGGCTGGCTCTTTGACTGGTGTTTGGCAGGTGCTTTGCCACGGGAGAGTCCCAAGTTTTTCTTTGGACGGCCCCTTCTTCTTTTGGCAGGGGGGGCATCGTCTGCTAGACCAGTGGGGTCTGAGGAGTCACCCCTCTCCCTGCCCACAGGGGTGGATGATGAACTGTCATCCTGCGTGGCAACGGGGGGAGGTGGAGGTGTGGTATGTGGCACTGGCCTGTCCCTTTGTGCCACCACTAACTGGCCCATGAGGTCCACGATTTATCCCATACGGTTATCCATGGACCTCAGCAGACGTTGGAGCTCCAGGGCATCTTCGTGGACCTGGCCCATTTGTGCCTGTGTGTGTTCATAGGCACCAACAACTCTGGTGATGTTAGCCAGGGCTTCGGTCACACTGTCCTGTGGTGTTGGAGTCTCACTTGTCCTCCCACCTGCCCTGCTATCACTGACCTGTTGCCTCACCACTCTAGGCACACGCCTACTCTCCCTGCCCTCCGTAGTTGATGGTGTGGGCTGGGCATCCGCTGGGGCAGGGCGAGTGTTGCAGGCAGCAGTGGTAGTGGTGGTGGTGGTGGCGGCACAGGTCGTTCCAGCAGGGGTCAGCGTTGATGTTGTTGCTGATGGTGGGGGGGCAGTGGGGTCATGTGACCGGTTGCGCCCTGGTACACCAGATGGGCCGGCTTGGAGCTCCTCATCCAAAGAATCCAGGGACTCAGCATCAGAGAGTCCATGTTCCAGGGGAGGAGACTGGCTCTGCAGGTTGAGGTTGTCGTCCTCTGCAGTCAGTTGTTGGTCACCTGTGGAACAGAGGGTACATAGTCATTGACTTACACCCATCAGGCTTGCTGTGTTTGATGTCTCTAATTTACATGTTATGCAACACACAGTTACGTATTTCCTAATTTGTATGTGTTAGACTTGGCATCTTTTGGCGTGTTTCCCCTGACTTTTTGCTTTCTGACCTCCCGGTTTTGACTCTGTTTTTGCTGGTGTGATGATTCTGCGCACTTTCCTCACTGCGGTCCAGTGGGAAAGTGCAAGTGCTCCTGTATAAAATGTGTTATGGATTGGTGTTTCCATGATTGGCCTATTTGGTTTATGTGTCAGTCCCTTGTAAAGTGCACTACGAGTGCCAGGGCCTATAGACCAAATGCTGTTGGTGGGCTGCAGCACTGGATTGTGCCACCCACGCAAACAGCCCGTAAAGTGTAACTCGGGCCTGCCATCGCAGAGCCTGTGCGCAGCCTGGGGCTGCCATGTCGACTTGGCAAGTGCACACACTTGCAAGTCCCTAAACCTTCCCTTTGCTGCATGTTAGTCACCCCTAAGGTAGGCCCAAGGTACCCCTGTGGGCAGGGTGCGTTGTATGCGAAAGGTAGGACATGCCCGGGTGTGTGCGGCATGTCCTGATAGTGAATTACAGCCTAGTTCGTTTTTCACTATTGCAAGGCTACCTGTTCCCCTAGGCCAGAACGGGCGGTTTTGATTATTACAGTATATAATCCTAACTGACCCCGGGAACATGGTAGAAATTCAAGTTTAGTATGCCTGGACTCAGAATGATAAAATGCAGCTTTTAGTGAAGTTGGTTTTAACATTCTGTGTTTGAAAATACCGCTTTTAGAAAGTGGGTATTTTCTTGTCTAACCATCCAAGCCTGCCTCTGCGAGGTTGTGTATTCCTTGTCTGGAGTGTGAGTGACAGGGGCTGGGGGATGCTAGGAGACAGGGTGAGTCAGCGCAGGGCTGAATAGCCAGATCGACCTGTAGATGGGTGGGAGGGGTCGCACCTGGGCCCTGAATAGGACAGTGCCTTCCCTCCACAATGCTGGCTCCACCTCCTGTGGTGCGTCTGATGTCCCTGGCCTACTCACTGAAAGAAGGGACGGAGACTTGTCAACAAAGTGCTCCAGAACTGGTTTGGACTAGGCAAAGGCCTCTCTGCCTTCAGAGAACAAAGGAATTTGGGATATAAATATTGGGGCCCTGACCCCATGAATTTAGATCTCGCTGGAATCAAGGAACCTGCCAAGACGAAGAGCTGGAAGAGCTGCCAGGAGGAGTACTGCCCCTTTGCTGTGTTGTTGCTTTGTTGGGTTGGCCTGCAGTTGCTGCTTCTGTCTTGGGCAGTGAAAGGACTGGACTGAACTTTCTACAATCTTGTGCTGAGTATCTCCAAGGGCCAGGAACCGAGCTGGCCTCCTGTTAAGAAGTCTCAGGGACTACAAAGACTTCACAAGCCTCTGGGTACCGCCTCTGGAACGCTGTTTCAGTCGCCACAGAGGAAGGGAACTGCAACCGACTCCGTCAACCGAATCCATCCCTGGCCGGTGACCTGTTTGCAGCGCAGACCGCATCGCCCCGCTTCGCATCGCAACCCTGGTCTCACCGTGGGCGACGTCCGACGCCGCCAACATCGAGCCGCTGCTTGCACCGTGACCTGTGGGCACCGCAGTTCGCATTGCATCGCTTCACTGGGCCAGCCGGACCAGACCGACACTGTCGCTGCAACTGGCTCAAGAGTCGGGACCGCACCGCATTTGGGGCACCGCTCGCACGTCTGCGACGCACCGCTCCGACTCGCACCGCTGTCCGACGCCAGCTCCCGCACTCCGGCTAGGTCGCCTGCATCGCAACCTGTCAGCACCGCATCGAGCATCGTCTCGCCCTGCATCGCGCGCCTTGGACTCACCGACTCCGTCTGCACGACGCTCATCAAGCCGCTGCCTGCACCGCATCGAGGGACACCGCACCTTGCATCGCTCCGTCTTGCACCGCAACCGCGACGAACGCCGACCGGCTCGTACACTCGGTACCAGCCACAACGAGAAAAGGTACTGTGACCGAGTCTGTTCACGACTCTGCTGGCCCGTATCGACGCGGTCGGCTGGAACTGTTAGACTCTGTGGTTTTCAGCATCACGGTAGGCTCGGACGGAGCTACCGACTCGTACGAACTTTGCTTTTGTGCTATTCCTGCAAAGAAGAAGTTAACGTATCAAGTATTCATTCGTAAAGTATAGTATTGTGGATTTTTGTCGTAATTGGTCTTGTCTTGAGTATATAAAATATTGGTTATTTTTCTAAACTGGTGTGGTGTCCGTTTGTAGTGCTTACACTGTATTACTGTTGGTTATGTGCAAATGCTTTACACACTGCCTCTGAATTAAGCCTGACTGCTCGTGCCAAGCTACCACGAGGGTGAGCAGGGGTTACTTCACGAGTGTAACAACCCTTACCCTGACTAGGAAGAAGGGTCCCTACTTGGACAAAGGTGCAAGCCCTTGCCAACTAGAGATCCCATTTCTAACATTGGTTGTCAGCGGTGAGGATAGGACTTGCGTTTGCACTTGACTTACAGTGATTGGTGTGCACTACTACCATATCGCAGACCATTACGTACCACATACTGGTTCTTTTTCTTTTGGCCTATTTTTGATCTTGCCAGTTTTCAACTCACGACTTTTGTCATGCCTGAATCAATTGCATCATCCGTTGCATCTCTGGAAGTTATCTTTGAAGAGGACAGGTTGGAATCCTACGCCGTAAAGGAGTTACGAGCGATTTGTAAAAACCTGAAAGTCCAAATTAAAGGCCTCACAAGGAAGGAGGAGCTACAGAAGGCGCTGAGGGCCTGGGTAGCAGCCAGACATGCCAATGGGCAGCCTGGTGATCTCAGTGAGGAGGTGGAGGAGCCTATTTCCAGGGTGGATGTGCTTTTGGGGAGGGGGGAACCCGCCAGGTCAGGCAGCAGCAGTCTGTCCCCAGAGGAGCTGGAGGACAGGCGGGAGGCAAGGCAGTTTGAGCTGCAGAAGCTCACCCTGGAGAGTGAGCGGGAGGAGAAGAGATTGGCCATAGAGGAGAGGAAGATGCTCTTAGAGCATGAGAGAGAACTGAAGGAGCTAGAACTTAGGAGTAAGTCAGGCTCAGATGGTGGCAGCAATTCGTCCAGAAAGGCAGACAGGATTGTGCACATTCCCAAGAATGTAGGCAAGGAGTTCAAGAAGGGGGATGACATACAAAGGTAGTTTCAGGGTTATGAGGCAGCCATACACATGAATGGGGTCCCTGAGGAGAATTGGGGAGCAGGATTGTGGCCACTTTTCCCGGAAGAAGCAAGGGATGCTCTGATAGCTTTGGGTAAGGGGTATCACCTCACCTATGCTGACATGAAGGATGCCCTTCTCACGAAGTATGGTCTTACTCCTGAAAAGTACAGGGATCAGTTCAGGTCCAGTAAGAAGTCTGATGCCAACACTTGGTTGGAATGTGTGGATGTGTTCTGCAGGTCTCTGGATGGTTGGGTGAAGGGCAGTAGTGTAACAGATTTTCAGGGGCTCTACAACTTGATTGCATGGGAGCACTTGTCTAGTCTATGTTTTGCAGATCTGCGCCAGCACCTAGTAGATAGTAAGCTAACTGACCCCAGGAAGCTTGCTATGGAAGCGGACCGCTGGGTGAGTACCAGGGTCCACAAGAAAGCGTTTGGGGGAGACTCAGCCAAAGGTGGGCAGGGTCCCCAGCAGAAAAGTGGGGGGGACAAGGGTAAAGCACAGGAGTTCTCTAAAGGGCCCCAAACTAGTACCCAGGGTAAAGGTTCCCAGCCCCCGGTGATAAGAAGAAAGGGGTCTCTACAGGGAAGCCTGTTGAGACCGGCCCCCGCAAGTGTTATGCATGTGACCAGGTAGGTCACTTTAAGGGGGACCCCAAGTGCCCGAAGGGGACACAGCCGCCCACCGGTGGACAGTCCAAAGTGTTGGCTAGTGTAGCGCTTGGGGAGGAGGGGTGCCCACAGGAGGGTGGGGATCCCGCAGAAATGACCCTTGTCTCACTAGGGGACAGTGAGATGGTCCCAGGAAACCAGGTGCCCCCTAACACAAAGAAATATAGCACCTGGGTGACCATTAATGGGAACAGGGTAGAGGCTCTCAGAGATACTGGAGCCAGTGTGACCTCAGACCGGTGTCACCTGGTGTCTGAGAAGCAAGTAGTCCCAGGAGCATTCCACCAAGTAGTTGCTGTCGACAACTCTGAGCGCCAGTGTATGGTGGCGCAGGTTCCCTTTGAATGGGGGGGTCTCAGGTCCCTTGAGGGTGGTTGTGAGCCCTACCATGCCTGTAGATTGTCTGCTAGGAAACGACCTGGAGCAGTCCTCATGGAAGGAGGTTGAGCTCAGGTCACACTTGGAGATGCTTGTGTTGCCAGAGTGGGCATGCGTGTCTACTCGGTCAATGGCAGCCAGAAAGGGTGATCAAGAGGACTTGGAGCCTGAAACAGTGGCCCAAGTCCCTGCCAAGAGAAAGGGCAGGGGGCGCGGGAAACCGGCCCCCGAAGTTCCCACGGACCGGGAGGAGGCGGACCTCGAGGGGACGCCCCGGTGCCTACAGGGGAGCAAGTAGCCGAACTGGGAGACATCTCTGAGCTGACCCATTGGCAGCAAGAAGGGGGTCCCACCAGGGAGGAGTTCTGCAGAGAGCAGAACGAGTGCCCTACTCTGGAGGGTCTGCGGCGGCAGGCTGCAGACCAGGCAGCTGGTAATCAGTCCGGGTCACATTTGATCTACTGGGAGAGTGGTCTCCTATACAGTGAGCCTAAGGTTGCTGAGCCTGGGTCAGCCCGTGTGCTGGTGGTACCCCAGCGCTTCAGGACCTTCCTACTGGGTCTGGCTCATGACGTGCCTTTGGCAGGACATTTGGGGCAGGACAAGACCTTTGACAGGCTTGTCACCCACTTCTTTTGGCCCCAAATGCGAAGGCAGTCAGATGCACATTGTAGGTCTTGCCAAACTTGCCAGGCAAGTGGTAAGAGTGGGAGGAAGGTCAAAGCTCCTCTCCAACCTTTTCCGGTTGTTGGAACACCCTTTGAAAGGGTAGGGATGGATATTGTGGGGCCACTGGATCCCAAGACAGCCATGGGCAACAGGTACATCCTGGTCTTGGTGGACCATGCCACCCGGTACCCGGAGGCAATCCCTCTCAGGACAACGACGGCGCCAGTGGTGGGCCGGGCGTTAATGGGGATCTTTTCCCGTGTGGGATTCCCCAGAGAGGTGGTTTCTGATAGGGGGACCAATTTCATATCGAAGAAAATGACATCCCTGTGGAAGGAGTGTGGTGTAACCTACAAGTTCACCACTCCTTACCACCCACAAGGAAACGGTCTGGTGGAGAGATTCAACCAGACCTTGAAAGGCATGATCAAGGGTCTAACAGAACCCATGAGGCGTAAGTGGGACGTCCTCTTGCCATGCCTACTCTTTGCGTACAGGGAGGTGCCTCAGAAGTCTCTTGGGTACAGCCCCTTTGAGCTCCTGTATGGCCACCCTGTCAGAGGACCTCTGAGTTTGGTAAAGGAAGGCTGGGAGGCAGCTCCCAGGAAAACTCCCCAGGATGTATTTAGCTACATGCTGGCCTTTAGAAACCAAACTGCCCGCTTCAGGAAACTCGCTCAGGCGAACCTAGAAGCAAGCCAGGAAGAAATGAAGAGATGTTATGACCAGAACGCCACTCTGGTCGAATTTCAACCTGGCAGAAAGTGTGGGTAATGGCCCCAGTGGCACCTTGTGCCTTGCAGGACAAGTGGACTGGGCCATATGAGGTAAAGGAGCGCAAAAGTGACGTCACCTACCTGGTGGATTTGCAGGCTCCAAGGAACCCGTTGAGGGTCCTTCACGTGAACCGCCTCAAGCCCCACTTCGAGAGGTCCGAAGTGAGTATGCTCTTGGCGACAGATGATGGGGTGGAAGAGGAGAGCGAGCCTCTCCCTGACCTCCTGTCTACCAAGGAGCATGATGGGTCAGTAGAGGGTGTGATCCTCTCCCCTACTCTGACTCAGGAGCAGCAGGGGGACTGTCGCCAGTTGTTGGGACAGTTCGCCCCACTGTTCTCTCTGACCCCCGGTGTTACTCACTGGTGTACCCATGACGTGGACACCGGTGACAGCCATCCTGTGAAGCACAAGATTTACAGGTTGACTGACCGGGTCAGAGCCAGCATCAAGGAGGAGGTCTCTAAGATGTTGGCGTTAGGGGTGATTGAGCCCTCCCACAGTCCTTGGGCCAGCCCAGTGGTCTTGGTCCCAAAGGCTGCGGCGCCCGGTGCCACTCCAGAACTCCGGTTTTGTGTGGACTACCGTGGGCTCAATGCCGTCACCAGGACTGACGCGCACCCCATCCCCAGAGCTGATGAGCTCATTGATCGGTTGGGAGCTGCCCGGTTCCTCAGCACGTTTGATTTAACGTCTGGGTACTGGCAGATTGCCTTAACCGATGGGGCCAAGGAGAGATCAGCATTCTCAACCCCAGAAGGTCATTACCAATTCCGGGTGATGCCCTTTGGGTTGAAGAATGCCCCTGCCACCTTTCAGAGGTTGGTCAATCAGGTGTTGGCTGGGCTGGAGGATTTCAGTGCCGCCTACCTGGATGACATTGCTGTGTTCAGTTCCAGCTGGGAAGAACATTTACAGCACCTTGAGAAAGTGTTGAGGGCTCTGCAAGGTGCAGGCCTCACGATCAAGGCCAGTAAGTGCCAGATCGGGCAGGGTTCGGTGGTGTACTTGGGACACCAGGTAGGAAGCGGCCAGGTGGCGCCCCTACAACCCAAGATTGACACCATTCTGGCTTGGGAACCCCCAAGACCCAGACAGAGGTGAGAGCCTTCTTAGGTCTCACCGGCTATTATAGGAGATTTGTTAAGGGCTATGGCACCATCGTTGCCCCCTTAACAGAGCTGACCTCTAAGAGGCAGCCCAGGAAAGTGATCTGGACTGAGTCCTGCCAGAAAGCTTTTGATGCCCTGAAGGCAGCCATGTGCACGGCGCCCGTGCTCAAGGCACCTGACTTCTCCAAGGAATTCGTCGTGCAGACTGACGCTTCAGAGCATGGTGTGGGAGCGGTGCTCTCACAACTTAACGAAGAGGGCCTGGATCAGCCTGTAGTCTTCCTTAGCAGGAGACTACTTCCCAGGGAACAGAGGTGGAGTGCCATAGAAAGGGAAGCTTTTGCTGTGGTCTGGGCACTGAAGAAGTTGAGACCATACCTGTTTGGGACTCACTTCCGGGTTCAGACAGACCACAGGCCCCTCAGATGGTTGATGCAAATGAGGGGTGAGAGTCCAAAACTGCTGAGGTGGTCCATCTCCCTACAGGGAATGGACTTTACGGTGGAACACCGTCCTGGTACAGAACACGCCAACGCAGATGGTCTGTCCAGGTTCTTCCGCCTTAGTGAAGAGAACTCCCATGGGGTTGGGTAGTTCTCCCTACTTTCAGCTGGAGGGGACATGTGTTAGACTTGGCATCTTTTGGCGTGTTTCCCCTGACTTTTTGCTTTCTGACCTCCCGGTTTTGACTCTGTTTTTGCTGGTGTGATGATTCTGTGCACTTTCCTCACTGCGGTCCAGTGGGAAAGTGCAAGTGCTCCTGTATAAAATGTGTTATGGATTGGTGTTTCCATGATTGGCCTATTTGGTTTATGTGTCAGTCCCTTGTAAAGTGCACTACGAGTGCCAGGGCCTATAGACCAAATGCTGTTGGTGGGCTGCAGCACTGGATTGTGCCACCCACGCAAACAGCCCGTAAAGTGTAACTCGGGCCTGCCATCGCAGAGCCTGTGCGCAGCCTGGGGCTGCCATGTCGACTTGGCAAGTGCACACACTTGCAAGTCCCTAAACCTTCCCTTTGCTGCATGTTAGTCACCCCTAAGGTAGGCCCAAGGTACCCCTGTGGGCAGGGTGCGTTGTATGCGAAAGGTAGGACATGCCCGGGTGTGTGCGGCATGTCCTGATAGTGAATTACAGCCTAGTTCGTTTTTCACTATTGCAAGGCTACCTGTTCCCCCTAGGCCAGAACGGGCGGTTTTGATTATTACAGTATATAATCCTAACTGACCCCGGGAACATGGTAGAAATTCAAGTTTAGTATGCCTGGACTCAGAATGATAAAATGCAGCTTTTAGTGAAGTTGGTTTTAACATTCTGTGTTTGAAAATACCGCTTTTAGAAAGTGGGTATTTTCTTGTCTAACCATCCAAGCCTGCCTCTGCGAGGTTGTGTATTCCTTGTCTGGAGTGTGAGTGACAGGGGCTGGGGGATGCCAGGAGACAGGGTGAGTCAGCGCAGGGCTGAATAGCCAGATCGACCTGTAGATGGGTGGGAGGGTCGCACCTGGGCCCTGAATAGGACAGTGCCTTCCCTCCACAATGCTGGCTCCACCTCCTGTGGTGCGTCTGATGTCCCTGGCCTACTCACTGAAAGAAGGGACGGAGACTTGTCAACAAAGTGCTCCAGAACTGGTTTGGACTAGGCAAAGGCCTCTCTGCCTTCAGAGAACAAAGGAATTTGGGATATAAATATTGGGGCCCTGACCCCATGAATTTAGATCTCGCTGGAATCAAGGAACCTGCCAAGACGAAGAGCTGGAAGAGCTGCCAGGAGGAGTACTGCCCCTTTGCTGTGTTGTTGCTTTGTTGGGTTGGCCTGCAGTTGCTGCTTCTGTCTTGGGCAGTGAAAGGACTGGACTGAACTTTCTACAATCTTGTGCTGAGTATCTCCAAGGGCCAGGAACCGAGCTGGCCTCCTGTTAAGAAGTCTCAGGGACTACAAAGACTTCACAAGCCTCTGGGTACCGCCTCTGGAACGCTGTTTCAGTCGCCACAGAGGAAGGGAACTGCAACCGACTCCGTCAACCGAATCCATCACTGGCCGGTGACCTGTTTGCACCGCAGACCGCATCGCCCCGCTTCGCATCGCAACCCTGGTCTCACCGTGGGCGACGTCCGACGCCGCCAACATCGAGCCGCTGCTTGCACCGTGACCTGTGGGCACCGCAGTTCGCATCGCATCGCTTCACTGGGCCAGCCGGACCAGACCGACACTGTCGCTCCAACTGGCTCAAGAGTCGGGACCGCACCGCATTTGGGGCACCGCTCGCACGTCTGCGATGCACCGCTCTGACTCGCACCGCTGTCCGACGCCAGCTCCCGCACTCCGGCTAGGTCGCCTGCATCGCAACCTGTCAGCACCGCATCGAGCATCGTCTCGCCCTGCATCGCACGCCTTGGACTCACCGACTCCGTCTGCACGACGCTCATCGAGCCGCTGCCTGCACCGCATCGAGGGACACCGCACCTTGCATCGCTCCGTCTTGCACCGCAACCGCGACGAACGCCGACCGGCTCGTACACTCCGTACCAGCCACAACGAGAAAAGGTACTGTGACCGAGTCTGTTCACGACTCTGCTGGCCCGTATCGACGCGGTCGGCTGGAACTGTTAGACTCTGTGGTTTTCAGCATCACGGTAGGCTCGGACGGAGCTACCGACTCGTACAAACTTTGCTTTTGTGCTATTCCTGCAAAGAAGAAGTTAACGTATCAAGTATTCATTCGTAAAGTATAGTATTGTGGATTTTTGTCGTAATTGGTCTTGTCTTGAGTATATAAAATATTGGTTCTTTTTCTAAACTGGTGTGGTGTCCGTTTGTAGTGCTTACACTGTATTACTGTTGGTTATGTGCAAATGCTTTACACACTGCCTCTGAATTAAGCCTGACTGCTCGTGCCAAGCTACCACGAGGGTGAGCAGGGGTTACTTCACGAGTGTAACAACCCTTACCCTGACTAGGAAGAAGGGTCCCTACTTGGACAAAGGTGCAAGCCCTTGCCAACTAGAGATCCCATTTCTAACAGTATGTCTGCACAGTGATGTTCGTCATGACATGATGTGGAGGTACATACATCTTTTTCCATGGTGTGACAAGTCATTGGATACCATGCCCCACGTGAAGCTCTTAGTATTACACTGAAAGGTTGTCATCTGACAACTGGCTGCTATGCAACTTGATGTGATGCATCTTTGCTGATTACTCTTCCTGGCAGATGTTACATATGCACATATACTAGCCATTGTACCATTGTTATCTCATGCATACCTTTGTAATGTTCTGTGCTTGTATTTCATTGTTCAACAGACCATGCCTGTTTATTGTTACTATGGTCCTTCATGCTCAGCACCCATGGAATTTACAGATAGCATTCGGTGCAGTGCATATATGGTCCCTGATTTGCTTACACATGGGTTTAGTTGAGTCACAGTTCTGTTTCTGTCACAGTTACATACGCTTAGCTGTCTGCATACTATCAATTGCTATTTAATTGGGGTGTATTTTGTTGTGATGTGAGGCCTTATGTTGTCATTAGCTCAATGCTTTTGTTGAGGAATGGTGGGGTGCATGCACTGTCTGCTTACCTGTCCAGTTGTCATTTTTAGGTGTACTTTCTGACACATGCTTCTGGCTGGGGGGAGTAGTCCATCCAGCTCAGCTGTGGGACAAGGGGGCCTGGTGGGAGTTGGAGTGCAGGCCTCCCTATTCCAAACTCATCTCCCTGGAAAGATGGCTACCTACCTGTTAGGTGTGGGTATAGCACACAATGGCTGCCACATGGTTCTGGGTGGGGGGAGTAGTCTATCCTGCTCAGCTGTGGGACAAGGGGGCCTGGTGGGAGTTGGAGTGCAGGCCTCCCTATTCCAAACACACCTCCCTGGAAAGATGGCTACCTACCTGTTAGGTGTGGGTATAGCACACAATGGCTGCCACATGGTTCTGGGTGGGGGGAGTAGTCCATCCTGCTCAGCTGTGGGACAAGGGGGCCTGGTGGGAGTTGGAGTGAAGGCCTCCCTATTCCAAACACACCTCCCTGGAAAGATGGCTACCTACCTGTTAGGTGTGGGTGTAGCACACAATGGCTGCCACATGGTTCTGGGTGGGGGAGTAGTCCATCCTGCTCAGCTGTGGGACAAGGGGGCCTGGTGGGAGTTGGAGTGCAGGCCTCCCTATTCCAAACACACCTCCCTGGAAAGATGGCTACCTACCTGTTAGGTGTGGGTGTAGCACACAATGGCTGCCACATGGTTCTGGGTGGGGGAGTAGTCCATCCTACTCAGCTGTGGGACAAGGGGGCCTGGTGGGAGTTATAGTGCAGGCCTCCCTATTCCAAACACACCTCCCTGGAAAGATGGCTACCTACCTGTTAGGTGTGGGTATAGCACACAATGGCTGCCACATGGTGCTGGGTGGGGGGAGTAGTCCATCCTACTCAGCTGTGGGACAAGGGGGCCTGGTGGGAGTTGGAGTGCAGGCCTCCCTATTCCAAATACACCTCCCTGGAAAGATGGCTACCTACCAATTAGGTGTGGGTGTAGCACACAATGGCTGCCACATGGTTCTGGGTGGGGGGAGTAGTCCATCCTGCTCAGCTGTGGGACAAGGGGGCCTGGTGGGAGTTGGAGTGCAGGCCTCCCTGTTCCAAACACACCTCCCTGGAAAGATGGCTACCTACCTGTTAGGTGTGGGTGTAGCACACAATGGCTGCCACATGGTTCTGGGTGGGGGGAGTAGTCCATCCTGCTCAACTGTGGGACAAGGGGGCCTGGTGGGAGTTGGAGTGCAGGCCTCCCTATTCCAAACACACCTCCCTGTAAAGATGGCTACCTACCTGTTAGGTGAGGGTGAAGAACACAATGGCTGAAACAAGCTTCTGGGTGGGAGGGGGTGCTCCATCCTGCTGAGGGATGGGGCAGGGTGTGCCTGGTGGGAGTTGGAATGCTGCTTGCCTGGACACATACAACACAGTTGATGTTGTCTACCTTTGTGATGATTCAGATGGGGTGGATGTTACATCAGTGAGACCTGTGCTTGTTTTTGGGGTGCAGATGAATGTACTTGTGCCTCAGAGATGTAGCTTTGTAGTTGTGCAAGACAGTACATCGCAGTTTCATGGTATACATTAGTTGGTACTTACCAGCCTCCACTCCCCCGGGTATTCCTTCAAGACTCTCTGGATGCAGTATGGCAAGCACCTTCTCCTCCCACGCAGAGAATGGTTTTGGTGGAATGGGAGGGCCTCCACCAGTCGCATCAGCCAGCTCACGGTTCTTGGCCCTCTTCTTCTTGACAACACTCTTCAGGTCATGCCACCGCCTCTGGATTTCATGCTTGTTGCGGGGCACATTCCCTACTGCATTGTCCTTGTCCACTATCCTTACCCACATGTTTGTTCTTGTGGCTAATGGTGTCTGTTGGACCATGCTACCAAAGAGTTGTGGTTCTACTCTAATTATCTAATCTACCATTACTGTCAACTCAGTGTCTGTGAATTTTGGCATTTTCTGTGGTGCCATGGTGTGTGCTGTGCTGATGTTTTGGGGTGCAGTTGTGAGGGTGGTGTGGGTGGTGTAGGTGGTGTGTGTGTGTGTTGTGGTGGTGGTGTGATGTGTGCAGGTTTGGCTCTCCTTAGTGCTCTGGTGTTGTTTCCTTCTGTTGAGCCGTTTTGCAAAGGATTGTGGTCAGGGAAGGGGCTGGTTTTATGCTCAGCTATGTGGGTGTGTCAAGATGGTGTAATGCTGTCAGGTGTGCTGTGTGTGTTGTCCTGTGATTTGTATATTTGAATTTGCCATGGGGGTGTGTCATTGGGATATTTCAGGTTATTTTAGGGGCAGGGCTAGTTGCCTGTATGCATTTGGTGGCCTTATTGTGTGTTTTTTTCCTTTGCCGCCATTTTGTTGGCGGAGCATCCGCAGCGATGGCTATGCTGCAGGCCTTCCGCCGTATCTCACATACATTACTGTTAGCGACCGCGGCGGTCGGAAACAGTGGAACGTACCGCTGTGACATCGGGGATATCATAATATCATTGGCGGTCACTCCGCGTGCCTGGCGGTGGTTTTGTGTGTTTACGTTATGGAACCGACCGTCGCGGTAGGATTTTCACCTTCTCCGCCGTCTACGGGTGGTTTTTCGATGCCTCCTACCGCCGCGGTTGGAATATTTTGGCGGTTGATCCTAATAGGGTCGGCGGTGTTTCCGCGGTACCTGTGGACGGTAATTTTCCGCTACCATGGCGGTTGGATTTTTTTCCGCCCGCCATCGTAATGACCCTCTTAGTCTTTTTATCATTTTTATTACGCGACCATTTTTTTAAAATTTCCTCACTTTTCTGTCTATCTGTTTTGTTTTTAGGTGATTTTGGAAGATGGAACCTCTTGGTTGGGAGCTGTGTTTGGTCGGTTAAGGTAAGTTTGATTTAATTTACTTTTAAGGTAGTTTTAGGGTAGGGGCGAGGTAGTAGTAGTGTAGTTAGATTTGTTAGGCGTTAAATGTTTGTTTTTTGTGTAGTTAGGTGCTGTTTTGGTAGTTTAGTGTTTGATGTGTTTGACGTAGTATTGGAAAGTAGTAGAGTGTTATATAGTGTTAGTTATGTGTTGTTTAATTTTGTTATGTTGTATTTAATGTTGAAATTAATGTGTGTGGGTTTTATATGTTATTGTGGGAGGGTGTTGGTTTTTTAGTTTTTTTAGCAGGTTTCCCGTTTTGTTAACAGATGGTGCTGAAGAAGCTTATTTTTTTTTAAAAAAGGAAAATGTATTTTGTTTCTTTGAAACAAATTACGTTTTTACATTTCCATATTATTTTTTGAGTTTGTGGAAGCGGTTTTTTTTTTTTTTTACGCTAATTTTCGAGTTTTTGAGAGCTTCGTTATTAAGAGGATTGTGTCGTTGGAGCCTTTTTTCTACAGTTGTATTTTTGCATTTTTTTGGGACGTTTCTTTTTGAATGGATTCGTTTATCAATTTATCTACTATGGATTTGTTTGTTTTTGAGGACCATCTACTGCGACAGAACTGTAAGTTATTTTTTATTATTATCGGTGGGAAATGTTTTTTGTTACATTTGGTTTGTTTGTTTCTTTTTTATTTTAATAATTATATTATGTCATATATTTATATGTACGTTTTAAATTTTTAAATGACATAATTATAATTATTATATTTAAAAAAGTAGAATTATGTTGTTTAAATGTTTTGTCATTTTAAAAATGCTTTATGATGTTTGGTATTGTTTTTTGTTTAAAGTATAGATTTAGCTATTATGTCTAGGTATTCTAGCCCTTTGATGTTTGGAAATAGTCACGTTTTGTGTTGTAGGTATTCATACATTGTTTTTGTTTGCTTATTGAGTTTAGGACCTATTTTAGTGAGGGATTGCTCTAGCCTTAGCTCTTGATAGCACTGTTCTTTTTTTATGGCTTCTATTAGTTTGTGTAAGGTTGGTTGCCCTCTTCCTATTGTGGCTTGGAAGGCATTATGCCATCCTTCCACTGCATTATTAGTTTTAGCTTTTTGAGCTAGGGTGCTTTCATAGACGTTCCACCAGGGGATTTGGAACTTTGGTTGCCTTCGGTGCCCTGACCTATGTAGCCTTCCCACCAAGGTGTCTTCAAAGTAGTCAAGGAAGGGTGTTAGTTTTGCTTCGTTGGCTTGGTAGAAAGGGCTTTCAAGGAGTATATTACAGTGGTTGGCTTCTTCTGTTGTTGGTACATAGGCCAGGGCAATTAATTTTTTGATTTGGTAAGCAAAGTTGCTATTTGTGGCGTAATCTATACTTAGGAGCTGATCATGATCTCGTTGGGAAAGCCTTCCCAACGACTCGGATCGGGAATGCTTTCCAAACGACACGTACGAGTGCAGTCCAAATGACGAAGTACGATGCAATGCGTGTCAAATCCAAACGACTCGCACGGAGCACAATCCGGATGAACGACTCGTACGGAACTCTCGGGGACTGTCCGGGACTATGTCGGGAACACAGTCAGGGACTTGGGCAAGGACTGGGAATTGGATAGAAAACGTACACAGAAAGAGGAGTACAGCGCTGCCCAGGATCATACAGGAAGTCAGAAGAGAAAAGGGACCCAAAGGGGAAGCCTGTACAAGTGAACAAGATGGCTAAGACTCAAAGGATGGGCACTCAAGAGGCAATTTGGCTTTCAGAATAACTACACCCAGGATGGACATGCAGACATATATAAATATATATATACACACAACAACATTAACAATAAAGGGAATGTGGGGTAAAGCACTCGGGAGCTCCACACGGTAAGACTGAAGCTCAGTATGTTCCTCACCCACAATTGCTGTTACAGATACTGACTGCAAATACCCACATATAGGATATGCATGCAAAGGCAGGGTCTGTGGAGCTGATACCTATGGTGATGTTATAAATGTAACTCAAAGACAATACTCACAGTGAACAAGAAACACCACTTAGGTTGTCAGCTGTGCCCACGGATCCTGGCAATCAAACAGGAGCACGCAAGGCAGTAACAGCAAAGGGATAGAACTAAATACAAGCACAATAGACAAGGAGCTAGCCAGGAGGAGTGCTTAACAGGAAATAAAGGAAATCACAGGGCACACTTGGCAGAAAGCAAGTAACAAACATACAAGGTAAAAGAAGCAAGACAGCAGGAATAGAAAGACTAGGAACTGGAACCAAGGAAATGGGAAGAAAAGCAGGGACTGGAAAAGGATATACAGAAGGGGAGGCTACAAGGGTATACTAGAATAGTATTGAATCAGAAGACAAGAAAACACAGTAGCACTGAAGGCTGTGCTGGAGTAGAAACAAGAATTTAGCAAAAGCTCAAGATCCAAGGTAGCACTGCAGGCAGTGCTAGTTCAGGAACAGGAAATTACTATAGCTCAGGAATAAAGGTAGCACTGCAGGCAGTGCTAGTTCAAGAAAACAGGAAATAGCCACAGCTCAGGAAACAAGGAGTCAAGAGAGCACTGCAAGCAGTGCAAATCAGGAACAAGAAATAGCTGAAGCCCAGGAACAGGAACAAAGACTATAGCTCAGGAACTCAGGAAACAAGGTAGCACTGCAGGCAGTGCTAATTCAGGCACAAGGAATAGCTATACCTCAGGAATCAAGGAACAAGGATTAACTATAGCTCAGGAATCAAGGAATATCAAAAGCTCAGGAAACAAGGATCGGTCTCACCGGAACACAGCTACAATGACCAACACTGGACTGAGGGGAGGTGGGGATTAAAAGAGCACACAGTAATCACATGCATCAGGTGTGAGCATGCTAGCAGCAGCCAGCCACAGGTGAGCTGCATTCCTCCACCCATCCTTGGCCTGCAGGGGTGGAGATGAAGCAGTGAGCAGGGAATTCTAGGTAATGGAGTGTCAAACATGAGCAGTCTGGTTTCAAGCATGAGCAGGCTGGCTTTCACAAAACCCGGCATGGATTGAGAATGGATGACAATTTGCAAGTAGAATCCAAATGACTGGAAGTCAGTATATGCATGAAGGGGAGGGTCTGGAAGCTTATTAGAACACTGCAGAGTCCCACAGTTCAACCCCCTGGTAGTGGACACGAGAACAAAGGGAGCGAGTTGTGACAGGAACACAATCCGTCCGAGAGAATCCTCCGGAAACAAGGCCGATGCGAGCGACTCGTATGCGAACGCTGCAACACAGCTTAGCGTGTATGGGACACACTCGGACCACCCCGCAAATACATGATGAAGCATCCGGTGTGGTCTACGGAATGTGTCGGTTATGCTCAATAAAGTACAACAGAAACAGACAGAAAATGGCCAAACAAGCATTGACAATGCAAAAAAAACTAATCATCAGCCACACCCCCAACTCCACATATATAAAGGGCCAAAATAATGACCATGATCCTCTGCTAAATTTTTACAACTGACTGGACATAGCACTGATTCACTGCTCTCTGCCACATACACTCACACTTCACCCACCACACAACCTGCATACATCTAGCACCTTTGATCAACTACACTCTCATGCACACACTCATTTACTCATACACACTCACCCTCACCTTCACCTTCACACTCACCCACACCTCCATCTCCACCACCACCCCTCACCATGCCCTCAAAGAAGAATCCCAAGTTCACAGAGAAGGAGTTGGAAGTGATGGTAGATGAAATTCTCAGAGTAGAGCCACAGATATTTGGGAACTTAGTACAACAGACCCCCCTGTCCCAGAGAAATAAGATGTGGGACAGGATAGTCAACAAGGTGAACGCTCAAGCATCTTGCCTGCGCACAATGGATGATATCAGGAACAGGTACTATGATGTGCAAAGGAGGGTCAAGAAGCTGCTTGGCAGAGACCATGCCCTGAGTCAGCGGAACGGCGGTGGCCCTACTGCACCACCCGTGCACTTCACTTCCTGGGAGGAGAAGGTGTGGGCCATCTTTTTGCCAGAGGGTGTCTATGGAATACTAGGAGCACCAGAGCCTGGTGAGTACATACTCAAATAGCCAATAATGTTAACAAATACACAGCCACAGACATCACTGTCAATGAGACAGTGATACTAAACCCTGTTAACAAAGCTAAAAAAAGCTAGAGTGCAAAAGAGCATGCAATGTGTATGCCAATTTGACTAACAACATACCTGCAATGTAACAGGAATTCTCACCATTCCCAAACATGTACATACTCATCACTAACTCACAGCAAGGCTATGGGATCCAAACACCAGTCACCTGTGTCAGCCATCTTTTCTGCACACATTCACTCCCAGGAAAGCTGAGTCACAGGAAGGGTGTTTGGGTTGGCTGGGAAGGTGGGTGTGGGTACAAGCCTGATGGGAGTCATAGTCACACCTAACACTCCTCCTCACACACCTCCCAAATTGTTCATCTGGGCCTATGGCTGCATCACAGCATGAAGAGGTGTACTCACAAGCTGACTAGCACTGCTACAAGGTGTTGATCCTGAAGCACAATACCATCATATCCATGTGCTACAAACACCAGGACCCAGTGTCAGCCATCTTGCCAGTACATTTCCACTCACTCCCAGGGAATGCATAGTCCCAGGTGTGCTCCCTGGGTTGGCTGGGAAGGTGTGTGTAAGGCAGGGCATGATGGGAGTTGAAGTCACAGCTTACACTTCTCCTCCCACATAGCCCAACAAGCCCACCTGGTACTATGTTTTCCTCACAGTGAATGGAAATGTACTGGCAAGATAGCTGACACTGGTGCCTGCTGTTTGTTTTGACCACATCTCCCATCAAGGCCTTGTTTTTCTCACACCAGTCCCCAGTGTCAGCCATCTTGCCAGTACTTTTCCACTAACTGTGAGGTAAGCATAGTACATGTTGGGCTTGTTGGGCTATGTGGTGGGAGGAGTATTTGCATTGACTTCAATTCCCATCATGCCATGTCCTCCACACACCTTCCCAGCCAGCCCAGAGAGCACACCTGGGACTATGCATTCCCTTGGAGTGAGTGGAAATGTAATGCCAAGATGGCTGACACTGGGGACTGGTGTGAAGAGCACAAGGCGTTGAAGTGAGTTGTGGGCAAATCAAACAGCAGGCCCCTGTGTCCGCCATCTTGGCAGTACATTTCCACTCACTCCCACGGAATACATAGTCCCAGGTGTGCTCCCTCGGCTGGCTGGGTAGGTGTGTGTAGGGCAGGGCATGATGGGAGTTGAAGTCACAGCTAAAACTCCTCCTCCCACATAGCCCAACAAGCCCACCTGGTACTATGCTTTCCTCACAGTGAATGGAAATGTACTGGCAAGATGGCTGACACTGTTGCCTGTTGTTTGTTTTGACCACAACTCCCATCAAGGCCTTGTTTTCCTCACACCAGTCCCCAGTGTCAGCCATCTTGCCAGTACTTTTCCACTCACTGTGAGGTAAACATAGTACCTGGTGGGCTTGTTGGGCTATGTGGGACGAGAAGTGTAAGCTGTGACTTCAACTCCCATCATGCCCTGCCCTACACACACCTTCCCAGCCAACCCAGGGAGCACACCTGGGACTATGCATTCCCTGGGAGTGAGTGGAAATATTCTGCCAAGATGGCTGACACAGGGGCCTGCTGTTTGTAGCACATGGCTATGATGGTATTGTGCTTCAGGATCAATACCTTGTAGCAGTGCTAGTCATCTTGTGAGTATACCTCCCCCACGCTGTGATGTAGCCTTAGGCCCAGATGAACAATTTGGGAGGTGTGTGAGGAGGAGTGTAAGGTGTGACTAAGGCTCCCATCAGGCCTGTGCCCACACCAACCTTCCAGCCATCCCAAACACACTTCCTGTGACTCACCTTACCTGGTATGGAGAGAAAGTGTGCAGACAAGATGGCTGATACAGGGGGCTTGTACCTGCTGGGACCCAAACTTCCTTCAAGGCCCCATGCTCATCAAACCTGTACCCAGTGTCAGCCATCTTGCCAGTACTTTTCCAATCACTGTGAGGTGAGCACAGTTCCTGGTAGTCCTGTTGGGCTATGTGGGAGGAAGAGTACTTGCACTTACTTCAACTCCCATCATGCCCTGCCCTCCACACACCTTCCCAGCAAGACCAAACAGCACACCTAGAAATATGCAGTCCCTTGGATTGATTGCATATGTACTGGCAAGATGGCTGAGACTGGGAACTGGTGTCAGATCAGCTTACAACTCCCATCAAGGCCTTATGCTCATCACACCAGTCCCCAGTGTCAACCATCTTGCTGGTACTTCATTCCATTCACTCTCAGGGACTGCATATTTCTCTGTGTGCTATTTGGTCTGGCTACGAAGGTTTGTGGAAGGCAGGGCATGATTGGAGTTGAATGAGTGGGAGAGAATGTTTGAATCATTCAGCATTCCGTCCATCTTTTGTTTTCCGGTCCAGGGAGGATCTGGCTTGGCAGTTCGGTCTGGACTGTTCCCATGAGGCACAGGGTCAAGACTGATTTGCATATGGCTGGGTCCAAACTGGGGTGGCGTAGTGGGCAAAAGAAGAAGGATTTAACCCAGATCTCTTGACTGGGGAGAATGTTTGAATCATTCAGCATTCAGTCCATCATTTGTTGCAGTTACACTTTTCGCCCTAAGTGGGATGGGTATGCCCAGATGTGGGTCCCTTGCTCACTGTGCCACTGGATTCAAGCCAGCCTGGCTGATGAAGGGTGACATACCCCGAAACCGGTCCCAGGATGCTTGTTTCTGGTCCAGGGAGGACCTGGCTTGGCAGTTCGGTCTGGACTGTTCCCATGAGGCACAGGGTCAAGACTGATTTGCATATGGCTGGGTCCAAACTGGGGTGGCGTAGTGGGCAAAAGAATGATGGATTTAACCCAGATCTCTTGACTGGGGGAGAATGTTTGAATCATTCAGCATTCCGTCCATCATTTGTTGCAGTTACACTTTTCGCCCTAAGTGGGACGGGTATGCCCAGACGTGGGTCCCTTGCTCATTGTGCCACTGGATTCAAGCTAGCCTGGTTCATGAAGGGTAACATACTCCGAAACCGGTCCCAGGATGCTTGTTTCCGGTCCAGGGGGGACCTGGCTTGGCAGTTCTGTCTGGAGTGTTCCCATGAGGCACAGGGTCAAGACTGATTTGCATATGGCTGGGTCCAAACTGGGGTGGAGTAGTGGGCAAAAGAACAATGGATTTAACCCAGATCTCTTGACTGGGGAAGAATGTTTGAATCATTCAGCATTCAGTCCATCATTTGTTGCAGTTACATGATGGAGTTGAAGTCAGTGCAAGTACTCTTCCTCCCACATAGCCCAACAAGACCACCAGGAATTGTGCTCACCTCACAGTGATTGGAAAAGTACTGGCAAGATGGCTGACACTGGGGACTTGTGTTTGCTGTGACCCAAACTGACAATATGGCCTTGTGTTCCTCATACCAGTCCCCAATATCACCCATCTTGCTGGGACTCCATTCACTCTCAGGGAATGCATAGTCACAGGTGTGCTGCTTGGTCTGCTGGGAAGGTGTATGGAGGACAGGGCATGATGGGAGTTGGAGTCATAGCACACATTCCTACCCACACTCAAAGCAACCTGTTCATCAGGGCCAATGGCTACCTGACAGTGAATGGAAGTGCCCCAGCAAGATGGCTGACACTGTTGCATGGTGTCATGTGCACAAGGCATTGTTGGGAGTTGCATTCAAGTCCTACATCATGCAGCAGTGTCAGCCTCCTTGCCACTACACTCCCCTCACTGTCAGTGAGCCTTTGTCTATGAGGAGTAAGCTGGGCTGGGTAGGAGGAGGGGTGCAAGTTTTAGCAGCACACAAACCTCTGTACTTCAAAGCTCCGAGCCACAAAAAGCAAGAAAGCAGACTTGGTTAATTCATCTGTCCATGGAGGACAAGGCCAATATACATGATGTGATCAGGCACAAAGCAAAGCAGTAACACAATCTGCTACTCACAGCTATTCCCAGGTGCCCAATGAGATGAGAACTAGGAGCACATCCCTCAAAATACTATCAAAAAATGCTTCCATACATACCAGACTGTAAGTGTGTAGGTAGCCACACCAATGTGACTGCAAAAGACGTGCACAAAGCTCTGCACACATGCACAAATCTTGTAACACATCGTAAGAGGAAGAGTACGTATGTCATTGACAAAGCACAGATGTGGGAAATACCAACACACCTGTGTCATGCACAGGGTGTCACTAAACAGTCAATGTCAATGTACATGTAAAGTCAAATAAACCCATCATGCCATTTATGCACAGAGCTGGACATGCTCAGCAAAGCCCAGCTGGTAAAAATTACAATGTCCTCAGAAAACATAGGCCAGCATCTGTGCCGATGGAGGACAATCTATGTACACACTCATCCTAATGTACAATAGCAAATGTAATGTGTATGATCCGATGAGCTGTGGAAAAAAACAACAAACATTGTGGCTCTCATCTACCCACAGGGCGTGCTGGGAACACTGCTGGAACAGAACAGGACACCTAGTCCTAAACTCTGGCCGATCATGAGCTCTCCGGCGTTGAGGTCTCTCACCCCTCTTCGGATGACAAGGAACTACCTGGCACCCCCGGTGTGGGTCAGCCTGCAGCACCAGCAGCTGTACCATCTGCATCCCATGCGACCACTCCCCCAACAGCTAAGAACACCCAGATGACCACTACCCCCAAGGGCACACAAAGCCAAGCAAACAACGAGAGCACAGCAACACAGGGCACTCTGGAGTTGGCGGACAACTACACCACTGTCAACGAGGAAGGAGGCTCAGTGTCGTCTGTGCCCCTGAAACAACTGGTCCTGCTCGGTGGGTAGGGGTGGTGGGAAGGGGCATGGGGAGAGGTGCCGTCATGCAGCTGGTGCTGCTGATGAAGTTGACCCACATCTATCCCAGATTCTTAATGCATATCAGGATTGCACCGGAGACTTTGGCCAGGTAGTCGGGATCCTCAAGACCATGCAACAGCAGCAGGCTGCCCATTATGCAAAAATGGGCTCCCACATGTCCAAAATGGACTCCCACATGTCCAAAATAGATGATCTGACCGCGGTGCAAAGGGACATACTCACCTGCCTCCGCCAGATTGCCACCAACATGACCACACCTCCCTGTGTGCCCACTACATCTGGTGCATCTACATCCGCAACTGCCACAGGGAGGGATGTGGACTCTGGTGGAGAGTCCCCTGCACCGCCACAGCCTGCACCTGAGAGTCCCCCCAAAAACGTAGGAGGGGTCATCCGAAAAAGGACACATGAGAGACAGATGGCTACGCTTCACCCCGAGGAAGTGACAACCTGCTTCTGATATCCTCCATTGTGTGCCAAGCGATAACTTCGTTGACTGACACTGAACTGTCCCACATTGGATGGAGGGTCTAAGTTGGCCCTTGGACTCAAATGACTGTGGGCTTGCCTCAGAAAAATTCATCTACTGGCACTACCAACTCCTATCTGCACTTTGTCCATCATGTTTTGTACAGCACTGCCCCATTGTGTGTACATCAACTCATGCACTGAAATAAATCACTTTGCACAGAATACTTGCTTATGTGGTGACTGAAACACAAATGTACAGATTGAAATGAGGCACAAAAATGCAAATAATGGAATGCCAATGACATTGGCTGAGAAACAAGTTCAGGAATTCACCTACTGGATTGTGAGTAAATGTAACTCAACACAGCATTAGAGATACACACAACCAGGTCATCACAACCCCCATAGTACATGGTACTGATCCTAATTGACTCTACTGTTGTAAAAGAAAACACCATTTCAATGCACAAACACAATCATTGTCAGATAAGCAGACAGATCATTATGGCATATGTACAGTATACAAATGAACATTGGATGTGTGGAAACAGACAAGGCACACCTCAATGTAGGGCACAGGTGTATTCCACAGGCACAACCTGGTGCCCTCACACAAAATGAGATCACATCACACTGTGACAAAAAGCACAAATGAACAAACATTGAGCATCAGGTCTGAAGTGAGTGTGTGGCACAGAATCCGGATCCAAATCGAACTTGCAATGTGTCACTGCATCATGGGTCTGGGAGGTCACAAGTCTCCAGATGACAGCAAAAGGATCCTGGAAGGGAGATACATAGAACAGTCAGGAACTCATGAATCATTTGCCCACATCTTCAAGAGACTTATCAGAATCACAAATTTGTCCCTGTGAACACTAGCTAGGATTCATGTTAGCACTGTACCTATGACCCTACAAACTAACTAGACCCTAAACAACTCAGATGATCAGGTTAAGTAGCATACACTCACACGCATCCAAACATATTGTACACCAGACACACATAATGCTACAAAAGTGCTTTGTCACCTCCTCATTGCATACTTACACTCATGTGAAAAGTTGTTGATGAGCTGTCTCCGAAAATCCTCCTCCTCATCACTGGCAACATGTCCCAGTCCTGGATCTTGCCTTGCTGGGGGCTGCTGGTCTCCATCATCTTGTATGAGCCGTAGCTCATTCCTCACTGCCAGGTTGTGGAGCATGCAACACACAGTGATGATCTTACACACCTTCAATGGTGCACATTGAAGGGCTCCTCCTGTACGGTCCAGGTAGCGGAATCTTGTTTTCAGAATGCTGAATGTCCGCTAAACCACTTGCCTGGTCCTCCCATGTGCCTCATTGAAACAAACCTCAGCAGGGGTAACAGGGTTCCGGAGTGGTGTCAGCAACCACAGCAGGTTGAGGTATCCAGAGACTCCAACATTGAACACAGAAAAGACTTCAGTTGTCTGAAAACAGGGTACAACCTGACATACAAGCAACACACAACATAGACACACAACATGACCTACCAACAAGCCAGGCATGCCCATGTCGCAGCTGAGACATCAAATGGGGTGTTAGAAATGGGGGTCTCTAGTTGGCAGAGGTAGGTACCTTTTTCCAAATAGGGACCCTTGCTTCTAATAAGGGTAAGAGGGATACACACTTTAGATAACCCCTGCTCACCCCCTTGGTAGCTTGGCACGAGCAGACAGGCTTATCCCAAAGGCAATGTATAAAGTATTTGTACCAACACTCACAGTAACACAGTGATAACACCACAAATGGACACCACACCGGTTTAGAAAAATAAAGTATCTTTATCTAAACTTAACAAGACCAAAACGACAAAAATCCAACATACAAGTATTAAGAAAAATTACTTTCAAAAAAGTTTTTAGCAACTGAGTCCATAGAAAACTATAGATGTGTGATTTCTTGCAAAGTACCTGCTTTTGCGACAAAATTCACCAAGCCAAACAGCCGCAGCGATGAGAAGCATCAAAAAACAAAGAGATGTGTCGTTCCTGAGACCTTCGTGGATGCGATGCGACAGTTCCGCTGTACACAGGGGAGCGATGCGCCGGGGCCGGTCTGAAGGGGAAAGCGATGTGTCGATTCTGAGACGACTCCGATCCGCGGGTGATGCGTCGGGGAAAACTTGCCACACTGGGACGATGCGTGGAAATCCGGGATGCGGCAGCGAACGATGCGGCGGCGGCGAGCGGCACTGCGTCAACCTTTTCAGCCGCGATCCCTTGATGCGTCGATTCTTGCTGTGGAGACAGGCGCTGCGTCGGTTTCAGCAGCGGTGCGACGGTGTGGGGAGATTCTTCTTGCACCACGGCGTTGCGTCAGAAAAACTGTTGCAAGAAGAGCGATGCATCGATTTTCTTGTTGTTGCATTGCTTTCCAGCTCCCAGTAGCAGAAACAACTTCCAGAGGCCACACACAGCCACAGGCACTCCTGGCAGGTCAGAACTCCCAGCAAGGAAGGTCAGGAGAGCTGGGGGTGAAGTCTTTGTGTTCCTGAGACTTCAAAACATGAGGCAAGCTCTACTCAAGCCCTTGGAGACTTTCCTCAAGCAGGGGACACAGCACACAGCAAAGTCCTTCTCCTTTCCTTGGCAGAAACAGCAAGTGCAGGCCAACCACAGACACACACAAGGGCAGTACTTCTCCACAGTTTCTCCAGCTCTTCTCCTTGGCAAAGGTTCCTCTTGATTCCAGAAGTAGTCTAAAGTTCAGGGGTTTTAGGTCTAATACTTACACCCCAAAACGTCTTTGTTCTCTTTGTGCAAGGGTCTCTGAGCCCAGTCTAAACCAGTTCTGTCCTCTCTTGTGCAGCTGCCTGGCAGGAGGTAGAGACAGCATTGTGTAAGGCAGACAGGCCCTATTCAGGTGCAAGGGAAATCTCCTCCCACCACTCTAAATGCAGACCGGGCCTATTCAGGTGCTAGTGAGAACTCCTCCCCTGCTCTGAATGCTGCCCAGGTCTATTCAGCCAAGCCCTGACTCATTCAGGAAAGGCAGGACACACATCAACCCCCCCCCGGTGGCTGTCTGAGAGAATGCACCTCCCCCGCCCCTGTCACTCCAAAACCAGTCAATACACAAACAGGCAGAGGCACACAGAATGGTTAAACAAGAAAATGTCTACTTTCTAAAAGTGTCATTTTCAAACACACAATTTAAAAACCATCTTTAGTAAAAGATGTGTTATTAAATTCTGAGTTTAGAGGGCCTAAACTTTATTTTTCCATTTTATCCATATGGGAAGATATGTTTGTAAAATGTTTCAACGCATTCCCCATTCTGTCCTATGGGGCAAGATAGCCTTTCAATAGTGAAAAACGAAATTGGCAGTATTTCACTATCAGGACATGTTACACACATTAATACATGTCCTACCTTTCACATACACTGCACCCTGCCCAGGGGGGTACCTTGGGCATACCAAAGGGGTGTCCTATATGTAAGAAAATGGAAGGTTAAGGCCTGGCAAGTGGTTGCACTTGCCAAGTGGACATGGCAGTTAGCAAACTGCGCACAGGCACTGCAGTGGCAGGCCTGAGACATCTTTTCAGGGCTACTCATGTGGGTGACATAATCAGTGCTGCAGGCCCACGAGTAGTATTTGATTTACCAGCCCCGGCACACCCAGTGCACTTTACTAGAGACTGACCAGTAAATCATGTATGCCAATCATGGATAACCAATCATGTTCACAATTTACACAGAGAGCATATGCACTTTGGCACTGATTAGCAGTGGTAAAGTGCTCAGAGCCCTAAAACCAACAACAACAGGTCAGGAAAAAATAGGAGGAAGAAGCAAAAAGTTTGGGAATAACCCTGCACAAAGGGCCAAGTCCAACATGGGGGATGTCACTATTTCTCATTATGTATGCGTCGTGTGCTGATCCAGGGAAACGTGCACAGATATGGGAGATTATCATGTCAGCCAGACATACAACCAGGACATTTATGGAGTGGTAATGCTTCTGATTCCTGTAGGTTTGTTCATTGGCCTGTGGTGGGATCAAAGCCACATGTGTTCTATCAATGGAGTCAATGACATGTGGCATCCGTCCCAATGCATAAAACTCCCCCTTGATGTCTGTTAACTGTCCTGGTGTTGGGAACTTGATGTAGAGGTCCAGAAAATGTAACAATGCCTCCAACACATCCCGAAGCACAAAGCTGAACATTGTCTGGGACATCCCACCAGCAGTTGCCACAGTATGCTGGAAGGACCCTGTGACAAAGAAATGTAGGGCCACCATCACCTTTACCTTGGGGGTCAGCGCAAAGGGATATGGGCATGCAGGCTGCAAATGTGGGGCCAACTGGTCTGCCAACTCCACAATGAGTGGCTTGGTGAAGCGGTATCGTCTGATGCAATTCCGTTGTTCCATGGTCTGGAGGTCGGGGAAGGGCCTGTGGACTGCTGGTCTCCTGCGGTACCTATGTTACAAGTGCAAACACAGTTGAGGTCACTTTCCAATGTACGAAGCAACATGCAATTACACACACAAAACATTCAATCTGAACACAATGAAGTTAGAGGCCAAAGATTGAGCCTAGATACAGAGCACAGCGATGTGATCCTTATTAAACATGTCACCAAGCTATGGTTAGGCACCAATTACAGTGCTGTACTGTAACTAGTCACTGGTGTCCGTCACTGTACATGTGAGCAAGCATCACATACTCCACAACCCCCAAACAAACTATCCAAGATATAGGTTTGTGACAACTATCACATGGTTGAAAGGGACACAGAACTGGATCATGTAATGCCAGATATGTGGGACACATGATACAGACAGCGGATCACCATGCGACCCATGCACACCACTGTCACACGGTGGACACTGTCATGATGTCATGTCTGAAAAACGTACAATCACATACACAGAACATTGACAATGTGAGGCAGGCATTTATTTGGCAAGCATCCACGTATGCCTGTGACACACAGACACAACAACTACTCACATGACAAACACAAGCTGATGTGGCAGCTAAATATCATGGTACAAAAATTATGAAGTGTCTGCATTGTACAAGACTCAGACACAGTAGATTTACAGACATGAAATTACCACAATGCACATTGTGACACACAGCCCACCAAAGCAGTGAATATGTGTGGACATAACATGTCTTCCCCAATGATCCCCTGGGACTGCGTCCAAGCTCAGGAGGGTGATCTGTGAAGTGTACTCTCAATGTTGTGATGGGCCTCACAAACAGTGTGTTGTGTGCCCCTCAAGCTTGGATCCTCATGGGAGTGTGAGCTATCAAGTCCAATGTACAATATGTCATGTTAATCACTGTCCCCACACATGTAACGCACCAGAACATAAAGATTTTCGCAGCTGTCTACCCTGCTGACCGATTAGTGGAAGGACGCAGTACCCGCATGCGAACCGTGTCGGTCGCATCCTTTGGCTGTTGCTTGTAATGGTGAACGACGCGGGTGAGTATTCAAAGGACACGTTAGCTGCATCCGAACCGAGCCAAACGCACCCATTGGCTGTTGGTCGTCATGGTGACAGTGACAGACGCGCGTTTCATTTCGTGTCCGAGTCGCGTGCAATCCGACTCCGTAAACTTCCATCACCAATGTATCAAACTCAATAGGGGGCCAATGAGGATATTTTGAATGTTGCGGTAGGCGTGTCGGATGCTAGCAATGTAATGGATTGGACCGAATCGGATAATGTGAATGACTCGGGCCTATCACTTTGGTTGCATGGCCGCCTCTGCTGCACAGATATAAGTCTGTCTGTTCCCTACAGTCCTCACTTGTCTGCACTACCTGCATCTTTCCTGCACCTCCTCATCTCTCTGCTGCTGTCTCTGCATCCTCTGGGAGCTACCATGGCACGTGCAGTGGAGAGGACCCCCGCCTTTTCCGATGAGGAGAACCAGGCCCTACTGGACAGCCTCCTTCCACAGTACAGCCACCTGTACAGCACACCAGAGGAGCAGGTGAGTGATGATTACACTGCCTTTTCATTGGTCATGCGTAAAACCATGCACTACTAGCATTGGCATTCCCAAGGGCAAGCATGCAAACTGAGTTCCTGTAAGTTTTGCAGTGTGTAGATTTGGGTTCTGGGCAGGTACAGTGCTGTAGAAGTGTGTTATGTTATAAGATTTTGTTAAGCGCACATTTCACCCGAAGGTCTCAAAGCGCTAGCCTATCCAGAGAAACAGTAGAGAAGAAGGAATAAAGAGAGCAGGCAGGAGGAAGAGAACTCAGAACAGCCAGGTTTTGAGTGCCTTACGAAATTTTCTGTGGTCAGTCTCCATACGTAGATGCAGAGGGAGTGAGTTCCATAGGGTGGGGGCAAGATGCAAAAAAGATCTCCCGCCATTTCTGGCGGTACGAATCTTGAATGGGATAAGAAGATGTTTATTGGAGGATCTGAGAGTTCTGAAGGGGTTATACCTGATGAGTTTTTTTGCAAGATAATGTGGTCCATGTCCAGAGATGGTTTTGTGGACCAAACAGTTAGTCTTAAATGTTATGCGTTTCCTGATGGGAAGCCAGTGGAGAGCTCTCAAGCTTGGTATCGAGGGAGATCAGGAGGGTAGATTTAATAACAGTCTAGCAGCTGTGTTTTGGAGGACCTGTAGTTTGGTTAGGAGCTCTTCATTGATGGAGGCCATCAGGGCGTTTCCATAGTCTAACCAACTGATGATTAACTCTTGAACCAGCGGCATTCGCAATGACAGTGGAACCCATTTAAAGATCTTACGAAGACTGCGCATGAATCCATAGCAGATGCTGGCCACATGATTGACATGATCAGTCATGGAGAGATGATTGTCAATCAGCACCCCTAGGTTACGAGCTACCGACTTGGGAGATGGACATGAGCCGAGATTAGGAGGCCACCAATCACTCGACCACAAGGTTTGGGCTTTGCCTAAGAGGACGATTTCAGTCTTGCTGGCATTAAGTTGCAAATGATTGGTTTGCATCCAGATGTGTACATCAGACATACACTTCATGAATCGAAGTTTGGTATCAGTCGGACCTGGGCCTAACGTGATTAGCAGCTGAGTATCGTCAGCATACGATACTGTGTCGAAGCCGTATGATTTGATCACACTAGCTAGGGGTGCCACGTACAGGTTGAAGAGTGTGGGGCTTAAGATAGAGCCCTGGGGGACACCTTTGTCTATGGATTGGCTACTGTAGAGAAAAGTACCCACATGCACTTTCGAAGTTTGATCTGTTAGGTAACTCCTGAGCCAGTTCAATGCAGTGCCCCTGACACTCATCTCCCACAGACGATTCACAAGAGTACTGTGGGAATTGGTGTCAAAGGCGGCTGACAGATCGAGTAAAACCAGGATGGCTGATTGACCAGCATCAAGGGAGAGTCTTATGTTGTCAACTACCTCCAACAAAGGGGTTTCCGTGCTGTGTGAGGCCCGATACCCAGATTGAGAAGGGTCCAGTATATTATTATAGCTCTCCAGAAAGGAGGTGAGTTGTTTATTAATTAGCAACTCCAGGATCTTCCCAAAAAAAGGGAGAAGAGAAATGGGCCGGTAGTTATTTGGCTCCTTGGGGTCCAGGGTAGGCTTCTTTAATATGGGCTTAACCATAGCTGCTTTCCACTTTGTTGGAACAGTTGAGTGTCGTAAGGATAGGTTAAAAAGCTTGGTGAGGCATGTCAGCGGGGGAGCCTGATTTAACCTTGCAAAGGGCAGTACTGACTTCATCTTGGGTGAATTCAGTGAATTCATTCAGGGAAGTTAGATTGGAGGTATGATCACTGAAGGACCAATGGTGCTGATTTCCACCAGCCTTGTGGGGAAAGAGGTTGTGGATGTTGTTGATTTTTTCCACAAAAAAGGTGGACAAAGTGTCCGCGCACTGTTGCGAAGTGAGTTGTTCCGGCTGACATGAGGTGGGACTGGTGAATTCTTTTAATATTTTATAAAGTTCTTTATAGGAGTTGGAAGCCTTATTTATTCTGTCGCCTAGATAAATGTTTTTGGCCATTGCTATATGATCAAGGTAGCGTCTATGGGTGGATTTATAGGCCTGTCTGTCATCGGCACTTTTAGAGTGCCTCCACTTGCGTTCTGCTTTCCTAGCAGCTAGCTTATCGGATTTTAGGTCAGCAGTAAACCAAGGTGACATTTTGTGATTACGTTTGACTTTTATTATGGGAGCAATGATGTCAAGGGCCTGACTGATTGCTACCTCAAAAGATTCAACTGCAGAATTAAGGTTGTCTGTGTTAAGCTGGGGAGGAGTGGTAAAGTGGTGAGAAAAAGTGGCTAAATTGACCTTATTCCATGGCCTACTCAATATTGGTTCTTTACATGGGTTGCTTTGAGTAGAAGCTGTCTGTAAGGAGAATTTTAATAGGTGATGGTCTGACCAAAGGACTGGAATTGGAGACTCCACTTTAATGTGGGACGAGTTGGTAAATAGGAGGTCGAGTGTGTGGCCTGCTGAATGGGTGGGGCCAACTACCAGCTGATTGAGGCCCAAAGTATTTAGGCTTGAGATGAGTGTGTTGGTATGAATATCAGATAATAGTTAGCATGATGGTTAAAATCTCCAAGTAGAAGAAAATTATCAGCAGACCTGGCGCGGACGGGCGCAGACGGGCCTGCCTTTGGCGCGCTGCTGCGCTGCTGCGCGCAATGCGCTTCCTTAAGACAGGGAAGGAAGTGGGAGGGGAGAGAAAGGCAGCCACGTCTAGAGCGCTGACCGTCGGTGAAAGTGACTTCCGGTGTAAGGAGAAGTACTGCGGTGCGAGGCCCTCCGCTCAAGCGGCACAAGCCGTGGCAGAACGGGGACCGCACATCAGGTGGAAGAAAATGAAAGGAAGGTAAGGACGGCGCAGTGAATTTAAAAGCTAAAATCAATACTAAAACAATGAGGTTAGGTGCGCAGTAAATAGCAGAGTGCCGCGTCTAACCTGTTTCCCAGTTTAGGCTGCGCGTCCGCGCAATGCGCTTCCTTAAGACAGGGTAGGAAGTGGGAATGTGTACAGGGGTTGACTTCTCGGCACTGTTCTAATGGGTTGGAGGGATAATTGCACACAGGACAACTGCCTATGATGCCACTTGCCTACCCCTTAGACATCCTTGCCATTCTGACCATGACCTATGTGTACAAGTGTGTGACTCAGAAACATGTAGCATGTGGAGTAATGGTGTGTCACCATGTCATCCTTACAGGTCAACTCCCATCAGAAGGCTGAGATCTGGCAGACCATCATCCGGGCAGTCCGCTCCGTGTGGGTCTTCAAACGCTGCGCCTGCCACTGACAGAAGAGGTGGCAGGACCTCCGTGGCTGGACACAGAGGATTGCAATGGTCCAGGTGAAGCTGTCACCTCCTTGCAAAAGGGGCGGACGCCGGACCCTGACCCCCCACATGCTAAGGATCCTGGCGGTGGTCTTCCCTGACCTGGATGGGCAGTTCAAGGCCAGACAGCAGCAAGGAGGGGGTGAGTATGTGCCATGTCGCACAACTATGTTTAACATGCATGTTGCACTCCCTCAGCCTGCTGCCCCTCTCACAGTCGTCAGTCAGCCAAACCAACACTTCTGTCTCAAAAGGTAACTATGCCCCCTGTTCAGTAGATGCCCAGTTGTGCCCCTTTCCATATGTGACATGTGTGTCACTTAGGTCCTAGGTAGTGGCTGTAGTCCAATGTTCATGTGATCAGCACAACATACAACATGTGCATGGAGTTGACCATCATGAGTGATGTAATTGGCTGACATGTGTCAGTACATTGACTGATGTACTCAGTGTGGGTGGTACAAACATATATGTGCAGTATGTTGCAATTGGAGCACACAGGTGTGCATAGACAATGCTATACATCCGGGCAGCAGGTGAGACCAATGTGGATGCCTCAGAGAATTCATCTTGCTCATTGTGCCAAATGTTTTGTCCCAGCCATAGTGCTCAGTGTAATCACATATATCCCATGGGCCAAGGACAGGTATGCCAACTCAGGTCATCTAAGACACTGGCCTATCACATGTTTGTGTGTGAGGTAACACTTTCCCCATTCAAATGTGAGAATCCATGTGTCAGACTCTGTGACACTGTGTACACATGCCAATCTTTGAAAGACACAGGTGGTCACTGTTGGAAACCTGGCAACACATCAAATGTATGTCTTTTGTCTCACATACAGAACAGTTGACATGTGTGTATCATCCCTTGACTGTGCATACTGGTGGCTTGAACATCCATGTGTATGCTGCATTACTTTCACCTTGAGAGATGTAAAATGTGCATGTAAACACATCTGTTAGTTCTCATACTCTGATGGCTAACTAGAGCAATGTGAGCCGGTCAAAGTGTTCAAATTGTGTCTAACACGTAAGGGACATGCATACTTGACACCTACAGATGTGGACTGAAGCAGTATAGACAGAATTGGGACATGGTGCTGACTGTAACCTTGAGATGTACAGGTCCTGTACCAAGAGTCCGTACAGACGGTGCAGCCAGACAGGCCAGTGGCATAGTGTGTCACATGAAGCATTGTGAGGATGCAGTCTTTGGACTTGGAAGTGTGTTGAAAATTGATCACATTTGCAACTGGTGAGCTGAATACAATGTGCATGAAATCCACAGTAATCTCCCTAACACCCTCCATAGCTGAGACAAGAAAGTGGGCCATTCAAGTCTTACCCTGGCTAGGCCTACGACCTTGGGGTATCCAAAGTAAGATTCAGATGTCTGACCTGACAGCAGTGGACCTAAGACACTGGACACATGCACACAATCACTGTTATCTGTGTGAAATGAGTCATGTTATGACTATGGAAGTTTGGTGTACTGCAGGCTGACCATTTGACCAGTTACGTCAGAGACATAGGTGCACATCGTGATGACTGGGGATTGCACGGTGGTCACCATTTCACAATTGAAACGTGTGCATCCCATTTGTAGTGTCAGTTCAAGACTCCCTTGCAGGAGCTGAGACAGGTATGCCATGACACAAGACCATCAGGAGCATTACAGATCAGACCACCTGCTACATAGTGTAGTAGTTGGCATAGTGGTTGTGGTATTTGACATTGATATAACCGATGTTGCACATGACATCATGTGTCTGGTAACCATGGTTAACCGGCAGACTTGCAAGTGCCATGTTCACATATGTGTAATGATTAGAAACCTGCCGTCAAAATGATGTATATGCTTACTCTGTGATGTGTTGTAATGATACCCATGTGTCAAGTCTATGCAGATGACTCATGTGAATCTCTTTGTCATCCTTGTTCACAGCATCAGCACCGGCTACTGGAGGAGGCAGTTCCACGGACCAAGGGGAAGCGGCTAGCCAGACTGGGTCCAGTGCGGAGGAGGAGGAGGGACCCAGTGGCACGGAGGGTGAGGGGAGACACACTGAGGGAGGGCAGGTCGGAGACTTCAACAACATCGGAAGACCACTATAGCTCCAGTGATGACTCCCTTGTGGTGGTGGGTGAGCCTGAATTGGATCACACAACATCTGAGTCCGCCCTCACCACCGACATCTCCACCCTCACAGCTGCTCCCATTCACAGTGTCTGTGGCTGCTTCCCGGTGTTAGGAAGCATGTCTCTTTCGGGCTAGGCACCGCACCCCCTGCAAGAGTCTCCACTGCTGCCCTGAGTATGGAGCCCGTGGATTTGCTGAAGCAGATCCATGTGGGGCAGACATCCACGCTGAATGTCCTCCATGCACATACCAGTCTTTTGACACAATTGGTGTCTTACATGGAGGGCATCGCATCGGACATGTCTGCGCTTCAGAGATCTAATCAGGCCCTGGCCTCCTCACTGACGGCAGCAGTGTCCCTCATCCAGCAGTCCCTCACCCCTCCTTCCTCTGCCCCATCCACAGTCCCCACTACCCTACCTGACCCAAGCTCACTCAAACAGGCACGTGCACACACAGCAACAGACACATGCAGCACACAAACCCCCAAACAAAAGTCCAAACACACACGCACACACACTCAGGGAACTGACAGCACACACACCGGGGAGAGGCCAAAAAAAGACATACATGCATCCACAGCCACTCCGCATTCCACAGTTTCCTCTGCCTCCGCAACCCCTACTCTTGACTGTCCTGCAACCCCTCTTCCCAGCAGGTCTTCCTCTGCAACCTTAGCCTCTTTCCCACTGAGCCATCTGTCCACCCTCCCATGAGGAAGAGGAAACCGCCCAACCCATACCTGATATCCACACCTGCCCACAACCCCTCCCCTAAGAAGAAGACCCCAGAGGCCCCCCCACCCATACATCCACCCGGTCTTCCAAATCCAAAACCCCACCACCAACCCACACTTCCCCCGCAAAGTCCACTTCTTCCCGGTCCCACGCCCCCCTCACAAGGGGCACACATCAGACCCCATCCCTTTTTTCCCCACCCACCATTACACCATCCCCAAGAAGGTCAAGCCCGCCCCCTCCCATAAACACTTCCCCTCCAACAGCCCCCCTCAGTCTGTTCCTGCCACTGCAGTGGACCCACATACAACACCGGATCCCATCCCTCCCGTAACCCAAACAAGTCCCCCCTAGTCCTGTCCCTGCGGTGCCTGGCATGCCCCCATAGATGCCCCTGCCAGGGGAGGTGTCCCCTTACGGTTGCAGTGCAGGCAAGCAATGGAGGGTGATTAGCCATAACCCCCTCCAGGACTCTACCAAATGGACTGGCCCTTGGCCTTTTGTTTGATTTGAAGTATTCATATTTGTTTCATGCAGAATAAAGCATGTTAGGTTTTTTTCACTGTTGCTTTCTGTGTCCCACAACTTGGTCATAAGTCAACTGTCATTAATGTGCAAATCTTGTTGTGGGTATACAATGATGTCATGGACTGCATGTGGTCCATGGAGTGACCTATTACAGTATGTATCTGAGTCCTCATTGTCTACATTTGCAGGGTGTCATCATCCACATCATCTTGGGCCATGAGGGTGACATGAATTTGCCAACCTACCATGTTTTACTTACACTTTTGCACATAGGTCATGCTGACATTTGTAGACATTGTGCAAGTCTTTCAGAGTGCAACCGTCTAGGATGGCCATGCAGTATAGGGCTGTGATGTGCAACAAGTCAGCTGTCTCTTCAGTACAGCTGGGTACACATGAAGTTTGAGTACTTGGTGGTGACTTTGGACACACCCATGTGCACAGGCTGATGGTACTAAAGTATGATGTAACTTGGAAGTGTCAGAGCCATGTCTGAGTCTCCTTCTGACATGTGCTTGACCAATAATGTTGTCCTTTTCAGCTATGCATGATGCTGTACCTGGTAACACCAAGCTGGCCTAGCGGTGCAGTGATGTTTGGCCCTGTGCAACATGTGTTGAGCAGAGTGGAGTGTGGGTGCCCAGGTGTGTAGTGTGTCCATCTGTCATGCATACGCCACTGGAGCCTGTGTCAAATCCATGCTCTTCATTGGCACACAGGGGAGTAATAGTACATTTGTTGGTACAGCGTAGCTGCAGGTGTGTTTAGCAAGGTTGATGCTGCATGTGCTGAGCCTGCACACACAAGGGTAGAGGTGATGGAGACTGGTGTATCGTATGTATGCATGAAGTGTAGACTCCTATGTGATTGGCAGCAGGACTATTTGAGATGGTGTCAGGAGGTGTGGGGTGTGACTTCAGGTCATTGTCATTTCTTGTGTAGGGGACATGGAGTGTCCACATTTTCCCTATGTGAGCGCTTGTCATGCAGGGGTATGATTCAGAGTATGTGAGCTTGATTTAGTGCTTCCACCCTGCACAAGCTATGGTAGAAATGTGTGGGATGATAGGGGGATATCCCGCCGGACAAGGTTGTATTGTGGCATGTGATGAGAGCTGTGGTGTGAGGCACTATTGTGCGATTTGACTGTAACAGGGCAGTTCTGGATGAGTGATGTATGGTGATACTGTGCATGAGTCCATGGGGATATTGGTAATGGAAGTCATATGTAGATGTGCCAGGGCAACATTGAGACAAGGTCTGACTAGTCATATGGGACAGAGTGGATGTGTGAATGTGAAGGTATGTGCACTAGTGATGTGATCATGTGTGCTGGATGTTGAAATGTGAGGTGTTGTAGAGTTGTAGTATGTTGTGTTGGAATGTATGGATGCATATTTTCTTGAGTGACAATCCTTTGGACTTGTGCTGTTTTGGGAGATTATGCGGTGATACACAAATGACTGAGTACACAGCCACCGCACTATGTATGTGTCTTGTTGTGAGATGTGGTGATGTGTGAAGTGTGCATTTCCGGGTGTGCTGTGATGCTGCACGTTGTGGCATGAGTGCAGTCCAAGGCATCACTGAGTATGCGGCTGGTGATGAGAGTGGTCCATCTGACCATCTGCTGAGGAGGGAATGTGTACTGTACATTTTGTGCATATCATGTATCTGAGAGGTGTGTGTACATGGTGATGGAGAGTGGTGCTGCGAGTGTAGGTGTGGATGTGATGAGTGCCGCACCCATGTGGGTTTGTATAGCTTGGGTTGTAATGGTATGTGCACTGGGTTGGAGCTCATGGGGCAGAGATGCTTCTCTGTCTAGATGCACCAGAGGGGGCTTATGACGTGCTTGTGTATACGTGAGTTATGAGAGATGGACATGTAGTGTGACATGGGTGTTGGAGGGATCATTCCTGCATGTGTTGAGTTGATGCAGAACTTGTGGCGAAGTTGACATGTGCATATGTGTAGATCATGTGTATGTGAGTGGGCAGTGAGAGTTGCCAGAGTGAATCTGTGGCTGTGTCACGTGTCTGCTGAAGCTTGCTGTCTGCCAATGTATGTTCACGTATGTTATTTGTGATTATCATAATCATGACACTGGTGTGTGCAGTCGCTATTGGCATCACAGGAGGAGCAGCCTCGACCTAGCCTTGGCTTGTGTGAGTCATGTGTGGGCATAAGTGGAAAGTTGCACTTTGTAGTCAGTAGTGGGAACTGATTGGTCATCAATGCCCTGTGATGGTGCCCTTAGATGGAGGTGGTGCTTGCTTCTGATGTTAAGCCATGATGCGGGAACATTGGCAGGAGGCACATTGCTTAGGGGGGTTGTTGGAAATTGCCCTTTTTTTTGCAGGGTTATCCCCAAACTTTTTGCTTCTTCCTCCTATTTTTTTTCCTCACCTGTGTTTGTTGGCTATAGGACTCTGGGCACTTTACCACTGCTGATCAGTGCTAAAGTGCATATGCTCTCTGTGTAAATTGTTATTGTGATTGGTTATCCATGACTGGCATATTTGATTTACCAGTAGGTCCCTAGTAAAGTGCACTGAGTGTGCCAGGGCTGGTAAATCAAATGCTACTAGTGGGCCTGCAGCACTGATTGTGCCACCCACATGAGTAGCCCTGAAAAGATGTCTCAGGCCTGCCACCGCGGTGCCTGTGCGCAGTTTGTTAACTGCCATGTCGACTTGGCAAGTGCACCCACCTGCCAGGCCATACCCTTCCCTTCTCTTACACATTGGACACCCCTATGATAGGCCCAAGGTACCCCCCTGGTCAGGGTGCAGTGTATGTGAAAGGTAGGACATGTACTGGTGTGTGTAACATGTCCTGATAGTGAAATACTGCCAATTTAATTTTTCACTATTGAAAGGCTATTTTGCCCCATAGGACAGAATGGGGAATGCTTTGTGACATTTTACAAGCATATCTTCCCATAGGGATAAGATAGAAAATTGGAGTTTGGTATCCCTGAACTCAGGATTTAATAACACATCTTTTAGTAAAGATGGTTTTTAAATTGTGTGTTTGAAAATACCACTTTTAGAAAGTGGCTATTTTCTTGTTCAACCATCCTGTGCACCTCTGCCTGTTTGTGGATTGACTGTCTGGCTTTGGAGTGCAGTTGCTCCAGGAGTCTGGATGAGTCAGCACTAGGCTGAATAGGCCTGATCTGCATTTGGAGTGGTGGGAGGAGTAGCACCTGTACCTGAATAGGGCTGTGCCTGCCTTCCACAATGCTGGCTCCGCCCCCCTGTGGTGTGTCTGGAGCCAAGGCTCACACTGACAATGGATGTTGTTGTGCACTTGCAGAGTTCCCCCCAGAACTGGTTTGAACTGGGCTCAGAGCCCCCTGCACAAGGAGAACAAAGACATTTTGGGGTATAAGTATTAGACCTAAAACCCCTAAACTTTAGATCATTCCTGGAATTCAAGAGGAACCTTTGCCAAGGAGAAGAGCTGCAGAGACTGAGGAGAAGTACTGACCTTGCTGTGTGTCTGGGGTTGGCCAGCAGTTGCTGTTTCTGCCAAGGAAAGGAGAAGGACTTTGCTGTGTGCTGTGTCCCCTGCTTGAAGGAGATTTCCAAGGGCCTGAAGTGAGCTGGCCTCCTGTTTTGAATTCTCAGGGACACAAAGACTTCACCCCCAGCTCCCCTTAACTCTGCTGTTGTGAGTTCTGACCTGCCTTGCGGTGCCTGTGCCAGTTTTGGGCCTCTGGAGGTTGTTGCTGCTGTTTGGGAGCTGGAAGAAAGAAGAAACGTGAAAAACTGCCAAAATCGACGCATCGCTCTTCTTGCGGCTGTTTTCTCGACGCATCTCCACGGCGCGAGAAGAATTTCCACGTATCGCTGTGCTGCTGCGAAAACTGACGCAGCGCCTGTCGCCGCTGCAAGAATCAACGCATCGAGGGATCGCGGCTGAAGAGGACCGATGTAGCGCCGCGCAACGCCACCACATCGATCGCCGATGCATCTCGGATTTCCACGCATCGTACCTGTGTGGCACGCTTTCCAGACGCATCACCTGCGAACCAGAGCCATCACGAAGAATCGACGCCTCACTCCCCATACAGACCGGACTCGACGCAACTCGTCCTCTTCATGTCGCAGAACTGTTACATCGCCTCCCCAGGGTCTCAGGAGTGTCGCATCTCTTTGTTTCCGACTTTGCGGCTGTTTGGCTTTGGAACTTTGACGCATCTACAGGTACTTTGGTGAAAAGTCACGCATCCATAGTTTTCTATGGTACAAGTTCTTGAAACCTTTTTAAAATCATATTTTTAACTGTGTATGTTGGATTTTTGTCGTTTTGGTCTTGTTTAGTTTAGATAAAGATATATTATTTTTCTAAACTGGTGTGGTGTCCTTTTGTGGTGTTTTCACTGTGTTACTGCGAGTGTTGGTACAAATATTTTACACATTGCCTTTGGGGTAAGCCTGTCTGCTCGGGCCAAGCTACCAAGGGGGTGAGCAGGGGTTATATAAAGTGTGTATCCCCCTTACCCTGACTAGAATAAAGGGTCCCTATTTGGACAAAGGTACCTACCTCTGCCAACTAGAGACCCCCTTACTAACAGGAGTATTGTCCCCTGAAGTGAATATGCAGGTATGTGTGTTGATATGCCACCTGTGCTCCAACTTGTCCAGATATGCATCCCTGCACTTCCCAATAGACTACACACACGTGGGTAATCATGGCATTCTGACTTTGACTGTCCAAGGTGTGGGGGCACCAGGGGAGTGGACTTATTGTGATGACATCCCTGGTTGTGCTGAGAACAACAGCCTGCACTGTGAGTAAACTCACATATGACACAGAAACATTTCACCCAGTTCCATTGGTGTTTGCATTATCAGCAGTTTTGTAATCTGTCATCTGGTTTGGTAAGAGTGGGCCTTGTAGGTGTCAATGAGTGCTCCCAATCAGTACATTTTACCCTGCCCTGGAGCCTGAGGGCAACATGTCTTATTTGATGGTCTCCTTGACGGATTTCATGATTCAGAGACAGTGTTCAAGGGCCAAATGTGGCCAATGCAGATTCCATTCTGCACATGTCCTCCATCCTCACAGGATGTACCCATTTCCCATGTCTTGCAGCTAGGTATGTGGATTGTGTTTGTGAGCCACAGATTGAGCCCCCCCTGGCGTTGTCACCAGTGCAGGCAGATTCCCTTACACATTTGGCTGTGCATTGGAGCCTCCAAACCCTGTTGTTCTATCCTCTATCTGGTGACTCATGTGTCTTCCAACTCTTCTGCTGTACACACTGCATCGGCAAAATGGCATTAGTCATTAGCTGCATATACTGCAGCTTTTTTAGCTAGATGCAGAGTTGCTGTGAAACACATGCAACCAAGTTGACAGTGTACATGTTCTGATCTTGAGTTGTGTGCAACGCCCCCTGGCCACACATGGTGACTGTCTCCTACATTGTTGTTGGTCCATGCTTTTCTCCATAGCAAGTAGGAATGTGGTCTAGACATGTAGCGCTGACAGCTGTGACACAACCGCTTCTGGTTTGTTGTAGTGGGAGGCTCATGATTATATTTTGTGTGTCTGTGTACTTGTGTGGTGTCGGGGCCAGTCTCCTCTGTGCTTCAGTGTACACTGACTCATCTCAATGACATCCTTCTGTGAATAGGTGTACTCCTGTTGCCCTGCATGGTTTGAGTATATGTTGTGGTGGACAGATGCTGTGACTTTGTATCACATACATGTGTGTGGCTGACACCTCCTGTTCCACCATCAAATGTGTGTTTGTCCTAGTATGTGGCATGCTGGGTGTACCTACCTGATGCTGCGATTCCCCCATTGGTCATACACAATAGTACATGGACCCATGGTTGTATTGGGATCACAATGATGGCTGGTCAATCATGGATTCATCGTCATACATCCAGTAATCCACGCTGTCAAGGTGGCCTCTGCAATGTCACCTGTCAAGGGAGGTTTTGATGAGGCACGATGCTGCTGATCAAGGGGGGTGGGGTTTAGACTGGCCAAATGTGACTTGGCTCCTGGCAAGGCCCCTACCTCCAATGCGGCCTCCCTGCACCGGCCATGCCCTGGGAGTCATGTTTGGGTATGTGAGATGACAGTGCTTCTTGCAAGGCACGTGACACAGTGCGCAACAGTGAGTCTGCTCCAAAGTCTGGCCCCCATCCACAATTTGCATCACAGCGGATCAGCAGACAGGATTCTGGCACCACAGTGCTGTGGCCTGGAGGGAACTGTGGAAGTGAGTCAGTCTCCTGATGTGGTTTTTGGTGGTCCCCCATGCTGACTCTGGTGCACCCGCTCATCAACCAATGCCTGATTTCCCACATTGCCTATCCAAACCCTATATGAAATACTTCCTGATTGGACTCAACACACATATGGCTCAGTGGAGTTCAGCCCCCCGTCGTGTGTGTCGGCCCAGGCTAAGCCAACTTCCACACTCACACACATGTTGTGTTTGTTCTGCAGTGGGTGGCTGGTCAGTTGTCTTTGTGCATCTTCCCCCGTGTATTTCAACTGTCTTTCAAGGGCATTGAGTGGATGGTGTGTTTTGCTTCTTTCTCTACTGGCCCTGGGCCTCCTACATCTCCACTCTGCACATTCCTTAGGTTTGGCAGTTTACGTTACTGCCACAGTGTGGGACTGGATCTCATCAAAAATGGACTTTGGGATTGAATCCTTTGTATTTGCCGCTGCTCGTACCCCAAATGTGTGTGTTGATGCATTTTTGATGGTCACATGTCACATTGTCCAATTACACATTGCTGGGAGTGTTAGCCTCCCAAAGCACTGATTTGCTGCACATGGCTGAGGGTATGTAACCCCCCCAAACAATGTTTGCCTCAACAGTGCTATGGGTGTTTGGCCCCCATCCCCCACTTTGTCACTACATTGCTGGTGGGGTTAGCCTCCCAACCCCCTAATTGCTGTACCATGCAGGGTGGTAGAGCCCCACAAGCCCCTTTTTGTCACTACAGTGCTGGGGGGGTTAGCCCCCCAACCCCCTAATTGCTGGACCATGCTGGGGGGTTGAGCCCCACAAGCCCCAATTTGTCACTACAGTGCTGGGGGGGTTAGCCCCCCAACCCCCTAATTGCTGGACCATGCTGGGGGGTTGAGCCCCACAAGCCCCAGTTTGTCACTACTGTGCTGGGGGATTAGCCCCCATACCACATTTTGGGTAAACATTGCTGGGGGTTTGCACCCGAAACACCAATTTGGCATGACAATGCTGGCAGTGTTGGGCATCCACCCCCCTATAGGGTAGAGAATGGTGGGAGTGATGGGCATCCACCCCCCTGTGGGGAGGACATTGGTTAGAGTGTTAGGCATCCACCCCCCATAGGGTAGACAATGGTGGGAGTGATGGGCATCCACCCCCATATGGGGTGGGCAATGGTGGGAGTGTTAGGCATCCACCACCCCCCTATGGGGTGGACAACAGTGGGAGTGTTAGGCATCCATCCCTCTATAGGGTAGACAACAGTGGGAGTGATGGGCATCCACCCCCCTATGGGGTGGACAATGGTGGGAGTGTTAGGCATCCACCCCCCTATGGGGTGGGCAAAGGTGGGATAGTTAGGCATCCACCCCCTATGGGTTTGGGCAATGGTGGGAGTGTTAGGCATCCACCCCCATTAGGGTAGACAACGGTGGGTGTGTTAGGCATCCACCCCCTATAGGGTAGACAACAGTGGGAGTGTTAGGCATCCACCCCCCTATGGGGTGGGCAATGGTGGGAGTGTTAGGCATCCACCCCCCTATGGGGTGGACAATGTTGGGAGTGTTAGGCATCCACCCCCTATGGGGTAGACAACGGTGGGAGTGTAAGGCATCCACCCACCTATGGGGTGGGCAACAGTGGGAGTGTTAGGCATCCACCCACCTATAGGGTAGGCAACGGGGGAGTGTTCGGCATCCACCCCCCTATGGGGTGGACAACAGTGGGAGTGTTAGGCATCCACCCCCCTATAGGGGAGGCAACAGTGGGAGTGTTAGGCATACCCCCTATGGGGTGGGTAATGGTGGGAGAGTTAGGCTTCCACCCCCCTATGGGGTGGGCAACGGTGGGAGTGTTAGGCATCCACCCCTCTATAGGGTAGACAACGGTGGGAGTGTTAGGCATCCACCTCCCTATAGGGTAGACAACGGTGGGAGTGTTAGGCATCCACCACCCCCCTTGCCTCTACATTGCTGCAAGAATTCCCCCACCCCAATATTGACTGTGGTTTCTCACAATCTGTGTATTATGTTGCCTTTTGCGGGGTAGTAAAGTTTTTGTGTGGGGTAGGTGTCTGACTTACTGTCTGTGATGAACGCGTTGGTTGGGGTTGTAGTATCGGCCGTAGGCGAAGAGTATGACATGAGCGATAGGATACATGGCTGCACCGTCTCGTTTGCAGGAATCGTGTTGTGGCACGAATCGGAGCTGAAATACTCCCCTTCCGGATGCTCTGATGTGCTGGAAGTGGCGACCTGTTCGGCGCATAGGAAGTACACATCATACTTGGCCAGTCGGAATCTGACTGGGAAATGCCTCCAGATGGCTCCATTCAGCGTTTACGGAGCCTTTTTATTAGGAAAATGGAGCCAGAATCGGAGCGTCAGAGTCGTTAGGATATTGAAGGATTTTGCGCATCGTACTACGTCGTTTGGATGGACCGGCTCCCGGGACGAGTCGGTCGGAAGGTAAGGCTACGGATGGCTCTGGGAGGGCCTTCCTGACGGGATCGTAATCAGGCCCTTAGATTTGATTTTTGGAGATGTCTCCAGATACTTTGGTTGCAGTGATAATAGCAACCTTGTATTGCAGTGTGTGGGTATATTTTTAAAATTGACTGAATCATTGCTTGTTCAAAGTCGATTATTATTTTTTGTGGGAATTAGTTGTCGGTGTGTTGTTTTATTATTGTAAGGAGTTCTATGTAGGTAGTATTTTGCTTGTTGGGGAGTAGTGCGTATATGAAGGGGATGATAGTTTCTTCATATTCGCCATGGATGGTATAGAGTCGGTAAAAAGGCTTGGGGCAAGCTTTAAGTGTACCATCCATCTTCCATGTTTCGCAATTTTTTAACTTTTGAATGTTGGTGTTGGTGGCAAAGATGATAATTCGATTTTCATGACTGTTATTGTCATGAAGAATGAATTTTTCATCTTTGTGTGTGACACTGTATTCTTGTAAAATTTTGATTTCTGCAAACGTTTTGGGGGTGGGTGGTGTTTGAGCAGTAGCTCTTTTAGTTCTGGATATTAGGCGTTTTAGAGTGGGGATGGATGGTAGTTGTCCTGTCACATGTTCAATAACCCTAGTTAGTATGTTTTTTAATATTTGGGTACTGGTCTGTTGGGAGTTGGTGCTTGCTTCTCTGATGGTTTTTAAAGTATCTCTCACCTCGATTTCTGTGACATTGGGGGGATGGTTGTGTTCTCTGACATTAATAACATTTGTTTTGACTGTTGTTGCAATCCCATAGCAAAAATTGGAGTAGTACTTACTACATTTCCAATGGGTTTTGTTTCCTGTTATTTTCTCTTGCGTGTAAGTATAGCCCATGTAGCCAGAAGTAGTTTTCCCTTTTGTGAGATGATGAATTTTGCTCCTTCTGTCATTTGTTTTGTATATCTGTGAACATATTTATATATATATTAATTAATTATAAAGTATTGAAGAGTAAATATGTTTTTATAATTATTACATTTGAAAATAAACTTACATATATCTTGCTTTGATTTTCTTGTTGGATATTTTTTCGATGTTTGTGGTTTATTCACTGGTTTCTGTTTTTCTGTTGGTTTAAAAGGAAAATGTTTTTTTTATTAAAGTGTTACATTTAGTTTGATTATTTTGTTTATTTAGTCTCTATTTTTATTTAGTTGTAAAAAAATACTTACTATTTTTAGTTGACGAAGTTTATTTTGTTGATGTTGTTTTGTTGATGTCTGTAGAAGCTGTTAAAAGAAAAGTATTTGTTAGTTATGTTTTGCTTTTTTATTACATTTTTTTAGTTTTCATTAGTTTACTCTATTTGTTGGTTAAGTCATATACTTACTTTGTTTTATATTTTTTGTTAATGTTGATTTTGTAGTTGTTTAGGAAGTAAATCGTTGTTTTGAATTTTCTAGGTGGAGTTTTAGTGAAGTTTAATCTGTGAAATATAAAGGAAAACATGTGATAGTTTTAGTTAATTTGTTTATATTTTTTAAGCTAATTTTATTTATTTAGTTAAAAAGTTTTGTTCTTACCTTTAATGAGAGTTTTTCTGAATAGTTGATTGTGTAGTTCTTTTTCATTCTGTTTTCTGTCTCGCAAAGTTTCGTGTTTCCTGACTGTTTGCCCGTTTCACAGTACATTTTTTATTAATTAATTGATTGCTTTTATAGTGTTTATTTAATTAGAGTTTTCTATTGGTTTGTGTTGGTGTAGTTTAAATGTATTGGTCGCGATAGCTTTTTTGAATTTTTTGGCAGTTACAATTTAATTTGTTTAATGTTAATTATGTTTATTTAATGTTTGTTTTTATTTTGTTTAGTAGTATAATTAAAATGTATGTGTAAATAAATGTTAGATTTTTTATATATGATATATATATATGTTTGTTTATTTTTGATAGTTGTAATATTTTTTTATGTTGTATTGTTTGTTTATTTAATTGTTTTTGGTTTTCCAGTGTATTTGTGTTTTAGTTTTATTAATTTTGTAATTTTTTTTAGTGTCTGTTTTTAATGTTGGATATATGTTATTTGATTATAATATTGAAAATAGTTTATTTTTATGTATACATGTTATTTTGTGGTATAGTTTATATGCATTTTATCAATGTTTGTGTTGTCGATATTATTTATATCGATGTTTTTGTTGTGTTATATGTTATTTTAATGTTATCAATATTTTTGTGTTCTTTATTTTTATTGTCGATATTTTTGTCATCGAAATTTTTTTTAACGATATTTTTTTATCGATGTTTGTGTTATTTTAGTTTTGTGTATTGGGTGTCGATATTTTTGTATCCAATATTATTGACTCGATTATTTTGTAGTTTGATTTTATAGGAGTCAATGTTGTATCAGTGATCCGCCCTCTCTATCATGTAAGTGAAACATAGTCTCACATAGGTATTTCAGTGCAGCGCAACCCTATACAAGTTGAGGCAATGGGCGATAGTATCAGCTATAAATGTAATACCTTGGGGCAAGAGCAGCATGCCTGGCTTCAATCAAAAGAAAGTTCTTAAAAATGTATTTTTAGTTCTGCAACCTCTATACAACTCCAGCGTTTGGTCCCATGGTTAATTGCTGCTCTTGCCTTCATTCTGTGCACTTGGAGGTTCATACTTAATGGATGATCGCTCTTCTATTTATATCTTAAGACAACAGTAGCAGAATGTATCAGTGTACAAACAGCCTTCTCTCAATGCTGGATTCAACTGTGCTTACTATCAAAAAGGAAACCTATGCTGTCAAAGCTATTCGCACATTCTCAGAGTTGTCCACTAAAAGAAAAGGGTCTCTTTAAAGTAGAGATTGACTTTGTGTTAATCATCTTAGTTTTACCGACTCTAATAGTCAACTCTTTCATTATGCAATATTCTTTAAAACTGTTCATTAGTTTGTGCAAGGATAATTAGTCTGGAAGACCAAAAGAGTGTCCTCTACAAACAGGAGTACATTTTCATGTTGCATAACTTGGGTAACAAGAGTCAAGTTTCCCAAATAGCAACCAGCATCTTTAAGAACAGGTTAAATAAGCTGGCACAACACATCCCTGCTGTGCTGCTTATGAGACAGAAAAGGTTTCAGTACCATCTCCTGATGGACCACATCGCACACATGCAGGGGTTTTTGAGTTAAAGCCCTTTATAGTAGCTAGCGATATTTGTAGTCCATACATGTTTAATGCAAGGCACATTTGAATCCTGTTCACTAGATCAAAAGCTGATTTAAAGTCTGTGTAATGTATAGTCGAACACTTTTAATTATTATATATTTTACACAGATAAAATGGAACCTCATGTCCTGGTTTACCATTCCAATGCCTTTTCTGACACATGCTTGCGTATCAGGGAGGGTGGCATCCATGTCAACCCAACCCTGCAGGGATTCAAAAATACTCGACCAAGCCCTTCACACAAGGGAGAGCAGTATGAAAAATGGCGGTGCTGCATTGCCCAAAGAGCAGAAAATAGCACATCAGATTTAGTAAGAGTCACCTGTCAATTTTTTGGGGGGGAGTTTTATATAGCGTGAACAAGACCGAAGGTATCAGAGCACAGCATGAGCACCAGTTGCGTTACAGACAGACACATTCATTTTTTGTTAGGCATGGGGAGATTAAGTGATTTGCCCAGAATAACAGGATGTTGAGCGTCCCTACCGAGACTCGAACTCGGTTCCCCAGCTTCGAGATCGACCACTCTAGCCATTTGGCCACATCCTCTCCTGTTCTGTGTGATGCAGAGCCTCAGCAGTGACGAAAGAGAGCCTACACTGTCCAGCATTGGCTCAGAACTGGAGGCACACCTTCCAGTACAAATTCCTATGTATAAATACTAACGCACGGGCCAGGCAGACAAGATGTGTGCTTTATGTTAAAGAACATGATACATGTAGATACATCAAGCAATACACCTCTTGACCCACTTGCGTGCACCTGCTTGTCTTAGGGGTTAAGAGTTGGGGGAAAATCGTGCTATTTCATTAAAACTGGCTTTGGGCCAAAATTTTACACTTTTGTGTTGGCCCACTCTAAACATGCCCTGCTTATTACATTGCAAACATAAAAATATAATGGACGGAGTGCTGAAACTTTTCAACCACTCACCCCCAGTCAAGGGATCTGGGTTTAATCCATTGTTCTTTTGCTCTCTATGCCACCCCAGTTTGGACCAGCCATATCCAAATCAGTCCTGACCCTGCTCCTCATGGGAACAGTCCAGCCCAAACTGCCAGGCCAGGTCCTCACTGGATCCAAAACAAATAAACTGGGACCGGTTTCAGAGTATAACCACCTCATCAGCCAGGCTAGCTTGAATCCAGTGGCACAGCGAGCAAGGGACTCACGTCTGGGCATACCCTTGGCCACTTAAAGCGAACATAGCAAACACAACAAGATAATGGACGGAGTGCTGACACATTTCAACCACTCAACCCCAGTCAAGCAATCTGGGTTTAATCCATCATTCTTTTGCTCACTATGCCACTCCAGCTTATTACATTAGCAGGTGGGGTGGCATAAAAGGGTTTAGGTGCAAAAACAGGGTCCATTTTCAGCACAAAATAGCTTTTGAGTTTGAAAATTGATCCGGCACTTCTAATTGCAGCATTTTGAGATGCTTCACAATGCTTTATGTTGTTTAGAGTTGTTTGAAAGCCCCTAGTAAATCTGGGTCAAAATGCATTGCCAGCTCCATTCAACAATGAAATTGGTCTATAATTAGCTGGGATACTTCGTCTGCTCCTTTTGTGCAAAACAACGATTGTGTCTGACTACCCCGAGCTTGGTGTAACACCATTTGCAAGTTCTACATTAAAGATCTTGTTTAGAGTCACTGCACAGCCTTTGAGCTCTGCTTTGTACAAGTATGCCAGAATAAGATCGGGATGGAATCTATATTCAGCTTTTGGCTAATGATGGCTAATTCAACCCCGGAGAGCATGACAATCAGATTCGAATTTCTAGTGTCTTTGAATTGGGACTGGCTAATTTTAGGACGTGATTGTATTCATCCTCAAGCGCTGCGTGTAGCTCACTTCAGTGATTGACCTATTCATGCACCCCTATGCATAGAACATGCTTTTTCCACGCTCCCAGAATCCACTAGAAACGTTCCCAATATTTTTGGAGTGTTTATCTAGAGCGGCCTTCTTCAATTCATCCCACATATTCCGTCGGATTCTAAAACTTTTACCGGCAATCGCTTTTTATATTCTTTCCTTAGTTTAACAAAATGTATGTCTTCCGGGGCAGGGTGGTGGCGTGCCACTAAGGTACAGGATTACTCTGGCTTCCTTTGCCTACACTTATCATTGACCCCCTCATGGCTGCTATGGGTATTACTTCTAAGGGATCGAGGTAGTCAAATAAAAAGACCCCTTCACAGCCCCTTGCCCATATAGACTCAATACTGTTCCCTCCTCACCTTCCCCAGATATAAAAGTACATCATTAAAATATTTAACTATTGCCCCCATTAAAGAAGGGGGCATGTGTATCATATCATAATTCCCAGTTTTCCATTTACGTGCCCTTCTGTTCATTTTTGGAATTGTGTCTAGGTGGTGCTCAACGATCCCTCCTCTGGAAGACCATGGTGTGATTATGCTGGGCAAAATTGAGGCCACTAATAGATCACTGTATTTTTCAAGTGTATCTTTGGAGGGAAATGCATTACCATCGCTGAGTACTAATCAGGCATGCTGAGCTGGACAGCTTGTATCAACTCTAATTTTCGGACCTCACACGCTGTAGGACATTTTCTAAACAGACTCCTGTATCCCCATTGATCGTTATCATCTCTTTCATTTCTACAAGAATCTCTCAAAGAGATAGTGCTAGGAATCACTTGGAAGCCCAGAAATATAGCCATTCTTATAAACGGGTAGCAAAGATCGTTGGAATATACTATTTTGCTTTTTCCTAGTGTTATTTTATTTTTTGATATTTTTCTGGCCTATTTAAACAAAGATTAAGTAATATTATCACTCCTTTAGGAACTTCCTGATGTTGCTCCTGGGCCTTCCTAACAACAGCTTCTTCATAACCTCTTCTTTCTTGAAATATGCTAGTTTAATCTACTCCTTTTATATCACTCAGGTAGTCATATGTCCTGCAGCTCGTTGCTTTTTCACCTTTTGTGCGACTCATTTCCCGTGACCGGGTAATTGCCTTATTTTTATGTCATATAATGTAAGGGGGTTACAGACTCACGGTTCCTTAGCATTATAGATGATTTGTTTCAAGATGAGGGAGATGTACCGATTATTTCAAGGCCAAAATGTCCCTCGGATTTTTCTCAAACTTTATTACCAATTCTCCTGTGAAGAACTCCAGAGATGCAGTGCCAAATCAGAGCACGATGTGCTTCCAGTTCACGATTTGTTGGGTTGAATAATTATTAGCATCGGTGCTAATTGAAAATACAGCATTTTTAAAGACAAATAATGAATGTTTTCGTTGTGATAAAAAAGATTTTTATTTGTAGAATGTTTCATGCCCAGTGCAAAGTAGCTTTTAATCAGGCGTCTCCAACCTTTTCTGTAACATGATGTTCAATTAGAAATGTGCCGAGCTACTGATATTATCAGTGTTGTATAGACAACATTACGTTAGTGGCCACCCTAGACAAGACTGCCAGCGGTGATTACCTCAGTAGATCAAGCAGGGTTGCCAGTAGTAATGCAAGAAAGGCTTTCTTAAATTGGGATGTAGATATATTTTGGAAATTCAACCATTTTTCACCAAACATCATCTTATGAGCTCTCCAAAATACATGCATTTTCATCTTGAATATGCAATTTTCATTCATCCAAGCAATAACCTTTAATTTAGTAGGCTGAGAGGCACACATTACTTACAGGTAGCTGGAGAGCTACCAGTGGCTCACGAGCTACTTGTTGGAGGAGATGACGGTTATAAATCCACCAGGTTTGCAGATGGAAGGCAATGAAACAACTAGACTTGAAAGTGTGCATGGTTTCTGTGCTGGAGGCCCACCAAAAGAAGGGTGCAGTATACAGAACTCTTTACTGGTGGTGAATATGCTATTTAGGATGTCTGAAGTACTGCTCAGTACTTGATAACAAGAGGCCCACTACTGCACATGCTCTCTAGTACAGTACCAGATATATAAGAAGCCTTGTCATTGCCCGTAGGTAAATGAAGTCAGCTTTCGGTATTTGTGAAACCTGAGCATCAATGTTAAATTCTTGGTCATAAAGAACTCTGCCCCTCAACCACGAGAGGCTGAAGGAGGGCAGGGACCTCATTCTGAAGGTGATAAATTGGGGGGCCACAATCTGGAATAGTGTCTAACCACTAACACCTTTTTTTCGGTTGGATTCAGCTTACGTTTATTAATTTCCATCTTGCTATTTAATGCCTGTATGCATTTGCTTAGTCTGCATGGAGGAAGAAGACACATTGACCATACCCTGGGTGTCTTCTGTAAAATGATATGCTCAAATGCAAACATATTCTGAAAGAGGAAGCATTGGAAATTAATAAACATCAAAAAACAAAGTAGAGAGGGCCAAGCCATGGGGTACTGCCTATTGACAAATTAGACTTAGAAACAATAGCGTTGAACAGTAGAAGACTGATCGCAAAGAAGAATTGACACCATTTCACATGTTTTCTTCTACTTCCTCCCAGGCCGACCAGGGGCCGTATTATGCATTGTGATTGATTGTGCCCGGCGCACCTTTTAAAAGGTGCGCCGGGCGCAAACAATTACAATGCGCCCTATTATGTTGTATGCGCTGCTCACAGGGCAGCCGCGAACTCTCGCTGCCCCCAGGGCAACGCATTAATGTGAAAACACAGAGCAGCTGCTCCGTGTTTTCACAGTTTTACAGAGTAATAGAGATCCCCTTGCAGGCGGGTGCAGTCAGTGACTGCACCCGCCTGCAAGGGGATGTTTGGGGGTCCATGGGACCCCCTTTACCCCCTGCAGAGGGCTGCTCTCAGGAGGCGCACTGACAGAGCGCCACCATTTAAATGGCGCCTCCTGAGGGCTGCTTTGACTCTGCACCCGCGTCTGTAATATGGCGCGGGCGCAGAGTCAAAGGAATTCCCTCATTTGCATAGAGCACGCCCCTATGCAAATGAGGGGACACCCTCTGAAGGTAGCCCTGGAGCTTTAAGTGCACCAGTGCTATCGGTATTATAGAAGGGGACGCACAAGCGTCTGTGCCCCCTTCTATAATACCAGAGGGCCCGGGGGCGTGCAAAGTGGGCGCAAATGCCCGTTGCACCCCTGGGGCACTTATTGTAATACGGCCCCTGATGGATGACTACGATTTTATGTTCCATCGTGACACCATCACCAAAAGATGATAGTTCCCTGACCAATTTCAGTTTGCATGTTTCAGAATATTGTAACAGCACTAAACTTGCTAGGTCTGCCATATGGCTTTGTTGTTTAAAATGTGAGTGAACGAGTGTGTTGTGAAGGCCAGTAATTTCTCTTCCATTCCACAAAGAATAATTGATTTACTTCAGCATATTCTAAGCAATCATAGTGTTAAAATAATACGTATCACGTTGGGAAACTAAAATGTCTAACTTGCATTTAATGCAAAAATAGCGAGCAGGTCAATAAATAATCAAGAAACAATTGTCATTTCAACAGACTTGAAATCTCACTCAAAGATAAGCAGTTGGAGCATATAATTCTAAAATGCATGCAAATTCGAGCAGTTTATATACATTTATCTCTTTATAAAAGTCTACGGGGTGCAAACACGTGACAGAAACATGTTACTTTCAGTAAAACCTATTTAATGAACAGGTGACAGTATCTTCCCACAGAGAAAATTCGAGATATCCTTGAGGCAAAAGATACAATACATAAACATACTGCTGACTTCATTCATTTCTCAAAAATCACACTTCTGGTGGACAACATCAAAAGTGAGGCTATACATATTTGAGAGGCAAGAAATGGTCAAAGGTACTACCTTGAATAAAATGACCTCTAGGCCTACTAGAGCCATGAAAGTTAGCAGACGTGTAGAGACGAAAGGGTACTCTAAATTAACAAGAAAACACTTTCATACTTATAAATTATATCAGTGCATGTTGCTACAAAGAGATGCAAAAAGACATTTGATGTCAAAGCAATGAGAATACAGAATTATGATTTCACAACCCCCCTTTTCTGCCAGGAGGCAATATTTCTTCACAGCCATTTAATCACAAACAGTGTCAATACCTCTGCTTCCCTTTCGCTGTCTTCACCATCCTTGAGAGTAGCAAGCCAGAATGTATTGGCATTGCCTTTATAAGTGCAAGTGGGTAGGAGGATGCACATTATTATTTTATTAATACATACAAAATAACAACAATTAAAAAGATTGGAATGATTATTTCAAATATTTTCATGCTCCAATGGCTAAAAATGACGCCCAACCACATCTAGATGCCACTAAGGTTTTATTCTAGCCCACTCTGTAACTCCTGTAATTTCCTTGCATTACCTTTGCTATGATCTATTTGTTCATGTATGCTGGGCGAGGTATTAAGAAGATGAGGGCAACATTTGGAACCCACAATAGTACAAACTCCCTTTGCTTTCAAAATGTAATCTGATACCACCCGATTCTGGACCAGCATCTTGGCATGGGCATCTAATTGCTCTACCTCTAATCCTAATGCTAATGCAGTGGAGTTAGCAAGCTCTTCCATGATCTCTACATTTCTTCATGCCTCATCTAAAGCAGCAATTATACGATACATCCAAAATACAGCAGAAAAGAATATAGAAGTAGTAGTAGTAGCCCACTTGCCCTTCCTCCTCTGCAAAGGGTGATCACCAAAGTGTCTCATAGCAGGAATAATATATCCCAGATAACCAGTCCCAGTCCAGTCTAAGGACAGCCAGTGATAGGCTCAGGAGCCACAAATAAAGTAAGAATAGGCCCCCTTCTGATGGAAATTCTGAAATAACAGTCCATGAGTTGGGCGGAATTGATAAGGGAGAAGTCCAAAAGGAATGTTCAACAAAGTCACATTTACTCTTTAAAAAATAAGCACTGGAGATGTTTGCCTTACGATGCCCACAGATAAGTCCTGGCTCAGGTAGTGCAAGACACATCTGTCATGTTTCGGCGGAAAAGTTTGCTAAACTTTTCAAGTTTCCAATAAGTAGTGGGGGATATGCAGGCACACTCTGGCAGTTAGTGCCCATGCTGGAAGAGATCAAGGCAAGCGTCAGTGTAGTTGATGGGCACACTGATCAAGGGGATCTATTCCCTACATCCGCTGGCAAGTGCATGTAAATTGAGTAAGTAACGACACATAGGAGTGGTTCTCATAAGAGGAGCAGCGGCTCCGTCCGACAACCAGTTTTGTACAGTAAGGCCTTGAATAATTTCCGACTTTGTGGCAAGGATGTAGCTCACCACCAAACAGATACTGAAGGCAAAGACCACAGGCCACCAGCAAAGGATCTGTTATCCAGGAGGGCACCGCTTGCCTTGGAAGGAGGTCGTAATGATGAGAGAGATGGAGCAGCATTCGATGGTGGTGGTAGAGCAGTCATAGAAGGTGGACACAGTGAACTTGGCCCTCTGGCAGACAGCAAGATAGCAGCAAAGGAAGGTCCATCAGGGGTTCTGAATCCAAGGTCAGGCACAGGTCCAGAAGCAGAAACAGGAACGCTTTCGTCTCCAGGCGAAGCTCATATACACTGAAATTAGGGGATCCATGTCACCAGACCACGGCATTTGACAACAGTGTTTCTGGTACGCAGGGCCTAACAGGGTCCATGCCAGCGAGGCTTCTGTGTGGTCCAGTGATGGTGGAACAGTTTTCAGAGTGGGGATGCTACCATCAGTTTAAATCACTGAAGTCATAGGGATTGCAGCAAATCCAAACATCACACAAAGAACAAGTGTAGCAAATGTATTCAGCTGGAGAGTGGTAAGGGTGTAGTATGGAGCTGGTGGTGCATTTTGGAGCATACTGTCAGAAATATATTAATAAAACAACTTGTGGTAGTTCATTGTTATTTAGAGACAGCACATCTTCAATTAAAATGGCCACTAAATTTACACTAAATTTAGTTTTGTTTTAAATACAAAATTATATATACAAATGTGACAAACAAAGCACAAAATTTAAAGGCATCTTTATTGCTCATGCACCTTCTGAAGTCCAGCATGGTTATTGTGAAGAGATTTCAGCAACCCCCGCACCACTACTTCCATCGCCTATGGTGTGGTCTTCGCCTGGTGTATGTGTATGTGCACCCAGTCACTGGGCTAGAGTAAGTGGCAGGAATCTGTTGGTTAAACCTGAGAATGGAAACTGTATAGACATTGCATAAGGACTGCAAAGTTGCATCATCATTAAACTATAAATCCAACTTCACAGCTGAGACTTGGAGATTCGAGGGCAGCATCATGGGAACTATTTTATATGGGCTCAATTTGATCTTCATGGGGAAAAATTTTCTGAGGGACTGTAGTGTTGATGATGGATAGAATACTTAAATTAATATCAGCCTCTGGCAATCTCTTGGTGCAGTATTCCAGTCCATCATTTTTCACCCACTGTTCCAGTCTAGACAAGGGCCTGTTGTATGCAAATCAGTACCAACCCTGCTCCTCATGTGAACAGTTCATCCTGAACTGCCAGGCAAGGCCCCCTCCAATAAGGAAAACAAACATGTCCAGACCGGCTTCGCCCTACTTGGGGCTCATCAGTGGGGTGTAGCTTGAGCCCTGTGGCACAGTGAGCACAGAACCCACTTCTGGGCATACCCATTGCAATTAGGGCATCAACTACAACAACAAAAAGGTGATGGATAGAATGCTTGAATTAATCTTTGCCTCTAGCAATCCCTCAAGACACATTCCAGTCCATTGTTTTTCACCCATCGTGGCACTGTAGACTAAGTCCTGACTGATGCAAATCAGTACCGACCCTGCTCTTTGGGGAAACAGTCCATCTCGAACAGCCAGGCAAGCACCGTTCCAGAGGGAACACAAGCAGCTCAAACCAAAACTATGGACTGGAATGTGGTCACAAGAGACTGCCTGCAGCTGAGGTGAATTCAAGCATTCTATCCATCACCTTGCTGTTATTGCAGTTGCCATGGGACTCAAGTTACATCCTACTGACCAGTAGGGCAAACCAGGTCTGAGGTTGCTCGCAGTCCCTTTTGGAGGGGACCTTGCCTGCCAGTTTGGGATGGAGTATACCAATGAGGAGCAGGCTCGATACTGATTTGCATAAGGCGGGTCTTTGTCTACAGTGGAATGGTGAGTGAAAAATGATGGACTGGACTACAGCCTGATCGATGGCGGTAGCAGGGAACAATCATCACCCTGCTCAGTAATTGTGGTGCACAGCTCACACTTTGTTTTTTTCCTTCCTTATTTGATCAATTAAGCCGCCAGCAGAATGCTCATTGTGACACTGGCCTATGTACAGCTCAGTGATCAAATCAGCCCCAGCCATCTCTCATCTCCAGCATGACTATCAATTCTGCTTCAGATCACACTGCAACACAGAGACATCTACATTACAAATCAGAGACAATGCCCTTATGACCAGAAATAAAGGTGACCTGCACTTTCTGCTATTGTTGGAACTTTCAATCTGATGCATTAATCATCCCATCCTTATCTACAACTTGAGGTCTGTTAAGGGGTCACCAGCAATGACTTTCCCTGGTTCTCCTTCTAACTATCAAACGGACACCAGCTCATTCACACTGGCAACTTCAGGTCACAGACGATCCCTATCACCTGCAGAGTCCCACAGGGTTTCATCTTGTTTCTTGTCACCTTTAACCACTATAAGGAGCCTCCTAGGAGTCAAACAGCCAATGACACTATCCAACTTAATCATTACACTATTGACACACAACTCTGCTTGAAGGTCTCCTCTGTTATAGACATCAACGTCCTCCAACACAGCCTGAACATCATCCAGACCTGGATGCCTAACACCTACCTGAAGCTCACCCCCACCAAAACAGAATTCCTACTGTTCACCAAGAACAAGAAGCAACAACTAATCCCAACCTGACTCAATGGATTCAAACACCAACGTTCATTTAATGCCAAGTCACTCAGAATACCTCTGGGCACTGTACTCACCCTAAAAGAACACAGTGCATGAAAACCAATGAGGAATGGCAGTTCCTCTCTCTACTGCAAAAAAGTGAAACCATTCCTCTCAAAAAATGACTTGAGGACTGCTGCCCAAGCCCTTGGATGGTGGCCATGTATTGCGCCACAGTCTTCATACTCCGCCGCCCCCCCCCCCTTTTGCGGGCATCCTGCATGCCGTGGAAAGCCTCATCAAGGGCCTGGAGAAATATGACATCAGCCCGACCCTGATGGAACTCCATTGATTTCCCTTACCTGCCTGCAATATCTTCAAAACCTGCTGCATTATCTACACAGCCATTACGACACGCACTCTTGCTTATCTGGCTGACAAGCACTGCGTCAGTTGGCTTTTGGCACGTAGGCATTACACCATAAAGCTGTAGACAAAGAACTCCAGAAAAAAACAAGGGAAGAGGCATTCTCGGTTTGTGCACAGAGGATCTGGAGCAACATCCTTGTATCCATCAGGACAGCCACGGCCCTGCTCTAGTTTTGGAAGAAGCTTTAAAGAACATTGCATTGCAACAGTCCACCTTCCCTCTCAGACCCCAACTTCACTCCAGTCACTTATTGACTTTATCTTTGTCTTTGACCCAGTACAGCCATCAGCTGCCTTTTGGCGAGGACAGCACTGTACAAATGCCATGTACATATATACTTATAAGATGAAAAACAAGTCTTTATTTTTCACTGCTGGTACAAAGCTCTCAGATCTTGGGCCTAAGAATCCATGTATAGCTATCTTCAGAAGTTCAAGCCTGGCCCCATACATGGCGGTCTACAACATCAAGTACTGGGGATCAAAGACAGTCAAACACAACAGTTGCTAAAAATGAAAAACATGTGGAAAACTCTTAGGGAGATTATAAAGGCATCTCAGAATGCTGCAGTTACTATATTCCGGTAAAAAAATATATATACATTTGTCTATGACGTTTATCTACATAGACAAGATAAACATAAAACAGGTTTTTGAAAATCTATCTACAAACATTTTCAGTGTTATATTTCTTTAAAAAGTTCAATCATTATTCCAAGGTTCTCATGAAAGGCGAGTAATAAACATAATCTCATCAAACCTCCATTAAAAATGGAACAAATCCAGTCTAGTGAAAAAAGAAAAGCAAATGTATTTCTAAATGATTTTAAAGAGATCTCCAAGGGCACTTCATATCTGTAATCAATGTTGATTTGGTGAAAGCACAGGAAGGTCACCATTATGCTAACTTGAACTGCCAAGTAGCAATCAAGTTTTTTTTCCAATAGCTTTAATTTGAAAGTGAACCTTTTAAATTAAATACAAAGTACTGAGATGCACAATGCACAGTGTAACGTGAAGGTCAAAAGTAGTTGACAGAAAACGTTTGCAAAAGCCTGCTGGACTTTCTGTGCAGTCACATGTGTGCCTCTCTACTCAGATACAGAAGAAGTAACTATTAACTATTGAAGAATCAGATGACTGGTCAGTTCGCACTCCAATAGTTAAGAACTGTCCTACTACTACACACTGGGATCAAATCACAAAATCATTTTAGAAGATGTAAAGTAGTAATTCTGTAGTCTTAAATTCCTTAGTGAACTTGCTCCAAAACATCTAAAATCGGAAAATGGAAATATTCAGGGTATATAAAATTTACAACTAGACAATGAAAGGGTACTGTGCCCTCTTTGCACTTTTACTAATAAGGAATGGGATGGGTGAAGCCTCATTTACAAAGGAGTGCGTCTGTAATACTACTTCCTGTACTCATAAGATTCTTTTGTGAATTGGTCCTATCCTCTCTAGCATATTCCATAAGTAAAGAGAACGAAACAAACTACACATTTTTCAGTTAGTTAAGTGTTTTACAACATTATAAATGATTAAAATGCTCACTTCAAAATACATTGAGCTCTAGTTCCAGAAAATGTGCAAAACTTTGCATTACCTTCAAGAATATTCAGAAACTTAAGTACCTAATCACAAAGGCATTTTGGAGTACACAAAGTAGAAGTGTTGTATTACTTTTTTACAAACTCTTACATGTTGCTGCCCCACCCATGCAATAATGTTATGTATCCATTTCGTAGCACGAGTGTAAAGGGAATTCTACCTGGCCTTCATGGGAGTACCTTTCCATTGTGGGAAAAGACCTTCAAAATGTTAATGAAGTTCTGGGCAATCCCACCCTCCAGGAATGCCCAATGTTCCAGCCTTTAGCCAGAGCCCGATCCACAGAACTAAGCAACTGTCCACAGTTGTAAATCCAGTCTGAGTGAACGAATGTGTAATGATCCTGAGTTCTGTGGATCAATTTCACAATATTTCGACTCATAGAACAATTTTTCTGCATGTAAGTTATATATATGTGCACACAAATATTGCGACGTGTGCCGATTACCAACAAACCAACACACTGGTGCAGCTTTTGTATTCCTAAGAACTCTGTGGGAGATGAGCAAGGACTTCTATACAAACATATTTATTCTGCCCCTACATATCAGGGAAGCTTTTCCATGGAACCACAAACAAGATAATAGTTGTTCATTGTCACCATTGTCTGTAGTTTCTACTGCCATAAACAGAGTTTGTGCGACTGAGAGCTTCACTCTGACTGGAACTCCATGGTTTGTGAACAGAGTTGTGTTTTTGTCCTGTTATGGTTACATGTGTCATAACAATGAAACCTTTACATATCAAACCACTGAAAGAAATGTTCCTGAACGCCCCCCTCACCCCACCCAAATGTGTCAGGCGTAAAACCGAGCAAAGGGGAATTGCCAGGTATACTATTTGATCATTGCTCAAGCCATTGCTAATGCTCAATGTGCATCTTCTACCTATGTTTAGCTGTTTTCATCTTTAACAATGTTTTAAGGCTTTGTCATGTAGTGTGAAATGTAAAAAGCTAGATTTTGGTACATCTTGAAATTTTAAAATAGCATATAATTGCTTCACTGGTACTGGTTGCAAAACACTGGTAGATGTCGGTTCTTCTGGGGGCCAGATTCATTGGTGTGGTTTCTTCTTTTAGTGACTCTGGGTTAATCAGGCATTTCATGAGTAATCAAGAAATAATATAGGGTTATTTCTGAATTGCTCTTGGAATTCAAGAGCACCACAAGAGTAGGTCAGAGCATATTCTATGTGAACTGGGCCCCTAGTGTTTTCCATGGGCCATATATAATGGTGGATAGACTGTTTGCTCTCTTGGGAACATTTCTTGGTTTTTTAAAATCTGCAGTATCCGGGGTCTTGAGGACTATGGTGGTAGGAGTTATGTGTTAGTGGACGTCAGTATTAGTGGCAGGCAATGCCACACAATTTCTAGGGAAGTATTTTTTCAGCCCCTTCGAAAGCACTTATGAACACATCATGTACTGAATATACTTCCATATCAGTACCAATAAAAAACAGATTAATCTGTTACTCTTTGCCTTTCCAGTTGCTGAATTCAGAGCCCCTGTTTGTCTTGGCTTGTCTTTCTCAGTCTTCCTTCTTGCTGATACTGTGGGGATATACGTGCTTCATGATACCAGTACCAACCTCAATCTTTTGTTTCTAGTGGCTCCTTGACAGTGGCGGCTCGCACAGGGCGTGCTGCGGGGCGGTGGGGCAGGTGAGGGGCAGGGTGGGGGGTAGTAAACTCGGACATACGACGGAACGGAGGAACGTAATAATTACTTTCCTCTGTTGCGTTGTATGTCCGAGTTTACTACCCCCCAACCCTGTCCCGCCCCCGCCTCGGCCCACCGCCTCGCAGCACGCCCTATGCTAGCCGCCACTGCTCCTTGATGGTACACAAGAATACCTGGTGCCCTTCCACTACCACCCTTCTCAGCCTCATTACCCTGACTTGGAGCAAACACAGGGAAAGGCTTTCTGTATTAGCGTGGGACTTGGATGAAGATCATGAAACAGTAGCACATTCTGGTCTTAAATCCTTTTCGAACTGTGATTTGCACTATCAAATGGTAGCAGAAGTCCCCAGATTCCAATCCTATTATCAAATCTGCCCTGTCACTAGTCTCAGGAGTATCAGTATCATTTCATTGTGATTGTGTTCAGGCATCCATGAGTCAAGTTCCTCTGAGGTGGTATCTATGACATATTCCTTAATCTTGACCAGTGACAAAAAATAATCTAGGGGAATTAAAATCATAACCTTCACCGAAAGTGTTAAAATCTCTCTAAATCATTGGAAAATTCTTGGTAAGGGGAATCTAGAAGCTGCTACTCCATGTGAAATTCCACACTTAAAGACCCAATTTGTGTGAATGTCTAAACAGGTAGTTGTTACTTTAAGATTAAACAAAGTTATTTATTCTTAGCTTCTGTTGAAGTGATCTCCAGTCATAAGTAGTTTATTGATTTCCCTAACAACTCCAGTGGAGTTTACTGCAGTTTATAAGTGGTTTGTGGTCCTGAAGGAAGTGACCCGATTAGGGTCACCCGCGACCACCTCTCAGCCTTCCATACAAATGAAGAGTCATATAACATTTTCGAGGACAAAGGAGCATCAGTATTAGGAGCAGGTCATATAGTCAGTATCAGGGATGGAGGCTGCAAGGAAAGATGTAGTCTCAAAAATACCTTCATCAATCTGCATCAATTCGTCAATATCCTTTTGTATCATAATTGCGGCATTAGTATCATGAATTGACATTTTCTGTTTGGGAGTGAGGATATTGACGCAATAGGAACAACAATCTGGGAGACATTGCATGCAGAGGCAACATGTAAAGATGATACCGGCAACCACAGCCAAGAAAGTGATGATCTTCCAATCCCAGGATGTTAACGTATTCCAAAAGCACCCCGACAGAGTCCAAGGGAGCACATTCAATTTATCCTGTCCAATGTCAGAAACAATGCACAAATCTCATTTCACCCTAAACTAACTCCGTTGGTACTACAGCAAAGTACATCCTAACTTGCACAGTCCATCCCTGTCTAATCTGACTTCTCCTTTTGTGCACTATTCCTCAGCCGAGGACGTAGATTGTACCTGGTGACTCCAGGCACAGAAGGATCAGTGAAAAGAGGTTCCTGAATAGCTCGTATCTCCGGTGGAACTGCTGCATTCAGCACTTCATCATTTTCTGCATCCGTTTGGGTCCAGGTCAGCTTGGCATCACTAAAGGGGACGAACTGAGGCACCTTCTTGCACTCAGAGTCCCCTATGCCATCCCTCACCCCCTGGTCATAGGGCAAGGGCAAAGGTATCCTGCTGCAGTGGGTGGGGTGCACCCAGTTATTTCGGCCGGCGACCTTCACATCGGTACGTGTAGCCAGGAGGACCTGTTCTGGTCCCTTCCAACGTGGCTCCAAACTCTTCTTCTGCTGGAAATTTCTGATGAGTATGAAATCCCCAGGCCGAATGTCGTGTCCGGGACCCTCTAGTGTGGGAGGCAGGGCTTCCCGGACCTGTTGGTGAATTGAACGCAGATTTTCAGTTAACTGGTGTTAGACTTGGCATCTTTTGGCGTGTTTCCCCTGACTTTTTGCTTTCTGACCTCCCGGTTTTGACTCTGTTTTTGCTGGTGTGATGATTCTGCGCCCTTTCCTCACTGCGGTCCAGTGGGAAAGTGCAAGTGCTCCTGTATAAAATGTGTTATGGATTGGTGTTTCCATGATTGGCCTATTTGGTTTATCTGTCAGTCCCTTGTAAAGTGCACTGCGAGTGCCAGGGTCTATAGACCAAATGCTGTTGGTGGGCTGCAGCACTGGATTGTGCCACCCACGCAAACAGCCCGTAAGAGTGTAACTCGGGCCTGCCATCGCAGAGCCTGTGCGCAGCCTGGGGCTGCCATGTCGACTTGGCAAGTGCACACACTTGCAAGTCCCTAAACCTTCCCTTTGCTACATGTTAGTCACCCCTAAGGTAGGCCCAAGGTACCCCTGTGGGCAGGGTGCGTTGTACGCGAAAGGTAGGACATGCCCTGGTGTGTGCGGCATGTCCTGATAGTGAATTACAGCCTAGTTCGTTTTTCACTATTGCAAGGCTACCTGTTCCCCCTAGGCCAGAACGGGCAGTTTTGATTATTACAGTTTATAATCCTAACTGACCCCGGGAACATGGTAGAAATTCGAGTTTAGTATGCCTGGACTCAGAATGATAAAATGCATCTTTTAGTGAAGTTGGTTTTAACATTCTGTGGTTGAAAATACCACTTTTAGAAAGTGGGTATTTTCTTGTCTAACCATCCAAGCCTGCCTCTGCGAGGTTGTGTATTCCTTGTCTGGAGTGTGAGTGACAGGGGCTGGGGGATGCCAGGAGACAGGGTGAGTCAGCACAGGGCTGAATAGCAAGATCTACATGTAGATGGGTGGGAGGGGTCGCACCTGGGCCCTGAAAAGGACAGTGCCTTCCCTCCACAATGCTGGCTCCACCTCCTGTGGTGCGTCTGATGTCCCTGGCCTACTCACTGAAAGAAGGGACGGAGACTTGTCAACAAAGTGCTCCAGAACTGGTTTGGACTAGGCAAAGGCCTCTCTGCCTTCAGAGAACAAAGGAATTTGGGATATAAATATTGGGGCCCTGACCCCATGAATTTAGATCTCGCTGGAATCAAGGAACCTGCCAAGACGAAGAGCTGGAAGAGCTGCCAGGAGGAGTACTGCCCCTTTGCTGTGTTGTTGCTTTGTTGGGTTGGCCTGCAGTTGCTGCTTCTGTCTTGGGCAGTGAAAGGACTGGACTGAACTTTCTCCAAACTTGTGCTGAGTATCTCCAAGGGCCAGAAACCGAGCTGGCCTCCTGTTAAGAAGTCTCAGGGACTGCAAAGACTTCACAAGCCTCTGGGTACCGCTTCTGGAACGCTGTTTCAGTTGCCACAGAGGAAGGGAACCGCAACCGACTCCGTCAACCGAATCCATCCCTGGCCGGTGACCTGTTTGCACCGCAGACCGCATCGCCCCGCTTCGCATCGCAACCCTGGTCTCACCGTGGGCGACGTCCAACGCCGCCAACATCGAGCCGCTGCTTGCACCGTGACCTGTGGGCACCGCAGTTCGCATCGCATCGCTTCACTGAACCAACCGGACCCGACCGACGAGGTCGCTGCAACTGGCTCAAGAGTCGTGACCGCACCGCATTTGGGGCACCGCTCGCACGTCTGCGACACACCGCTCCGACTCGCACCGCTGTCCGACGCCAGCTCCCGCACTCCGGCTAGGTCGCCTGCATCGCAACCTGTCAGCACCGCATCGAGCATCGTCTCACCCTGCATCGCACGCCTTGGACTCACCGACTCCGTCTGCACGACGCTCATCGAGCCGCTGCCTGCACCGCATCGAGGGACTGTTAGACTCTGTGGTTTTCAGCATCACGGTAGGCTCGGACGGAGCTACCGACTCGTACGAACTTTGCTTTTGTGCTATTCCTGCAAAGAAGAAGTTAACGTATCAAGTATTCATTCGTAAAGTATAGTATTGTGGATTTTTGTCGTAATTGGTCTTGTCTTGAATATATAAAATATTGGTTATTTTTCTAAACTGGTGTGGTGTCCGTTTGTAGTGCTTACACTGTATTACTGTTGGTTATGTGCAAATGCTTTACACACTGCCTCTGAATTAAGCCCGACTGCTCATGCCAAGCTACCACGAGGGTGAGCAGGGGTTACTTCACGAGTGTAACACCCTTACCCTGACTAGGAAGAAGGGTCCCTACTTGGACAAAGGTGCAAACCCTTGCCAACTAGAGATCCCATTTCTAACATTGGTCGTCAGCGGTGAGGATAGGACTTGTGTTTGCACTTGACTTACAGTGATTGGTGTGCACTACTACCATATCGCAGACCATTACGTACCACATACTGGTTCTTTTTCTTTTGGCCTATTTTTGATCTTGCCAGTTTTCAACTCACGACTTTTGTCATGCCTGAATCAATCGCATCATCCGTTGCATCTCTGGAAGTTATCTTTGAGGAGGACAGGTTGGAATCCTACGCCGTAAAGGAGTTACGAGCGATTTGTAAAAACCTAAAAGTCCAAATTAAAGGCCTCACAAGGAAGGAGGAGCTACAGAAGGCGCTGAGGGCCTGGGTAGCAGCCAGACATGCCAATGGGCAGCCTGGTGATCTCAGTGAGGAGGCGGAGGAGCCTATTTCCAGGGTGGATGTGCTTTTGGGTAGGGGGAACCCGCCAGGTCAGGCAGCAGCAGTCTGTCCCCAGAGGAGCTGGAGGACCGGCGGGAGACAAGGCAGTTTGAGCTGCAGAAGCTCAGGCTGGAGAGTGAGCGGGAGGAGAAGAGATTGGCCATAGAGGAGAGGAAGATGCTCTTAGAGCATGAGAGAGAACTGAAGGAGCTAGAACTTAGGAGTAAGTCAGGCTCAGATGGTGGCAGCAATTCGTCCAGAAAGGCAGACAGGATTGTGCACATTCCCAAGAACGTAGGCAAGGAGTTCAAGAAGGGGGATGACATACAAAGGTGGTTTCAGGGTTATGAGGCAGCCATACACATGAATGGGGTCCCTGAGGAGAATTGGGGAGCAGGATTGTGGCCACTTTTCCCGGAAGAAGCAAGGGATGCTCTGATAGCTTTGGGTAAGGGGTATCACCTCACCTATGCTGACATGAAGGATGCCCTTCTCACGAAGTATGGTCTTACTCCTGAAAAGTACAGGGATCAGTTCAGGTCCAGTAAGAAGTCTGATGCCAACACTTGGTTGGAATGTGTGGATGTGTTCTGCAGGTCTCTGGATGGTTGGGTGAAGGGCAGTAGTGTAACAGATTTTCAGGGGCTCTACAACTTGATTACATGGGAGCACTTGTCTAGTCTATGTTTTGCAGATCTGCGCCGGCACCTAGTTGATAGTAAGCTAACTGACCCCAGGAAGCTTGCTATGGAAGCGGACCGCTGGGTGAGTACCAGGGTCCACAAGAAAGCGTTTGGGGGAGACTCAGCCAAAGGTGGGCAGGGTCCCCAGCAGAAAGGTGGGGGGACAAGGGTAAAGCACAGGAGTTCTCTAAAGGGCCCCAAACTAGTACCCAGGGTAAAGGTTCCCAGCCCCCGGTGATAAGAAGAAAGGGGTCTCTACAGGGAAGCCTGTTGAGACCGGCCCCCGCAAGTGTTATGCATGTGACCAGGTAGGTCACTTTAAGGGGGACCCCAAGTGCCCGAAGGGGACACAGCCACCCACCGGTGGACAATCCAAAGTGTTGGCTAGTGTAGCGCTTGGGGAGGAGGGGTGCCCACAGGAGGGTGGGGATCCCGCAGAAATGACCCTTGTCTCACTAGGGGACAGTGAGATGGTCCCAGGAAACCAGGTGCCCCCTAACACAAAGAAATATAGCACCTGGGTGACCATTAATGGGAACAGGGTAGAGGCTCTCAGAGATACTGGAGCCAGTGTGACCTCAGTCCGGTGTCACCTGGTGTCTGAGAAGCAAGTAGTCCCAGGAGCATTCCACCAAGTAGTTGCTGTCGACAACTCTGAGCGCCAGTGTATGGTGGCGCAGGTTCCCTTTGAATGGGGGGGGGTCTCAGGTCCCTTGAGGGTGGTTGTGAGCCCTACCATGCCTGTAGATTGTCTGCTAGGAAACGACCTGGAGCAGTCCTCATGGAAGGAGGTTGAGCTCAGGTCTCACTTGGAGATGCTTGGGTTGCCAGAGTGGGCATGCGTGTCTACTCGGTCAATGGCGGCCAGAAAGGGTGATCAAGAGGACTTGGAGCCTGAAACAGTGGCCCAAGTCCCTGCCAAGAGAAAGGGCAGGGGCGCGGGAAACCGGCCCCCGAAGTTCCCACGGACCGGGAGGAGGCGGACCTCGAGGGGGACGCCCCGGTGCCTACAGGGGAGCAGGTAGCCGAACTGGGAGACATCTCTGAGCTGACCCATTGGCAGCAAGAAGGGGGTCCCACCAGGGAGGAGTTCTGCCGGGAGCAGAACGAGTGCCCTACTCTGGAGGGTCTGCGGCGGCAGGCTGCAGACCAGGCAGCTGGTAATCAGTCCGGGTCACATCTGATCTTCTGGGAGAGCGGTCTCCTATACAGTGAGCCTAAGGTTGCTGAGCCTGGGTCAGCCCGTGTGCTGGTGGTACCCCAGCGCTTCAGGACCTTCCTACTGGGTCTGGCTCATGACGTGCCTTTGGCAGGACATTTGGGGCAGGACAAGACCTTTGACAGGCTTGTCACCCACTTCTTTTGGCCCCAAATGCGAAGGCAGTCAGATGCACACTGTAGGTCTTGCCAAACTTGCCAGGCAAGTGGTAAGAGTGGGAGGAAGGTCAAAGCTCCTCTCCAACCTTTTCCGGTTGTTGGAACACCCTTTGAAAGGGTAGGGATGGATATTGTGGGGCCACTGGATCCCAAGACAGCCATGGGCAACAGGTACATCCTGGTCTTGGTGGACCATGCCACCCGGAACCCGGAGGCAATCCTCTCAGGACAACGACGGCGCCAGTGGTGGGCCGGGCGTTAATGGGGATCTTTTCCCGTGTGGGATTCCCCAGAGAGGTGGTTTCCGATAGGGGGACCAATTTCATATCGAAGTATATGACATCCCTGTGGAAGGAGTGTGGTGTAACCTACAAGTTCACCACTCCTTACCACCCACAAGGAAACGGTCTGGTGGAGAGATTCAACCAGACCTTGAGAAGCATGATCAAGGGTCTAACAGAACCCATGAGGCGTAAGTGGGACGTCCTCTTGCCATGCCTACTCTTTGCGTACAGGGAGGTGCCTCAGAAGTCTCTTGGGTACAGCCCCTTTGAGCTCCTGTATGGCCACCCTGTCAGAGGACCTCTGAGTTTGGTGAAGGAAGGCTGGGAGGCGGCTCCCAGGAAAACTCCCCAGGATGTATTTAGCTACATGCTGGCCTTTAGAAACCAAACTGCCCGCTTCAGGAAACTCGCTCAGGCGAACTTAGAAGCAAGCCAGGAAGAAATGAAGAGATGGTATGACCAGAACGCCACTCTGGTCGAATTTCAACCTGGGCAAAAAGTGTGGGTAATGGCCCCAGTGGCACCGTGTGCCTTGCAGGACAAGTGGACTGGGCCATATGAGGTAAAGGAGCGCAAAAGTGACGTCACCTACCTGGTGGATTTGCAGGCTCCAAGGAACCCTTTGAGGGTCCTTCACGTGAACCGCCTCAAGCCCCACTTCGAGAGGTCCGAAGTGAGTATGCTCTTGGCGACAGATGATGGGGTGGAAGAGGAGAGTGAGCCTCTCCCTGACCTCCTGTCTACCAAGGAGCATGATGGGTCAGTAGAGGGTGTGATCCTCTCCCCTACTCTGACTCAGGAGCAGCAGGGGGACTGTCGCCAGTTGTTGGGACAGTTCGCCCCACTGTTCTCTCTGACCCCCGGTGTTACTCACTGGTGTACCCATGACGTGGACACCGGTGACAGCCATCCTGTGAAGCACAAGATTTACAGGTTGACTGACCGGGTCAGAGCCAGCATCAAGGAGGAGGTCTCTAAGATGTTGGCGTTAGGGGTGATTGAGCCCTCCCACAGTCCTTGGGCCAGCCCAGTGGTCTTGGTCCCAAAGGCTGCGGCGCCCGGTGCCACTCCAGAACTCCGGTTTTGTGTGGACTACCGTGGGCTCAATGCCGTCACCAGGACTGACGCGCACCCCATCCCCAGAGCTGATGAGCTCATCAATCGGTTGGGAGCTGCCCGGTTCCTCAGCACGTTTGATTTAACGTCTGGGTACTGGCAGATCGCCTTAACCGATGGGGCCAAGGAGAGATCAGCATTCTCAACCCCAGAAGGTCATTACCAATTCCGGGTGATGCCCTTTGGGTTGAAGAATGCCCCTGCCACCTTTCAGAGGTTGGTCAATCAGGTGTTGGCTGGGCTGGAGGATTTCAGTGCCGCCTACCTGGATGACATTGCTGTGTTCAGTTCCAGCTGGGAAGAACATTTACAGCACCTTGAGAAAGTGTTGAGGGCTCTGCAAGGTGCAGGCCTCACGATCAAGGCCAGTAAGTGCCAGATCGGGCTGGGTTCGGTGGTGTACTTGGGGCACCAGGTAGGAAGCGGCCAGGTGGCGCCCCTACAACCCAAGATTGACACCATTCTGGCTTGGGAACCCCCCAAGACCCAGACAGAGGTGAGAGCCTTCTTAGGTCTCACCGGCTATTATAGGAGATTTGTTAAGGGCTATGGCACCATCGTTGCCCCCTTAACAGAGCTGACCTCTAAGAGGCAGCCCAGGAAAGTGATCTGGACTGAGTCCTGCCAGAAAGCTTTTGATGCCCTGAAGGCAGCCATGTGCACGGCGCCCGTGCTCAAGGCACCTGACTTCTCCAAAGAATTTGTCGTGCAGACTGACGCTTCAGAGCATGGTGTGGGAGCGGTGCTCTCACAACTGAACGAAGAGGGCCTGGATCAGCCTGTAGTCTTCCTTAGCAGGAGACTACTTCCCAGGGAACAGAGGTGGAGTGCCATAGAAAGGGAAGCTTTTGCTGTGGTCTGGGCGCTGAAGAAGTTGAGACCATACCTGTTTGGGACTCACTTCCGGGTTCAGACAGACCACAGGCCCCTCAGATGGTTGATGCAAATGAGGGGTGAGAATCCAAAACTGCTGAGGTGGTCCATCTCCCTACAGGGAATGGACTTTACGGTGGAGCACCGTCCTGGTACAGAACACGCCAACGCAGATGGTCTGTCCAGGTTCTTCCGCCTTAGTGAAGAGAACTCCAATGGGGTTGGGTAGTTCTCCCTACTTTCAGCTGGAGGGGACATGTGTTAGACTTGGCATCTTTTGGCGTGTTTCCCCTGACTTTTTGCTTTCTGACCTCCCGGTTTTGACTCTGTTTTTGCTGGTGTGATGATTCTGCGCACTTTCCTCACTGCGGTCCAGTGGGAAAGTGCAAGTGCTCCTGTATAAAATGTGTTATGGATTGGTGTTTCCATGATTGGCCTATTTGGTTTATCTGTCAGTCCCTTGTAAAGTGCACTGCGAGTGCCAGGGCCTATAGACCAAATGCTGTTGGTGGGCTGCAGCACTGGATTGTGCCACCCACGCAAACAGCCCGTAAAGTGTAACTCGGGCCTGCCATCGCAGAGCCTGTGCTCAGCCTGGGGCTGCCATGTCGACTTGGCAAGTGCACACACTTGCAAGTCCCTAAACCTTCCCTTTGCTACATGTTAGTCACCCCTAAGGTAGGCCCAAGGTACCCCTGTGGGCAGGGTGCGTTGTACGCGAAAGGTAGGACATGCCCTGGTGTGTGCGGCATGTCCTGATAGTGAATTACAGCCTAGTTCGTTTTTCACTATTGCAAGGCTACCTGTTCCCCTAGGCCAGAACGGGCAGTTTTGATTATTACAGTTTATAATCCTAACTGACCCCGGGAACATGGTAGAAATTCGAGTTTAGTATGCCTGGACTCAGAATGATAAAATGCATCTTTTAGTGAAGTTGGTTTTAACATTCTGTGGTTGAAAATACCACTTTTAGAAAGTGGGTATTTTCTTGTCTAACCATCCAAGCCTGCCTCTGCGAGGTTGTGTATTCCTTGTCTGGAGTGTGAGTGACAGGGGCTGGGGGATGCCAGGAGACAGGGTGAGTCAGCACAGGGCTGAATAGCAAGATCTACATGTAGATGGGTGGGAGGGGTCGCACCTGGGCCCTGAAAAGGACAGTGCCTTCCCTCCACAATGCTGGCTCCACCTCCTGTGGTGCGTCTGATGTCCCTGGCCTACTCACTGAAAGAAGGGACGGAGACTTGTCAACAAAGTGCTCCAGAACTGGTTTGGACTAGGCAAAGGCCTCTCTGCCTTCAGAGAACAAAGGAATTTGGGATATAAATATTGGGGCCCTGACCCCATGAATTTAGATCTCGCTGGAATCAAGGAACCTGCCAAGACGAAGAGCTGGAAGAGCTGCCAGGAGGAGTACTGCCCCTTTGCTGTGTTGTTGCTTTGTTGGGTTGGCCTGCAGTTGCTGCTTCTGTCTTGGGCAGTGAAAGGACTGGACTGAACTTTCTCCAAACTTGTGCTGAGTATCTCCAAGGGCCAGAAACCGAGCTGGCCTCCTGTTAAGAAGTCTCAGGGACTGCAAAGACTTCACAAGCCTCTGGGTACCGCTTCTGGAACGCTGTTTCAGTTGCCACAGAGGAAGGGAACCGCAACCGACTCCGTCAACCGAATCCATCCCTGGCCGGTGACCTGTTTGCACCGCAGACCGCATCGCCCCGCTTCGCATCGCAACCCTGGTCTCACCGTGGGCGACGTCCAACGCCGCCAACATCGAGCCGCTGCTTGCACCGTGACCTGTGGGCACCGCAGTTCGCATCGCATCGCTTCACTGAACCAACCGGACCCGACCGACGAGGTCGCTGCAACTGGCTCAAGAGTCGTGACCGCACCGCATTTGGGGCACCGCTCGCACGTCTGCGACGCACCGCTCCGACTCGCACCGCTGTCCGACGCCAGCTCCCGCACTCCGGCTAGGTCGCCTGCATCGCAACCTGTCAGCACCGCATCGAGCATCGTCTCACCCTGCATCGCACGCCTTGGACTCACCGACTCCGTCTGCACGACGCTCATCGAGCCGCTGCCTGCACCGCATCGAGGGACACCGCACCTTGCATCGCTCCGTCTTGCACCGCAACCGCGACGAACGCCGACCGGCTCGTACTCTCCGTACCAGCCACAACGAGAAAAGGTACTGTGACCGAGTCTGTTCATGACTCTGCTGGCCCGTATCGACGCGGTCGGCTGGAACTGTTAGACTCTGTGGTTTTCAGCATCACGGTAGGCTCGGACGGAGCTACCGACTCGTACGAACTTTGCTTTTGTGCTATTCCTGCAAAGAAGAAGTTAACGTATCAAGTATTCATTCGTAAAGTATAGTATTGTGGATTTTTGTCGTAATTGGTCTTGTCTTGAATATATAAAATATTGGTTATTTTTCTAAACTGGTGTGGTGTCCGTTTGTAGTGCTTACACTGTATTACTGTTGGTTATGTGCAAATGCTTTACACACTGCCTCTGAATTAAGCCCGACTGCTCGTGCCAAGCTACCACGAGGGTGAGCAGGGGTTACTTCACGAGTGTAACACCCTTACCCTGACTAGGAAGAAGGGTCCCTACTTGGACAAAGGTGCAAACCCTTGCCAACTAGAGATCCCATTTCTAACAACTGGTAATGGTAAGCGATCAATAATGGATACTCAATATCTGAAAACCGCCGAGGACGCGGGGCGCCCCAGACATTTGCCGGGCGTCCAAACACGACCTCGTACGGTGACAATCCTGTCCTAGAATGTGCTGTTGTTCTTGTCGACAAAAGAGCTAATGGTAAAGCTTCTGGCCACTGTAAACCTGTCGTCTCCTGAATCTTTGCCAATTTCAGTTTGAGAGTACCATTGTACTTCTCTACCAAACCTGCCGACTGCGGGTGGTTTGCAGCATGAAACCTTTGTTTTATGTGCAAACCATCGCAAATTAGCTGAATGACCTTGGCATTAAAATGAGTTCCGTTATCACTCCAAATCAAATGGGGCAAGCCGAAATGAGGAAAGAACTCCTTCAGGAGTACCTTTTCAGTCGTAACAGCTGCATTGTCATTAGTGGGGTAAGCCTCAACCCATTTACTGAATGCACAGACAACCACCAACACGTACTTCAAGTTATTGACCCTGTCTAATTCTATATAGTCCAGCTGGATGACCTCAAAAGGGAAAGTGGGTGGTGCACAATTAATGGGTGGTGTAGGGGTACCCTTCCCAGGATTGTGCATCATGCACACCATGCAGTACTTCATTAAATGCACAGCTGTTTTCGAAATGTTATCACTCTGCCATACAGGGTCTAACAACTTGCAAATACCCTTAGCACTAATATGGGCTGGGCCATGAGCCATCGTGGCCGTGGAAATAGTGAAGATTCAAGACACAGAGAAAAAAACGATTACCTCTCAAATTGGTGGTGCCTGCTCCATTGGAAAAATATTGTCTGGAAGATCACTGTTGAAGGGTGTTAGAGTCCAGAGCCTCCAGAGTTATTTGTGTATGATGCCAAGAATTATTATCCTGTCCTTTAGATAACACATTAGGTACATTTGCTGAATGTGTGTTTGCATAAACTGGGTTTTTGCAACTATTGATGGATAAACGTTGTTTAGTGTTACTAATGTCCTTGGTAGTCATTTTATCAATCCCAGCAGGATTCAAACTTGCAACCTTAGAGTCAAACACAGATCCATTTCAGTGGATGCTTTAGTCCACAAAGCCAACAAATGATGATTCATCATAACATGCAAGTAAACACTGGTGCCCAGCACATATACACCCTTTTGAGCAGCAGAGACCTTTTAGAATATTCATGTATTCATTCATAGATGTATACATAAGCCCAGAAGCAGAGGGCAACTGTGATATTAAAATTGGTTTGCTCCCATGAGAATTTTTAAGTGTGGCCTAGAGTGCGTTAGCTGCTTCTATGCCTCAGCAATATTCATAAATAGAAATACATATATACATACTTATAGAGAGGTTTTGAGTCCCCTCTTAGGTGGTGATGAAATCCAGAGGGGAAGATGTGTCCTGCGACACAACATGGCAGCTGCAGCACTTATAAGTAACTCGTGAGGCCGGAGTTGAAATCTGAGAAGGGGATCCCACAGAAACACATTTGAAGCCTCAAGACATTAGGGCCACTGTGGAAGGTGAGCAGGAATGGTGTGGAGGTAAACTAAGAACTGCCAGAACCAGGGAAGAGGTGGAGGCTCCAGTGACTGGATCAGAGAAAACGCCACCCCAAGGAAGGCCCGGGATGGTGAGACAGCCAGCGCTGTAGGAGAATCACCCACAGAGAAGAAGGAATCGACCCTTGTAGGGCTCCTTGCCTTGAGTGCGGAGAGGGAGTGAGACTGGGGCATTCACTGACAGCAAAAGGACAGTAAAGCAAAAGTCCTCTCTAGCAGGCAACACAGAGCAGAGACCCAGTGAGCACAGACTTCACCTTCCCATCACAAATGGATAGAAACAAAAAGGGTACTAGCTGGCAAAACAGCCCAGAGGAGCACGACCCTGAGGTTTCAAAAAGTAAATGAACACCAGAAAGACTGTTGCAAAAAGATGATGGGGAGGAGAGCTGTATGTAAACATATTTTCAGAAAAAAATATCACAGCAGCCCACAGACAGTGGAAGAACAGTACAATAAAATGCATCTAGCTAACTTTGTAGACAATGGAAGGCAGACAAGGGTTGCCCACAGAAGTCACCATCAAAGAGACTGAAGGTGGAGAATGCCAAAGGATCAAACTAAACCCTGGACAGAAAATATTGCCAAAACACACATTGCTTTTCTGCAGGAGGCAGACACACTATTGTGTGCTGCTGGTGAAGCACATATTATCAAGAAGCATCCAATGCAAACTACTACCCATAACTGGGAGTGCCCGCAGAGCTGCAAACGAATGGGGAAGAAGCACCTAAAATTGAAAATCTCTTGACTACCTCATCCGAGTGCACCGGAAGAAGACCTAAGTGAACCTGTCATGGTTCCGGGGGTTCCCTGCCTTCCAGCTGTCCGCAGCGTGTTTGCCTTTCGCGCATGCGGATTCAGGTTCCTCACTTCCGTGTGGCAGGCGGGTTGCAGTCTAGCTTCCGAGATCGGAAGCCGCCACTACGTCACTCAGCGCTTCCGGGGGAAACCGCATAAACCACAGCGGTTCCCGCCGGTCCAGCGCTTCGGATTGATGCCTACACCTTGCTGCTGATGCCTGCTTCAGAACCGGACCTTGTAACAGGTATTTCTGAGGCCGCGCTGGAACGCTGTTAGTATTCCTTGACACGCCGCGCTGGAGCGCTGTTTGTGATCCTTGACACGCCGCGCTGGAGCGCTGTGTGTAATCCTTGACTCACCGTGCTGGAGCGCTGTTTGTGGTCCTTGACACACCACCCTGGAGCGCTGTGATTTGTTTACCCTTAGACACCAAGCTGGTACATCTTATTTTTGATTTCCTTACCTTACCGCGCAGGAGCGCTTGCTGGTTTCCCTTTTGTTTCTCTACTGGAGCGCTAGACTGTTGCTTGCCTGTCTGCACCATAGCGCTTGCTAGTATTCCTTCTTCACCGCGCAGGTGCGCTTGTCATTTGCCTTATCTATTACTCTGGAGCACTGCTAAGACGGTGCTACCCACCTTGTGGAGCTATTTGTGTTTCCCTGAACCGCAGCACAGGAGTGCTACTTCTTATTTCTGTTGCCATAGATGACTACTCCACGCCAGGTGCTTCCTTTTACCAGGTAAAGCCTGATCCGCATGTGTGTAAAAGGCAAACCTAGAGAGGGTATTACTTATGCAGTTATAAAACAGGTCTCCCTTGTCTCCTTTTCAGCCAGAGTTGATGGTCCTTCCCCAACCTGAGGGTGGTTTTCTTCTGATCTGTTGGACGCCAACCCCGTTACCTTTAGCTTCCTTCCCCGGTCCATCTTCATCCCGGTTGGTGTACCTTCCGTGACAGGGGTAAGGTGGGTACGGGGGCGATAGCTCATGTCGTCTCTGTGAGAATACTTCGCAAGCAACAGGTAAGCCTTGTGGGGTACTCGACAGAATCCGAAGCCCAAGTGTTTTATCTCACCCGGACGACATGAGTAATCCCGAGATCTCCTTGCAGGACATAGCGGCCATGCTTACGAGTATGCAGGCAGAAAACCTCAGCCTACGCCATGATATGACGGCCTTACAGGGTCTGGTGGGGGCGGGGGCATCAGGTCCCTGGGGTCCTTCTCCCTCTTCCAGGGTTAGGCAGGAAGGGATACTACGGCCTCCCTTGTTTACCTTTGGGGGCCCTTCCTCCGCTTCCAACCAGGATCATGCCATACAGGGATAGCACCCCATTCAGTGCAGCTAGCACCACCCGAACGCTTTTATGGCGACAGTACCAAGTACAGCGTCTTTCTCCACCAGTGTCAACTACACTTCATGGCCAGAGCAACTGCTTTCCCAGACGACGCATCCAAGGTCGCCTTCATACTATCCTACATGGGGGGCGATGCCTCCCTGTGGTCCATATCCTTGGTAGAAAATGACGACCCCATGTTGTACAACCTAACCATGTTCAAAGAGACAATGCGATGGATGTTCGCCAGACACACCTTCGTACAAGCCGCAGATAATGAACTGCTTAATTTAAAACAAGGGAACACCGACCTGCTCCACTACATCACGACATTCAGCAGACTCGTCATCGAGGCCCGTTGGCCCGAATCCAAGAAGGTGTCCGTATTCTACAGGGGTCTGCGGGATGAGCTGAAGGATCTGATCTCACAGATTTCTGACCCCCCGGAGGATATAGGACCGTTCATCGATCTGGTGGTCAAAATGAACTTCAGAGTACAGGAGCGAAAGACCGAAAAGGCCAAAGGAGGCGACAACCGGTTATTATCCTTCAAGGATAGAACCAAGGATGAACCCGCTCCAACCTGTGATGTACCCGAACCTATGCAAATAGGTGGCATACGGGGTCCTCTCACTAGCGAGGAAAGAGAGAAACGAAGGAAACAGAATCAGTGTTTATACTGTGGTAAGAACGGACACTTCGTCAGGGAATGCCCAGTAAAGCCTACACGAGTACGAGGGAGGAGACCCTTCGCGTTACCCGTATCCAAAGGTGATAAGCCGGGAAACGGAGAAACCCAGTAGACAGTGGGGTCCGGCTACTGGGTTCGTCGTCCTGCAAGACAGCGACCCCTGCCTTTTCCACTGGCATCCATCATCTGGGTGTTGACGTGGTGCTGCGAGCACGATCAGGCCAGACATGGCAGGTGACGGCTCTTCTCGATTCTGGAGCCACCGGCAATTTCATCGACACCCAGTACTCGAAAGACCTGGGTATGGCCATTATACCCAAGGCAAAACCAGAAGTGGTTAAGGCAGTGGATGGTACGGACCTTACCTCCGGTCTCATCCGGTATCAAACAGAGGACATGGTGATGACATTTGTAAACAACCACACGGAAACCATCTGCTTTGACGTCATCGATGCACCCCAGTTCAGAGTAATATTGGGTCTTCCATGGCTAATGAACCACAACCCACGGATCGATTGGGTATCCAGGATCATTACCCTAGAATCAGAGTATTGTAACACTTTCTGTTACACTCAGGCCGAGTCCTTCAGTGACCGAATCATACAGGCCCACTCTCTACCTTTGATGGGAATGGGTGCGGTAACCCAGGACAACGTACCAGAGGCATACCTTGACTTGGCGGCTGTGTTCGACAAGAAGGGTGCCAGTATCCTTCCTCCTCACCGCTCGTTCGACTGCAGGATAGACCTCATTCCAGGTTCCACGCTACCTTGCAGTCGGATATATTCCCTCACAGAAAAAGAGAACGAGCATCTACGCTCCTACTTGGACGAATACTTGCAGAATGGGTTCATACGCCATTCCAGGTCTCCGGTGTCCTCTCCTCTTTTTTTTGTGGCCAAGAAGGAGGGAGATCTGAGGACCTGTATTGACTTCAGAGCTATGAACGCCATCACCGTGAAAAACAGGTATCCCCTGCCTCTGATTTCCAACTTACTGGACCAGGTAAAAACGCCTCCATATACACCAAGTTAGACCTGCGGGGGGCATATCATCTCGTCCGAGTCCGGAAGGGTGATGAATGGAAGACCGCATTCCGGACTAGGTTCGGTCTCTTCGAGTATCTGGTCATGCCTTTCGGACTCTGCAACGCCCCCGCAGTGTTCCAGTACTTCATCGATGCGGTGCTCAGGGACTATATCGACGTCTTCTGTATAGTGTATATCGATGATATACTGATATATTCACGTACTATTACAGAACATGTCCAGCACATACGTACCATCCTCCAGCAGCTGGAACGACATCACTTATATGTAAAATTGGAGAAAAGCGTGTTCCACACCACAGCGGTCGAATTCCTGGGACATATCATTACTCCTGCCGGGATCCAGATGGATGACAAAAAGGTGGAAGCCATACTACAATGGCCATCTCCCACCACCGTGAAAGGAGTCCAGAGGTTCTTGGGGTTTTCCAACTATTACCGCCGCTTCATCACAGGCTTTTCCAGGATTGTTACCCCCATCACTCGATTACTACGTAAGGGTGTTCTCTATTCCTGGGACTCGGAAGCCGAACACGCCTTCCAGGAACTAAAAAGGAAGTTCACCACAGCTCCCATTCTGATACACCCCGACTCAGAGCTGCCGTTCATAGTGGAAGCCGATGCCTCGCAAGACGCTCTGGGGGGGTGTGTTGTCACAAAGAAACGTCAGAACGGGTCTCCTTCATCCCGTGGCGTTCTATTCCAGGAAACTACAACCAGCCGAACGCAATTATACCGTCTCAGACCGAGAACTCCTGGCCATCAAAACAGCGTTCGAAGAATGGCGTCATTATCTGAAGGATGCCAAGCATTCCGTGACTATCTACACTGATCACAGGAATCTGCAGTTCCTTCGCTCAGCCCGTGCCCTTACATCCCGGCAACTGCGCTGGACTCTATTTTTTAATGAGTTCGACTTTACCATCACGTACCGACCTGGTAGGGAGAACGCCAAGGCCGACGCACTTTCTCGTTTGGAGGAAACCGACGAATCCATGTCCACCCCTGAGCCGGTGTCTATACTTCCTGAGCACCATTTTCAGGGGGTGGTTCTGTCCTCTGAGTTTCTTACCCAGGTACAGAAGGACACAGACCAGACTAACCCAGCTGCCTTAGCAGAAAACCAAAAAGGAGTAACCACACAGAACGGGTTCCTGTACAAAGATGACAAGTATTATCTGCCATTGGTGTCTCGCCAACAGCAAGCATTGTACATGTGTCATGATCACGTCCTGTCCAACCACCCAGGATGCCACAAGACCACAGAACTACTGCAACGACACTTCTGGTGGCCTACATTGGAAGCAGACGCCAGGGCCTATATAGCTCGCTGTGTGGTGTGTGCCCAAGGAAAAAACATGTCAGTACCCTCAACAGGGCTGTTGCATCCCATTCCGGTTCCTCCCTATCCGTGGCACACCGTTTCCATGGATTTCGTGGTGGAATTACCAACCACAGAAGCTGGTTACACCACTGTTCTTACCATCGTTGACCATCTTTCGAAAATGGCTCATTTCGTACCACTGAAGAAATTGCCTTCGGCAGCGGAACTGGCACTAGTGTTCCTGCAAAACGTGGTTCGGCTACATGGCATTCCATCTGCAGTGATAACAGACCGGGGTTCGCAATTTGTGTCCCGTTTTTGGAACGAAGTGTGCAAGACCATAGACATGGACGTACGCTTATCTTCCGCATATCACCCCCAGACCGACGGCCAAGCAGAAAGAACTAACCATACCATGGAGCAGTACCTCCGCTGCTTACTACTGGCGGTGGACAGGGAATGGGCCGAAGTGCTGTGGATGGTGGAATATGCATATAACAACAACAAACACGCCGCCATCGGTATGTCTCCATTCTTTTGTCTCCAGGGAAGACATCCACGTACAACAGCATGGGAAGAACCCCGGCACAGTCCTCTGCCCACGGTTCAGGTCTATCATACCAAGCTTCGCGACCTCTGGCAACAAGCTCGGTTCGAACTGGCCAAAGCCAAAGAAACCTATAAGCAACACGCCGACGACCACCGGAGGAGGGAACCTGATTACAAAAAGGGGACAGGGTATGGCTCTCCATCCGTAACCTCAACGTACACGGATCTAAAAAACTATTGCCTCGCTTTTTGGGTCCCTACGTTATTGAGAAAGTAATCAACTCTGTGGCTATGAGACTCTCATTACCTCCCCAAATGAGGATACATCCTGTCTTCCATGTGTCCCTTCTCCGTGCTGTTCACCCTGAGTGTACTGTCTCTTCTCCTCCTTCCCCTATTCTTAGAGACGATCACCTTGAATATGAGGTCCGAGCTATACTGGGTTCCCGTCGCACCCGGGGAGGCTCTTTTACCTGGTTGACTGGAAAGGGTATGGTCCGGAGGAGCGGTCTTGGGAGCCCCTGTCCCACGTACGTCACGCTCCCCAGTTGGTTCGTGCCTTCCACTTTGGTCACCCCGTTAGCCCTCGTCCTGCCACCCCTGTCTGAACTATTTGGTTGGGTGGGGGTTCTGTCTTAGGAGGGGGGTACTGTCATGGTTCCAGGGGTTCCCTGCCTTCCAGCTGTCCGCAGCGTGTTTGCCTTTCGCGCATGCGGATTCAGGTTCCTCACTTCCGTGTGGCAGGCGGGTTGCAGTCTAGCTTCCGAGATCGGAAGCCGCCACTACGTCACTCAGCGCTTCCGGGGGAAACCGCATAAACCACAGCGGTTCCCGCCAGTCCAGCGCTTCGGATTGATGCCTACACCTTGCTGCTGATGCCTGCTTCAGAACCGGACCTTGTAACAGGTATTTCTGAGGCCGCGCTGGAACGCTGTTAGTATTCCTTGACACGCCGCGCTGGAGCGCTGTTTGTGATCCTTGACACGCCGCGCTGGAGCGCTGTGTGTAATCCTTGACTCACCGCGCTGGAGCGCTGTTTGTGGTCCTTGACACGCCACGCTGGAGCGCTGTGATTTGTTTACCCTTAGACACCAAGCTGGTACATCTTATTTTTGATTTCCTTACCTTACCGCGCAGGAGCGCTTGCTGGTTTCCCTTTTGTTTCTCTACTGGAGCGCTAGACTGTTGCTTGCCTGTCTGCACCATAGCGCTTGCTAGTATTCCTTCTTCACCGCGCAGGTGCGCTTGTCATTTGCCTTATCTATTACTCTGGAGCACTGCTAAGACGGTGCTACCCACCTTGTGGAGTGTTTGTGTTTCCCTGAACCGCAGCACAGGAGTGCTACTTCTTATTTCTGTTGCCATAGATGACTACTCCACGCCAGGTGCTTCCTTTTACCAGGTAAAGCCTGATCCGCATGTGTGTAAAAGGCAAACCTAGAGAGGGTATTACTTATGCAGTTATAAAACAGGTCTCCCTTGTCTCCTTTTCAGCCAGAGTTGATGGTCCTTCCCCAACCTGAGGGTGGTTTTCTTCTGATCTGTTGGTCGCCATCCCCGTTACCTTTAGCTTCCTTCCCCGGTCCATCTTCATCCCGCAGGGGTAAGGTGGGTACGGGGGCGATAGCTCATGTCGTCTCTGTAAGAATACTTCGCAAGCAACAGGTAAGCCTTGTGGGGTACTCGACAGAACCATAGCACACTGAAAACTGAAATGGGCTGAACAAGAGCATATTGGGGTGCACAAAGTGACAACCTCTCCCAACTCTGCAACAGACATGGAAATTAAAGAGCCCACGTGTAAGCCCAACAGTGGAGGCCAGCTATAGCCACCAGTGAACAACTTAGATAACATTTTAAAACCCAATAGCAACCACTAGAAAGGTCCTAGAGCCCAATATAGACACAGCAGTGGTAAATATCGGACTACTACAGCAATACTAGAGGAAACTAGCAGACAGGGTCAAAACTGCCAAATAAGTCATACAGGAAATCTGGTAGAGACCCTTTGGATAGAGCCTCCTGCGGGCCACAATCAAGGTTAAATTTGTACTATAAAATTTTAATCAAAGTCATACAAGAAATCTACTCAATAGTAGATTAACTTTTCCTGACCTAATTGAAAAAAAATCCTAGATTAGAAAATAGGAGAAACAACATTAGAGTGATTGGTCTTCAAGATGAGATGGAAGGGACAGACTAGGAGGCTTTCTTGGTGAAGTGTCAGAGTGAAACAGTGGCCCCATCTGGACTGACTAAGCTCTTACTTGTGGAGAGGGCACACAGAATCACCACCAGATAACAACTGTCTCAGTGCTTAATTTGAGCCGGTGGTTTCCGATGTTTGGCACCGGCACTTAATTGTCAATACCAACACTTATGACAGTCTGCCACATGGTGGCACTGTTAGTCGAATTTAGAGATGAGCACAACAGCTGTTTATTAATTCAATACACAATAGAAATGACTAATACCTACCACCTAGGCTTCATTTGTGATAGCTTTGGTGGCCTACAATTGTCACACTTTTAAGAATGTGATGATCAGTAGTGTGTTGGTGCTGCCACTGGCAGCTCTGGCAGGGGAAAAGGGTGGTGCAAGCTGCAGTGGCCTCCTAACGAGGGCCCTGTCACTTAATATTTTACAAATTAAGCACTGCAGTGCCTGGGGCTTCACCTAGACTAGTGGTAGCCAGACTCCTCCATTGCCGAGACCAGGATATAATCCTCTGGAAGGCCACAACTAAAGGCCAATTCTGTATAAAGAACCAAAATGTGGTGATTTTTCCAGACCAAGCAGCAGCAGTCCTACAGAAAGAGCGTCCTTCATTGAGATGAAGAAGAGGATGAGCTATAGCAGCATACAGTACTTGCTGTTGTTCCCTGCCAGGCTCAAGGTCCTTATGAATGGCAAGTCACTGTATTCACTAAGCCAAAGGAGACCTGGATTAGCTGAAGAAGCCCCTAGCAGACACAGACAAAACTATCTGGAAACAACAGCCTCTCCCCAAAAGGAAACAGATCATGGTACAGCCATGGGAATGTCAAAAGACCAACAAAGACACAAGCCCAAGCAGAATTTGTGCAGCCCTGCAGACAGCCTCAGCTCTCCACTACAAACAAATATCTGCTGGGGAGAGAAACACTACCATGGGAATCCCCGACAATGGTTCAGATTCTGAGCAATCTACAAAGGAAGAAGATGAACCACCACAACTCACGCCAAGAGCAGCAGAACTTTGTAAAGTTCTATAAGTGAAGTGCGTGTCACCTTGATATGAAAAAGGATAACCAGGAAAGAGGGGTAAGGCTATTGCAGAGAGAGCTGAGTAGATTGTCAAGAAAGATTGAAGCTAATGGGGGGTCTAGACAGCGTCTGACTTTAATTTTATGCAACCGGAGAAATAAGAAAGGGACTCAAGAAGCAGCTGAGGAGCCAGCCTCACAGCAACAAGGAGTATCCACTGTACCCCCAACTCTTCTTTTCAGTTCATTGGGAGAAGATACTCAACAAATAGAAAAAACCCAGTCAGGGAAAGGAAGCAAAAATCTCCACCGCGAAGGAAAAGATCAGAAAAACTTTGTTTTTCCTAGAGAACCCTCACCCACCAGGGTTGCCCCTTGTTAGCATGCTTCATCATTGGGGTTCATCCCGATCCACTGCAGATCGAGGCGTGCTACAACCAAACGGACACGAGGGAGCACTATAGAGAAAACGTCTATGATAAAGACTGTAGTTGGTGAGGGGAGTGGGAAAGATGTGCTAACAGGTTGAAAATGCCTGACAAGTAGAACCCTTACTTTATTCCTGCCTCGAGTCGGTATACTTAAAATCAGGGGGTGCTGTTTGAAGAGGTAATTGTAATGGGTTTAACTCTTCAAGGTGGTCAAAATGTTTCGAGCCTTTCCCCTAATGGCTCTTCTTCAGGACCAATAGGAAACCTGTTCCTACTGGTGCCACTCCGTGCTGTCCTCTAATAGGATAACCTAGTTTTGCATGCCATGCACAATTCACATAACATACATACGATTTGTTAAACCTGTAACGTCATTCCGTATATTTTGGATGCCTTATTAGTGCATCATGGTCATGCCCGGGGGGGGGGGAGGCCTGTAGTCACACCTTCGTCAAGGCCATCCTCTACAGATTCTGCCTAATTGAGCCGCGGAGACCGCATCTTGACAATACATTGGGAGAAGATAACAAGCCATTACAACTGAGTTTTCTGTTAATTGAACGGAGTGTGTTAAATGCTTGGTTCTGGGGATGAGGGATTGAGAAATGTTTAAATTATGGTTATTAGACTCTGCGAGGAATGAGCAAAGATGGGAAGGATACCTGAATGGGTGAGGGTAGGAGGACACTAAAGGTTTGTAGGATAAACATACCAAGAGGACAGCTGAAGTTCCAAAATAACTATGCTCATAATTAAAATATTAACTTGGAACGTTTCAGGAATGAAATGACAATAAAAAGATGCATAGGTACAGGCCAATCTCTCTCCTTCCACATCTTGCTAGAATCTCTGGTGAACTGTCAGATCACCAGTTATGTGGAACATTACAAGATTCTGCACCGTACCCAGTTGGTCTTCCATCTTGGTTTCAGCACAAAATTAGCCCTTCTCAGAGTCACTGAATATATCAGTGGCAACCTCGACTCAGGACAGAAGGCAGTGGTCATCTTATTAGATCTTTCTGCCACCTTTGATATCGTTTCACACAAGATCCTTTTACAAAGGCTGGAGCAGGTGGGAATTACGGGCCACACTCTGAAATGGCTCCGCTCCTATCTAACAGACAGAAAAAAAGGTCATCTTCCTTTCCTCCTTTACCTCCCAGTCTAGAGTCATAAGCTGTGGTGTTCCTCAGGGTTCCTCATTAAGCCCAACTCTTTTTAACATCTATCTGGACCCATTAGCTTTAGTTGTACATATTGGCAGTATGAAAATTGTCTCTTAGGCGGATGACACACAACTAATGTTATCCTTCCATGAGCTCAATGAAACTGTAATTGGGGACTTTCAGCGCTCTCTTATATCCATTGCTCAATGGATGCATAACAGCTGTTTACAAATCTATTCCAAACAAAATGGAAATCTTGATGTTTGGCTCTTCTGACCCTCTTGACGTACTGCGTCTCTGGCCTTCTGACTCAGGTCCTGCTCACACCCCTTCCACAGTTGTCAAGAATCTGGGGTCCTGGTGGACACTGCACTCTCCTTCAAACGCCACGTCAAGGTCACTGCAGCTACCTGCTTCAGTTTATTAAAATCTTTAAGAAAGCTTTCAAAAAATATCTTTTGTACATGAACTAATCAACTCCAGGTTGGATTATGCCAATGTACTTTATCTAGGTGCCCCCCAGATTTTGCTGTCTCGAATGCCGCAGCCAGGCTCATTTTGAATATCCCCAAAAGTCATTCTATCAGACAAGGGTTCAAAGAACGACATCAGCTACCGATTAATTCTAGGATAAAAATTCAAAATGCTTTTGATCACCAACAGAGCACTCCACCAGAAGGGTCCCAGCTACCTGCATTCAAAACAAGCTTAAACACTACTCTCCTGTAAGGACACTCCACTCTTCTAACCATAACCTACTGTGCAGCCCCAGATTTTGCAAAGCCAGATCTGGAGACAGCTTAATTTAATCTGTACTCACCCTATGATAGCTTGCAGGCTTAATTTAAGAGGCAATGTGTAAAGCATTTGTGCAACACTTCACACAGTAACACAGTGAAAACACCACAAAATACTACACACCAGTTTAGACAATAGCTTATTTTTTTATGAATGAAACAAGACCAAAACAACAAAAATCCAATAAGTATAACCAGAGTTATGAATTTTTAAAGATTAAATGAAATTGTAGTGCTTAAAATCTTAAAAGCTTAAAGCACCAACCGGGGCTATCTGGTAAATCCAAACGTTCAGGCTTACCTCAATGGAGAGTGGGTTGGATACAGGGATCTGCTTTAGCCCCCTGAACAGTGCCTTAGATGCATCGTCGACGGAGCCAAGATGCTGGAAGCAAAAGGTAATATGTTGTCGTCAAAGCACAGGATTGAAGGCGATGCATCGGCACTGAGTCGCACAAAGTCGGAGATGTGTTGGAAACTGCAGACAATGCGCCACACAATCAGTTATACGGTGTCTGCGGTCCTCGCAGAAGCAGTGATGCATTGCAGGAGATGTGATGCTTCCGACTGGTGCAATGGCAACGGTGCATGGGTTCTGGTTGTGGCAGAACTATAGACCGACTTCCAAGGACCCAGGACTGGAGTGGCAACTTTTGGCAGGGCACGACTTGCAGCAAGCAAAGTCCAGGTGGTGTTGCAGGATGAGTTGAAGTCTTTGATGTCCCTGGGACTTAGAACAGGGGGCAAGCCAGTATGCCCTTGGAGTCACTCTGGGTTCAAGTGAGATGGGTCCAGTCCTTCCTCAGCAGGGCAGAGGTAGACGGCAGCAGGGCAGCACAGCAGAAAAGCCGTTCTTACAGAGCAGCAATCCAGCAGAGTGTCAGTCCTTGTAGCAGCACAGCAGTTCTTTCTCCTAACAGAGTTCTTCATAGGTCCAAGAGTGTCTGAGGCGGTAGGGTCAGAGACCCAATGCTTATACCCAGTAGTGCCTTTGAAGTAGGGGTCACTTCGAAGAAGGGCTTTGAAGTGCACAGAGGTCCTGCCCCCCAGCTCTGCTCTAGAATCACTCCTGGGGGGTATGCAGCCCTCTGTGTGGGGACTGACACAGCCTATTCAGGTGTAAGTGTCAGCTCCTCTCTCCCATACTGGCCAGGATGACCCATTAGGATGTGGATGGCCCATCAGTCACAACCAAGCTCCCTTTGTGTGTGGCTGCCTAGAGGGAATACACAAAGTCCAGCTGTTACCCACCCCAGATGTGTATTGGAGACAGGATGCATGCACACAGGGCTAAGAGCAGAAAATGCCATCTTTCTAAAAGTGGCGTTTTTTAAAGGGTAATGAAAAATTTGACTTTACCAGTATAGAGGTTTTATCATTACCATTCCAAAAATGAAACATGACAGATCTACTCCTTTTCAATCAGGAATTACTGATTATAAAGTGTAATAAGGAATCCCCAATGCTAACCTATAAGAGGGGTAGGCCTCACACTAGTGAAAAATGAATTAAGGTGTTGTTCACTATCAGGACATCAAAACCTAAAAGTACATGTCCTACCTTTTGATTACATAGCACCCTGCCCTATGGGCTACCTAGGGCCTAATTTAGGGGTGGCTTTTATGTAATAAAAGTGGATGTTAAGGCTTGGCAAGTTATTTTAAATGCCAAGTCCACATGGCAGTGTAACTGCACACACAGACTCTGCAGTGGCAGGACTGAGACATGGTTAAGGCTACTTAAGTGGGTGGCACAATCAGTGCTGCAGGCCCACTAATAGTATTTAATTTACAAACCCTGGGGACATGTAGTGCCCTTTACTAGGGACTTACAAGTAAACTAAATATGCCATTTGGGTATAAGCCAATGTTATCATGCACTTTAGAACTGGTTAGCAGTGGTAAAGTGCTCAGAGTCCAAAAGTCAACAAAAACAAAGTCAGAAAGAAGAGGAGAAGGAAGGCAAAACATTTGGGGTGACCCTTCAGAGAGGGACATTTTCCAATATGGGGGAAAACCCTACTCAAGAAACAAACACAATCCTTGTCAGGGTCAACCACAAAAAATCACTAAATTAACCTGTGCTTAACCCTCTGGTAGCTTGGCACAAAAACAGTTAGGCTTAACTTAGAGGCAATGTGAAAAGTATTTATGCAGCACTCAATCAGTAATAAAGTGAAATCACAACACAAGAAAAATCTGACACCAATCTAGAAAACTAGAGTAACCTCTAATAAACAAAATGATACCAGAACACCAAAAATCCAAGGAGTAGAACTGGAGATGTGCAAATTCAAAGTATTAGAAACAAGTAGTGCCAAAAAGCACAAAGAGCCAAATGGGATTATCTACTCATGTCAGACCGAATCAGAAGTTCAAGCCATTCACAATGGAGCATGGGCTGGGTACAGGACCAAGTTTGGCTCGCTCGTCAATGTATCTGGTTGCACTTGGACTGAGACGTGAGGTCCTGCATCAAGTTGTGTTGAGTTGTGTCGGTTCCGATGGGGTCGCCGATCAGGAGTTGTGAGGTGTTGCGCAAAGTTGCATTGCGCCACATCCGTTCTGATGAGGCCAGCGATCAGGAGCAGCACGATCTTGCGATGCAAGGTCCTGCGTCAAGATGCATCATGCTGAGTTGGTTTCTATGAGGCTACCGATCAGGAGCTGAGAGGTGCTGTGATGCGAGTTCCTGTGTCGCACTGCATTGAGTTGCGAGGCACTGCGTTTGTTCTGAGGGAAACCACAGTTGGGCTAGGAGGAGTACATTCTGATACCATCCAAAGGTCCAGGACCTGGGGGTTACCTCTTGAGGATCAGAACTTATTCCAGCAGAGACCAGCAGCAAGGCGCAGGCAGGTCTATTTAAATCTGCACAGCTGGGCAGATGCAGGACAGGTCTCTGGAACTTGTTATGTTCTTGTAGCTCAAAACAGGAGGCCAGTCAGCTAGCCCTTGCAGTCACCCTGGTGGTTCTGTGCTCAAGGAGCACATCTAGTCTTCTTTCCTCGGGCAGCAGAGCAGGAGGGAAGTCCTTCTTGCAGTAGGGCTGCCCTTCCAGCAGCAAGTAAGCAGAGTGGCTCTTCTTCTGAGTTTTCCACAGGTCCAGAAGTGATCTGAAGAGCTGGTCTGAGTTGCAGTATGTATACCTTCTAGACTTCCTCATCGGGTTCTGGAATTTATTTCCTTCCCCTGCCCTGGCTTCAAGGAGTCTGGGGTGACAACAGAGTACTGTGAAGTTCTTAGTGAGTGTGCTGAGGCAGCTCCTTTGATGTGCAAGTGTTGGAGGTGACAGCTCCACCCCTCCCATCTGGTCAGGATGGCAGATCATGCTAACACCCAGTACCCTTGATGATGCTGTCTGGGAGGAATACACAAAAGCCAACTGGCAGCTACACCTTGTTATGTGACCCAGGATACAGGCTGTGGACACCAAATGGTTAGGGCAAGAAAATGCCAAGTTTCTAAAAGTGGGGTTTTCAGAATTGTGACTTAAAATCTAAACTTTACAATTAAAGATGGTTTTAAATTATAAATAATTTAAGACCAAAGTTGGCATTCCTACCAGTTTCCAATCAAAGGTTATCACTTATTAAAAGTAATAAGGTAACCCAATGTTATCCTCTGGAAGAGGTAGGCCTTGCAGTAGTGCAAAAACAAGTTTTTCTCTACAAGGATATGCAAAACTTAAAAGTACATGTCCAACTTTTTAAATACACTGCGCCCTGCCCTAAGGGCTGTTTGAGCCCTACCTTAGGGGTGACGTATAAGTATTATGAAGGAAGGTTGAGGCCTGGAAAAAGGGTTATTTTGCCAGGTCGAAGTGGCAGTTTAAAACTGCACACAGACTGCATGGGCAGGCCTGAAAAATATTTTTAAAGGCTACTTAAGATTCAAATTTTGCTTGTAGCTATAATCACTCTTTTGATTCCAATTTATATAGTGCAGAGTCCTTTCATTTCTTATTCTCAATCAATCGCCAAACGTTGGTATCTTTTCATATATAGTTCATTTTATTAACCATCCAATTTTCCACCATTAATGTAACAGACCGAGCCAACATGTTTCATCCCTTATAGGGACTTCATCAGGGCAATTTCATTTATCTTCCTTCTCAAAATTTCCATTTGCACCACGAGGTGCTGCTAAAGGCGCGCCAAATGACTTATTTAAAAGTGAGAGCAGTTAAAAAGTAATCAAGAATAATAGACAGAGAAAATGGAAATTTTGCGACCCTTGTCGGGAGAAGAGTGTAGGCAGCAGAAATATCTTTAAGAACTTTGGGTGGGCTAGTGTCTGAAATGTGATTATTGAGTCTAATGGTGGTGGTTGTTGATAAGATATCAGAGGGTGTTACTTTCTGGATTGTCTACAATTTCAATGAAGATTTGCTAGTTAAATGAAACTATGTATATTGGTTAACTGTTGAATCCAGCAACAGTTTTATCAATTTTAATTTCTGGTCAGAGAACTTTCAGAATTTGTCAAGGGCTTCTTTGGTGTTGGGGAAAGTCATGGTTATCTGTTTAGTTCTGAGGTTTTTGACAAATTCACTCAGCCAATGTTTTCAGCCTTCAATTTCAGATTGCATTAAGTTGGTCTTTGCTTCCATGATGTGCCTTTTATATTCTTTGTGAATATTGCGTATAATTGGCAGATTGGATTTTGATGGGTTTTTATGCCATGCAAAATGGTCTTTGTAAAATCAGTTTGCGGTTTTCTTTTCCCTAATGTTCTCAGTTTCAATGTGGCCATTTTGCTTGTCACCTAAGACTTAGTTCAGGGTTAACAGTGAGGTCTCAGGGTTGGGGGGTCTCCTGGGAATGATGTTATTTTCATTGTGATCTTGTTTTCAAGGGAGTGAATGTCTACGTTGTTGAAGTTTCTGATCCATCCTTTCAGGTGCTTGGACGACTTCAACATGATATTTTGCTGTAGAGACATTTGAAAGGAATGACCAATCGACGGGGGTGAGGGGTATGTAATTTGACTTCCTCTTTTGGGATTATCCAGTCTGAGACTGGTGTTTGAGCACGCTTGTCACAGGTCATTACTGATTAAAATGGTTTTGAGCTGTGTGATCACAGGATAGCGGCTGCTTCAATAATGGAGAGTGAAGCCTCCTAAAACTAAGTGCATAGTGGTGGAACAGCTAGTTTTTATAATGAACTTGATCATTTGTTCTACAAAATGAAAGTTCTCTCCTGGTGGGTGATAGATGGTATTCTGGATGGTGGTTCTGCCGTTTTAATTTCAACCAATAGAAACTGGAAAGTTCGGAGTTCAATTGTTGTAAGGGTTTTGCAATGAATCGAGGTTTTGTGGGTGACTGCAACTCCCCCACCTAGTCTACATGGCCAATTTTATACCCTAAAGGGATGAGGCGGTCAAGGTTGCTGTGTGATTGGTAAGCCAGGTTTCTGTAAGGAATAGAAAGTCCAGGTTTTGTGAACTAATCACATTCTTGATTTTTAAGTTGTATTTGGATGCTGTTGTGGAGTAGTATTTGAAATAGGAACACTCTATTTTGTAAACGAGATTGGATTGGGAAAGGGATCAGGTTTTAAAGATTCATAGTGTTTCTAGAGGACCGGTGGGCGTGTGGTCTGTTTAAGGGTTCTTGAGTCTAAGTGTAGTTGGAGAGAAGCAGATCATTAACAGAAGTGTCATCAAGGTCATTAGAAGCTCCACAGGGAAGAAGTAATTTTGTTGCATGAAGTGAAATAGTGTGCGGGAGAGAGCAGAGGATAATGTCTCCTAGTTGTATTATGTGTTCTGGTTTATAAGGGTGGTCCCATTCTGAGTTCAAAGGTGGAGACATTGTCTCAAGAGTGGCAGTGTTTCAGAAAGGGATTTGAGTCGGAGAGGAGCAAAGTTTCTCCTCAATGGATTATTTTTTCATTCTGTAGTGTGTGCAGAGGGATTGGTGTGTAGAGTTGAGTCCCCTTTGGGGGGTTGGGGTGGAGGGCAGGGCTCACATAGGAGGGGAAGGTTGTTTAGGTGTTTTGAGGGCATGATTCAACATGGAAGGATACTTATGTGAGTGAGTTGGGAAGCATGGCATACATGGGGGAATTGTGTGTGGCTCCAGGGTGGGGAAATGAGAGGGGAAGGAATGTTTGGGAAATGGGGTAGGGTTAAGGGAGTGTTAGTTATGTTTTTTGGTTAGGGTGTTGGAATGTTTTTTTTTTAGAACCTTGTGCTCAGGTGAGCAGAAAAGGGATACAAGGTGGAATGCATTTTTTATATGATGAGTGCTTGTGTTAGGGGTGCTGGTGTTCAGAAGGATCTATGCGGGTGGAGGCATGGTTCATGAGAACCCTGGGGTGCACTGGTTTTGCTTGGCAGATCCTTAGAATAATGAGGAGTGGAGATGGCAGCTTGCGATTGCCAAGGTGGACAATCTAAGGGAGTATAGATCTTTTGTAAATGTGATGATTATGGACTCAGCCACATTTTCTCCAGTTGTTTGAAGTAGGCCTCATTAGGATGGATAGGAAGGGTAAAGGAGAGTGAGGACAAAACACTTGCAGTCCCTACAAATCAGGCTGTTGCTGCCCTATGTGAGATGGGTATGCCCAGACGTGGGTCCGTAGCTCACTGTGCGACTGGAATCAAGCTACACCTGGCTGATGAGCCCATTATGAGGGAGAAACCAGTCCTGGGATGCTTGTTTTCAGGCTGAAATATTCAGATTGGAGCAGGGTCAAGGCTGATTTGCATATGGCTGGGTCCAAACTGATCCACATCAGTGGACCAAAAACTATGGATTGGGATGCCAAAAACTATGGATTGGGATGCAGCCCCAAGCGATTGCCAAAAACTAAGTATTAGGACGCAGCCCCAAGCGACTGCCAGTGGCTGAGATTAATTTAAGCATTCCATCCATCACCTTGCTGTTGTTTCAATTAAGGCCCTAAGTGCGATGGGTATGCCCAGATGTTGGACCTGTGCTCACTTTGCCACTAGAACCAAGCTATACCTGGCTAATGAGCCCATAATAAGGTTTAACTGGTCCTGATTTGCTTGTTTTCTGGTTCAGGGAGGACCTGGCCTGGCAGTTCGGGCTGGACTGTTCCGACTGGAGAAGGGTCAAGGCTGATTTGCATATGTCTGGGTCCAAACTGCGGTGGGTGAAAACAATTTATTGAGATGTGGCTCTGAGCAATTGCCAGTGTCTGAGATCAATTCAAGCATTCCATCCATCACATTGTTGTTGTTGAACCTACAAATCTAACAGATAGAAGATCTCATTGATGATTGTGAGGTAAGGAGATTTGTTAACTTACATTTAAAATTGATTTGGAGGAGAATACATTTATTTCTGCAGCTGTTAGGTCCAATTTTTGCAGGAGGTTAGTTGATCTCAGGGATTACAGGGGTGTTGTGATCTTTCTGTAACCTTGGAAAGACTGCTAGGAAAGGTAGACAATTTCTCTTTTCAATCACTTGCTGTGGCTGATTGAACTTAGTTCCTGTGCTGGGGGAAGTAGTTTGAAGACAGTGGGGCTTGTTTTCAGGGACATAAGGCTAAGCTATCTAGGGGTAGTGGGCCTTGGTTCAAAGATTGGGAGATTTGTCCACATGAGTTCAAGATTGCCAAGAATTTAACCATAATGGTGGAAGGATAGAGCACAAAAGGGTCCAGGATGTAGCAGCCTCCTCCCTGTCTCCTTCAATAATGTTCCACCTTCTGAGGAGTGTTAAAGGTGAAACGATCAGCCTCCAAGAACTGAGGACTACAGTTAGTCTGCCCAGGGGGTGGGGTGTCACTGTTATGTTGCACCGAGGAGCAAGCCCAGAGACAAACCAGTTGCAGTTCTAGGCAGTGGGACCACCCTTTCAAGGTTCTCCAGTGTCTCCTGGGGCATGGCAAGTGTGCTTGCGGTGCCTATCCTCACACTCACTTGGAGAGGGGTGGACATGTTGCCCCAGGCATCGGTGATCAACCCCAGCAGCTTCAGCTGCTCCAGCATCAGTCTACACACACCAGATGTCCCCGACTATGGACAAAGTTGTGAAGAATGAGGTCATAGTGAGCCAAAGTCATCACCTTCCAATTTAAGGGACTTAGATGTTTCAGAGTCCTGGTCGATTGGGTGGGGGACTATGGCTCACCATGGGATTGTGGTCCCGGGCCATCAGAGCCTCTGGATGTGGCCATCTTGCAGGTTAATGATGGCACTCGTTTTGTCACCACTTAAAGAAATAGCTTCAAAAAGTAGGAATCTTGGATTTAGAACGTTCTCCCTGTGGGAAATCGCTAAAATAATGAATTTCACAAAAGCATAAAACAACTGCATAATGTCAACAGCCAGATCATGAACTGCACAATTTCTCCCCTAACAGGTGACCTTTATGATTCCAGCGAGTTTGCTATTTTCAACAAACAACTAGCAAATGAAAAGGTCTACATGCCTAAAATGAGCTTGTTCTTTCTCCGATGGTGCAGCGAGGGTAAAGGAACTCTGTGAAAAATATCTTCTCTTCCGTAGCCAGACACTACCCCACCCACAGACTATCCTTCAAAGTGAAAAATACGACCTTGTCTTCTGATTTACACTTGGTTTCTCGTGAACTGAGTGCCTTGAGGGGCTGGAGCAGGCGTGTACAGTTTACAGCTGCACTTCACATTCCAAGCGTTACTGCAGTCTCACTTTGTTCCTTGGTTTCTTCCTGTGTGAACCACGTGCGGCGGTTTGTCAGCCAAATCTTTCTATCTAAAACGTATTTAGAGAACTATTCAGCTCAAAAGAATAATTATCAGGTGCATAAAAACCCCACAATAAAACCTGTCACAAAGACCACGAGTACATCTATAACTTGGAAAAACAAAAGCAAAATCGCGACAAAAAGGCGGTTTAAAGAGTTTTAAATGACATGCCTGATTTACGGAGGCACAATTTATAAGCATGCTGACCCACACCATAAATTGTGTGAACTCTCCGATCTTGCATCACAGACTAAATGACAGGTTACTACGTCTTCCCGTCAGACCAGTTAAATGGACCTTGAAAGTGCGTCCAGCCTGCAGTGCTTAATTTGAGCCCCTGGTTGCGGATGGGAGCCACCGGGCTCTCGTTTTTGGGGACCTCGCTTATTTTTCCTCTTAAGATAGCCAGAAAGGGAAAACCACACAAAGGTGAAAGCAGAGGAGAGAGAAAGACGGATAGCATCCACGAAGGTAGAAAGCTTGAACCCATAAAAGTGAGTTAAAGGCGTTTAGAACCCATAAAAGTGATTTAAAGGCGCATGAGGTGTCTAGCAGTGGATTATAGAGGCCTGTGAGAGATTCAAGACTAGGCATCCCTGGTATTCAGTGGCTGACATTTAATAGCGCCAGCCGCAGTCTTCTGAGTAGAGCTGTAGTTTCGGCACTCAGGGCCTCATTCACAAGCCCCTGTGTGCCACTGGAAAGTCACTTTCATTGACATTCTGGCGGCGCACAGTGCAGTGTCATAGCTACATGGCCACGTAAAGCCACCCTGCATGGCTTTTCGTGGCCTTGTAGATATGGTGTGAGGCAACGCAGCGAGGCGTGTCATGGGAATTATGGTGGGTGTTTCCATGTAACACCTATGGCGCTTGACACATTCCCAGATTTACAATGTTCTGTAAACCTGGAAATGTGTCAAAAGCCTTCGCCTCCTAGGGAGGCGTAGGGGAGGCACAACGAGGAGAAATAACTTTATTTCTCCTTGTTTTTTCCTCTTTTGATGTGTGGAAGGTCTCCCTTCCTGCACAAAACGAATCATTCCCACAACGCAGACACCCTTGCACCATGGTGCAAGGATGCCTGCATTGGTGCATGGCAGCCAATTGTGTGCCAGCACTGGGGAAGAGGAGAGGAATGCACCGTCTCTCATGGATGCAGTGCATTCCTGCCCTTTTCTTTTGATGTAGGACAGCACCATGGTGCAAGGGTGCCTGCGTTGGTGCATAGCAGCCAATTGTGCACCAGCGCTAGGGAGGAAGACGGGATTGCACCATAACTCATAGATACAGCGCATTCCTGCCCTTTTGCAGCAAGAAGGCTTGCAGTGCTGCCCTATGCCAAAAGTTTGTAATTGAGGCCCTCATTTGTTTTACAAATTAAGCACTGCGGCCAGGAGAGAAGCCTGAGGTTTGAACTCTAGGCCAACATGTCAGATCAGATGTCAGATGAAAGCACGTCCCACTTGTCTTACTACAACTGAAAGGATTACCTCCTTTATGCACAAGTGATTCTGGTACTATCTATTGTGTGTTGCTGTTTTCTTTTTCCATTAAGCCATTCAAACGTCACAGTTCCAGTGTTGGTTCAAGGTCACATGCCCACAGGATAGGACGAAATACAGGGCAAGACATGCACTTTAAGGCCCTCATTATAAGTGGCCTGGTAAACCTGATTCAAACGAAAGAGAATGTACCAGCAATATCATGATTAGAATTAATGTGAAAACAACGGTCCCCAATGTTTCTGCCAGGGCATCTGCACTGCAAAAAGCAGAAGAAATGACCTGGTGGGACTGGGCCTGAAAATGGGGAATAGTCTGCTGAAAAATGTGCAATAATACTGACTTGCCCAGTTAGTCCCCATTTCTCAGGGTCCAACTTCATAGTCATGGAATTACACATTTCAGAATTATTAATAAATGACTAACATCCCTGCTGTTAGTAATTCCAGGTAAAAAATTCACCGAATTAGAACTCAAGTGAACATTTACAAGGAGGGGTATAAAGAGGGAGAGTCTATAACAAAACTCAAGTGTGTTTTGAAGGCACGACCATTGGATTTAGGTGATTCTGTAGCCACAGTGTTTGCCACATAATTATGCGCTTTACTGCATTTGCCACACAACCCACTATCTTCTGCATAATTGGCATAATTTCACAGAATTTTTTTTTTTGTAGCGCAAACGGATAAAACTTTATTAAAAAGGGCCAAAACGTGTTTCCATACACTGGCAGACCCTTTGCAAAAGTTAGCTGGTGGCCTTTCTGTTGCTGTTTAGGTGCTAAACTGGTGCTAATGAGGTGCAGCTACACCCAGACTCTTAATAAACTTTGGAAAGAAAAAATAACAAAGTAATGCTGTCTTAGTCTGTCCCGTTACGCTGCAAAATTTACCTTTTCTTGCCACATAATTTTGCCAATACTGCCACATAATTTGGCCTTCTACTACCGCATAATTCTAGTGCCCCTTGATAATAGACATTTATAGGTCTTAGAGAGAGAAGAAGGAGAAAGGTAAGCTGGCTGAAAATGGGAAAATACTGCTACATACTGTTTTACGTAAATTCTGTAAATTTACACGCAATAACACATGACGCAAATGCGTTGTTTAGCGCTGTGTTTTATTCCGAAATGTGTTGTTTCATCAGTATTTTACAGGAGAACACATTTCGTAATAAAAAAAATAGCATGATAAAAAGTGCCACGAGTAACAGCCGCTCGCATTCTGGCCAATCATGTTATTCCTACCACCAGGAGGTAAACTTTTGCGGCAGGTAATTAATTACACGAAGTGACGTGATGGCGTAATTCTGGAAAAAGTACACAGTGAAATTCCTGAAATTACATGAATAATGTCGGCATCATTCAAATTTCACCAGGGCCTAAAAGAGACCATTACATTATAATCAAACTAGACCAAAGAACCGGAACACCAAAGAAAGAACAGATGTCAGTGCAGCGTCCCCATTATTTCACACCTCCGTCAGATTCATACTCGGGTCATTGGCGCATTGCCCTCCAACACAAGGTCAGAACCCTAAATGGTGTGGTAATTGTGCTCTCAGTAAACACCGCTCCCAACATTATCACTATTAACCTGATGTATGATTGCAATTTAGGAATGAATGCACTTCAGTCAGAATGAGGGCCTAATGTGCGAAGCAACTCAAATGGCCCTGTCATATCTTTCTTGCTTATAAACATTTTACGTCCTGGAGAGCTCGTCCCATTCTCAGCGGGACGCAGATCTCAGTCGCGAGCTTCCTCTGCGTGTATCACACAGATATTGCGTCAAGCCGAGCCCCCTCACATAGCCCGTCAGGGTTGACTAAGAAAGGAAAGAGAGCTCATTTGCACCAATCAGAAGTTAGCCACAGACTGCCTTTCAGCCGCAGGGAATTAAGTACGAGGACGGGTTATTGCTGCGTCAGCACAGGGAGCGTGCGTGCAATGAGCGTAATGATATTTACGGGGTCTGAGTTGCTCGTCGGCATACATTGTCTCACTCCTTTTATTGTGTCTCGCGAGCGAGCCGCGCTTGTGTTATCTCTTAAATAAACATAATCGCTCAGCCAAGGTGCTTAGTGACATTACATACACCACTTAAGCGGTGTTTTCAAGGTTGGCCGGCTGCATGGAGGATTTCATAAGCCAGTCAGACTGGGACTCCGCCTGGCAGACCTTGGACGGTCAAGGCTCTTAGCTCAGGTAACATGGAGATCTCTCACAATGTTAGCGAGCTCTAATGATGGCTGTCCTTGAAACTAGGTGCAGGTCTTAGGCTTCCGGTGCCCGCTTTTTCTCCACTGAGCAATTAAAATACATTACAATCATATTTATTTATATTAGGCATTGTGACATTTTTATTTATACCTGTGAAACCTCACGTTATGCAATTTTTTTGAAATATTGCAAAAATACATGGGTGAAGTATTACGTAATTCAGTGAAATTTATGTTTAATTTCAGGAAAAAAATGTGATTTGACACACCATTTATATTGGTTAAGAGGGAAATTTTCTAATTATTTATAAATGTTGAAAAAGCCAAATGCCAGATTCATAGAGGAATTCATAAATCTGCACCCGAGGTATGGGACCTCACTGGGTGCAAATTTACAACTTTCTTCAAATTCATCAAACTATTGCATATTATGCTTGAAAACCTATGGTAGTTGCTGCTACTCTGGCATTATCTGGAAGCATTTTGTGATTACCATTTTAGGTCTCATCTAAGACGGCATGCATTCGTTGTCACCTGCGAGAGATATTGAATTGAACAAGGGGCTGTGAGCCCACCCATTGCTTACCATTCGTTGGCTTCATTGTTACTTTTATTTGCTACTTTCCCATTGGCCAGTGCGTGCCGGCTTCATTTTCTCTTGTTTGATGTGGAGCACAGATCATGTACAGAATGCTTTATCTTGATTTGTGTCCTTCCGCTGCGCAAGCTGTGATTGAGGTGCTATTTTTATTTCTTCTTCCCCTGTGGTCCTTGTCCGTGCTGCTTCTTACCCCTCCCACCGCCCCACTGTCCGTGTTGCTTCTCCTCTTGCACCCCCAATCTGTGTTGCTTCTTCTCCTTCCACTCCCCTTATCCATATTGCTTTTTCTCCCCCACCCCATCCCACATCTGTGTGTGTTGCTTGTTCCCTCTCCGCACACTCCCATTGTTTGTGTTTCTCCCCCACCCGCCATAAGGACAAAAGCAATATGATGCGGCCAGTGCAGCGCTTATCTTTTTACTGTTCCATTGTCCATTCCTCCCACTCTCCCTTCCGTTGTCTGTGTTGCCTACCCATACCTCCCATAAGGAAAAAAAAGCAATCTCCTGCTGAGAACTCCAGGCAGTTGAGAACACGCACAACGCACGTCGTAGTGGGGCGAGCCGCGCATATTGTAAAGATCATGCACGGCCACCATTGGTAATAAAAAAAATGAAGCACTGGAGTGGGGGCGAGGCACGCATTTTGTAAATCAAGGCATGCGGCCGCCATTGGCTGGTACTCCGATGAAAAGAAAGGCATGGGGTCGCTATCGGTAAAGCGTGCCATGCTGTTAAAGAAAAGAAAGGAAGGTGCGCGGAGGCTATAGCTAAAGCATGCCACGCTGCTAAAGAAAAGAAAAGGAGGCACGGGGCCACTATAGTTAAAGTGTGCTGCGCTGCCCAAAAAAATAAAATAATGTAGGTGAAAAAATGCAAGTTGGGCGAGCAGAGCATTTTGAAAATATGACACGCAGCCGCCATTTTTAATAGAAATATAAAATTGGGCACTGTGCTGAAACCTACAGCACGGCGCCCAGTGGCAGGACGGCGATAAGGAGTAGACAGTCAGCAGAGAGTAGAAAAGCGGGTGCAGGAAAGCATGTTGTGTGTGCAATAGGAAAAAATCATTTAAGAAAATAGTGCTCACAAACTGTAAATAAAACATACCGAGTAACAACACAAGTAAAAGGGCCAGTTCTTATGGGAGGTTACAAAAGTAGAAAAGGCGGTTGTAAGGAGCGACTACTAGGCCTGTTCACGAATCAGAAGCAACCATTTAGAAAGGACAGTAACAGGAGCCAAATAAAAAGATGGGCAGAAATTGAGCGGAGCTTCAATTCCATACCTGAATATCGCATGTTTCGAAGATACAGCGCAAGCGCTGCTTAGGCGAGACCTAAAAAGCATTATGATGGGACTAGCGCTGGCCGCGTCATAGCGATTTTTTTCTAACTTTTAGCAATGCTACACACACACTGTGCTGTTCTACAACATGGCTAAAAGTCATTGGCAGCCCAATAGCTCTCACATAGGCGAGATCTATTGGCTTTGCCAATACTTGTTTCACTTGACAGAGACATTGATCCAATGCATAATTGTACTCATTGTACAATTATGCATGATCAAATGCTAGAGCATTTGCGTACTGACATAATTGTTTGTTTTTTCTGCAGCTATTTTCCCCATGTAGAAACCCTAGTTGCCACACCCCACAAATGACGTGAGTGTTGTCTTTCTTTACCACCATGGAAACAGATTTGCTCCAATCCTTTACAAAAGTACATTTCTGACTGTTAGCAGGATTAGGAAGGGATGAGAGAGGAGTCTGAGAAAACTCACTAACCCTGAGCTTGTGTGGTGTTCCAAATGTTATGGGGAACCCATATCCGATAATGAACACTCCCCATCCCTTGAGTAGGATTTATTCATGCCCAATATTATGCAACTGAGGGGCAATACTGCAATGGGTAAAAGGTTTTACAACTCCAAGGTCACCTTTTGTGAACAGGTTGCAGCCATAAATCAACCTTTAACCACCTAATGACTCCTTGAATCTGGCCAACACAGTCTTGAGCATATCAAACATATGTGCAGATTTTAACTTGTTGTTGCACTTTGGTGGCAAGATGACATTAATTTTATCCTTGTGTTAAACTATACAAATTACTATTTACATAGTTCTCACAACTGACTAACTTATTTAATGGCGTTAATATTACCCAGTTCATCACCATCAAGGCTGTCATTCGAAGTAGGTCGTTCAGTTCCAAGGGGAGCGGTAATGGAAATTTGGAATTAATCATATGCATTTTCAATTCCTGATGCTTGTATTGCACTTTCTCATTTGGGTACTGCAGTTCATCATATGTATGCTGCAGTGCAACAAATGTGTGCTGCACTCACTGACTGACTTGTATCATGTATTTACTAACTGGCATTTTGTACTTCCTTTTCTTCAAAGTTACATTAGGAGAAGAAATAGAAAAATAAACAATTAATTCAAGAATTTCACCTATCTCTTTTTGTCTTTCTAACTGCTCAGAAAGACAGGTAATGGAAAAGAAAACAGGGTTCTAAGCGCTCTATTTACTTTTAATATTTTCAGGACATTGAGCTTGCCCCTCTGTAGCAAATAAGAGAATATTGAAAGGCTTTGGGTGGAACAAGGGTCAACCTTGTAATGTCATAGGGTGTTATGATCTCACTTCCTCTTCACCTGGATATTTTGGTGGATCAAGGATCATGGCTCAATGGCAAATGGCGGCTCTTGAATGTTATGCCACTAGGGGCTAGGTACAGCTAATTTATCGCTGAGACATTTATACTGTATTAGCACATAATTGCCCACTTTTGATAAAGTGCTACTTTGCATCAATGAAGTGTATCATTGGGGCTAATCCCTGTGTACTAACTTTGAAAGACAGAAAGAAAGGGATTTGCATAAAAAAGATTACGCCTCCTCTAGGCAGGTGTAAGTTGCAGAAAAAAATGTTTTTGAAACCGTTCCATCTTTGCATGTGTGCAGCACTGTGCAGAACACATATATAGTGGCAAAGTGTTGAACTTTGTCAAAGCGTAGAATTTTGTGCTGGAAGGGTACCCTTCCTTTGTAAAACCCATGCTTGATATCACGCACACACCCTTGCACTACTGTGCAAGGGTGTTTGCATTTCAGCAAGACAGCCTCAGGTACACAAGCACTACAGCACACTAACATTTCCCACACACTGATTTATACACTTGTATGACTCACTGTCTCTGTATATTATGTTTGTGATGTAAAGCACTCTGAAATTTGACACTGGGATGAGTAAAGCTATAAAATAAATACATGTGAGAGAGGGCTAAGGAGAGATGGGAGGCTCAATTGGAGGGGGGCAGTGAGAAAATGCACGAAGGAGGAGGTCATTGGGAGTGGGGGGAACAGGGGGGCGGGGGTGGTGCTAACAAAGTTTGTTGCACCGAGCACCAACAACAATAAAGCTGGCCCTCCAATATCAATGTGACAACATCTCAAAATTCTTGTTAAATATAAAGCACCCTAATACATATTCCAATCCGTGAGCGCTATATAAAAGAGAAAAATAAATAAAAGATGTATTCAGCGTAGAAGAAATTTGTCCATGCCACATTAGGCACCACATGTTACTTTCCCTGCCAACAACATTTATTTAGCCTTCCGGGGCCCAGTCAAAAATGCTCCCAGCCCTAATCCATGCATTTACCTCATGTCTGGAGCATGTCATGTTGTCTGATGGAACACTAATCTCACATAATCATGCGGGATCGTTTTACAAGCCGCTTACCTGTCACCGCCCAGGAACTGTCTCCTTCCTTATCCCCCTTCTTTCATGTCCTCTGCTTTGGAATCAATGAATTGTTGTTTTTTTCTAAAAAGAGGGTTATCGTGGTGTTTTTATTGTGATTGATGATGTCCCAAAGGTTCAGCACACACCTTGAACTGAAAGTACTAACATGTCAAGACCTATCGAAAAGGAGAAAAAACTGGCAATAAAACCACCCACTCACATGCAGAAACCGACACAGACATAGAGTACTCACTGCATTCAAATTAAACTACAGGCCATTAATAACAAGGATTTATTGAGACCGGATCTCTAAAGACCACAAGGAAGTGGAAACGCTTATGCCTTTATTGTTGAAAAATACATGACGCTGAAAAAATATTGAAAAGGAGCCCTAGGTTCTTGAGTTTTTTTCGGCTGTTAACACAGAGGCTCTTGTATATTTCTACCCCCTTGGCAGGATGCTGAAATGTGTGATTAGTAACTAGAGGCCTTTCCTTTATTCTGACACAGTAGTTTACAGGCCATACTTCCTCTTTGGACATTAGGTAACACAACAATTCCATCAGATCCCGAACAAAGTATAAAAGGCTGATTTTCGAAAAGACTCAATGACATCACAGTTCGATGACCCGGATGTAGGCTGTTGGAAAATGGGCTTGTTTACGTCACAGGAAGGCGCATTGTATATTCCAGAGTTGAGTGCAAGCACAGCCTCAGTTTAGTCTTTGAATGCACGCATAACGTTTTTAAGTGCTTATGAAATTGTGATGCTTCCATGAAGGATAGAGATCCACATGGGAGACCTGTTCCTGGAGAATGAACTTGTAAATATTCTAATGAAGGACTTTTATTTGACATCTCAGCATTATTTTGGAAAAAATATATAAAACATTTCTGCATTTGGAAATAGCACCAGCCATGTGTCTAGTGTTGGTACTATAAGCAGGACCCATATTCATAGAAAGGATGGAAAAAAATCAAGGCAAAAGCAAGACACCTTGCACGGCCCAAAAGGAGTGAGGTAGACCTGATTTCACAATTTTTCACTTCAAAGATGACAAGAACGCTGTGATGTAGTGATAAACATGTTGTGTCCACAGTGAGTAATTTGAGTCAGTGGTTGCAGGTGGGGGGCACCCACAGTGGCGTAACACAGGCCTCCGCAGCCCCCGCGGTGCGAGGGGGTGCCAAGCTCCAGGGGCCCCCCTCAGCACAATACTCTGGCCGGAGATCTCCTGATTGAGTCCAGAGGGGCCCCTCCACGTAGCTTGCAGGGAGGCCCCCTCAAGTTTCGTTACACCAGTGGGCACCCATACGCATTTCAAGAGACAGAAAAGCAGCAATGGAAGAAGGAAGGAGGAAGAGAACATAATGGAAATTGTAACTGAAGGAGAAAACAGGGCTTTGGACGCCGCAAGAGTGCGATAGACAGGAAGTGTAGGGTAATGGAAAAATAAGGCACGAGGAGGAATCAAGACTAAGCAGCGTTGGTATTCAGCAACCCCCGCACGTGGCAGTAAGGGTGGGAGCTCCTAAGAAATATTTACTCCCCTACACTTCATGTTTTTTGCAAAATAAAAATTGATCTGTTTGCCCCACTTTCCATCTGAGCCTTCACCAGGATAGCAGCCATCAAACGTCATTGTTATTTTACTCTCCTCTTTTTGCCCAGGACACCAGACATTTCACCCTATGAGCTTCAAGGTATTCCTGCTTCCTCTCACTCAAGACAATGATACTCCTAGCAAGCAGCCTTCTCCTTGTGTTACTGCTATCCACAGCTGCAGTCATCCTAGGACCTCCCTCCATCACCATCTGCAACTTGTCCGTCTTCCGCATCCACATTCTTGTTACTGTCACACATCTCTTCTCCACCTCCTATCTATCCTGCCCTCCTCCATTTTAGCCACTTCAGCATGTCTTCTTGTCCCTAACCATTACTCTTATCCCTTTGTTCTCTTATTCTTCCAGGGAATGCCAGATCCATTTATAACAATGGCCCTTTGCGACTGATCACTTTGAATACACTTGTCCTTCCTCGCATTCTCTTGTTCAAAATTTATATATGTGGTCTTTGACAGGCATGTCAAGACTTTATTGACCATCCAAAATGTTTAAGATGATTTGAAGCAATATTCAGTGAAAGGATTCAATCTCCCCAATGAGAACAGTAACAATGCAGTAAATCATTTTACAAATGAGATTACAAATGTGAATGTAGTATCGTTTATTGGTTTGTTTATGTGATATTGTTTAATTAGTTTTACATTTAGGTGTTGTTATATATTGGTAAAAGTACTGTGAAGTCATAAGGCTTGCATTTTATATATAGTAAGATATAGTTTGTATGGCTGTTGTTCGAGTTATAGATTGTTGTTCTAACTAAATCTTGCGAATGTCATTGTTTTTGCTTTAAATTCATAACCAAAGCTGCACTTTAACTGTGTTTTTTTGGTGAACTCCTGAGATTTTTTTAAGCATACATTTAAGTGTTACAACCAATGCTCACCATTGCTTCACATGAACCTCTGCTTATTTTCAGTAAATTTGTGTTTTTAGATCATATACCACATCCATGAGTTACCTGGACCATACCCTCCACGAATGGAAGTATGTACACAGTGGAGGTTGACCGCACACCATGATCTAAGGCCATGCCCCACTTTTTATTTAAATTCCTTTTACTGTTCATGGATCCCATTTGTAGCCCTTTGGAAGCTTCAATGCCTGGTACTGTGACCCCAGATCTAATTTCATGGACCTGTGTCAGATCTGTGGTTTTGGAACCTGACCAGGGAATCCACCAATAGATCACCATGGGTCTGTAAAGGGAAACATCCTGAACAACGACTCCGGAACGAGTTCCGGAGTCACGAAAGCGGAACTCCGCCCTGCTTGAACAACGACTCAGCCTTAACCACGCATGTGCGTGGTTAAGGCTGATTCGGTCTAGTGTTCGGGCAGGGCGGAGTTCAGAGGAGCGTCGCAGAGGAACAGGTAAGAGGGGTTAATTTTCAGGGGTGGTGGGGGTTTAGGATTAGATTTTAGGGGTTTGGGGTTTAGTTTTAAGGTGGGGGAATTAGTTAAAAAGGTGTTGTGTTTGTTTTTAGGGTGTGTGGGTGATCGTGTTTATTATTAGGGAAGGGGGAATTAGTTATTAGGGTTTGTGGGTGATCGTGTTTATTTTTAGAATGGGGGAATTAGTTTTAGGAGGGGGGGAGATTGGTGTTAGTATGCAGGGGTTGGGGGGTTATGGGGTTAGTTTTTAGGGGTTTGTGGTTAGTTTTTAGGGGGTGTGCATGATCGTGTTTGTTTTAAGGATGTGTTGGTGATCGAGTATATTTTTAGGGAGGGAGGGAATAAGTGTAGTGTGTGTGGGTGATCGTGTTTACTTTTAGGCTGGGGGAATTCGTTTTTAAGGGGTGGGGGGATGGGGGTACTAGTTGGAAAGCATTTTTTAACACGCATTCCTTTACCACGAAAAATCGTGGTAAAGGAATGCGTGGTAAAAAAAAAACGTGCTTTAGACAAGGTCGTGGTTGCGACCTCGTTGTTAGGGAAGTCGTGGTTGGGGAACTCGTTGTTCCAACATACAACCGTCTGTAAAGCTTGCCTTGTGTTTGCACTCTGCCATCAAGCCAACACCAGAGGATGGGTGGAGGAGCTGAGGCAGTAGGCTGACAACACATGGTGGGTTGGAGGGCCTGGACAATCAACTAGCAATTTAGGGAGGGAAGGTCTGGGGCAGCAAGCTGACAATCGACGGTAGGCCGAGGGGCTGGGACAGCAATCTGAGAACAGACGGTAGGCATGAAATGCTGAGGAAGCAAGCTGACATTGGTGGACGAGAGGGAAGGGCTGGGCAGCAAGCTGACAACCCACCTGGCGAAGCAAACTGACAATGGAGGGCCAGCAGGCAGGGATGGGCAGCAAGGTGGCAATGGATGGCGGACATAAAAGGGCTGGGGAAGTTAGCTGACAGCAGAGGGCAGGCAGGAGGCACTGGGGCCCCCAGCTCACAAGAGAGGGTCAGCGGGAGAGGGTGAGGCAGCAAGCTGACCACAGAGGACGGGCTGGAGGAGCTAGGGATAAGGGGCTGATGCAGCAACTTGACAATGGAGGGAGGATGGGAAGGTCTGGGGAACCAGAGACATGGGTCGTGGGGCTTAGCTACTGGTACTACTGTACCGAAAGAATATCGAGGACAAAAATATAGTGAAGGTAAGTCTCTATAGGTAAGCAACATTTTACTATGTATAACTCCACATATATGTACTATGACAATATATTTATCTTCAAGGAATGTAGATGTGGAGCTAAGAACAGTAACTTACTTTCTCGATATTTAGGTCCTTGATATTTTTGACACAATATTCTGTCCACACCATATTTTTGTTTCCGATATTCTGTCAGTGATCCACAGTGCAGCCCTCCTGCTGGTGGTGTATCATAGAATGATGAGGTGCCCTGTAGAAAATGGTGAGGGCACCTGAGATTCTCACAGATTGTCATAGACCATAGGCTGAAATTAGGAACCCTTAAGGGTGGGGTACCCCAGCACCACAGGAGTCTGAATTACGCACCCTCCTCCTGCCCTCTTTCAGGGCTGATGCCGCTGGACAGATAACAAGTAATCCATGCAAATCCATGCAATCAAGTCCACAAAGTGAAAAGACGTGCTGTTGCTGATATAAGCAAAGCATATTCACGCATCACAACACAGAAGCCATGCATGCCAATTCTATCATACAGCCTTGATTAGGAATGTCCCAGAGAAAAGATGCTATGTATCAGACTGAATAAAATCTGACACCCCAGAGTTTCAAATTGTTTGGGTGTGATAATTCAAACCTATACATATTTTATGTGGAATAACATGCAGATTTTGCTGCTCACCACACCAAAATCTATATGTGGTGCTAAATACATACCCTTTCCCCTTTTAAATTCTGACAGGTTTGACCTGCTGAAATTTTAAAAAAACTTGCAGAATTTATCACATCCAGTAAATAATAGAAGTGGTAAACTGCGCACAAGTGAGAATTTTGACCCCTAGCTGTAAACTCCTTGCCCACCCATAATCAGCATCTAAATCTGAAAATGGCACACTCAATTACCATTTTGGGTGAAATATTAGAGCATATTGACTTGTAAGATCGAACCCATACACACCTGCAGTAGATACAAACATTCCTCTATCCCGTTTCACTCTCATTAGAATTTATCAAGGGAGTATCACTACGTGCAGGCTTAAATTAAATGCCAAGTTTAAACGAAACCACACTCTTCCAACCTTAAGATCACACGTATATGCACAATCAAGATGAAACACTTGAATAATCAAGTGACAGATTATTCTGATTCCTAAATGTCTAGATTTCTGCCAATTCACCAAAATGTATTACGACAACAGCATTACCTTGGGCCAGAGAATTACATGAGTAATAAACATTCCTGGAGATTTAAGGGACATGGCCTACAAGTTCCACTAGATGTCTAAATTTAAGTCAGGTTCCCTGCAACTTTACTCCTATGGGAGTAGCAAGATTGAAAACTGTAGATGTGCACAACCAAAACAAATGTTTGAGCCTCAAAACACATTCCTCTTCTGATCACCATGTCATTTACTCCGATTGCTGTTTTTCTGGTCATTGCTGAGGTGACAAATGTGCACAGCATTTCCCAAATCTACAATCATGCAAGTGGATACAACATGAGGCACTTCAAACATCTTTGAGGCTATAATGGCGACATCGCCTCCCTGTGCCAACACTGAGATAATAACAGCATCTATCATTTTCTATTGGTAGGGGCTTGGGGCAAATTAGGGACCCTGAGAATAGCTTGCCTCACTTACAAATTTCACCCACCTGAGCTTCCTCCATTCATCCCTCAATGAAAAAATTCAGTAGACCCTTGCACCGATGTGTCACTCTTGACACCATGTTTGCAATATTAATCCAGACTGAATGCATCATTTGGCAGTAATTGTGCTACTGCACTGGATTCTTATTTAAACATTGCCAGGGCTCCCTCAGGTACTACTGTTCTCGATTCCTTTAATGTGATGTTTTCCAACATTGTTCACATTTTCACTGTTTAGTGAACAACAGTGCCTTCAAATAACCTCTATTACATACAGTGTCCTAAGGCACAATAGACTGTGTCCCCATTTTCTGTGCCCCAGGGGCACTGTAATATTACAGAAGGGACTGTAGATGCTAGTACTTCCCCTTCTGTAATACAGATAGCGCCAGTGCATATACATCGCTGGCCTATCATAAGTGACTGTTCCCTCTTTTGCACAGGCCACTTCGCCATTCCATCATATAGACGCAGGCGCAAAGGCAAAGAGGCAGTCAGGAGGCCCATTAACTGTGTGCCACAAAAAGTGGCACAGTCATTGTGCCTCCTAAGTTCAGCAAATCTGTTCCATGCAGGACATTTCTCTGAGGGAAAACCATGGACTTACCAGACATCCCTTTGCAGATGGGTGCAGTTAACCACTGCATCTGCCTGTAGGGGTATCCCTGTCCTTTGAGGTGCATGTGGCTTCCGCCTGCACAGTGAAAGACGGAGCTGCTGCTTCAAACAGCTGCTCCATCTCTCACTAAGACGCTGCCCCAGGGCAGCTCCAGTTCAAGACAGCCCTGGGGGAAGCACGTTGATTCTAGCAGGGGACATTGTCCCTGTTTGTGCCTGGTGCACAGGGTTGGAGTGGCTTGTAGGGCAACCAGGCAGTGCCTGATGGGTTGGTGTTACAGGTCAGCGTGCTGGACTGTTTTCTAGCTGTTTGTGGGACTGTTTTATAGTCTGCTGGGCCCTTTTCAACTGTTGATGTCCAAGATATTCAAACAAACATTGCCTGCAGTAAGCTCAAATCCATGCAGGCTTCCATATCATGCAAAATGCTTATATAGCATGTCTGCACAAGTTCAAATCTGCCCCAGTTTGCAAACATTGGCTGCTTTTTTAGCCTTCTAACTCACTAATAGGGCCACTTTCACTTTGGGGGCCAGGGCCTATTTTCTGTCCTAGTCTGACCCGACTGGTGCATGTGTTCAATGGTGTGCTGTAGCACAAACAGGGACAGCGTGTCCATTATATTACACAGGCTCAGATGTTCAGTTGTTATGGATACACGGAGCACCTCATATGCTCAGCCCAGCACACAGCAGATACCAACTCTATAAAAAAACTTCCTTGCACAGGCTTCCTCTGGTAATATGAATGTGTACACATACAACGGATCTTGACAAATAGGACTTGATGGGTAGTCCTGAATTTGGATGATTCTGATGATCATATAGTGATTCCGGTTGTTCAGTAAAAAGACAGCCAAACAATAATTGATGTAAATTCTTCAATCACTCTTCATAATTCTTCATAAGCACTCTCTACAGTGTCCTAGCCCATAATATGTTACAGACAGTGAACAACCTTATGCAAAACAATATATCAGGCCCACCCAAACTACAGTAGTCCAGTTCAAACTACAAGAGTGAATCTTACATGAAGAGGAACACAATAAACACCCTAGATATTCTAATCTTTCTTGGGCTACATTGGTGAAATGCAGTTTCAGTCCCTATGGTTTAACAAGCATGGAACCCACATGTGTCTGTACCTAAGCCACTGAGGGAAAGTCATTTAGGCAACAATAAGGTACAGGCAGAAATGTGTGAATCAGTCATAAACACAGGTAATCACTTTGTTCAGGATGGCATTTCATAATTATTAAGCTAATTTGTGCCGCTGTAGATATTGACTAATCATATGGAAACCAGTCTTGGACATACTGTGAAAGGGACAGATGCTCCATACTGCTAGCCATGTCCCTTCCGAATGAAAAAATGAACCATCACAAATATGGTTTGACCTTATTGACTTGTTTAGTTGTGGTGTACCCTGAGTCATTATGTTAGTGTTGGGAGAACCATTCTACAAAACACTAAACATATGTCCGCAACCTTCAGAGTAATTTCAGGCATGGAGTACATTTGTCATGTGTTTAACAAAGCTGTTGTGAAACTTGTGAAATTCAGTAGAATTCTGCATTTCAGTGAAGTTTTACAGGTTTTGGAACCATTGTGAAACACCAATCCTTTCATGAAGGAAGTGGCTATTTAACCATCAGCCAGACAAATAGCACATAATCTCTGCTATTTACCCAGGGGCAAGCAAAATAGTACATATTCGCTGCTGTTTAGCTGGACATGGGCTAAATAGTAAAGATGATGTACAATTTGACTGGCGGCCGGATAAATAGTGTGAAGGAGGTCTTTATTTTGCAGACCATGAAGAAAAAAGGAATAACAAGTAATGGTAGGGTGGTGGCCATCTTGTAATGTGGATGAAGCATATGTGAGGCAGTTGAATGTAAGTGCATACACTAATGTGCAATGGTTTGAATAAATGTAAGTGCATGAATTACGTTAAGCTGTTTACAGATTTAAAAAAACCAGTCAAATCACTTTTGAATAAAAACATTTATGTGATGTTAATATTCAGATAAGAAATGTACTAATCAAACTTCTATTTCTGGAGCTTCACACAGCTATTTTGTGCTGCAGTCTATTAGTATTTGGCTGTTTGCAAAAAATAATGAGATTGGTTTCAAATCATTTTACATAAAAGTTTTATTCACCCATGAGAATAATTGTTTATTTTTTAATGTTCATGAGCCTCCTTTTAATGCTTTTTGAGGGCTTGGCTTTTATGGGGCTTTTATGGAAGTTCTTGTGCTAGCTTTAGGATTATTTGTAAGGGGAGTTGTGCTTAATTGGTATTTCAAACGTGACAACACAGCAGCAGTCAACAAGTAGCAGGATACAGGGAATGCAGACAGAGAGGTGGTATCTGGGTCTCAGAGGGAGGGTCACATACAGTAGGAAATTGGTGCTTGGGGAAAGTAATTGGGGCACTTGGAGGAGGTAAACTGAGTGAGACACAGCAATGGGGCATCTGTGGAATGGGGAAGTGAAAGCCAGAAACCAGTAAGTAATGCATCTGGATACTTCATGGGAGAAATTCACTCTGCTGCCTGTGAATAAATACACTTGTTCATAGTATTCGCCCAGCAGAGTGGGTTTCAAGCATAAATGCTTATTGGTCCAATTTCATGAGTGGCCCCCTCAGCCACACTGACATTTTAGTCACCTGCATAATGTATCGTGTGGACGGTAGTACAATTTCTAACATGCTAAGCAATGTTTTAAATGGACAAGGTCCTCTAGCTACTGAGCCCTCATGTATGTCCTTGACAGTGCTGTCTCAAAAATAAAAAATCTATCAGTATCTGACTAAAGACATTGTGGAGCGGGACTGGGGAAGGAAGGAGTAGGATCAGTAGGAGGAGGAGGATGACAAGTAGGAGAATAATGACCAGAAAGTGGACTACCAGGAGGGCTAGGATGACCAGAGTCACAAGGACGAGGACAAGAAAAGCCATGCCAAGAGAGGCCTAGTCTATGTGGTCCAGGGTTAGCAATGCCAGAGGGGACCAGGAACAAATAGACTATGAGGAAAAGGATAAGAAAAAACAGGACAAGGGATACCGGGACCAGGGTGAGATGGGTCAGGTGGGTCTGGAGATGTGGAACAGAGGGATCTGGACCCAGTGTATAAGGGCCCAAAGGAACAGAAGGCTCAGGGGTTGAAGGAACAGAAAGCCCCGGACCATAATAACAATGAGTGCTAGGAGGGTCTGAGAGCACCGGTCAGGATTAGAGGAACAAGGACAACCAGAGTCAGGAGTAGCACACCCAGGTAGACAGACCAAAGAGGACCAGTACCAGGAGACTAACAGAAAGAAGGACTAGAGACAGGAGGGACCACAGAGATCAGATCAAGGAGGACCAAGGGGCCAGAAGCAAATGAATCAGTACCAGGAAGACCACGGCTAGAAACGGTCTGGTCCACGAGGACCTAGCGATCCTAGATTAGAATGACATGGGGTGATAAAAAGGACCAGGAAGCCAAGGCCAAGTGGGACCAGGATTAGATGGTCCATGTGGTTCAGACTCAGGGTGATCCTAAACCACTGTAACAAGGACTACATGAACCAGGGTACATGGCAACCTGGAACTAGGAGGACCAATGACAGAGGGATGAGGAAGACCAGACCCAGAAGGACCATGATAGAGGGGACCAGGGTCAAACTGACAAGAACAAGGTAGAACAGGCAAACCAGGAGGACTAGTAGGACTGGGGTGTGGCAGGAGGACCTGGGAACTCAGATGGCTAGGGAAACCAAGGTATATTGGACCAACACTAGAAGACACAATATTTAAAAGAACCAGGCAAAGGAGTACCAGAACTAAAACCATGACTACATAAAACAAGAGAACCAGGAGCAGTAGGATTAGAGGCCATGAGGACAAGGCACATGGCCAGGAGGACCAGAATGATACAAACCAGGAAGACAAAGGCTAAGCGGGTAAAGCCTAAGAGGACCAGGACACAAGAGGCCAAGTGGACAGAGGGGATGAGCAGAGCCACTAGGAATCAGATGGGCAGCGTGAGAAAGATCAGAATGGTCTGGTCATGGGGACGAGGGTCAAGAGGATCAGGAAGGAGGAGGAGAAAGAGTTAAGAGAAATGGGCTTGGAAGGACCAGGATGGCCCAGGAGGACCAGAACCAAGATGATTAGGCATACAAAAACCCAAATATGGAGGACCAGAAACAAAAGGATCAAGTCTAGTGCACACAAAACCAAGAAGAGAACACAAACAGTGAGGACCAGGAATAGGAAGACCGGTGGTAGGCAAACCAGACTTAGAGTGAGGAAGACTAGGAGAACAGAAGGAGATGGCCAGTCAACCAGAGCCAGCAGGACAATAGCTAAGAGGACCAGGGTAAAGAGGACCAGTGAAACCACAACCAAGAAGAAAAGGAAGACTACATTATAGAGGCCCAGGAGTAACATGACCTGGCATACCAGGGCAAGGAGAGACAGGATGACAGGAGCTAGGTAGTTAATAACAAGATAACTTCAACAAGGATCAAGACTAAGTGGGCAAGTTAGTGCAAAATCAGAATGAGAAGGAGGAAGAGGACCAGGGCCAAGAGTATCATGACAAGTTCAAGGAGGACCAGGAACACTTGTCAGGACTGATGGACTAGGGCCATAAGGAGCAGCAGCCAGATAGGGGAGGATTAAGTGGACTAGACAAATCTGAATAAGCACAAATAGGGCTAGGAGGACCACTGTGGTCACAACCAAGGGCAACAGGACCTGAATTACCAAGTGGAACAGGGATACCATGAACTTGGGTAGCGAGACCAGGCTGGTGAAGATCAGAGGGACAGGGACAACCAGAGCCACATGGCTGAAAGGGACCAGACCAAGTCCAAAATTAATAGGTTCACCCCAAGAAGACCTACTAAGGGTTCCAGGGCCCGTGGATGCAGCACCAGATGGACCTCGAATACAGGGACAAGGAGAATCATGAAGACCCAAACCAGGAAGACTAGGAATACCAGATCTAGGTGAACCAGGACAACAGGGTTAAGTGGAGAAGGTCCCAGCAGACCAGCAGGATCAGTGTGAGGATCAGTAGTAGCAGGAACAGGAGTCCCAGGAAAGGCTAATACAAGGAAGGGACAGAAGAGGAGCTAGGGAGATGAGAGTCAGGAAGGACTAGAACCAGGAGCTCCAGATTCAGGAAACCAGTATCAGGGTGACAGATCTAGGTGGAACAAGACCAGAATGAGGATCAGAAGGACCGAAACAACCCAGAAAATGAGGACTTGGTCCAGGACCAGGGAGGAGGACCAACATCCGGAGGGCACGGAAGGACCTGGAGCAGAAGATCGGTAGCAGAAGGAAGGATACCTATGTGATTCTATGCCACATGAATTAGGATATCCCTTGTATAAACAGTTCATATTCATTCCTTATGCTGTTCACCTCCAAAAGCCTCCACCTTTTTTAGCCCAAGTATAGAACTGGTAACGTATTTGCTGAAAAATCAGAGCATGCAAAGAGAGTAAAAAGCCACAACTGTTATACTCTGACCTCTGAGTGAAGCAGAAGCAATCTTATGCTGGCACAGTAGCCTGAGGATAGATCAGGTGGCAAAGAGACTCAAAGTTGGGAGAGGGGTCTAAAGGTGTATGGGTGAAAAGGAGTGTGGTCTGTGAAGAATGGCAGAAAAGTTTTGAGAAACTCAGATGGCTGAAGTCATCAAAAGTGGTTAATGGAGATACATATGGAGCAGAAGTGTTTGGAAAGTCAGCAAGGAGGCAATGATTGTCAAGACTGGTAGAATAGTCTGGGTAATTCCCAGACTTCTGAGTTGACATTCCATGCGTGAGTATGTGCAGTGGATATGTAGCAAGTGTGTAGTAGTAATACTCTGTGTGTGGTGAAAGTTGATGTGCATGGACCAGTGGGGTGCATTTTGTATGATGTGATGGAGAGTAGCTATGTTATGTTATGTTGTAAATACTTCTGTTATGCTATAAATACTTATAGAACACACAAATACCCACGGGTGTCTTGGCGCTAGCTCTGCTGAACTGAAGGAGGCAACCTAATAGTTGGTAAAAAGCTACATTTCCAATGCTTTCCTGAAGGATATGATCTGGGCATGGCTTTTATGTGTAAAAGTAGTGAATTCCAGATTTTAGCAGTGCCTAACTCAAAAACACTGTTTTCTCCCCAAGAAGAACTTTGAAATTCAGAAGTCTGAGCCTTTTCTCTCCTGCTGATCGTAAAATTCTAGGTGGCTCATACCAGCTGAAACTCTGTTTCAGGAAAGATGGGCCAGAATTATGCAGTGCCTTATAGGCTGTACATAATGCCTTAAACTTAATTCTCTGTTTGACTGGTAGCCAATGAGGCTTAAGAAGGAATCTGGAGATCGACTGATGTTTTGGAATGCCTAGCAACATTTGTGCAGCCACATTCTGTACGGTTTGGAGTTTGTTGAGATGTTGTTGTTGCATATTGATATAAATACTGTTACAATAGTCTAACCTTGATGAGAACTAATGAAGTTACCACAGTTTTCTGTGTATCTGAGGGTAAGAACAGGAGTTTTTTTTTATAGTCTTCAGGATGTAAACCTGAAGATGAAGTGATGGAGTTTGTTGTCCATGACAAATCCTAGGTTTTGCGCCATCTTCCCTGAAGAAGGTAGGGTTCCTAATTCTTCTGGCCACAATGAGAGGGGCCAGAAGGAAATCTCGTTTCCAAACAGAATAACCTCTGTCATTCCAGAGTTAAGTTTCAAGCAATTGTTGTTCATCCAATTGCTGACAGAGTGCATACAATCATGAAATCTGAGTCCTGTATTATGATCTTTGTTGGACAGGGACACGATGATATGCATGTCATTGGCATAAGAAGTGAGTGAAAAACCAAAGGACCTATTCAGGATGGCTAGTGATGTGACATAAACATTAAAAAGAGAGGGACTTAGCGAAGACCCCTGGGGCACGCCACAGGGCAGTACAAAAGGTTTGGAGACAAGCTCTTTTAAGGCTACAGTTTGCTCTCTACCAGTAAGAAACGACTTTAGGAGTGTCAAAGCCATCCCCTCGACTCCAATATCATGAAGACGTTTGATAAGCAGGCCATGATGGACCGTGTCGAATGCTGCCGATAGGTCAAGTAAAACCAAGGCAGCATTCCCTCTCTGGTTAAGAGCAGCCCTGTTTTCTTTGGTTGCCTTCATCAGGGCCATCTTGGTGCTATGGCCACTTCTAAAACCAAACTGCGTAGGGTCTAGCAGGTGGTTCTTCCAAATAAAGTCCATCAGTTCTAGATTCATCACCTTTTCCACAATCTTAGCTGGGAGCGGCAGACACGATATAGGGCAATAGCTGTTCGGGTCTGTTGGGTTTAGGCTATGTTTTTTGATGAGGGGAGTTAGCTGGAAAATGGCCTGTCTGAAACATTTTTATTAAAAATGATTGTGAGATTAGAGGCAATAATCTTGGGGGCTAGATTAGCCACTGTGGGGGGGGGGGTGGGCACAGGTCCATCAGAGAGCCAGATTTAGCCGAATTTATGTAGATTGTTATCTGATCAGATGTGACTGCAGCGAATTCTGTGAATGTTTCTGTCTCAGAGCTCATAGGGCTGTGCTTGTTCTCCTCTGGGATTGCACCCTTAGTGGGGGAGAATTTCTTATAGATTTGTTCAACTTTATCTAAAAAGAAATCGGCCAAGGAATTGCAGAGAGATTGGCTATAATCTACAAGATTGCTACAAGGGATCATGGTCAAATTCATAACTGCGTGGAATAGTTCCCTAGTAGGAGGTTTTGAATTTGTGTGTGAAAAACACAATTTTCTCTTTTTCAGTAGAATCTTGTATTCTGCCATACATTGTTTATAATTAGCTTTCTCTGTGGGGATTGTACTCTCTTCTCCACTTATGTTCTTATCTCCTGCAGCACTGCTTCTTTTGTCTAAGCATGCGTGTAAACCAGGGAGCAGATGGCTTACTTCTATGCTGATGCATGGACTTAACCGGGGCTAAGAGGTCTACTTCTTTTATCCAGTTGGAATAATTAGAAGTAGCCAAATCTAAATCCTCGCACTGTTCCGTCTGTACTTGTGTCAATATCTGTTTGAATTGTTTAGCTTGGATGTGATTCCATGCCTGTACCTTGTAAGACCTATGAGTGGTGGTGTTAGAGGCTGTTTTCTTGAGTATTTGGATCTTAAACCTTACTAAGAGGTGGTCAGACCAGGCCACAGGCATAATTTTTATCTCTCTTAGAAGACTATTGTTAGTAAAAATGCCTTTGAGTGTGTGGCCCGCTGAATTCGTGGATCCGCACATCACCTGGGAAAGACCGAGGTTAGACATGGTGTCCATAAGTGCTAAGGTGTCTTTGTCAGTGGCTGCTTCAAGATGGAAATTAAAATCTCAGAGAATAGTAAAGTCATTGCAGCAAAGGCCACTTTCAACGAGTGGGGTGACCATTAGCGTGAAAGCATTTCTGGTCCAGGGGGACGATAGAATAATAGTCCTTGGAAGAATTGATTTTTAGATAGTTCAATGTTAAAAGATAACGCTTGACATTCGGGAGATGAAGCTGGGTGGAAGATAGCCACCATGTTGTCTCTGTATATAATGGCTAACCCTCCACCCCTTTTAAGGGGCCTATCTAATCTAAATATAGAGTACCCTGAGGGAACTGCCTCCACAATATCAGGGCCAGATGTGGGATCAACCCACGTTTCTGTGATATAAATTATGTCCAAGCTGAGATTCCCTATCATGTCGGCAACTTCAGTTTAAAGTTTGACCAGCGATCTGGTGTTGATTAAGGCACAGCTAACACTGCCATTCTTACAGCTAGTTACAGAATATGGGGTGATTGAGGAACTAGCCTCTGAAATGTTAGAGCTTTCCGACAGCAGTAGAAGTGTATGCCCCTTTGTAGCTGGAAAGTGAAGAAGTGAGGAAGGATGAACAAAAGACTACCCACAGAAAATCAATGAGGCCCTTTTGAGCAAAGGGCTTCTGATTAGTTCTTAATGAATAGTACCATAGGCTAGATGTTAGGAGTGAGGAATAGATCAGAGGTTTCTCCTGTTAAAGATGACAGAGTTTCTAATCAGTGCTGCCCTTTTGTGTTTTCCTGATGGCTGCTCAGGAAGACTGAAGGCAGCCACATGCTGAGTTCTCATGCCTCATTGTGTACTTGTTTTGGATACTCCTGCTTGGAGCCAGAGCTATTGCTACTTCTGTGAGAGCCATCACCTAGCACAAAGGCTGTGTCTGAGCTGTATCACCTCAAATCAGTTCTGAAACCTCAACAGTGGATCCACATCCCCTGCCTGGAAAATTAATATAAAACTTAAACTCTGAAAATGATTGCACTATAGGTCACAAGAATGAAGATACAAAAATGTCTCTGTTATTTCAGTGTCTTATTTCCTACAATATTTTTAATAAAGTCAATGAACAAAATATCTCTACGAGTGTCTTTTCTTCTGTGCCTTTGATGCCTAAATGTTTTTCTCTGATTTACTGGGATTATTCATGTTCCAATAACATTCAGTACAATTATTTTTAGTCTCATTCCTTTGACCGTGGTTCCTCGATGTAATACTTCCTTTCGCAGCTTGGCAGAATTAGGGTCGTTGGAGGACAGACTTTACACGGTCAACCCTATTTAGGGTAAAACCTAGCAGAAAAGGACAGGAAAAGAATAATGACTCCGACAACCTGGGAGAAAGTTCCCAGCATGTGTCGGGCATTAATTTTTGTTTTGCAAAGCCGTCATGTGTGATAATATTGTCCATCAAAAATATCCTACATAGCCAAGAACTGCCATGAAAGCAATTTAGAGAGTTGTCCTCTGGGCCGGCGTACAACTCGAAATGTGACAGGCGAAGGTCCCTCAGCATTGCCGTGGTATTGCCCTGCGCCATCCTGATGGAGTTAACTCCGTACCCCAAACTCTAAATCAGACCCATAGGTTTTCTTCCTTCTGTCATGAGATTGTAATGAAGCCTCTCAATTATACTGTGTTGCTGACTTCATAAGGAGTCCATTGCAATTGTTTCTATTTTTATAAGTGTACCCTAAATTTCAGATGACACTGTGTCACTGGGATACAACATTTCCAGTACTGGCCTTTGCTTTTACAAATCATTGTTTGCGGGTGCTATAGTTTGATTACTTTAATTGAACTGAACCGGAATTCATAATTCCCAAATGGATTGATAGCATGTAGAAAACGAGTTGTTCTGATAACATGGAGCCTTTTAGTAATCCTATATCTGGCCGTGACATATTCCCATGGCTTTGTAAGTAAGAGCAAGTACATAGTTATAGAAAAGCAAACAGCGTCAACTAGTCTTAGAAAGGTTTTATTCATCTTTATGGAGTAGGAGCCTGTGGTGACAATGAGACAGCACCATAAAGGTCATCCCAAGTCAGTGTGTCTTGGCCCATGGCACAAAAGAGTAACATTCTGTCCCATATCTGACAAAATAACTTATAAACATTCAAACATTTGGAACCTTTAGACCTATAAGTAGGGGAGGGCCTAACTTGCATAATTTGCTGTAGCGTAATTACACAGAATGACAGCACAATTCTGTGGAATTATGCGGGGAGCATAACCCAGCATTTAGAGTTTTTTTCTTAGTTCAAAATGACCCACTTATGTCACAAAATCACAGGGTTTGTGACCACAAAAGTGCATATTATTATACACAAAACCCCTGGAAAATTCCTTCGACTCATAAAATAACTTTTGTGATCTGAAATGCAAATAGGAGGTGTCCAATTCGGAAAGGAATTGTTTGATAGTTTATGAATGCAATTGCACAACCATTGATGAGCTAACAATCCCTGAGTTGGGGTGGTTTTTAAAGAAGCACAGCTTCCTAATGGGTTTTGGGCTGTTTTAAAAACAGAGTTTTCCATTTTAGAATGAAGTCATAAGGATGGCGGTGAGCTGTCCCTTGCAAGACACCATCCCTGTGATTGCAGTCAATTTACAAAGGGTTGCAAATTGGCACCTGCCTAATGAATATTAATTAGGCGGGTCATTCTGGAACCCCCCACGATTAAGTATTTTGTGAACCACCTAATAGTTCATTGGTTGGTTTGTAAAATGCTATTACATTCTTTAAACAAATGATTGCACTTTGTGATCGCATTTTGCAAATATAATAATAATACATCAGGGCCCTAACTTTCATAAAACAATGGATGACAATTATATTCACTCCTTATTGGTAGTTTTACCTGGTGGTAAGCATGTGCGGAAATCTGCGTAAGGCATAATAACAATATTTAAGCTGTTTAGATCCCAGCCGGATAAATAGTGAAGTTTCTCTGCTATCTGAACAGCTACTGGCAAAGTTGTGCTTGCAGTCTGCAATTTAGCAAGCCACCGGGTGAATAATGATTTTTTTTTCTATTTGAAAAGCCACAGGTCAAATAACACATACTTTCTGCTATTTAGCCAGCAGCCTGTAAATATTTAAAATTGTTTGCTATTTGCCAGGCTACCCGTGAAATTGTATATATTATCTTCTATTTAACCAGCAGCCAGGAAAATAATTCGGTTTATTTTTAATTTGCATGGCTGCTGACCAAATTGTAAATAATGTTTGAGGATTTGCCCGCAGCTGGATAATGAGTGAAGTTTCTTTGCTGTTTGCTTGACTGCTGGCCAAATAGTACGTAACCTCTACTAAGCAGCCAGTGTCCAGGTAATAAGTGAAGCATTATTGTTATTTGCAGAGCTGCAAGCAGTGCAGAATCTCTACTATCTAGCCAGCGGCCAGGCAAATTGTGATATTTATCTGCAATGTGCATGGTCGCCCACCAGACAGTGCAGGATCTCTATTATTCAGCCAGCTGCATGAACGTCAGTTGGGGTAGTCAGAGGTCGCAGCTGAAACCTCTAGCTTGCTCCCTGCTGCTATTTCTGGCACTTCCTTTGCGACATCTGGCCTCAAAGGAGGCAAAGGTTTTGCCCCCTTGGAGGACAGGGGTCACAAAGGGGGCACAACATCCTTCCACACTCCACTTACTGCTACCGTAGCCACCAAGTGCACCTACTCTAAAGTGAAACTTCAGTCATTATCTGGCAACAGGCTTACTAGTTCAGAATGTCTGTTATTTAATCAGTGACAGCATAAATTGTAAGGTTTCTTCACCAAACAGAACTTAATCTGTCCTATTTTGTTGGTGTTCTGGTAGATAGTGAAGCTTCTTTGCTATTTGCTTGGCTGCCGGCCGAATAGTACATGGTCTCTGCCATTTAGTCCACGGCCAAGACAATAGTGAATTTTATTTGCTATTTGCATGGCTACTGGCCAAATAGTACTTGATCTCTGCTATCTAGTCCGTGGCTATGTAGCTAGAGAAGTTTCTTTGCTGTTGGCACAGCTGTCAGCCACATAATACATGATCTCTGCTATTTAGTCAGCGGCCAGGCAAATAGTGAAGCTTCTTTGCTGTTTGCACAGCAGCAAGCCAAATAGTTTGAATAGCTGCCAGGCAAATAATGCCTGCCAGTAGTTGGCGGCTTGGTAAATAGTGAATTTTCTTTCCTATTTGCACAGCCATTGGCCAAATTGTACATAATCGCTGCTATTTATTTAGCGACTGGGTAAACAGTGAAGCTTCATTTCTATTTGCATGGCTGTGGGCAAATGGTACAAAAACTCTGCTATTTGTTTTGAGGTCAGGAAATTATGAAGTTTCTTAGCTGTTTGCTGGGTAGCTGCTGAAATAGTCCATGATCTCTACTATTTTAGTCAGCAGCCAGATAAATAGTGAAGTTTCTGCGTTGTAGACACAGTCACTGGCCAAATAGTACATGGCCCCTGCTATCTAGACAGCAACCTAAATAATACATGTTTTCTGCTGTCTAGTTGCCAGCTGAGTGAATACTGAAGTTTCTTTGCTATTTGCACAGCCGCCAGCCAAATAGTACACAATCTCAGCTATTCAGTTCGCTGCACAGTAAATAAGGAAATTTGCTACCTATTTAAACGGCCATCGGTAAAATGGTGTATAATCTCTGCTATTTTACCAGCAGCAGAAATTCACCATTTACCCGGCAGCTTCAGAAATAGCTCCTAACTTTCACAAAATTGCATGTTTCAAGACATGATTTTGGCATCATATCCACCTGTTTCATAGAACATGGAAGTAAAATTCTGTGAACTGCAGCTGTTTGCATACAGATTTCTTCAAATAAAAAATGGCCTCGCCTACCAATTGCACAGCGAGCATGACACTCATGTTCTACAAATGTATTTCCTGTTGGGACAGAAATGTCCCCTGCATTGTATGGCGGCGAGTACCAATGACCTGAGAGCCAGACTGCTTGTGAAACTGATATTCTTATTTTTTGTTTCTCTTGCATCTAAGCTAATCAAGCATGTGCACAGAAGCCTAAACCTGTTCACAGATATACATCGTCCTGAACCTATTTTATGATTTGGTGGTGTGCACCAAACATGTCCTCATAACTGAGATGCCCTAGTGTCTATGTCCCTAACTGATCACATGAATTGGTGGCAGCAGCTTACCATGTTTTGTGGGTTCTTAGTCCTGACCTGACCTTTTTCTCTGTGACAAAGAAAAGTACGGTTTACTGACCTGACGTGCATTGGCACTCTACACACTTTGAGCTGATTATTCATACCAGAGTGGTTGAGGGGGCAGCTTGACCCTCCTATGTGCAAGTCTTTGCCCACACTGACAATATATTAAGGTAAAAACTTGTTTAAGGCCAGACTGCCTTAGCCTAGCTGCAAACTGTAGTATAGCCAAAACACTGGTACATTATGCACTTTAAGTTAAGTAACCGTCTTACACAGCTACAAGTCCAGTCCTTTCATGGTCTATTAGCCGCCACAGTGGAGCATTATGGCATGAAATTTCAGTGTCTAGCTTTGTAATTATTAGAATCTTTGTATTTTATTGTTTGCCTATAAAGTACTTTACATTGAAATCTCTTTTATTTTGTACAATCAGCTTTTTCAGTATCTGTTATACCATTTAAAATGAATGTCTTTGTTTTAACACTTTTAGTGCAACAGTTTTAATTAACTATGCACTCAAATAAAATGAAATAAAATAAACTACTGACCTGACTCATGTAAAGTTCAGCTTAAGTGTGAAACCCAGGCCCTTGAACTAATATTTCATGTTCTTGTTGAGTGCATACATGTGTGGTAGATGTGTAGCACATTTGTAGTACGAATACTCCATTTTTGGTGAGAGTGAGTGCTGGAACCAATGGGATCTATTTGGATGACTCCTGGTTTAGCATGTCAGAAGATGTAGGGTGGGTACAGCTTCCCCAGACTTGCAGAAGTGTTTTGACAGCAATCCTGTGGCTGGAGGTTGGAGACCCAAACGGTGAAGTGAAGGAGAATGGAGAGAGGGCTACTTGCTGAATAGTTCTTCCTGAGCACTGCCATTTGGTAGATGGTAGCAGTGAGCATTGGGTCAGCGGTTTCTGATGTTAGAGATAAGGACGTTTTTAGATAGGGCCTACCCTTTTGTCTGTCCCTGATTACTGCTTCCGGAAGGCTGAGGACAGACAGGTGCAGAGATCTCACATTTCATTGTGCCCTTGTTTTGGATACTCCTACTTGGAGCAAGCATCATTACTACTTGCTATGAGAGCCATAACCCTGCATTTGTGTTGTCTAAGCTACAGCCAGAAAATAACCAGTTGTAAAACCTTAGACAACTGATCCAGAATCCCCTCTGTGCAAAATGGGTATAATAGTGCTGCCCAAACCACCCCACTTTGTTCCATTCACAAGTTCTTAATCACCAAGGAAGGAAATGTTCTGCAGAGTACTTAAAGTGCTGTGGGGTGACCATGGCTGGTGTTTGCATGAAAGCCAAATACCCAGGACTGAAGTCTGCACTTCTTGGTAGAGGAACTGAGGGTGTGCCTTGAGTCTAGAAGCCTGCCAGTCTGCTTAGAGATGGAAAAAGAGTGTCTGGTCCTACTGGAGGAAACACTGTCGAGGAGGAGAAGCCGAGAATGTTCACATCATGAGGAACACCCAGAAGATGCTGGCTGCCAGAAGGAGCAACGCCAGAGTTGACCCTTGTTGCAAGGAGTCTCCCAGTCTCCCTGAGCAGTTCATGAAGTAAACATTCAACTAAAGAACAACATAGTGTCATCTGGCATCCCTTTCATGGGTTGAGAGACTGTTGCTGTCTCTGTTGCTGCCCGATGTTGGGGCTGCCCCGCAAAAGGGGCATTGTTGCAGCTGATGTGAAAGCCCTGATCTGCCAAGGAGGCTTCAATTGCTGCAAATGACCACCCGAAGGAGATCTGGCCCAGAGGTAGCAACTACTGAGACTGACCACCCATCTGTGTCTGGTCTGATATACCGCAACTGCTGAAGACAAACTCCTGGCATAAATTCCTGTTGCCCTGATCCTCGGTGAGCAGCCTGTGTGTCAAGAGAAGCTGCCACCATTGTCCTGCATCATTAAAGCCTTTGCTGCAAGAGTGGTACCGCAGAATGCACCACTAACGTCTCAGGAACTACATCTTCACTGAGCAGGTAAAATGAGGCCTAGCATTGAAAGGACTGCAGATGCAAATCTGCCCTAACATCCTTAGACTTTTCTAGTGTAAACTGGTGGTGGCATGAACTGATTGATGAAAAAGCCAGTGAGGCCATTGAGAGGGAACTGCACCCGCCCCTAACCAGTGCCCAGACCCATACATCACCCAGTGGGCAGTACACATTACCAGGACTCCTAGAGTTGGAAGAGGGCACTAAAGGCAACATAAAGATCCATTGAGATTCATAGATTAGATTACAATCCTGTAACTGTACTCCTATTTGAACGTCATCATATTTCATTTTTCTATGAAATTAAAGTACTTTCTTTTTACTGAGATATGTACTGAGCTGGGGAAAACCTTATTGTGTCAGTCGACTGACTGTTGCAGTCTGAGCTCCTGTCCCCTACATTGCCTGCCTGAGAAGCCTTTGACTGTTCGCCCTCGCCACCCTGAGGGTCAAGTGAGGTAGGGTTGTACTTAGTCTATTTTGCACAGCCATAGTAGGACAGACCACAGGACACCATTGGCAAATGACTACAACCACCACAGTTGTGGCCCAGTAGCCCCATCTGCCCTATGGCCTTGAAAGAGGCCTGACTTCCCCTCTTCCTCCTCCACCACAGCACAAACCCAATAGCAGGAGGTCGACTGGGGTGCCAATTTTTGCCTTCGAAGTCAAATGGCATTATGCCTGCTCTTGCTCAGCTCTTGAGACTAATCCACCATTAGGTCATAAAACATAGGAGCGGCGAGCTTTCAGAAGGATGGAAAACAACCACCAACAAAATTGGAACTGTAACTCAGTGCAAACACAAACGTAAAAAGTGCATGACAACCCTTCCCAAACCAGGCGGGAAGATCCCATACCTGGGACTTACCTCCTGAGAAAAGATCCTTAAAATCCTGTTTCATCTCCACTGCTTTAGAGTCTTTACAGACTTAATTGCATGAAAGACATTGATCGACTTGAATAAGTGAAGGCAGAGAATGGCAATCGAAATCATGTGATTGACAGACTAAAGAGCTGTCCTGGGAGGCGTTCAGTTGCTGGTCTGCCCTCATTAAAGAGTGCAATTGGTTAGCAAAAAAAAGCCCCGCCCCCAAAAAACTACAAGCACCACTCATTGGAACAAACCACCCACTGTTGCCTCGGTAGTAAATGTGCTGTAGCTTTTGTAAGTAATTGACCAGTCCACCCGGAAGTTTTTGCTCCTTTGTATGTGGACCGGTGTTTGGTATCCCATGGAATTTGTCAAGTTTCTGTTCTTAGATAAACAGCAGATGTCGCAGCAGTGTTGTTTTAAATTACTTTGCATTGCCGCTCGCAGAGCTCTTGAGTTTTTCATATCTGGGCGTAGGCAGCTGCTTTTTTTGCAGATTTTTAGCGTTCTGGGACTGTTGGAGAAGCACAGGGCAAGCAGGCATGGGAGGGACCAAGCAACAGCAGGAGGAGTGTGATTGAGGGATGAGGCAATTCAAATGGATGTGGCACGCGATAGGCTGTGCCTTCGCCTTCTCTACCAGTGCGCATTGAAGTGAAAGCACCCCCCACAGCGCGAGGCTGTTTTTGTGCCGTGGCTATTGTTTACAAGTGCTTGTTGAAGTGAACACACTCCCACAGCACAAGGCTGTGTTCATGCCTGCTGCAACGTATACTCTGACTGCAGTGCACATTAAAGAGTCAGCAACAGTACGAAGGAAAGAAAGAAAGTAAATAACTCTCAGTGGTGTTAGAGTGCACAATGCTAATTAACTTGCTCAACGCTGACCGGCATTTGATGGATTATCCCAGCTGTGAGCCAGGGAAGTAGATCCCAGCCGTAGTGGTGGATGCACAGCTGGTGTACAGAGACAGCAACAAGTTGTGCCCATGAGCGACCCACAGCACTGCCAAGGGAGGTATGGACTGACAGTGCACGCCGGGTATCCTCGGAAAACAGCATCTAATATTTGACCTCGGTCTTTGGATTCACAGCAAATGTGACGAATTAAGAACAACATTTACAGGCCTGTTTACAAAAATGGAGGTAGGAGTGACTGAAAACATTAAGCGCTTGTGTGAAGTGCTCTTAGATAAAGGAAAAAGTAGTTCCTACAACAGTTAATAAAATGGGACAAGTGCAAGGCCACAAGTAATTGGGCAGTGCTCTGTGGTAGGGAACATAACATAAAAAGGAGGGACAAATAGGGAAGATTAACCTCAAGCAAGCAAGCATTTTTAAAGGACACTCGAAGTAACAAATTAAAAGCAATGGGGATGCTGTAAGCCCACAGAGTGTATACAACATGTCTCTTCCAGATGGCGCACACACCCTCTAGAGCCAAGAGCTAAAAACTATGCTGCATAGGCTTAATGGCCGCTCCAAAGGCGATATCTGTGTGCATTGTAAATGCAGAGATATCGAACCTGCTCTGTAAGGTAATACAGGGGGCTCCCAGTGCTTGATGATGAGTCTGTTGGTGCCTTGGAGGGTGAGCAAAGTTAATGACTCCACTCATCCTAATGGGCATCTGAGGCTAGGTTGCTTTTCCAGGTATCTTGGAAGGAGATATGGCCTAATCGCCAGAACCGCCCACTTTAAAAATGAAGGACAAGATTTGAGTTGTGGTGTTGGCTCACCATGTTGGGCAAATCACTTAAGCTCCTAGTGGCAAAAAAAATTACCTTGTTTAATATAATCTGGCACCCATGTAAAGTGCTCTAATGCCCTTAAGCCAAGTTTGTGCTATATAAAGGTACAATAAAAATAATTCGAGCTGCACAGTCCAGTGTGTTAGCAATATCGGAAGCAAGCAAACATTGACTGAAAAAGGGTCAATCTAAGTGCCGCCCGGGAGGGCTGTAGGATGAATGTGCACTTCACACCAAGATGTTCGTCGGGTTGAAAAAAAATGCTAAAATATTATACTCCATTCTGAATTTGCACCGAGTGGCAACCGTGGCCCCTCAATGGCAAGCAATATACAAGGATAGTATATTTTTGTAATGAGTCCCATAGTTCAAGCAAATCTCCTTAAAGGGTTCTACCAAGCATCTTGAGAACGAGAGATACTGTGGTTTGAAAATGTCAAGGGTACCTGTGTTGTAGGCAAGATTGTTTTTGTGCAGGAAGGGGCACCTTTCTGCACAAAAACAATCCATACAGGCGTTTCCTCTCTCTATGTGTGCTGCATAATGCAGCACCCAGAGAAAGAGGAAAAAACCAGGAGAAATAAAGATATTTCTCTTTGTTACGCCCCTTTGGGGAGGTGTATCTTTTTAGTGCATTACCAGGTTTGGTAAATGTGGGAATGTGTCAACAACCATGGGAATTGCATGGGAACACCCACCGCAATGCCTATGGATCGCCTCCCTTGTGCAGAGTAATGCAATGCAGCGATTTGCGCTATGTTGCATTACTCCATATTTATGAAACCATTCATAGCCATGCAAAGTGGCTTTGTGTGGCTTCATAAATGACTTCTGAGCTTTGCGTTGTGTATGTACAATGTTGCATGGTGCAAGCATGACCTAAGGCCCTCATAGATATGCCCCTTGGTGCACTGCACATCTTTTGTTAATACAATAATTTTGCCATGCTTTATGCAGGTAGTATCGTAGCTTTATTGATATTCAGGAATTCTCTTCATTGGGAGGTGGTATTTACATTAATGTATTCTATCATTTTTAATCTCCCTTGCCGTTTTTTCATAATTAGTGCGCCAACTTTCATAAAAAAGAAACAATTTATAAATCAATAATTTGCCTGACATTTATCTTTCAAGCAATCTTAGTTGCATATAATCCCATACTTATATTCTTTTTTAACAAATTAAACATAAGGAAATAAATCTCTTAATTGATTTCCTGCAATGATTTCTCATAATCTCCAACAACTTCCAGCTGAAAAAAATCATGTTTAAACCTAGGTGTACAAGGAATTATCAGGTAGCAACTGGAGCCAGCTCAGGTGCTTTCATTTTCATATTTACAAAACAGTCCATGCTTACCCTGAAACATGAAAATCAATGCAAATCCTGTAAACTCGTACCTTGCATGCATAAAAAAGTCCCTATGACTACCTCGTAGAGAAACAAAGCAATAGATATTGAAAAGGAGGGGGTTTGGGTTTATGATGCAGGGCTAGTGAGTCCAAAATTAAAAAGGATGGTGGGTTACTTTTGCCTGTTTGACACTAACAGTGCACCCCCCACCCACCATCGTTTCTGTGGGAAATAATATCTATCACGCAGGCCTGAGATCAAAGGTGTTAAGAGAAAATGCACAGTATTTCCGTTATGATCTAAAATAGAAAAAAGAATAAATGTAAGCACTCTTTTGCTAAACCTCTGTGGCTGGATGGTATTTGAAACCAAAAATGGAAGACCGGGGGCATGGTTGCAAAATATCTCGCACTCATGTAATAAATACTTCTAAACACCTTATGGTCTAAGTCTGTACCATACACTTTAGAAAAAGAATATGGCATTATAACATTAAAGCCTTCGGGAACCAAAAACAGCAAGTGCATACTTTTTTTTATAAACACTCTTACACAGTGAAAAAAAGGTTTAATCATCGACACAATTTATATGAATATATAGTGGCTTGAATACTTATCTGAAGGACAGTCTGCCACCCATAGAAACTGTAGATCATCCTTGTAAACAAAAGCCCAGCCCACTGTTGCACTGGGGGAAATCCTCTTGAACAATTTCTGCTTGATACTAGTGTTGACACCTGTTCGGTATTTTACCAGCCTGCTAGCACTTTTATATTGATGCCAGTAAAATATTGGGAGAACATTAAAATTCGGTGTTTTTGTACTCTTTAAGTATAACCTTAGATCAACAATACAAAAATAAATCAAGCTAAATGTAGGTTAGAGATGTCCAAAGTACTCATGAATGAGTATTCAAGCAAATTGAGGCAGAATTGCCATGCTAAAAAAGAACACCGAGGATTTTTCTTAGCATATTACTCAAGGATAGGCTCCTGGCCCATCCAGAATCTCAAAACATGAACAAACAGATAGTATGTTTCCATAAGAAAGGTGGTAACCTTATGTTGATAATCTTAGCAGATCACAGAGAAAAATATTGCCATCAATCTCAGGCTCCCTTCTCTGTTCAATGATCCAGGGCACTTTTTCAGGGTGAGTCTGGATACCTGCAACAATGTTGCATTCACTGTCAGTCTTTAACCCCCACAGCAACCCGCACTGTGTAAAAGAGAAACCGTGGGCCTGCCCCACAGCAGTGGGAATGGGGATCATACACAAAAGCTCCAGCCTCTTCCAGAGGGTCCTCTCACAATGCACACTCCTTTAGCCTCTGACAGCATTTATTTACTATCTTTCCCACTAGCAATGTGCTGGCCATCATTCGCCAATCAGTGGCAAGAATGTTTTGAAAATGATTGCAAATTCTCTCCAGCATTGATTGTATCACAGTGTCCCATACATGGAAACTCAAACCCAGTCAGCTCCAAGGTCCTGCCTCTATGAACATGGGTTCTAATACAAATGTTCCTAACCTCCAAACAATTTCCTGGGCGAAGCACTAAGATGCTACATTTGGAAGTTTCCTAATCCAGGAAATGTGTTAGCGAGTATAGCTGTACCAGCCTAACAGGCATCTGTATGTTTGCTGGAGAATGCCCATCACCAAAACACACATTGTGAACTTGAGTAATACTTCAATTAAAAGATGTTCAGAAGTATTAAATATTTATGGTCCATTCAAGCAATACCATAACCACTGGACAATATGAATGCAGAATTGCGTTGTAAGTATGTGGCATAATATAGAGTTAAGAATTAATGTTTAGCCACCACACATTGGTGATTTCCTGTCAACCCAAGCCCTGGTTCACCCTACTTCATTTTGAGGCAGGGAACTCCTATTTCCGATGGGGGAGCCTCATCTAACCCACTGGGGAGAAGACTCTCCCACAGCCCTTTGACTGGCATGAATGGCATTGGAAGGGACACCTGGTTCAGAGCAGCACCTTCAACAAACTTCCAGTCTGTTTTGTTTCATACCCCTGACCAGCATGCTCACTTTGGCAGTCGTGGGCATGAAATATTGTCAAATGCCTCTCCCTTTGAGATATTAGGCCTCCAGTCCACATCTGGCTCACACCAGCCCTACTTCACTCCTGGGAAGAAAAGAAGATTCATCTCTTCAAATAACACTGTGTGGCAGTGTGACTGGCCAGTTATAAGACACCTCCTAAAAAGAATCCCCCATGACAAATTATATTTTTGCTGCTGAAGTCAGTTTCTTCCCTCTTTCCCGGTAGGGAAAAATTCTACTGAAATCCTATCTCTCCTTCCTGCTATTGCCATGCATCCCCCACTCTTCCTTTTCCTTTCCATTTCCCTGATTGTGCCCATTCTCTATTGCAAACCCCGACTCCTGGTTGTTATATCAGCAAATGATATACATAACTGCGGAAGTGTATTCTGATATATCATGTCTTAATTAGTGTTTACAAATATATCCTTTTGGAAATAGGTTTTCTATCATTAACTTCAACTCATCAATATTTTTGTGGACTATATTTAGGACACAGTATTTATGTGAGACTATATTCTGACAACTATATTCTAGTACCACCCCTACTGCTGTATAACACACTATTGCTTTGTAACTAGATTTAGAATATGTGAAATTAATATAACAAAATAATGATTTTGTTCTCCTAATGAAGAGCTTTTTCCCTAATGTAGTAGGCCCAACTTCTAGGACACGTTGAATTCCTATCAGTCTCAGCCTCAGCCTTGGAAGGTCAAAATACAGAAGACTCAAGTTGTGCATTATTACAAGTATTATATTTAGCATCAAGGAAACACAAATGATTAATGTGTTGCATATCATCATCCTGCATGTTTACTTGTCCCATGGTAGATATGGTGATGAATGTGTGTTCCCTGAATACTTGGCAGCATATCTCATGGCATGGAAATGAATGAATTTGCATCGCAAATGGCATTATGGTCTCAACAGGTGGTAGTTCAGCAGCATTCAAACTTGTAATCATGGCCTCATTCTTGCATTTAGAAACAGAATGATCATGTTTGAAAGCTTTTAATGAACTGCAACGGTTGGATTCTAGCCTACAGCTGTCTTTATGACTTTTCCATATTTGCCATTTTTATTTAAAAAATAACATTTTCTATGATTTCAAAAGATTGTTTAGTATAATTGGGAGACTATTCTGTGTGCATATAAGGGAATCATGTTATTTAATGTGTCTGAGGATCCTCCCAAATGCAGAAGTCAGATCTCCTGGGTTGAGAGAGCTGGGATGAGCACTAACTTAACTGGTGGACAATCACTAAATAAATTAGTCCGTACATCCATATGAAGTTTTAGAATAAGAGCAAATATTTTCATATAAGATTAGTGGGTGAGGATTCTTTTGATCACATGATTTGGCTATATCCAGATCCAGGAGACGTCTTTAAGCAGGTATTTGCTAAAACTGAAAGGATTCTGGGCATGAAGTTTATCATGGTGAGCAGAACGATGCGCCCAATGACCTCCAACTGGTTTTGTGCAATCTGCTAAAAATGGGTTTTGATTTCATCATGCTTTTGATTGAGGTTGTTATATTGTATCACTGGATACAAGATACCGCTCCAACAACATTAGAGTTGAAGAGCCTATTAGATAAGCTGGTCGGGTGTCACTATAGGATGGGATTGACCCTAAAATACCCGCTAACATTGGAGTCATTAGAAGCATTATTAAATTGAATATTTATTATGATTTACTTGAATAGCTTTGTGTTGACCCGGATGAATTTGAAAAACGGAGCTGTTTTATATATACCTCCTGGATCAACAACAAATAGACGGATTAGGTGCAACTCGGTACCCCTGAAAAATCATTTCACCTAAGAGTATTTTTAAGTCGAATATTGAATGTCTCCATTGTGATGGTGGCAATATAGGATCGACCACTGTTTAGAGATCCATAAGTTTTATTTATTTCTTTTTTAGAATGCTTGACTTTTTTGCAACCTGCTTTACAGCAGGAGCCATCTAGAGGGAAAAATAAAGCAACACAAAATTTAAATTACTGAGTGAATATCTAAAATTGTTAGTGAATGGAAGACCAGGTAGTTTTGCGGCTTTTTGAAGAAGGCTGCAGTAATATTTCACAGTGAGGCTCCTTACCCTTTCGGTGCTTGTGACGGAATGGTTCCGTCATGAGCACCAGTGCTCCTGTGCTCGTGACAGAACCATTCCATCATGTGCACAGGCGTACTAAATCCCTCTTCTGCAAACAGCAGAGGGATTTCCTTTTTTTTTTTGAAGCCTCGGGAGGTGTGGAAGAGCTTCCCCAACCTCCCGAGGCCTGTTTTTGTGTTTCAAAGTAATGACGATAGCGCGCATAGCGCGCTGTCATCATTACATTGAAAACGAAACTGAAACTTAGTTTCAGTTTCAATGTTTCAGTGATTTTTTTAGCTAAATTTGAGGTTTGCAGGGGATTCTGGGTAGGAAAACATTTTGGGATCCACGCAAGCCATACCTCCCTGAACTCCCCTGGTCCTGAGCACGGGACCAAAAACGCAGGTGCCCCCTTGCAAAACAAGGTTGTTTTGTGATAGGTAATTTTGATGTCTCCACAATAAGTTTTGGGCCCTTGCCTGTCGCGGGTACTTAGCCCACCCACACGAGTGCGGTACCATTTTTATCGAGAGCCCTGGGGGAATGCTGGGTGGAAGGAAATTTGTGTCAGCCCGGTGATCCCTCAACTTTTCCACACAGAAATTTGAGAAAAATTTGATTTTTTTAGCAAAATTTAAGGTTTGCAGGGGATTCTGGGTAGGGAAACGTTGGGGGATCCACGCAACCCATACCTCGTTAGACTCCCCCGGGTCTCTAGTTTTCAGAAATGTGTGGGTTTGGTAGGTTTCCCTAGATGGCCGCCGAGCCCGGGGCCAAAAACCCAGGTGACCCCACTTGCAAAACCAGATCGTTTTGTGATAGGTAATTTTGATGTCTCCACAATATGTTTTGGGCCCTTGCATGTCGCGGGTACTTGGCCCACCCACACGAGTGAGGTACCATTTTTATTGGGAGATCTGGGGGAACACTGGGTGGTAGGAAATTTGTGTCAGTCCAGTGATCCCACAACTTTTCCACACAGAAATTTAAGAAAAATGTGATTTTGTCAGCAAAATTTGAGGTTTGCAGGGGATTCTGGGTAAGAAAACGTTGAGGGGTCCATGCAAGCCATACCTCGCTGGACTCCTCTGGGTGTCTAGTTTTCAGAAATGTGTGGATTTGGTAGTTTCCCAAGATGGCCGCCGAGCCCGGGGCCAAAAACCAAGGTGACCCCCCTTGCAAAACCAGGTTGTTTTGTGCTAGGTCATTTTGATGTCTCCTCAATGCGTTTTGGGCCTTTCCCTGTCGCGGGTACTTGGGCCACCCACATGAGTGAGGTACCATTTTTATCGGGAGACCTGGGGGAATGCTGGGTAGAAGGAAATTTGTGTCAGCCCGGTGATCCCACAACTTTCCCACACAGAAATTTGGGAAGAATGTGATTTTTTCAGCAAAATTTGAGGTTTGCAGGGGATTCTGGGTAGGAAAACGTTGGGGGGTCCACGCAAGCCATACCTCGCTGGACTCCCCCGGGTGTCTAGTTTTCAGAAATGTGTGGGTTTGGTAGTTTCCCAAGATGGCCGCCGACCCTGGGCCAAAAACGCAGGTCACCCCCCTTGCAATACAAGGTTTGTGATAGGTCATTTTGATGTCTCCTCAATATGTTTTGGGCCCTTCCCTGCCATGGGCACTTGGCCCACCCACACGAGTGAGGTACCAATATTATCGGGAGACTTTGGGGAATGCGGGGTGGGTGGAAATTTGTGGATCCACGCAGATTCCAGAACTTTCCATCACAGAAATTAGAGGAAAATGTGTTTTTTTTTTTTACAAAGTTTGAGGTTTGCAAGGGATTCTGGGTAACAGAACCTGGTGAGAGCCAGACACATCACCCCATCCTGGATTCCCCTGGGTGTCTAGTTTTCAAAAATGTATAGGTTTGCTAGGTTTCCCTGGGTGCCGGCATGGCTAGGGTCAAAATCTACAGCTAGGCACTTTGCACAAAAAGGGCCAGTTTTCACTGTAAAAATGTGGTGTGTCCACGTTGCGTTTTGGGCCATTTCCTGTCACGGGCACTAGGCCTACCCACACAAGTGAGGTAAAATTTTTATCGGAAGACTTTGGGGAATGCGGGGTGGGTGGAATGTTGTCGATCCACGCAGATTCCAGAACTTTCCATCACAGAAATGTGAGGAAAATGTGTTTTTTTTGACAAAGTTTGAGGTTTGCAAGGGACTCTGGGTAACAGGACCTGGTGAGAGCCAGACAAGTCACCCCATCCTGGATTCCCATGAGAGTCTAGTTTTCAAAAATGTATAGGGTTACTAGGTTTCCCTGGGTGCCAGCAGAGTTAGGGTTCAAAATCTACAGCTAGGCACTTTGCAAAAAAAGGGTCAGTTTTCACTGTATAAATGTGGTGTGTCCACGTTGCGTTTTAGGCCGTTTCCTGTCGCGGGCACTAAGCCTACCCACCAAGTGAGGTACCATTTTTCTTGGAAGTCTTTGGGAAATGCGGGGTGGGTGGAATTTTGTGGATCCACGCAGATTCCAGAACTTTCCATCACAGAAATGTGAGGAAAATGTGTTTTTTTGGACAAAGTTTGAGGTTTGCAAGGGATTCTGGGTAACAGAACCTGGTGAGAGCCAGACAAGTCACCCCATCCTGGATTGCCCTGGGTGTCTAGTTTTCAAAAAGGTATAGGTTTGCTAGGTTTCCCTAGGTGCCGGCAGAGCTAGGGTTCAACATCTACAGCTAGGCGCTTTGCACAAAAAGGATCTGTTTTCACTGTAAAAATGTGTAGTGTCCATGTTGCGTTTTGGTCCGTTTCCTGTCGCGGACACTAGGCCTACCCACACAAGTGAGGTACCATTTTTCTTGGAAGTCTTTGGGAAATGCGGGGTGGGTGGAATTTTGTGGATCCACGCAGATTCCAGAACTTTCAATCTCAGAAATGTGAGGAAAATGTGTTTTTTTGGACAAAGTTTGAGATTTGCAAGGGATTCTGGGTAACAGACCTGGTGAGAGCCAGACAAGTCACCCCATCCTGGATTTTCCTGGGTGTCTAGTTTTCAAAAAAGAATAGGTTTGCTAGGTTTCCCTAGGTGCCGGCAGAGCTAGGGTTCAACATCTACAGCTAGGCACTTTGCACAAAAAGGGTCTGTTTTCACTGTAAAAATGTGTAGTGTCCATGTTGCGTTTTGGGCCATTTCCTGTTGCGGGCACTAGGCCTACCCACACAAGTGAAGTACCATTTTTATCGGGAGACTTAGGGGAATACAGAATTGTAGGGCAACTGTTATTACCTATTTACTTTTGAAGTATTTCTGCCTTCCAAATGCAAGACAATGTGTAAAAAGAAGTCACTTTGAAAAATGTCCTATAATTCACATGCTAGTATGGGTACCCACAATTTCGGAGATGTGAAAATAGCTGCTGTTTCTAAACTCTATATTTTGTTCCCATTTGAGAAATACATGGGCGTCTTTCATTCCGATTTTTCACTGTTTATATTTCCCAAATTAATTACTATATACCCGGTACACATTAAAAAACCATTGCAAGATGCTGCTCAGCTATTGGCTCTGGGTTCGTCGGGTTCTTGGTGAACCTACAACTTCTATATATCCCCACAACCAGAAGGGTCCAGCAGATGTAACGGTATATTGCTTTAAAAAATCTGTCATACTTAGAAGAAGTTACAGGTGAAAACGGTGGCACAAATGGCTGTTTTTGCAACTCATTTTCAATTTTTCTTATTTTCAACTGTTTTTATAAAAAAACCTTGAAGCATCTACACAAATGACCCCTTGCTGAATTCAGAATTTTGTCTACATTTCTGAAATGTATAGCTTTCCAGAATCCATTATTGCTTTCATACCCATTTCTACCACTAACTGTAAGGAGGTTGAAAGCACAAAAAATAGCTCAAATAGGCTATGTCCCAGTAAAATGCCAAAACTGTATAAAAAAATTCGGTTCTCTGACTAAAGTCTGTCGGTCACTGAAAGCTGGGAAGATGGTGATTTCAGCACCACAAACCCTTTTTTGATACCATTTGCAGGGAAAAAACCAGACGCTTTCATCTGCAGCACTTTTTTCCAATTTTTCCCCCAAATACCAACATTTAGCTGTAATTTGGCTAATTTCTGGGTCCCTTCCAGGGGAATCAACAAACCCTGGGTACCTTTAAAATCCCCATGATGTTGGAAGAGAAGGACACAAAGTTTGCGTGGATACCTTATGTGGTCAAAAAGTTACAGGGCCTAAGCATGAACTACCCCAAATAGCCAAAAAAAGGCTTAGCATAGGAGGGGAAAGGCCTAGTAGCGAAGGTGTTAAGTGGGAAAAGTTGGACCTCCTTTGGAGGCCTTAGGAAAGTTATACATTTTTTATAGATCATTGCTGCAGGAGGGCGGATGCTTGAGGGGACCTAATGTTCAAAATGAGTAGAGAAAAAAAGTGGGCTTTACAAGTATCACACAGAGCGCCTTACACTTTGCTGTACCACACATCGATGCCTGTGGAGACATGAGAAGCCACAGTGCTCATCTCATCAAGTGAGCAACAGAATTACAGATCTACTATAGCCAATGATCTAAAATTAAGACAATCTTTGCAGTGGTCATTGCAGTTGACAATTCTAGATGACTTCATGGTTGTCATCATCAGGTTTTCTTGGGTATGTCTGGAGAAAAATGAAAAGATTTGTTTCTATGTTCAATAGTCTATTGTGACAGGGTTTGACCCCAACCGTGATTTACATCTAAAACAGTTTTACTGGACTCTGATGTTTGTAACTGACTGATTGGTAAGTTGTGCGGTTACTGCATCAATACTCCAAAAATTGTATGTATCAACTGCATATGAAAAGAACTGTAATGCATTGTTCCTATTATGTTTGACGAAAAGCAGGCTACAGATGAAGACTGTTAGACAAATTGAGGAAACCCGAGGAGTCTGCACTGAAGTGGTTTTTGTCTCCACATAAATGGAGACATAGCACATGTACAATGTGCTATTTAACCATATGGAAGATAAAGATGTGACCTTCATGTGGAGATACAAGAGGATACCTCTTAGAATAAAGTCTTTCCCATGGTTAATGGCCTTGAACTGGACCTTATTTACAATCAGGGGCCAATATAAGTGACACTTTGCAATGGGACGACAATTACTAGGCTCAGAATTACTGATTAAGACCCCTAATTTCTCCCCTGCACTATGCAATTCTGAGTTTTCCTAGCCAGAATAAGGACTAGCATACAGGAACTGGATTTACTGGGCTCATTCCTGTTTGTTTTTCCCACATTTGTTCATGTTTCCACATACAGATTTCTTCTGCGTTGAGCAGAATCTGTGCATCAAAATAGCATGGGAGACATCGGTGCGACTTTGCTCCAGATTTAACTCCCTCTAAATATTCTTCCACCAAATCTTGATCGAAGCTTATGTGTCAGGGTATGCTGAAATAAGATTATAGTACCTTACGTTTTATGCTGTTTTAATGGAACTCACAGGATTTATTTCTTGGTTCTGGTATTCATTTTGTAATCACTAGCCCTGGACGGAACTTTTAATTCTGCCGGCAGAAATGACTGATAAATTTAAATTGTCCCGCTGCACCAGTGTAATTAAACATTATGCAGTGGTTTCTAAAGTTTAGAAACCACTGCATACCACTTGGCTCCCTTTCATAGTCTGCAGTGATTAAAGGTTTTTAATCACTGCAGAGTACATAAGGGCGCCAAGTGATTTGCTGTGGTTTCTAAGCTTTAGAAACCACTGCATATACCACTCAGTTCCCTTGCATACTCTGCAGTGATTAAAAGTTTTAATCACTGAGAGACGCGCGAGCGCGCGATTCAAGATGGCCGTCCCCCGGTGAGCTCTATCCACGTCGGCCCTTATACGATGGTTTTTTCTGCATTTATTGGCCAGAATTTTGTTGAATATTGTTGGTGACAGCATCTGGAACATCTTGTCTACCGGTGAGGAATTATTTCGGTCCCACAGGTCATTGGAAGCAGTGTTTCTTGTTTCCTGGTTCCTCTTCGACCTCTTCAGTCAGGTACAGCCCAGCATTCCCATCAGGAGGGCGGAGTAATACTCTGGAAAGGGCGAGGCTTCAGCCTGGTTACTCCCATAGGCAGTTTTAGCTGCTGCACCTCTCTTATTGAAGGATTTTCTTTATTATTAATTCTCTCCTGCATATTTGTTTCTTTTTTTTGGCTGCTGAAATCTATTTTAAGCAACATGGAGACCAGAAATATTCAGGCGCAACATAATAAAAGGAAACAAAATATTTCTCCTCCTCCTGTTAAATCTAAAGTGGTGGAATCTGCTGAACCTTCTTTGTCTTTACTATTTGATGAGATTGAGGCAATTCGCTCTTCCACTGATACTATTGCGTCAGAAATTAAGAACTTACGAAAAGATATGGTTAGTATGTCAATGAAAATATCTGACAATGCAATTAAAATTCAAGACAATAAAGTCAAAATTGATTCTTTCTCGCCGCTTGTTGCTAAGATTTCTCCTATGTCTAGCCTTCTTCTTGATTTGGAAAACCGTAACAGACAATATAACCTGCGTATTTTTAATTTACCTGAAGATGTAGAAGGTAATGACTGCAGGGTATATTTGGAGAGCCTAATACCTGGTCTTTTGCGTATAAAATTTCCTGAGAAATTTGAAATTGATAAAGCACACAGGATTCCTTCTCATCGTAATCCACATCTTACTAAACCGCGACAAATGATTTTAAAAGTCTTACGTCACCATCATTTAGTCTTGATAAGGAAATCGGCACGAGAGATTCCCTCATTAATGGTAAACGGCAGTAAACTTTTTATTCACCAGGATTTTGCTAAAGAAACTGTTAAGACTCGCAAAGAATTCACTGACATTCGGCCACGGTTACGAAGTCTTGGATTTAAATATGGTCTTTTTGATCCTTCAACAATGCGAATCTGGAAGGACGGCTTTTCAAAATCCTTTCAACGACCTGAAGACCTGCGGATTTTCTTGGATCAACATTCCCAGCTTCCTATGGATACACATGAGACTGCTACTTGATTATTAATGCATTAGTTTTTCTGGCTAACCTAATTGTTTAATTCCTTACAGGGCTCCAATGGTTCGGTCATGCTTGCAAAGCGTGTGTGCGTTTCAAGATTGTTATATATGTTATGTGTTGTCGTTCTCTATGTTTTGTACGTATCTTTCTTTTCTTTTTCTCCCTACTGTCCTTTTCTAGAGCTACTTCTTTTCCTTTTATGCTTCAAACTTTATTTCCTCTTCTTCTTTGTATTTTCCCTATCTCATTATGGCTAACATTAATACTTTTAAACTAGTTTCATTTAATGTTAAGGGTCTAAGACATCCTGTAAAATGTACAAAATTTTTAGATTATTTAGGTAGTCATAAAGCAGATATTTGCTTCATTCAAGAGACACATATTGATTATAAAGTTTTGGATTTATGAAGAAAAAGTGGGTTGATTCTATTATTTCTTCTCTCGCTAAGGGCAAAAAAAATGGTGTTGCTATCCTTTTAGCAAAAAGATTGCATTGTCAAAAATTAAGTAAATCTTCAGACACAGAAGGTAGATATATTATAGCAAAAGTTAAAATTCAAGATACAGTTATGTTTTTAATTAATGTATATGGACCAACATTTGATGACCCTAATGTTTGGTCTATTCTAAACACTGAAGTTCTCAAGTTGGGTAATGTCCTACTTATAGTTGGAGGAGATTTCAACCTTGTACATGACCCTTTATTAGACAGATCATCTCACACTAAATTTCGTCCACCTAGAGCATTTTTTACTCTAAAATCTTTTTTAAAACAGCTAAGTTGGTGGATATTTGGCGATTGCATTATCCTACTGAAAAATCGTTCACTTTTTTCTCAAACCCTCATAATTCTTATTCAAGATTAGACTATCTATTAATTTCTAGACAATTAATTAATTCAGTTGTTACCTCTAATATCTGTAATATCGATATTTCTGATCATGCTTTGATCTCTATGGTATTGTAACTTAACTCAGATTTTAAAGCTCAATCCAGATGGCGTATGAACACTAACATTATTCTAAATGAATATAATAAACCAAAATATTTAAATGCACTTCAAGATTACTTTGGGCTTAACCCAGAAAGCCCTACGTCTATGGTGAATCGATGGGATGCTTTTAAAGCTTATATTAGAGGGACTTCCATTTCTCTTATGGCGCATGAAAACAAAACTTTCAATTCCAAAATTAAAGATTTAGACAAACAAATTGCAAAATTCGAAAGACTTTTTATTGCTTCTAATGATCCTCAATTTAAAATAAAATTACAAACATTGCGATATGAATTTAAAATTTATTTTAAGTAAAAGAGCTGGTATACAACTTTCTAACTCTAAAGCCAAATTTTGTTTTAATGCTAACAGATCTGGTCGACTCTTGGCCAACTATTTACGTATTAAAAAAGAAAAAACTCTAATAAATTCAATTCATGGTCCCAATGGAAAAATTGCATTGTCACAAAAAGATATTGTTAATGAATTTTTAAATTATTACTCTAATCTATATAATAAACCTCAATTCGATGATCCTTCCCTGATTGATTGTTTTTATTTACCTGTGGATTACCTAAAGTTCCGCAGTTGACCAAAGATAAATTAGATTTGCCTATTACTCAAGAAGAAATACAAATTACTATTAAATCTCTTAAACAAAATAAATCCCCAGGTCCCGATGGAATTCCAGCAGAATTTTATAAAGAATTTGATTTGCAACTTATTCCTCATTTGTTTAAACTTTTTACCTTTTTTAGTGCTTCTGGTTCAACTTCAGGTTCCTTTACTGAAGCTTTGATTGTAGTTCTACCAAAACCTAACAAAGATCCGACACTTGTATCGAATTACCGCCCTATTTCCTTAATAAATCAGGATTGTAAACTATATGCTAAAATTCTTGCAACCAGACTGACCTCTGTATTGGATTCTCTTATCCATCCTGACCAATCTGGTTTCATGAAAAATAGATATTCTGTTAATAACACAAGAGTTTTGTTGCATGTTATTGAGCAAGGATCTAATCTATCCTTACCGTCTGGAGTACTTGCATTGGATGCTGAAAAAGCTTTTGATAAAGTTCATTGGCAATTTTTATTTCATACTTTAGCTGCATTTAATTTTGGTAATGTGTTCATTCGTATGATATCTGCTCTCTACTCTAGCCCTACCGCTCGCTTATTTATTAATGGTCAAATTTCAAATCAATTCTTTCTTTTTAGAGGTACCAGACAAGGTTGTCCACTGTCCCCGCTATTATTTATTCTTGTTATCGAACCTTTACTTACTTCCATTAGAAAATGTAATGATAACGCTGGTATTAGTATTAAAGAGGTCACCATTAAAACATTAGCATACGCAGATGATGTACTTTTGTTTATTAGTAATCCTGAATCCTCACTTCTTCCTTTGTTAGATATTATCTCATCATATCCCTTAATTTCTGGTTATACGTTAAATACCAATAAAACTGAATTTTTCTCCTTAAATCCTCATTGTACCCCAGATATGTTACCCATAAAAGAAATAGTCTGGCAAAGAGATAAAATCAAATACCTTGGTATTTTATTCTCTTCATCTATAAAAAAAAAACAATTACATTAAATTGTGAGTCTATTATCAATTATATTACTGATAAATTATCTAAATGGTCTCCACTTCACCTCTCCTGGTGGGGGAAAATGGACTCAATAAAAATGACTATAGCTCCTACATTTTTTATTTTCTAGCTATGATTCCTAATCAATTTCCTATGAAATTTTATAAAACTGTTGATCGGCATCTTTCTAAGTTTCTTTGGAATAATAAATCACCTCCCATTAGCTATAAAAAACAAAAAATGGCAAAATGTAATGGAGGATTTGGTTTGCCAGATTTTTTTAACTATCATTAAGCGTTTATCTTAAAACAAAGCTCTCTTTGGTTTAGTCACTCCAACCTTAATTATCCTCCTACATGGCCTCTTATAGAAACAATTTAGTGGCTCCGTATCCACTGTTTACTTTGCTAACCATGTCCAACAATTCAATATTATTTAATAAATCTACTATTTTGAAGTCCACAAAGTCAATATTAAATGATTTAGATTCACTTTTTCAATCAACTATTTTAAATACTGTAGAGATGTCATTATGGTACAATCCACGACTAAAACTTTCTCGACCTGTCATATTTTGGCATTCATGGATCAACACAGGTATTTTTTACCTAAAAGATATTTACCATGATAATACTTTTATATGGTTTGATGTATTACAGGCAAAATTCCACTTCCCTTCTTCTGATTTCCTTAAATATGAACTTTTATCTAATTCTATACTAGATTCCTTTCCAAATAATATTCCTTCAATTATAAAATCAGATTTAACAATTTATGTTCAAACGGTATCTTCTACCTCTCATGCTGTTTCATTAATGTATAAGAAGCTGAATACATTTCAAGGTAACAATATTGATACGATTTCAATGTTTTGGGATGATGAACTTTCAATATCTTTTTCATATGATACATGGAAAAAAATATGGTTGAACAATATTTCAGGATGGTTACCTGTATCACTTTATCAAACAAATTCTTATATTCTGTTTAATTGCTTATGGACCCCCTTAAAGTTATTTAAAGCTAAACTTCTTCTGAATTCGAATTGTTGGCATTGTAATTTGCATACAGGCTCGTTAAGACATATGCTTTCTGAATGTACATTTATCTTAAAGTTTTGGAATGAAGTTTGGAATGTTATACAAAAAATACTTAATATCTCTGATGAACTTTCATTTAATTTGCTAATATGTAAATCTGTTGCTCTTTCTGGAGAATTATCTGATTTGGATTGTAAACCTTTTAATTTTTTGGTGTCAGCCGCTCTAAAGTCTAGTACAACTTGTTGGCAAGATGTGTCATTATTATCTTTTCATGCTTGGTGGTCTTGGATTATTTTCACTAGAAGAGGTGCCAATTTATCTTTGTCTGGTATTACTCATAATTGTGACTCTTATCATTCATTTTGGAAACCGATTGATCATTATTTATCTTCTTAGTTATACTCCCTTCCTATATATTGCCTTATATTATATATTACACATGTTTAACTTATAGTCGCTCTATTTGAAATTATTTTTACGATAATAACTGCTTGCTTCTTCCCCTTCCTTTTTATGTTATAATTATTACATTCATATTACATTGTACCGCTTTGTATTTAATTAGTGTTATTTATTGATAAGTCTCTTTAAGGGTACTCTATACCATGCTCTTTTTTGTAATGTCATTGTGTATTATACCAGAGCGGACCGGGCAAAGAACCACATAAATAAATTAATTATAAATGAAAACGGGGAGACATCCAGTAGATTGGCGGACATGCAAGCTCGGCTGCTCTCTTTATTCTCTGAGCTCAATAAGGAGCAGATTATACCAAATACTGAGATCCTCAAAACTTGGTTGAGGGAGAAATCCCTATTGCCTTAAACAGCCGAAAGCCGCGAAAGTCTAGACGCCCCAATAACTGAGGATGAGATCAGAGTGCAAATCGGGAGATGTAAAACTAATAAAGCAGCAGGTACAGATGCACTCCCCAGTGAGGTATATAAACTTCTGTTGGAAGAGTTGGTCCCGAATATGGGCATCCTATTGAACTCGGTCTATCAGTCAGCAGGCCAGGTACCTAGGTCATGGAAAGAGGCAACTATAGTGCTCATTCTGAAACCTACTAAGGATCCCTTAAGGGCGGACTCCTACAGACCGATCTCCCTGCTGAATGCTGACTATAAGATCTTTATGAGCATTCTAGCAGGGAGGCTGGTTAAAATTGTTCCACAGCTGATTAATGCTGACCAGAAAGGATTTATTCCTAAAAGGTATATTCAAGAACAAACACAGCAACTCATAGGTAATATAGACCTGGCTACTGCCCGATCTCAACCCTTGGACGTAGTGGCACTAGATGCGACCAAGGCGTTCAATAGAGTTTGCTGGGTATATCTTTGGGAAGTGTTAAGGTCGATGGGCTTTGGGTCTATCTTCATTCAGACTCTGGAAAAATGTTATCAGGGGGCTTCTGCTAAAATACTATTGAACGGGATCTTAACATCTAGCTTTAATATTTTGAGAGGAACGAGACAGGGTTGTCCCCTTTCACCCCTGCTATTTAACATCTATATAGAACCCCTGGCACAAGCAATAAGAGCAGATGATTTGATTACACCATTTAAATCTTACCAATTTATCAGTAAGGTCGCCTTATACGCGGATGACTTGCTGCTATATGCTGATAACCCTGCGGTGGCAATACCAAGGGTTGAAACCCTGTTAGAGGAATTTGGATCTTTGTCGGGGTATCTAGCCAACACCTCTAAAACTGAGGTGATGTGCTGGAACATCGACAACTGGGGGGGTAGAACAAGTCAAGACTTCAAATACTTGGGTATTATAATCGTCAAGGACATCGAGAAAATCCCACAGATTAATTTAAATAGGACCATAAAAGAAGTCGACCGCTTATTAGCCAAGTGGAAAAACCTCCCTTTAACAATCTACGGAAGGGTTAACCTAGTTAAAATGGCTATTCTCCCCAAACTAACGTACCTCTTTAATGCCATCCCTCTTAATTTTCCCAAACTGGACATCAGTAAAATTCAGAGTAAGATCGTGAGTTTTATCTGGGCCTATAAAGGCGCCAGACTGGCTTGGAAAAAGCTCAGGCGTAGGCTCATTAAAGGTGGGTTGGCTCTCCCGGATATCAAGTGATACTGTGTAGCCTACCAATTTAAAAATATACGGATATTGCTCACGAAGCCAGATGAGTCATCTTGGGGCAGACTTTTGGCTGAAATGGCAAGGCAGGATGGTGGCGACGGCTTTTTGTACAAATTTGGGGCACCAAGGTACTTCAAAAAAGTGCGATTAAAAGTACTGAAGGCTGCCCTTAGCCTGTGGTATAAGGTCAGAAGCAGATGGGGGATAGGGTATTACTCCGAGTTTGCCCCAATCTTGGAATCCCCAGGGACCCCGTTATGTGTTAAGGATAGTCTTACAATACCAATTAGAAGCGCAGGTGTTACTATATGGTCAGATCTGCTAACATCAGAGGGGTCCACCCATGGGAGGTTTTAAGAGCTAGGATTGGAAGTGGCTTTTCTAGATTTAAATACATGCAATTAGTATCTTGGTTTGCAGCTGAGAAGAGGGAAATACATGGTGACTGGGAGCTGGAGCAATTCCTTCAAGATGCAAACCTTAAGAGCAAGGAAATTTCAAAATGGTATAAGAAGTCCTTGGAGGCAGATGAGAAGGAGTATCTCCCACAACACTCAGTATGGAACGAGGTTCCTCTGGAGTGTGACATGGAAGAACTATATGAACCTTCTTTGAAGCTTTTATATAAGTACGTTAAGCCGGCCAATCTCAAGAAGAATCACTTTTTTGTTATCAATCGGTTATACTATACCCCTGCTAGGATAGCAAAGTTTGCTCCACTCTCTACCCCTAAATGTTCAAGATGCGACCTTACTAAAGCCAACGATCTCCACATCTTTTACGAGTGTCCCAGACTGAGTGCCTTTTGGAGGGGAATCGAGGAGGCCTTAAATGTGGCACTTGTCTTTTTTGCGGATGATGGCACGATAAGTAAGAAGATGAGGCATTCACATAGAGGTTTACTGCTCTATCTTGTTTTAATAGCATGGAGGGAAATTTGTGTGAAATGGAGAGACCCCTTGCCCCCCAAGCTTGATGATTGGGTTAAAGCTGCATCTACAATGGCTCGTTTGGACCAGGGAGGAGGAATATAGAACTGTTTGAACATCTGGCAGGCCTTTGTATCGTGGTGTAGAGGTTTGGGACTCGTATAGCCCCTCTTGGTCCAATGATTACACCAAGCCACCAACAATGGTGCAGGTCTGGACTGGGTTACAGACCAAAGCGAATGCAGTAGCCGCGGGGCGCACAGGTTTGAAGGGCGGCTCTAAAAGAATTGCTGACGCATATTTGGTGATATGAGGGGAAAAAAAAAATTGATAAACTATTTTGAACACAAAAAAACCCCCAAAAAGTTTTAATCACTGCAGAGTATGTAAGAGGAGGCTGCTGTGTGATATTTGGCTGTGATATTTTCTTCTGCAAAATGCATCCTCGAATTCGTTTTGCGCTAAGATAACAGTCCCAAACTACCACTCCACCCCATGGCGGAATTCCATGGAATTGTAAATTAATTCTGCGGGATTCAGCAGAATAAAGCTCCAAGAATTCCACACAATCCTAGTAATCACTCTAATTACTTGGTAGCAAGGATACATTTAAATTTTGTTATGAAGTAGTAGGATGGTAATTTGTAACTAAATAATAAGGCTTCTACCGGCAGCAGTCTTGACTGTGCACATATATGAATTTATTTTTAAGTCTTGGTTATTCATGTTTTCATTTTACTTCTCTGTTTTATTTTTCATTTTATATCCAAGGCATACATGGTACATCTCATTATGGTACAACCGCCACATGTTTGCCTTTTTCCGCTGTTAAGTAAAGGGCTTTGTCAAGCCTGAAAGAATACTTTTATGGTTAATCATATGCATATTCATGGGGCACATACACATAGCGAGGTGTAGCACTGCAGGTTGTGGCACTCCAAACTGTTTTATGACAGACTATCAAAAACAATAATATTGTGACATCAGACTATTGTAAGAAACATAAAAACTAACAAACATATACATTGTAAAAATAAATTTGAAGCTTAGTTAAAAAAGTAATATAAAAATGTGTTTCATTAATAATATGAATTAGATGTAATATATATATATATATACATATATATATATATATATATTCACTGAAAAAACGATAGGTTTTAGGGACAGTTATAGTTAGTTGGACATTTCACTCGTACAAAACCATAGAAATTCCCCATTATAGTTAGTTCAGCTAACTATAACTCGCGCCCCGCAATGCACTGCTGATGACGTCACATATTACATCACTGATGACATGGTCAGTGACATCACTGATGACATCACTGATGACATCTCAAATGACATCACTGATGACATCACTGATGACATCATCCAGTGACTGTGTGTTTCTGTAAAGTTTAAATATGTTTAATATATATAGGGAAAGGCGTATTGAAGAATGAGTGGGTGTATAAGTGTCTGAATGGATGATTTAGTACGTGAGTGACTGACTCTACAAGTGAGTGATTAAACGTATCTTACTGAATGCATGGGTTAGTGACTAAACTGTGTGAATGTCTGTATCCGTCTGTTTGTTGGTGTGTAAGTGGATGCATGGATTTGCGAATAGCTACATGAGTGTCTATATGGGTTATTGATTGGTTCTCTGAGTATCTGTATGGCTGCCTGAGTGTTTGTGTGGGTGGGGTGTGTGTGACTCTGTACATAGATGTGTGAGTGGGTGATTCACTGGGTGCATGATTTCTAGAGTGCATCTGTGATGGACTGCTTGGGTGGGTGAGTGTGTGTATGGGTGTGTTAGTGAGTGAATGTATATCTCAGTGGTACATGTGCGAGTAACTACATATGTAAAAGGCAGTATATATGTGTGTTAGAGTATTTAAATGGCTATAAGTGAGAGTATGTGATAGTGAGAGTGGCTGTATGGATGCGTGTGTGCTTGTATCAGTTATTGTATAAGAGCGTAAGAATGTGCTAGTATTTGTATGAGTAAGTGAGCTGGTGTGTGTATAACTGTATAGGTGAGTAAATGGGTGTGTGATTAATTTTTTGCATGACTGACTAGGTGTGTGAGTACCTCTATGGATGAGTGGTGGTGTGTGAGTGTTTATATAGGTGTATGAGTGCATATGATAGTCCTGTACTGAGTGACTGTAAGTATGAGTGACTGTACGGGTGAGTGAGTGGATGTGTGTGTAGACCTAAGAATCAGTGAGTGGGTATGTAGTTTTTGGTGTTGGAGTGTCTATGGTTTTGAGAATGGCAGTCTGTAATTTAGAGTGGGTGTATCAAAAGTTATATTAGGGTGTGAGAAGATGCATGAAATTATCACATGGATGATGTCATCAGTGATGTCATTTGAGATGTCATCAGTGATGTCATCAGTGATGTCACTGACCATGTCATGAGTGATGTAATATGTGACGTCTTCAGCAGTGCATTGCGGGGCGCGAGTTATAGTTAGCTGAACTAACTATAACGGGGAATTTCTATGGTTTTGTACGAGTGAAATGTCCAACTAACTATAACTGTCCCTAAAACCTATGGTTTTTTCAGTGAATTTCAAAGGTTTTTAAATGCTAATTTCTAACTATAACGTGTCTGAAACCTATGGTTTTTTCAGTGAATTTCAAAGGTTTTTTAAATGCTAATTTCTACCTATAACGTGACTGAAACCTATGATTTTTTAAGTGAATTTCAAAGGTTTTTTAAATGCTAGTTTCTAACTATGCCTACAGAGGTAGGACATGTGAAGAAAGAAGAAAAAACGCACAGAAAGAAGCAAAAGATGTGCAGAAAGAACCAACAGAGGAGCAGAAAGAGGCCTTGTTGCAAAATCATCCTGTGCCCACAACTTTTTCAGACGGGTACTGGTGGTAACTGACTCTGACTAACCAGAGCCAGTGCTATGCTAAAAGACACTTAGAATACAGTGAAAACACCTACATACACTAGGGAACACTATGCGATGGGGTACCCCTGTGATTAGCATGACCTCCTCTGCAAGTCCCTAGTACATAATAGGGCAGGAGGATTAAAACTACCTCTTAAAACGCGCTACAGGGCGTGTTTGCACAGTGGTGAAGGGAGGGGGGGCCTGATGTGACATGTGTGCAAACACGCCCCGTGGTGCGTTTTAAGTTGCGGGATTAAGTCCCCTTGAATCCTAAGGGTCCCTGGGACCCAACTAGCCCCCCAGGTACCTACAGTTAGGACCACAGAGCTGAGTTGCAGTGAGGCGTTCCGAGGCCACGCACCTTTTTTCACCTCTCTGCAACACATCTCTGTTGTGCTTACTGAAGGTACCTGGTGGGCTAGTTGGCCCCCAGGGTCCCTCAGGATTCAAAGGGAACTAATTCCCCAATTTAAAACGCACCACAGGGCTTGTTTGCGCACATGTCACCTGAGGCCCCGCCCCCTCCCTTCACCACTGTGCAAACGCGCCCCGTGGAGCGTTTTAAGTTGGGGGATTAGGTCACCTTGAATCCTGAGGGTCCCTGGGGCCCAACTAGCCCACCAGGTACTTCCAGTAAGCACCACAGGCCTGCGTTGCAACGCCTGTAACACATTTTGCAGTTGTGTTTAGGTAGTGAAGAGGGTTGTGCTGGGGGTAGTGTTTTAGGGTTTAGGGTAGTGCAGTGGTGTTTGTGTAGTGTAGGGGGTCATGCTGGGGGTAGATTTAGGGTTTAGGGTAGTGCAGAGGTGTTTGGGTAGTGTAGGGAGTCGTGCTGGGGGGAGTGTTTTAGGGTTTAGGGTAGTGCAGTGGTGTTTGGGTAGTGTAGGGGGTCGTGCTTGGGGTAGTGTTTTAGGGTTTAGGGTAGTGCAGTGGTGTTTGGGTAGTGTAGGGGGTCGTGATGGGGTAGTGATTTAGGGTAGTGCAGTGGTGTTTGGGTAGTGTAGGGGGTACTGCTGGGGGTAGTGTTTTAGGGTTTAGGGTAGTGCAATGGTGTTTGGGTAGTGTAGGGGGTACTGCTGGGGGTAGTGTTTTAGGGTTTAGGGTAGTGCAGTGGTGTTTGGGTAGTGTAGGGGGTACTGCTGGGGTACTGTTTTAGGGTTTAGGGTAGTGCAGTGGTCTTTGGGTAGTGTAGGGAGTCGTGCGGGGGTAGTGTTTTAGGGTTTAGGGTAGTGCAGTGGTCTTTGGGTAGTGTAGGGGGTCGTGCGGGGGGTAGTGTTTTAGGGATTAGGGTAGTGCATTGGTGTTTGGGTAGTGTAGGAGGTCATGCGGGGGTAGTGTTTTAGGGTTTAGGGCAGTGCAGTGGTGTTTGGGTAGTGTAGGGGGTCGTTCTGGGGGAGTGTTTTAGGGTTTAGGGCAGTGCAGTGGTGTTCGGGTAGTGTAGGGGGTCGTGCTGGGGGAGTGTTTTAGGGTTTAGGGTAGTGCAGTGGTGTTCGGGTAGTGTAGGGGGTCGTGCTAGGGGAGTGTTTGAGGGTTTAGGGCAGTGCAGACGTGTTCGGGTAGTGTAGGGGGTCGTGCTGGGGGTGGTGTTTCAGGATTTAGGGCAGTGCTGTGGTGTTCGGGCAGTGTAGGGGGTCGTGCAGGGGGTGGTGTTTCAGGGTTTAGGGCAGTGGTGTTCGGGCAGTGTAGGGGGTCGTGCTGGGGGTGGTGTTTCAGGGTTTGGGGCAGTGCAGTGGTGTTCGAGCAGTAAAGGGGGTCGTGCTGGGGGTGGTGTTTCAGGGTTTAGGGCAGTGCAGTGGTGTTCGGGCAGTGTAGGGGCGGTGCAGGGGGTGATGTTTCAGGGTTTAGGGCAGTGCAGTGGTGTTTGGGCAGTGTAGGGGGTGGTGCAGGGGGTGGTGTTTCAGGGTTTAGGGCAGTGCAGTGGTGTTCGGGCAGTGTAGGGGGTCGTGCAGGGGGTGGTGTTTCAGGGTTTAGGGCAGTGCAGTGGTGTTCGGGCAGTGTAGGGGGTCCTGCTGGGGCTGGTGTTTCAGGGTTTAGGGCAGTACAGTGGTGTTCGGGCAGTGTAGGGGGTCATGCTGGGGCTGGTGTTTCAGGGTTTAGGGCAGTGCAGTGGTGTTCGGGCAGTGTAGGGGGTTGTGCTGGGGATGGTGTTTCAGGGTTTAGGGCAGTGCAGTGGTGTTCGGGCAGTGTAGGTGGTGGTGCTGGGGCTGGTGTTTCAGGGTTTAGGGCAGTGCAGTGGTGTTCGGGCAGTGTAGGGGGTCATGCTGGGACTGGTGTTTCAGGGTTTAGGGCAGTGCAGTGGTGTTCGGGAAGTGTAGGGGGTCTTGCTGGGGCTGGTGTTTCAGAGTCTAGGGCAGTGCAGTGGTGTTCGGGCAGTTTAGGGGGTCTTGCTGGGGCTGGTGTTTCAGGGTTTAGGGCAGTGCAGTGGGGTTCGGGCAGTGTAGGGGGTCGTGCTGGGGGTGGTGTTTCAGGGTTTAGGGCAGTGCTGTGGTGTTCGGGCAGTGTAGGGGGTCATGCTGGGGCTAGTGTTTCAGGGTTTAGGGCAGAGCAATGGTGTTCATGCAGTGAAGGGGTTGTGCTGGAGGTGGTGTTTCAGGGTTTAGGGCAGTGCAGTGGTGTTCGGGCAGTGTAGGGAGTGGTGCAGGGGTGGTGTTTCAGGGTTTAGGGCAGTGCAGTGGTGTTTGGGCAGTGTAGGGGGTCGTGCTGGGGGTGGTGCTTCAGGATTTAGGGCAGTGCAGTGGTGTTCGGGCAGTGTAGGGTGTCGTGCTGAGGGGTGGTGTTTCAGGGTTTAGGGCAGTGCAGTGGTGTTCGGCCAGTGTAGGTGGTCTTGCTGGCGGTGGTGTTTCAGGGTTTAGTGCAGTGGTGTTCGGGCAGTGTTGGGGGTCGTGCTGGGGTGGTGTTTCAGGGTTTAGGGCAGTGCAGTGGTGTTCTGGCAGTGTAGGGGGTCGTGCAGGGGGTGGTGTTTCAGGGTTTAGGGCAGTGCAGTGGTGTTTGGGCAGTGTAGGGGTAGTGCTGGGGGTGGTGTTTCAGGGTTTAGGGTAGTGCAGTGGTGTTCGGGCAGTGTACGGTGTCGTGCTGAGGGGTGGTGTTTCAGGGTTTAGGGCAGTGCAGTGGTGTTCGGGCAGTGTAGGGGGTCGTGCAGGGGGTGGTGTTTCAGGGTTTAGGGCAGTGCAGTGGTGTTTGGGCAGTGTAGGGGTCGTGCAGGGGGTGGTGTTTCAGGGTTTAGGGCAGTGCAGTGGTGTTTGGGCAGTGTAGGGGGTCGTGCAGGGGGTGGTGTTTCAGGGTTTAGGGCAGTGCAGTGGTGTTCGGCCAGTGTAGGTGGTCTTGCTGGGGGTGGTGTTTCAGGGTTTAGTGCAGTGGTGTTCGGGCAGTGTAGGTGGTCTTGCTGGGGGTGGTGTTTCAGGGTTTAGGGCAGTGCAGTGGTGTTCGGGCAGTGTAGGGGGTCTTGCTGGGGCTGGTGTTTGAGGGTTTAGGGCAGTGCAGTGGTGTTCGGGCAGTGTAGGGGGTCATGCTGGGGCTGGTGTTTGAGGGTTTAGGGCAGTGCAGTGGTGTTCAGGCAGTGTAGGGGGTCGTACTGGGTCTGGTGTTTCCGGGTTTAGGGCAGTGCAGTGGTTTTCGGGCAGTGTAGGCGGTCGTGCTGGGGCTGGTGTTTCAGGGTTTAGGGCAGTGCAGTGGTGTTCGGGCAGTGTAGGGGGTCGTGCTGGGGATGGTGTTTCAGGGTTTAGGGCAGTGCAGTGGTGTTCGGGCAGTGTAGGGGGTCGTGCTGGGGCTGGTGTTTCAGGGTTTAGGGCAGTGCAGTGGTGTTCGGGCAGTGTAGGGGGTCGTGCTGGGGCTGGTGTTTCAGGGTTTTCGGCAGAGCAGTGGTGTTTGGGCACTGTAGGGGGTCGTGCTGGGGGTGGTGTTTCAGGGTTTAGGGCAGTGCAGTGGTGTTCAGGCAGTGTAGGGGGTCTTGCTGGGGGTGGTGTTTCAGGGTTTAGGGCAGTGGTGTTCGGGCAGTGTAGGGGGCTTGCTGGGGGTGATGTTTCAGGGTTTAGGGCAGTGCAGTGGTGTTCGGGCAGTGTAGGGGGTCTTGCTGGGGGTAGTGTTTTAGGGTTTAGGGCAGTGCAGTGGTGTTCGGTGCAGTGTAGGGGGTCGTGCTGGGGGTGGTGTTTCCGGGTTTAGGGCAGTGTAGTAGTGTTCGGGCAGTGTAGGGGGTCGTGCAGGGGGTGGTGTTTCAGGGTTTAGGGCAGTGCAGTGGTGTTCGGGCAGTGTAGGGGTCGTGCTGGGGGTGGTGTTTCAGGGTTTAGGGCAGTGCAGTGGTGTTCGGGCAGTGTAGGGGGTCGTGCAGGGGTGGTGTTTCAGGGTTTAGGGCAGTGCAGTGGTGTTCAGGCAGTGTAGGGGGTCTTGCTGGGGCTGGTGTTTCAGGGTTTAGGGCAGTGCAGTGGTGTTCAGGCAGTGTAGGGGGTCTTGCTGGGGGTGGTGTTTCAGGGTTTAGGGCAGTGGTGTTTGGGCAGTGTAGGGGTCTTGCTGGGGGTGATGTTTCAGGGTTTAGGGCAGTGCAGTGGTGTTCGGGCAGTGTAGGGGGTCTTGCTAGGGGTAGTGTTTCAGGGTTTAGGGCAGTGCAGTGGTGTTCGTGCAGTGTAGGGGGTTGTGCTGGGGATGGTGTTTCAGGGTTTAGGGCAGTGCAGTAGTGTTTGGGCAGTGTAGGGGGTCGTGCAGGGGGTGCTGTTTCAGGGTTTAGGGCAGTGCAGTGGTGTTCGGGCAGTGTAGGGGGTCGTGCTGGGGGTGGTGTTTCAGGGTTTAGGGCAGTGCAGTGGTGTTCGGCCAGTGTAGGTGGTCTTGCTGGGGGTGGTGTTTCAGGGTTTAGTGCAGTGGTGTTCGGGCAGTGTAGGGGGTCGTGCTGGGGGTGGTGTTTCAGGGTTTAGGGCAGTGCAGTGGTGTTCCGGCATTGTAGGGGGTCGTGCAGGGGGTGGTGTTTCAGGGTTTAGGGCAGTGCAGTGGTGTTTGGGCAGTGTAGGGGGTAGTGCTGGGGGTGGTGTTTCAGGGTTTAGGGTAGTGCAGTGGTGTTCGGGCAGTGTACGGTGTCGTGCTGAGGGGTGGTGTTTCAGGGTTTAGGGCAGTGCAGTTGTGTTCGGGCAGTGTAGGGGTCGTGCAGGGGGTGGTGTTTCAGGGTTTAGGGCAGTGCAGTGGTGTTTGGGCAGTGTAGGGGGTCGTGCAGGGGGTGGTGTTTCAGGGTTTAGGGCAGTGCAGTGGTGTTTGGCCAGTGTAGGTGGTCTTGCTGGGGGTGGTGTTTCAGGGTTTAGTGCAGTGGTGTTCGGGCAGTGTAGGGGGTCTTGCTGGGGGTGGTGTTTCAGGGTTTAGGGCAGTGCAGTGGTGTTCGGGCAGTGTAGGGGGTCTTGCTGGGGCTGGTGTTTCAGGGTTTAGGGCAGTGCAGTGGTGTTCGGGCAGTGTAGGGGGTCATGCTGGGGCTGGTGTTTGAGGGTTTAGGGCAGTGCAGTGGTGTTCGGGCAGTGTAGGGGGTCGTACTGGGTCTGGTGTTTCAGGGTTTAGGGCAGTGCAGTGGTTTTCGGGCAGTGTAGGCGGTCGTGCTGGGGCTGGTGTTTCAGGGTTTAGGGCAGTGCAGTGGTGTTCGGGCAGTGTAGGGGGTCGTGCTGGGGATGGTGTTTCAGGGTTTAGGGCAGTGCAGTGGTGTTCGGGCAGTGTAGGGGGTCGTGCTGGGGCTGGTGTTTCAGGGTTTAGGGCAGTCCAGTGGTGTTCGGGCAGTGTAGGGGGTCGTGCTGGGGCTGGTGTTTCAGGGTTTTGGGCAGAGCAGTGGTGTTTGGGCAGTGTAGGGGGTCGTGCTGGGGGTGGTGTTTCAGGGTTTAGGGCAGTGCAGTGGTGTTCAGGCAGTGTAGGGGGTCTTGCTGGGGGTGGTGTTTCAGGGTTTAGGGCAGTGGTGTTCGGGCAGTGTAGGGGGCTTGCTGGGGGTGATGTTTCAGGGTTTAGGGCAGTGCAGTGGTGTTCGGGCAGTGTAGGGGGTCTTGGTGGGGGTAGTGTTTTAGGGTTTAGGGCAGTGCAGTGGTGTTCGTGCAGTGTAGGGGGTCGTGCTGTGGGTGGTGTTTCCGGGTTTAGGGCAGTGTAGTAGTGTTCGGGAAGTGTAGGGGGTCGTGCAGGGGGTGGTGTTTCAGGGTTTAGGGCAGTGCAGTGGTGTTCGGGCAGTGTAGGGGGTCGTGCTGGGGGTGGTGTTTCAGGGTTTAGGGCAGTGCAGTGGTGTTCGGGCAGTGTAGGGGGTCGTGCAGGGGGTGGTGTTTCAGGGTTTAGGGCAGTGCAGTGGTGTTCGGGCAGTGTAGGGGGTCGTGCTGGGGCTGGTGTTTCAGGGTTTAGGGCAGTGCAGTGGTGTTCGGGCAGTGTAGGGGTCTTGCTGGGGGTGGTGTTTCAGGGTTTAGGGCAGTGGTGTTTGGGCAGTGTAGGGGGTCTTGCTGGGGGTGATGTTTCAGGGTTTAGGGCAGTGCAGTGGTGTTCGGGCAGTGTAGGGGGTCTTGCTAGGGGTAGTGTTTCAGGGTTTAGGGCAGTGCAGTGGTGTTCGTGCAGTGTAGGGGGTCGTGCTGGGGATGGTGTTTCAGGGTTTAGGGCAGTGCAGTAGTGTTCGGGCAGTGTAGGGGGTCGTGCAGGGGTGGTGTTTCAGGGTTTAGGGCAGTGCAGTGGTGTTCGGGCAGTGTAGGGGGTCGTGCTGGGGGTGGTGTTTCAGGGTTTAGGGCAGTGCAGTGGTGTTCAGGCAGTGTAGGGGGTCGTGCTGGGGGTGGTGTTTCAGTGTTTAGGGCAGTGCAGTGGTGTTCAGGCAGTGTAGGGGGTCGTGCTGAGGCTGGTGTTTCACGGTTTAGGGCAGTGCAGTGGTGTTCGGGTAGTGTAGGCGGTCGTGCTGGGGCTGGTGTTTCAGGGTTTAGGGCAGTGCAGTGATGTTCGGGCAGTGTAGGGGGTCGTGCTGGGGCTGGTGTTTCAGGGTTTAGGGCAGTGCAGTGGTGCTCGGGCAGTGTAGGGGGTCGTGCTGGGGGTGGTGTTTCAGGGTTTAGGGTAGTGCAGTGGTGTTCGGGCAGTGTAGGGGGTCGTGCTGTGGCTTGTGTTTCAAGGTTTAGGGCAGTGCAGTGGTGTTCGGGCAGTGTAGGGGTCGTGCTGGGGCTGGTGTTTCAGGGTTTTGGACAGAGCAGTGGTGTTTGGGCAGTGTAGGCGGTCTTGCTGGGGGTGATGTTTCAGGGTTTAAGGCAGTGCAGTGGTGTTCGGGCAGTGTAGGGGGTCATGCTGGGGGTGGTGTTTCAGGGTTTAGGGCAGTGGTGTTCGGGCAGTGTAGGGGGTCTTGCTGGGGGTGATGTTTCAGGGTTTAGGGCAGTGCAGTGGTGTTCAGGCAGTGTAGGGGGTCTTGCTGGGGGTAGTGTTTCAGGGTTTAGGGCAGTGCAGTGGTGTTCGGGCAGTGTAGGGGGTTGTGAAGGGGTGGTGTTTCAGGGTTTAGGGCAGTGCAGTGGTGTTCGGGCAGTGTAGGGGGTCATGCTAGGGGTGGTGTTTCAGGGTTTAGGGCAGTGCAGTGGTGTTCGGGCAGTGTAGGGGGTCATGCAGGGGCTGGTGTTTCAGGGTTTAGGGCAGTGCAGTGGTGTTCGGGCAGTGTAGGGGGTCGTGCTGGGGGTAGTGTTTTAGGGTTTAGGGTAGTGCAGTGGTGCTTGTGTAGTGTAGGGGGTCGTGCTGGGGCAGTGTTTTAGGGTTTAGGGTAGTGCAGTGGTGTTTGTGTAGTGTAGGGAGTCATGTTTTAGGGTAGTGCAGTGGTGTTTGGGTAGTGTAGGGGGTCGTGCTGGGGGTAGTGTTTTAGGCTTTAGGTTAGTGCAGTGGTGTTTGGGTAGTGTAGGGGGTCATGCTGGGGGTAGTGTTTTAGGGTTTAGGGTAGTGCAGTGGTGTTTGTGTAGTGCAGGGGGTCATGCTGGGGGTAGTGTTTTAGGGTTTAGGGTAATGCAGTGGTGCTTGTGTAGTGTAGGGGGTCATGCTGGGGGTAGTGTTTTAGGGTTTAGGGTAGTGCAGTGGTGTTTGTGTAGTGTAGGGGGTCATGTTTTAGGGTAGTGCCGTGGTGTTTGGGTAGTGTAGGGGGTCGTGCTGGGGGTAGTGTTTTAGGGTTTAGGGTAGTGCAGTGGTGTTTGTGTAGTGTAGGGGGTCATGCTGGGGGTAGTGCTGGGGGTAGTGTTTTAGGGTTTAGGGTAGTGCAGTGGTGTTTGTGTAGTGTAGGGGGTCATGCTGGGGGTAGTGTTTTAGTGTTTAGGGTAATGCAGTGGTGCTTGTGTAGTGTAGGGGGTCATGCTGGGGGTAGTGTTTTAGGGTTTAGGGTAGTGCAGTGGTGTTTGTGTAGTGTAGGGTGTCATGTTTTAGGGTAGTGCAGTGGTGTTTGGGTAGTGTAGGGGGTCGTGCTGGGGGTAGTGTTTTAGGGTTTAGGGTAGTGCAGTGGTGTTTGTGTAGTGTAGGGGGTCATGCTGGGGGTAGTGTTTTAGGGTTTAGGATAGTGCAGTGGTACTTGTGTAGTGTAGGGGGTCTTGCTGGGGGTAGTGTTTTAGGCTTTAGGTTAGTGCAGTGGTGTTTGGGTAGTGTAGGGGGTCATGCTGGGGGTAGTGTTTTAGGGTTTAGGGTAGTGCAGTGGTGTTTTTGTAGTGTAGGGGGGTCATGTTTTAAGATGCAACGCTCCAATACCTGACCAGTCTGCACTACATAAAACTGCAAAAAAACTAAAAATAAAAAGTGTTTTGCACACTTTTGTCATTGGGCTATATGTGGGCTACATCTGGGTAATATTTGTGCTACATTTGGGCTCTTTTTTACTGGTGGCCATCTTGGAAGACTTCTTTGTTATGAAGTTTCCTAATTTCCTCATTTACTGCAGTCTCCTCAGTAGGAAATGCTTTCAGTTTTTTACTTTGATTCCATCAAGAAGGCATTCAGATGTGTCTCACATTTGCCATAAATTCAGAATGTTAGCACTCTAGTTGCTCATTAGATCACTGTAGTAAAGCTACTGCTCACCAGGGAGTTAACTGGAAGTCTGCTGCTGGTATTGAAAGTGATTGTTTCAGTCTGCATGTCAGAATTTTCTAATGAAATAGAAGAGGATTTGAGATCTCACTTAAAACATGCCCTAATTTTTCTTTCTGCAGCACTAACCATATTTCTATTTCAAAAAGAACCCCTCATTTTGTTCCTTTTTAAATTAAATGTTTTAAGTGTTACCGGTTTATTCCAATCAAGATGGCTTCAGGTGTGCCATACTTTTGTCATAAGTAAGGCTGTTAGCGCTTTAGTTGTTCTTTAGAACACTCTGGGAAGCTGCAGTAGAACACAAAGGAATCAACTGACAGTCTCTGCCCTTGTTGGATGTACATGTTTTACTGAGAATGTCAGACTTCATTCTCACATAACTGAGAAAGATAATGTGAATTTACAGAAAATATGCTCTCATTTTAGCTTCTGGAGCACCTTCCAAAACTGTATGGGACAAGCATGTGAAAATAGTTTTCTCTCAAACATGATTCATGATATCCCAGCAGAAGGTTTTTCACAGGGTAAAATCACCTTAGAACACACCACAATTCCTGAAATTAGTATGGTACCATTAACAAATGAATTCTAATGTAACTAAAGTCTGTTATCACCCTTTATAGTTCTCATTTTGGTAACCCTCAAAATCTTTGATTCACTACAATGCATTTCAATGGGGTACTATCATTTATATTGGTCCCAAGATTGCTGCCAGCAATTCCAGGATGAAGTGCTGACAGCCAATCAGATCTCACGATGACATGTGTGGTTAGGCTCCGCCCAGATATATATGTGATTTTACTTTTGATTTCCTCAGGAACTACTGAACGGATTTACATCATTTAAGCAAAAGGCACGACACTGAACCAAGGGCTACCTCTTTGCCAAATTTGGTGTAATTCCGTTCAGCAGTTCGGGCTGTAGCTGCGACTAAAGGTTCCTATGGAAAAATGAATGGGGAAAACACGTTTTGGGACCCCCTTTTTCTCGGCCCCCGCTTGACGAATCACCCCGAGACTTTCAGGATAGGAGCGGACCGGAGTACCCCAACAAGTTGGAAACTTTCGCGAAGATTCGTCAACCGGCGCCAACGTTATTTCAAATAGAATGTTGCGGATTTCCTATGGAAAATAGGTCCTAACTATAACTATCTACTGGCGACCGCCAGTAGATAATATTTATTTATTTATTTATATTTAATTCAAACATGTAAAAACAATATTTATTTGTTTTTGAAAAAATTACATGACAAATATTAACAATAACTTACCAAGTGAAAATTAACAAACATTTGTTAACAAAAACATATATCACACATAATTAAAAAACACAATTAATATAAAAGCCCAAATGACATTTTATTAAAAATACAATTCTTTTTTTATAAAAAATATAAACATTAGAAAAAATAAAAAAAATAACACCAATCAAAAATAGAGAACACTAACAAGTGTTGGACTTCATAGATTTAATATTAATTTAAGCAGAAGTAGAGAAAGTTTGAACTTTGGAGGGTTTAGATTTACTATTCTCTATCCAACGTAAGCAAAAGCATGGAAAGTGTTGGACTTTTTAGTGTTAGATTTACTATTCCAGTTTAAGCAACAGTGGGAAAACTGTTGGACTTTGGAGGGGTTACATTTGCTATACCCACTCTAACGTAAGAAAAACATGGAAAGTGTTGGACTTTGGAGGGGCTAGATCTCCTATTTCCTCTCCAACATAAGCAAAATCAGGAAAAATGTTTGCCTTTGGAGGGGTTAGATTTACTATTCCCTCCCCAATGTAATCTACAGTAGGGAAAGTGTTGGACATTGGAAGAGTCAGCAGGGAAAGTATTGAACTTTTGAGGGGTTAGATCTACCATTCCCACTCCAACATAGGCAAAAGCATGGAAAGTATTGGACTTAGAAGGGGTTATATACACCATTCCACATCCTGGTCATTTTTATTTTAAATCATTGACTTATTTAACAACAAGTGCATATTAAAACATGTTAAAACATATTTAAAACAAAACATATATGCATAATAAACACATACATAAAATAAAATTATAGATAATTGGAAAAAATAATATTTAATAATAAAAAATAACAAACATAAAACAAAAATAAATACATTTAAAATAAATACACTTCCCTCCCTAATACTCAAAAATAAACCACCAACAAAAAAACTATCAAATAAAATATGAAATAAAGCAACATTAAATAAATAAAATATAAATAAAAACAATAATACCATGAACTTCTTGACTGCTATTGCTTATGTGCGGCATCTGCCCGTGCTAAGCTCTTTTTTAAGATGTTGGACTTTGAATGGGTTGTATATATAAAGTCAGTGGTCTGATCTGGATCTTTGGACAACAGTTCCTCCACCATCTGCTCCAAATAACACCATAATGGGTTCGCCCTGTAATTTTCAACCACAAAGGCACCAGGGTGGCTGATTATCATGTAGATTGGTTTATTAAGCAAGATCACAGCCATGGAAATGAGTATCAGCCTAGGAGAGTGTACTAAACTAGCTATTTTAAACTGTTTTCAAAACACCGTTTTCAGTAAATTGGATAAAAATGTAGAGCTTTCATAAATGGTGTATGTAGGTTCCATCACATAAGAGACCGTAAGAAATTATTTTAGAGGTTATACAAGACGCTTGCCTTAAGATTGAGCGGCGCACATTGTACTGAGGCCCACATCACAGTCAGCAGTAAAGGCGCATGGAGGGAAATTCTCCCCAAGCCTAGCAAGCAGGTTACCAGAATATTTTGTAGGAGCGTCCATCTTTATGAACAGCGTACACCTTTTCTGTGTGCATCTTAAGTAAAACCATAGCCCCTATGTTAATGGCAGAAGGCCAGCCTTTGCCAGTCCATACGCATGATACCAGGGTGATTGCAGTGGGGTGAATGTTTCTTCTCTTTCAAAGGGTCACGTGTACGAAGAGAAAAATGAAGAACTCACCTCCTCATTCTGCTCAATCTTCTCCATCCTTTAACGTTGTAGCTCATCGATCTCTACTCAATTACTCAAATCCTTCTACTCCGGAAGTCACAACAATGACATCTTTTACCAGTGGTTCACATCCTACCCAAACAACAGATGGCAAACCATTATGATAAGCACACCTAGCTCATATCCCATTTCTACATTGCATTGAGTGATTCCCAATTATATAGAACACCAAGGAGCCTCCAAGATGCCAAGACATCAGTGACCATCTCTATAGTCCTTTAGAGCCTCAATAGCCATATATAGCTTCTAAAGCCCTCTCTATCTAAAATGTGCATCAGGAAATTAGCTCATAAGGCGCCAAGGTTATCTCACCCATCCACGCCTGGATATCTAACCTGGTGTGCAGACTTTGTGCTACCTCATTCTTGCAGATGGGCATTTAGCTGAGTCTAACTAAACAGTGCTGCAGTTGTAGGTGGGGAAATGTTGGCAGGGAGGAAATGAGAGCAGGGGCAAGGGCAGCACGCCAGTCAAAAAAAGAAAGCAGCAATCACTGTGGAGCAAACACCAGCATCGAGAGTCAGTCATTGTTTGCCCTGTGGTGAACTGTCTGCAAATCGCCCAAGTCATACTTGAGATTTAACCCATGAAAACAGTTTGTGCTAATCACAAGTGACAATCAACAGAAACTGTGCAGAAACGGTTATCAGTGATAAAAATACATCTTCACCCCACATTTTGAGCTGGTACTAGAAAAGTTTGAAATCAGCTCCAGGAGGTTTCCAACTATGCATGTCTCTAGTTTTCCAACACATTCCAACACTTTTCTGAATTCCATTTTGGATACAAAAATGCACACATGTAGATTATGGCCTGCAAAAATAACTGTGCTTGTAAGAAATTGGGTTATTAATTGTGCAGGGTGTGAGTCCTGCGCAAGTATTAGGTCCACAATTATCTCCTTATTAAGAACCAAGTAACCCATTGTAGAACTTGACTTTCTCAGGGTAGCGAAACAGAGCAGTCCAAAGCCTATTCAGGAGAGGTGCTGTGGGCTAGTAATCTCCATTCGCTTGCACGCAAAAACAACGCTCAATAAATGATTGTCCAGTCAGTGCCTTTCCTTTGAAAAAGGAAAAGTGCATTTATTGAAATACACTACTAAATATATATATCAGGCCGATGGAAATACCTTTGGTGACATTCTGAAATCATATTTGACCCCTACTGGGTCATGACCCCCAAAATCACAGTACTCTCCCCCACTTATACTAGGTAGAACATCACAATATAAGGGGATTGCACTTTAAATAAAGGAGGCCACTTGGCTTTGTCAAACAGTCACCACATCAATATATAGGCAAGCCGCTTGGCTTTGTCAAGAGATTACCGTATGAAAAGATCAAAAATCACATGTTAAAAATACCATTTTGTCATTGGAATCATTAACCATGATTAAATGCAATTATTATTGTCAAAAAGGAATTGCAATGTTTATGAAAATAAATCCACTGTCAGCAATATACTGTCAATAAAGCATTGAAATTAACATAACGTGTTTGAGTCTTACTTTTGCACCTTTAGGCCATGCAAAATGTTGCCATAGAACCAACCACTAGAAGTCCGTGCACTCCCAGGGTCTAGAACAAATATTCCAGCCTTAGAAATGTTTACAAGTGATGAAAAGGTCTCTTCAGGTCATGCGTTTTTTGACCTAGGAATCATAGGGTTAATTATTTAAAGTTGATTTAGGAAGCTGCTGCGTTCCTGCAGGGCCCTTAACACATTCTTAGAACCATTGGCAGAGTCCCTGCCCCTTCTTGGGGCTCCACAAGAAAGAAATAAGGCCAAAATCAAGCCTTCACTGGGTATTATGTGGCACTCCCTCTGAGGAGCAGTGAATATTTCAATAACAGGTTCTACTGCCTCACGGCTGAGGTAAGCGGCTTTGCACTGCATCTTTTTTTTTGTCTTTGTGTTTTTTGAAGAGGGTATTCCAGTCCCACCAAGGAACCCAGAGGCACAGGTTTTGTTGGAGCAGCACAGGGAGTCCACTTCTGTGCTGCGCTGCTCGGTCGGCTTCCCAGGTGCCTTCCGTCATTGCTGTGGGAGCCAACAGCAGCTTTTCCTGCTCCACTGGGTGGGAGCAGCCTTCCTTATTGCAGTCTGTATTTCTCCTGGGTCCTGAGAATGGGTACAAAGACCCAGTCTTTGTCTTTAGGACCGGAGTATGTGGTCCCAAGCACCATTCAAGAATGCATCGGCCCAGGGGATAGGGTCCCGGGCCAAGTGGAAGTCTGTGAAGGGAGCCCCCCCATGCACACCACCTCTCTGGACAATGTAATAAAAATAACAAGTGTTGTGTTGCCTCCCAGGGGTTTGACTCTCACCGGGAGAATTGAGGCATTGATGTGGAGTCCCACGTGCTCCGTTCTTGTTCATGGACCAATGGTCAAAATCTTTGCAGGTGAATATCTCTGGCCCCTTGGGACAATTCCAGTGATCTTTTTGCTCCTAGTAGTCTGCTCTAGCTACCTGGGACAGTTTCAACAGGCCTACTGACTTTCAAGGGGGTGCACCCTGTGGGGAGCTGGTTTTACTGGCTTCCTGTGCCAGCTTTCTCCTTTGCTGGCTCTTGGAACCCCTCTTCTCCTGCTGTGACACAGAAGTCCAGGTCTTCACCCAATTGGTTCTCTGGGTGTGTAAGGTGGCCAGTGTCACTGCCCTGGAGATACCCACCTAGTCCTCTGGGTCAGCTGCAGACAGAGGAGCTTATTACGAGTTGGACGGTCCACTGACCGCCAGACTCATGGTGGCGCGGCGGTCTTGAGGCTGCAATCCCACCAAGCATATTACGAGTTTCTTCTCCGCCACGGTTTTCATGGCAGTGGAACCGCCATAAAAACCATGGTGGAGAGGAAACAAAGGGGGCACTACAGGGCCCCCTGTTACCTTTGGACCTGGGGATGCATGCAGGGAGACACATGTTGTGCCCCTCTGTGTGCATGCACCCCAGTACCTGCACAGCATGGACTGCAGCAGTCCATGCCGTGCTGGTACTGATTTTGATGTTACCATTGCGCTGCCTGTTTCATAGGAACCGCCATGGGAACGCCAAAGAACTGCTGCCAGACCAGGAGAAAACTCCTAATCCGGCGGGCAGGTCAACCACGGGTTTGGCAGTGCGGGAGTAGGGCGGTCCCGCTCCCGCACAGCCAAACTCATAATCAGTCCCAGAGACATTAGTCCATCAGGGCATTTTTTTTTTTTTTTAGAGTTTTATATAGCGCGACGTAGACCCGAGACATTGGGTATCAGAGTGCTTTACATGAGCACCAGTTTCATTACAGATGGACACATACAATTTTGTTAGGCACGGGGAGATTAAGTGATTTGCCCAGAATCACAGGATGTTGAGCGTCGTTGCTGAGACTCGAACCCGGTTCCCCAGCTTCGAGGTCGACCGCTCTAACCGCAAGGCTACATCCTCTCTCAAGCATTGGGGCATTGGGGGCTTGTCCTTCAAGCTGTCCATAGTGTTACTGGAATAGCCATCCTGGTCCAGGTTCTTGCTCTCCTTCATGTTCTGGGAATGACACATTATGCTCAGTGAAAGCCTGTTGGCAGGGGACACCCCATTGGCTAACCCTAAAACTGGTTCTGCTCAGTTCCTCCCTTTCCCCTGGGTTTCGCTCCGGTCTGTCTAGTGAAACAAAGGCAGGTACAGGCTTCTTCTCAGGTTCCTTTGTGTATGCTGGAGGCAGGTTCCTCGGATGTGTAATAAGGACAGGATACAGCTCCTCTCCAGCCATCTTGTCAGAAAGAACCACTCCCCTCTACAAGGCCCCTTTTGTTCACTGTCTGGCTCCAATATATAATGCTCAGTGGGAGAAACATCACCAGCCGAGGCAGCTGGCCACTCACAGAAAAGCACCAGAAGCTTTAGGCAGGAAAATACCAATTTTCTAAAAGTGAGTTTTCCAAAATCATAATTTGAAATCCAACTTTACCATTATAGAGGATTGCAATTTACATATTATGATTAAACTGTGTGGAAGAAATATTTCTCTAGCTGCTATGAATCCGAATTTAGCATTTAATAAATGTAGCAATGTAGCCCAATGATTCCCTATAGCAGCAGCCAGCCTTGCTACTGTGAAAATCAATTTTTGGGTATTTTTCTCTGTAAGGACATGTTCAACATTGATTCCTACACGTCATACTTTTAAATATCATGCACGCTGCCTTTATGGACAATATTTATTAGGAAGGTTAGGACAGTCAAAATAGGTTATTATGTCACGTCTAATTTGCAGTTTAAAACTGCCACTAGCAGGTTTCCTGTCTGACGCTCACTATGCATGACTGTAATCCTTCAGGTGCAGCCTGCACATGTGCACACACACGTATGCACACATCTTCACATGTAACCAGCCCAGTGGTGCATCGCAGTGGCTTTATCTTAAAAGGTGGGCACTGGCGGTAAACACACATAGTCTAATTACCATGAAAAAACTGTGAGTGAGACTCAGGTGGTGATCAAAAAGCATTAAATCTTGGCAGACTAAATTGCAACAGTGCTCATGCAAATGTACTTTTTAACTATTTCCTTTTTTTCCTCCACCCGAAAATATTTATCCCCATTGCAAAACCCTCGCTCCTGCCCCTCCACTTCACTCCCACCCCAATTTTTTTCACTCGTCACCCTGGAAATGGAATAGGTCGGGCCCTGGATAGGAGCAAATTTCCAACCTTTCCACAGCGGGAAAATGTCAGATGTGAGATTGTGAATATACCACAAATTTGTATGTTTAATGGTGTTCACAAATTCACAGGGCATTCCCACCTTGTGACATCCACTCTTCACCTACTCCTTGCCCCTGGGAATAAATTGACGTGGTCAAAATTGTTGTGTATGTAAATCGCTCTATTAGAGCAAAATTAAAAGTGGTTTTGCACTCAGAAGTAAGGCTATTTGCATGTGTGGAAGCCAAACTCACACATGCATTTTCACTTGCCCATATTTTTGCCCATGTGAAAATGGAATTTGCCAACGTTTTAGGAGCACTCCTTGTACATTTCCAGTAGTATCCCAGCAAGTGTTGGTCAATTCCAGATGTTAATACATCTGCATCCATACTAGGTCATCAACTTCTGGGTGCAGATTTTTGCATTTCTTTGAGTTCCGAGCCAATTATGTTTGCTGACTAGAGGTTAATGAGACACCTCACAGGGTGAGCACTAATTAATTATAATCCTTATTGTGGAACTGAGTAATTATGGTCTCGGTCTGACTCACGACACCATGAATTGTTTATGTGTGTCCTCTTGGACACAGCAGTTATCCACTTAGTTGGAATGTTGATTTGTTCATTGTTTATCAATATTAGTTGTTCTGAGATGATGCGTGAGGTGATGTCATGTCTTGCATTGAAAACGAAGATAACATGCTCGATAATAATTTGACGGTTGCCTGTAAATTAAGGGACGCTAAAGGCTTTCGAGGGGCTTGGATTTCCATTTGTGAATACAGAGGGAGGTGAGATGGTCTGAGGAGGGTGGGTATATTGTGTGACAGTAACTAGCTACAGCTTATCAGTTCCCTGAAAATCCATACAGGAAGTATAAAGCGCAATAAGGTATTAGATATCGAAAGTGTTGCTTCCTCAGACAACTGTGCATACTTTCTAAAGTGCCATGTGCCTTATTAATTGATTATTTGCTTAAGTGTGTTAAAGAAACATGGACCACTTTCTGAAACCACTGTGAACCATCAGGCAGTTTATCCTATTCTAGCCTGAACAGAGAAGACCTAGCTATTATTAAAGAGTAAAAGAGATATATAGTATAAGCACATCTCTTTATTATTGCTGCTCCCAGCCACAAATTGACATTACAAAGCACACTAGGTTTGAATATCAAAGATTTTGCTATGAGTAGATGTGACTAAGGAGTTTATTTAGATTTTGTATTCAGGCTAAATATGGCAGATGGGTCATCCGCGACTTTCAAGTTTGGCAGAGAGGGCACTCCGTCAAAGACGTGGTGGATGTCTTCCCAGCCGTATTACTTCTCTTTCTGGTCACCTTACATCTGATACATCTGACATGCCCAGAGTCCATATTCCATGCCTCATACTCTGCAGACCACTGTATGAGGGTAACATGCTGGCCTCTAGCTGCAGGTTCAACAGGCATGGCTGAAGCTCCAAAGGTCATAAAGGTATCAGTAACAAGGGTTATAGAGCAGTGACAGCAGAGGCAGGGCAATTCAAATAGTAACAGTAGTATGAGGGATGGTGCTAGTAGTAATGGAGGTAGTCAAGGTGGGGGTCCCAGCAGAACCAGGGGTGGTGGAGAAGGAGTTCCCACCAGTAATAGAACTGATGGCATTGGAGGTTCTAGGGGCAACTAAGACCATGCAGGTGGCATGAGTGGGATAGAACTGTGGTAGGAACAGATGCTAAGAATTTCATTGATGACCTGCTTCTGGTTCCTTGTGTAGGTGACAGGGTATGGCTGGTAACAGGCTGCTAGTGATCATCACTCTCCTCCTGCTTGGTATCACCTACCAGTTGAGATCTTGATTACTGAATTATTATATATTCATGGGCCGCAACATTTGTGACATAGTACTTTGTTGGTGTACACACATGGCCTAGTGTGATCATGCACACTGGACCCATATCAGTTCATGCACTGGAACACTGTATGACAATGTGGTCTGCAGTTCTCTCAAAGAGTTGTTTCAAATTTGACAAATAATTTAACAGCAATCTGGCCAGCGTTTTCACGTCACACTTTCATGTACTTTCAACAAAGTTCCTGGCACTATTGAATGCACCAACCCATAGCTGATCCTATGTAAATCAACAGCATCTCGCACTACATCTGTAAAGGCTGAAGGGATTGTGGGAAGGTCTTGTCACTAGCATAGCTTTTATCTTTGGAACTCTGTCCCTCTGGTCTTCATTGTCATACAATAATTAGATCTTTTAGGAAGCAAATAAAAATCCACCACTCCATCCCAGCTTTTGTTCCTGAATGACTTTTATCCACAAGCTGTCTTTTACCATCTTTCTCTCATGATGCACTATGAACTTTGTGGCATCCTTGTATGTCTTCTGGCTTTGAGCAGAATTCCCCAGCGACTCTCACCAGATTTGACCCATCTCCCTGGAGGCCTCCCTTTACTGCTATATGTGGCCTCAAGCCCGGCTCGCTGGTGAACCCTTGCCCCACTAATGTCTTGGCTCTTGGGGCAAGTGTCATTAATCCTCTAGCCAACAAAGTCTTGAATGAGTCACTGACATCAGCAATTGTGCCATGGGTCTGGAAGAAAGCTACAATTTTACTCTTGCTGAAAAAGCCCCATGCTGATCCATGAGAACCTGCTAACACTGGGCCTGATTCACAGAACTAACTTACGTCAAAAACGTAAAGTTAGTACCTTTTGGTATTCACAGAATACACTTACTCATTTTGGTATTCACAGAATGAACTTACTCATTTCGGTATTCACAGAAGTTAGTAGTCTTAACTTTAGGACTCCTAAATGCCTTCTGTGAATACTGAAAGTCTTAAGTTAGATTTTTCTCAGTTTAGGAGTAGTAAAGTTAAGACTCTTAACTTTACTACTCCTAAACTGAGAAAAATCCTAACTTTAAGACTTTCGGTATTCACAGAAGGCATTTAGGAGTCCTAAAGTTAGTAGTCCTAACTTTACAACTCCTAAAATGAGAAAAATCCTAACTTTAAGACTTTCGGTATTCACAGAAGGCATTTAGGAGTCCTTAAGTTAGGAGTCCTAACTTTACTACTCCTAAACTGAGAAAAATCCTAACTTTAAGACTTTCAGGTATTCACAGAAGGCATTTAGGAGTCCTAAAGTTAGTAGTCCTAACTTTACAACTCCTAAAATGAGAAAAATCCTAACTTTAAGACTTTCGATATTCACAGAAGGCATTTAGGAGTCCTAAAGTTAGGAGTCCTAACTTTACTACTCCTAAACTGAGAAAAATCCTAACTTTAAGACTTTCGGTATTCACAGAAGGCATTTAGGAGTCCTAAAGTTAAGACTACTAACTTCTGTGAATACCGAAATTAGTAAGTTCATTCTGTGAATACCAAAATGAGTAAGTGTATTCTGTGAATACCAAAAGATACTAACTTTACGTTTTTGACGTAAGTTAGTTCTGTGAATCAGGCCCTATAGACCTATCTGCTTCCAGCCCTCTCTAAAGTACTGGAGAAACATGTTAACTTGCAACTCTCGCAGTACCTGGAAAGCAATAACCTTCTTCATCCGAGCCAGACAGGCTTCCTCCCCTGTTTCAGCACAGAGATGGTGCTAGTGGAAGTGCCTGATTACATCAGGAGAACATTAGATGCCGGTGGGAAGGCACTACTGATAATGTTAGATCTTTCAGCTGCCTTTGACACATTACCCTATGCCACCCTACTAGCCTGTATCCAGTGTATCGCCATTGGTGCTAAAGCTTTTGAATGGCTTGCCTCATTTCATGAGGATCGAGGTCAATAGGTCTAGATCCCTCCTTTTTCATCTGGGTCACTTGAAATGTGAGTGGGACTACCTCAAGGCGCTGCTTTAAACCCCACTTAATTTATTATCTACCTTGCTCCTCTTGCCCTACTTGCTAAGGCCCTAGGAGCAAAAATAATCTCTTATGCTGATGACACCCAGCTTTTGTTCTCCTGAGAGTAAGAGGGAGATTTCCCAGGCCAAAAGGTCCTAACTTGCCTGACAGCTGTCTTCCAGTGGCTCTCATACCATCAGCTTAAATGCAATGCAGGAAAAACTGAACTTCTGTTTTTCGGAGTAAAGGCCCCGGAAACTTGGCAGTCTTTTTGACCAGCAGGCACTCCTCCCCCAGAGCATCATGCAAATTCTGTAAAGAATTTAGGTATCAAACTTGATGACCATCTCTCCTTTGTACCTCAGATCAATGCTGTTGTAGGTATTTGTTTCGATCTCCTGTACTTTCTAAGGAAGCTTTTGCATTTCCTATTCTTTACTGCCAGGAAACAAGTGGTACAAGCTCTTATATCTTCAAGGCTTGATTACAGCAGTTCCTTGCACCTGGGCCTTCTGGATTATCTCATCAACAAACCTTAGGTGACCCAGAGCGCAGCTGCTCGCACCCTCTTGAATTGCCTTTGAGATCCTCTGTATCCGCTCATTATGGGCCTTTGCACTGGATTCCCATTAAAAAAAGACTTCTATTTAAGACCCTTGTTCTGGTTCACAGGGTCCTTAATCAGACTGGCACCGGATATCTTAGGGCAAAGATTAGTTTCTATGTTCCCTCTAGATGCCTTCGCTCTGCCAATGCTTTTCTGGCCAAAATTCCTAGGATTCGTCGCTTTAGGGCTGGAGGCAGATCTTTCTCCTTTCTGTGGCCATCCGCCTAGAATTGTCTCCTGAATTTCGGATTATCCCCGATTCCTCATTGTTCAGAAAGAAACATAAGATCTGGCTTTGTAAACAAACGTAAATCTGCCTCGGTCCCCGGTACACTGATTTCGGAAGTACAGAGTGCCAGGGCACTTTCTGGAGTAACAGTGCACTTTATAGGTGCCCTTTCATTCATTCATCCTTTGGATGTATGCGCATGTCATAAAAAGACTAACATAAAATAAATAAATCCACTGTTCCTCACCAAGCTAGTGATCATATTTTATTACCCCCTAAATGCTACATAAGAATTACATTCAAATTACCATAGTTTCAACCTGATAGTACTGGTTCTGAGTCTATTTAGCACTTACCGAGGTCAATGTTCAATCTAACTTCTGCCTTCCCAAGAAGCACTTCCTCAGTGCTCAGGTTGACGATTGTGCTCACGTCTCGTCCCAAAGAGTGCTGGAGCAGGTCCACCCCCAGCAGCCACTGTCTCACAGAAGACTTTTGCCATCAGGTTCCTCACCTTCCACTTGAGGTGTTTGAATCTCTTATTATGAGCCTTAATATCACAGAGCTACTGGCTATGATGTGTACCTTGTTTATGCTTTTTTAAAGTATTCTGGCACAGACAATTGGGATAGTTTTAGTCATGAGGTGCCCAACAGTATTATTTTCTCTTTCACTACTTCCGCCACCATGACATGGAGTCCTGTTCCAAAAATCTGATCTCGCTCTGTCTACTAGATGCCATGGGGTTATTTCCAGGTGGTCTGTTCACCTGCATGGCAAGTGTAGGACGAGCATGGCTCTGGGTACTTTTGCTTGAGTTTACAGTTTTTTTAGTTGTTTAAACTTGACACTACTGTGTGATTGTATGGAGTGGATAGAGTTGCACAGTTCTCTCACATGCTGGGAGGGCTAAATCTGCATCCGGTATTACCAATTTCACAGGACTCATTGCAATCCTTTATCAATGTAGTAAAGTAAAGTGTTACCTTTTCTGTGAGGGAGTGGCCACAGCTGCTGAAGCTTCCCACCGGTCATTAGTTTTGTTCCCTGCCAGCGTTACTACACTGATACGGGATTGCACTGAATAGCCATACCTTGTCAGCAGGCCTTTGTGCCTTGACATTTTCCCATTACTGTAAGGTAGTGGGCTCTAGGCCCACATATTTGTGAATAAGGCACGTGGGCACAGTGGTGTATGGCACTGGAACTGGCCCATGGCACGTGCGTCCTGCCCCTTTTATTGGCAGGGCCACGTGACCGGTGACAACTGTGATGGATGGGTGTGGGGTGAGTGACGAGGCCAGCCCTTTGCAAGTGACTGTTTACATAGGGTATATGCTGGAACACTAGACAGTGTCCAGCATATCACTACGATTACCGCCTGAGTTGGCAACCTAGATCGTGGGATATTATTCTACCGGCCATCCACCATATTCCATGTTGGTGTTTCCTCGACCGTCCTCCTTATTTACTGCTATTTTCATTGCGTCGTAACACCAAAGCACTACACCTTTAAATATCCAAATATTGCTCCATGGATAGTAATATATTGCAATTGCTGAGAATGTTTGGTCATCTTTCATGTTCCTTCTTTAGTTTTTTTGTGGGTCTACCAGTTCTAACTTGGACATTTGTTTGTTTGTTAAGTTCTGTCAGCTTGTGATTGTTCCCCTTCCACTCTCGAGTGAACCACTGTTAATTGATGCATTCAGGAGTAAGACAGCAGTATTAGAAGAGTAAATCAAAACAAAATCTTTGTGAATCAAGCCTAAAGTACTTCCGATAAACTTACCACTGCACGAGAAAGGCAAGGTGGACGTCAGGTGTTTCCCTGCCGTTTTTAGATGTCTCATTAAGATACATGCTTCATATGATGTTAAATTCCCATTATTGATATCTTTACACCATGAAGGGCTCCTCCTTTCAGTGTTAGCAGGTTGGCTTTGATGCAGAAAGTGACTACCATCTTCATTTCAGTTGTATTTTGCTTCGTAGTTGATTCTCAGCCCTCTAGTAAGTTTGTTCATAAAGAGAGGCCTTTGGAAACATAATCGTCTTCTCTGTATGATTAGATGGTGGCAATCAACTGCTGTCATAGACAAAGAAATCAATTGGAAAACAATTGCTCTTTTTAGCCCTCAGTGGCGGCCTGCAAAGGTAAGAGCGGTGAGGCGGTGGGGAAGAGATATAATCTTAAGCACTGTGTCACCCAAGCCCCACTAAAGATGGCAGATGACACAGTCTCCAGCTCTTCAACTTGATACATATAGCTGGCCTTTACTACTTTCTTTTTTTAGATAAGGTTTTGGGTTGTCCACCCAACACCCTCGCTTCACCTCATTTTGAAAAGTGCATTAAATGAATGACTACTACGCAACACTTGACATAGAGAAATCTTGCGATAGCTGATATAATAAACAGTAGCTAACTTGCAAAACCATCCTCTGTGATCAGGAACTTCCAGATACTCCTCAGCAACAGAGGAAATATTATATTTATGCCCACAACACTCACCCCTCCACCAAAAGCACTGTATTTGCTGCTCCTTAATCAGAGTCATTTTAAATGGCATGGGCAAAGTAGGCAATTGCCCAGGGCCCCACTTTCCAAAGAACCTCATGGGTAAGTGAACTCTCTTTATCTCTATCTCTCCTATGTCTATTTCTATATCTCAACATCTCTCCTTTTTTTGCCTACTCCTTTCTTTGCCTAGTGTCATCTTAAGGAGTATTTGGGCACCAGAAGGAAATATTTGAACGATTTTTCTGTGGCTCAATTTCTGAAAATTTGTTGGCCCTCACGCAGGCTTTAATTAGCAGGAAATGGAAAATAAAACTGAAAGTTGTTCCAAATAGGGGCCCCAAAAATATGTCCGTTAAATCCGTTAAGATGACAACTTCTCAGATGCAAGTCTTAGGGCAGCAGGCTACCTTTCTTTTCCTCATGGGCGTGTGCCGGCTCTGTGATATCACTGAACTCCTTGGTAGCTTTATGTAACATGTAACTAGGCCTGGGAGAAATTTTTATTACGCTGAGTAATCAGACTAATTTCAGTATTTACACATTACTCTTGTGATGCAATATTACCAAAATTACTCGATTATGACAGGTTGATTAATTAAGAGTAATTTGCAAAACAAATCCTACCCCAGGGGCACAGGAACAATGGACTAAAAGAGAGGGAGAGGGTGCTGGCTACTGCTGCTCATGTCCTGTAGCATTTAGTGCTATTTTCTTAATGCAAAATGCATCCTCTCCCATTTTCAATGCAGGTGTGGAAAGACACTAGTGCTAAATGCTGGATTATGCTTCTTACACAATTACGCATAATTACGCATAATTACACGAGAGAATTATGCAGTTATGCCCACACCTACTTATATCCTGATATAACGACAAACTGTATGCTATATAGATTTCTAGCTGCGTTTGAACTAGGCTGGTAAATGACAAAATCTTCCTCTGCACACAATAGGCTGAGCTTTCAAATAACCTGAATCTAGACTATTACAAACTGCCATTCCCCATGGCCTGACCACCCAAACGCGCAGGTGTTTAAAAAGAACAGGCAGACGTTCGCCAGAAAACATTTGCTGACAAATCTGTGTCAGCCACATTTTCTAATACTGATCTATCAACGCAACCGACCGCGGATCACACCCCAAGCAATCCGAAATTGTGTCGGGGAGGAGGGGGAGGGGGCCAGAGGCCAACGTCCAGCTATCAGCCGCCTTCCTCTGAAGCCTGACATTCACAGTCCCTTTGAAATAAAGTTTCAGCGAGAGATGAGTCAAAGGATAAATAAATGGCTTTCCGCAGACCTTCGGTCCCATGTACCGTTCCCGCGTAAATTAGAAAGCGCGCGGTGTAGGACAAGGCTGCCTGCAGACAAACATAAATATCAGAGACATATCAAGCTGTACCACGCAGAGATAAAGGAGGCTGAAACTGCTCTCCATGCTGGCAGCACTGATCGAGCCAAACAAAGTGTGAAAGGCATCTCTCCTATTATTAAAGCAATGAGTAATCCCTCCTCTCGGCAAGTCCCAATTCAGACATCTGTGGAAAACTGCAAAAAGCTTGCAACTTTTTAAAAGATTGAAAACATTCATCAAAGTGTTCTCTGGCTGAGGTAAGGCAGCGCAGCTCTGTGTCCGCGTGCTGGTGGGCAGGTTGAAATTGGGACCGCTAGTGGAGTTCATATCTTGTTTCCAAAGCAGCCTCTAATCAGGCAGCAAGGAGGTGCCTCTGCATAATTACTAAATAAATCATGTATCCCCACCAAGCCTGTAGTGACTCGCATCCAAAGGTCTGACATAGTCTAATTTTGTTTATCAGATTGTCATACTGCTGCCTGTGCAGTAATTATTCTGAAAAAGAAGGGGGACATAGCGTAAAACAAATATTTGAACGGTGTAATTAACAAGAATGAATGTTTGAGTTGAGGTCAGGCATACAACTGCAGGACATGGATTAAAATGAGAAAAAAATAGATCGAGTTTGCAAAGGAAGGAAAAAAATTAACAGAACAGTCAGTTACTACAGCGCCCTTATATAAGCATTGTTTTTTAGGTACAATTAATTTTTATATAGTACTTCTACCAGTGCCCAGACTAACAATTCTCTATGCAGGCGGACGTGCAGTGATAAATGGCGGACCACCGCGGAAAGTAACACAAACGCATCAACTTTCAGTAATCAACGGGGACAGATTTACTAACTTTCCTCACATCGCAGCGCTGTGTTTCGTAAATGAGAGACAGCAGAAACGCACCATATCAACTGAGATATGGCGCATTTCTGCTGTCTCCTAGCCCTGGCACACTGTGTTCTGCCTAGGGCCAAAGAAGGCACCCTTGTAGAAATGGGGCATGGGTGACTGCATTACAGGCAGGATTGTTTTTGTGCAGGAAGGGATACCTTTCTGCACAAAAACAATTGTTAAAGACTTTTTGCTCTTTCTATGCATGATGCAGAAGGCAGCATTTAAAGAAAGAGGAAGTAACGAGGGGAAATATAGTTATTTCTCCTCATTACGCATGCCTCAAGGAGGCGCAGCTTTTTGAGGCATTCCCAGGTTTACTAGCTTTAGTAGAATCCATGGGTGGATGCATGGGAATGCCCATGCCCCACCCATGGAACGCCTCTCTAATGCACAGTAACGCAAGGCTGAGCATAGTGCTGTCTTGCGTTACTTTTTCAGGAAAAATCCCAGTCAAAGACACACAAACCTGATTTGCGTGGCTTTGTAAATCACGAAAAACATTTGCGTCATGGCTGCGCCAGATAATACACTGCACCAAATGTTCTAAATCGACCCTAAATTCTTTACCCAAAACGTTGATGGAAGAGCAATGGCAAAAACAGATTGCAAAGTGGATCACCACCCCATAGTAATATGTATATAAAGGGGTCAACAACTCAAAAACCTCTAGAATCTGGTATAAAGCATGGCCTAGAATAATAGCAAGACCTGGCTTTGCAGCACATTTTAAAGGGGCCATCCGTTGAAAGATGTCACAATATGTCTCAAAACTCAAGTGGACGTCATGAAATAAAGAAGCATTCCGGAGTGGTGTTATTAGTGCAAGACTGGGTAGAGAAAACTGTTGTCCTTTCTCCGCGCTGGATGGTTCTTTTGCAGCGGGAAGCATGCGTAATTCTTTTTTAACTCATATGCTTACTCTCATTTACTCCTCTAACCGTACTGGGCTCTTAACGATTAGACACTCTAAAGCGTTTCTAATACCACAGAGGCAATGATCCTCTGATGAATCTTTCACCGCCGATAGAAGGGGTGCAAATTAGGGTGTCCAAACTACATATTAGCTGTCGAATGAGAGCCATTAATTGACAGCCAACTCACAGATTAGAAATCAAATTTAGGTACACTTCTCTTAAGACCATGCTGTAGAAGTAAAGGATAGCAACTGGAAGACCCAACCTCCTGGAGAAGTTAAGTCGAGTTAGTATTATACAGACCAAGAGCTCTGCAATCGCAACACAGAATAAAATAAGTAAAACCCGATGTTCGGATAGAGCTTGATGATTCTCCCTACAACGCATTTAAGGCATCAGTACAGTAGCACAATTTAAATGGAAGAACCAACAGGACTCGATTATAGACTCAGACAGATTTAGATTAATCTGGTTATTGTATTAAAGAATCAAAATTCATAAAAATTAGCAATTTCTTAAGGACTTCAGTCAAGAATATCACAGCTTGCAATAAAGCACCAAACATTTAGGCAAATCTTTAAAGGAAGGGTACTAAAAATTCCATTGCAGAGTTATAGAGTACAACTACCCTTTAAGACAGAAGGATAGTTCAAAGTTCTAACAGATCAGGTCCTACGAAAATGGGGAGAAAGTTCAGACTTAAAGTCCATTAGGGATGAGCCCATTAGCCTAAAGCTAAAAATATAATGGAAAATTGAAAAATAGAAATGGTTCGGCAAGGAAGGTCTCAGTTCATCAGCTACCGATTGTGGCATTGACAAACAGTCCAAAAGATTGATCAGCATAGCATCCAGGTCTAAAGTAGGAAAAATCAGAATGGCGGTTGTCGTGAAGCAAAAATCAATAGTATTCGGTGCCCCTACTTTGGGGTTTCTTCTTTTATAGAGTTTTTAGCAATGTCCAGTGGCGTGGAATCACACCACCATCGAAAGATCATCACATGTCCATGTTCACATCATGTCACCTGAAATGATTGAAACATCAAGCTGCTTTCCCATGCTGGTCATGAGAAACGAGAAATTGTGAGTCCACACAAGCCTAGTATCAAATAAAAAGATGCAAAGTAGTCCCGTCCATAGGCATAGCTGAAATTCTATTCCCACAGGAATATTTCACTGTGACCATTGAAGAAGCATTCAGGAATGTCGGGAGAAAACATGTACGAGACAAAATGAGTAACATTTTACTTCTAAAGAATGATCCATTGTATTAATTCAGGAGAAAGATCAGCACCAGAGAAAAAAACATTTCAAAAAGGCTTTTAAGTAAGCATTGCATGTTTAAATGAAATGAGCTCTAAACCAACATCAAATATATTGAAATTAATTCAATTCAAATAAAGAATATGTATATTTTCCCAAATTAATATTACATGAATTGGCTAACGTTAGAAATGCCCTATTACTACAATTTTTGATGATATTCATATAAATGCACGTTTTTCTAATTTCATCGTACAAAATTCATTTTTAATATTTCATAAACTATAGCGTCCCTAATATCATTTTGCAAAATATCAAGCTTCTTCTTCATTGCTACACATTTTTGCACCAACATTTCTAACTGGTCCATGCTCAGCAAAGATCATGAAAAACACTAGGCCACTTCACTTAGCATCACAATTGTCATCAATATACGTTAATAAGCAACATATGCATTAAAAATCATTATTGCAACTCATTTATATATATTAGTGTTGTCTTATAAATGTGTTTACTTCAACTCACGTTTTAAAGCAAGCTTTTACGATACTTCTACTACTTGTCTCTTTCTCATGTGTCACTGTGTCTAACGTGTACAACGTGTACTTTCAATCTTTCATGTCTTCTGTGTATAAACAGGTCATGTATTATGATTTTTAAAATCATACTGCATCACTTCCCCTTAACACCCAATGAAATCAGGCACAAACAAGGAGCAACATCAATATGATGTATGCAATTTTGTTTGCCATCCAGTTTAATTCTTTACTGGAGGCTGCATCTCGACTACTACGCTGAAGCTAAACATTGCTGGTTCACATTTCGGAATGAGATAAAGAGGATTCTTTTGAGTGGACGCAGCCAATTACATTATTGATGCATGACTCATCATTATTCTGCCACACCGCAATTTTTTAACATTCACGCAATGCAGCAGTGCAGTTTCTCATGCAGCTTTGTGTTGCATGAATGTTAGTAAATCGAGGCCGGTAAGTAATAATCAATTGAATGGTAATCAGTTTCCCAACTTCAGAAGGAAAGAATTCTCCCTTTATCTGGCAATGATTTGAGCACCTCATCTTCAAGTTACTGCACATCTGGTGTAAACATTAACTGCCTAAGCCATCTTGCCAAATATAGTCTTGAGGTTATAGCTCATAGTTACAAGGATGAAAAAAATCCTTATCATTGATACGTATACACTACTCCTCTTAAAAACTATCTGAGTGGTGATGGGATGGAGAAAGGTCACTTGCGTGGGTCTTGAAAGCCTGTGCTCCTGCGTCGAGCTGACATTAAAAATGGTAGTGTTTTTTACTCCCACCTCAGCACACGATCAAGTTTGTGCTCTGAGGCCTTTCCATGATATGGAGTGAGACCAAAAAAGGTCCTCTGTGGTTGAAGGGGCATACCATGTGCGCTCTCCTTTTCGTGAGTGTGGCTACTGTCACCTCACGAGACTGCAGAGGACTTTAGCAGAATGAACATTTTTCTACTAGAAAGCCATGCATGCCTTTTTGTCTGTTGCCAGCCGGGGAGAGAGGCCCACCCACCTCTCATGTGTTTTCAAGCCTATTCATCCAGTCCTCTGTAACTGGTTCCTTCAATCATCCTTGTAGGACATGGATGTTGTGAAAGTGTACATGGCTTGAATGTGCAGAGGATGCCTGTTGACACAATAAGAAATGTGGCTGTGGCCACACTGGATTACAATTTGTATTGGGTAAAATTAAGTATTACCTAAGATGAAGGATTGGAGAGACAGAGGGCCAGACAGTAGTTGAAGAATTCAGGGCTTCACCCTAGAATCCAGAAATCCTACAGAGTAGATCCGACTGAGGAGTGTTAAGGAAATAGAGGGCCTCTTTCAATCTAGGATTGTACTTGAAAAATGAGTAGAAGAATATCATGGCACACTAATATCATGGAGAAAATAATGAGGGACAAAATACTTAAAGGTAAATGCACAGAGGGAAGTATAGATTTACTGTTCTTAACCCCACATTTATGTATCTTGAGAATATATACATATCGTTAAGGTACATAGATGTTGAGTGAGGTATAGAAAATCCATACATACATTTTGATGTTGTGTCCCTTGACATTTTATTAACAATATTAGTGTCCCATGAAATCCTGGGCTCGATATTCTGGAACCACACAGACCCCCTTGAAGTTTCTACCCATACTTTCCTAGCCTTCAGGTTTCTGGGGGAGATTACCGCCACAGGTTAACAGATGGTTAAGTGGGGTAGCATCCCTTACATTTGTGCTCTTTTTTGGATTGTTTCTGACAGGAAACTAAGAGTTCTCCCTTTATTCCTGGCCACACTTGTGACAAAGACCATGAATGGAACAGTCTATATGGAAATAGCAAAAAGAACTGTCCAGAAATAATCACAGAACTGAACTGCTGGAATAAACATGGACTGTCTGCATCTTGGGCATAAAGATGATACAGAAATTCCAGGCAGTGTGCCAATATTTCCTGACCAGAATCCTGGAGTATCAAGCAAGTGGTGATCATAAGATTCCTTTGAACTCCCCTTGCCAAGTTCAGGATCAGTAACCTGGGAAAACTCAACTCATCTGCCAGGAGGCACTGCCTGGACCTTCTTTTGAAGTAGCGGCCAAACTGACTGTGGAGGAGGGACATTGGAGGTGCCCTTGCATAATGAAGATGCTGCTCAGAAGCAGAGTGGACTATGAAGAAGCCTAGGTGGGCTGAATCAATACACCTGCTGTGTTACAGGTGATGTCCATAAGTATGAGGTGTCCCCACAGCATAGGCAATTAAACAGACACCTGAGGCTGAGAGGCTCATGGAAATCAAGACTGTGAGTTTCACCGTGTCAACTAGCTCCAAGTAGTGCCTGAAGCGCTAGAGGACTACTGACTGCCATCTACAGTCAAGCTGCGATGACCCGACAAATGCCACAAGAAGACCAACATGATCCCAAAAAACTGCACCTATAGGGCGTGATGACCGCTGTGACCTAGGAAAGGTGAAACCCTGCTTAGGTGAGCATTTTTTTATTGGCCTGGAGAAAGACCCAAGCAGAAAGATCTCTAGGACCATGAGCACAACGACCCTGGCACAACCTTCTTTCAATTGGCGCTGCTGCTGGCACTGCCACGACTTAACCTGAGTTTGAGAGTGCCAATGCCCAAAGCATAAAGTGCAAGTCCATCAGAAGTTTGCGAATTTTACAAAGCTATTCAAAAGAAGTGTCAGATGGATGATAGTTTCTAAAATAACTGTTGCAATATGCAGCAGATCTAGGAAAAGTAATTATTTCAATATGGCAAGGCAAATATTTCTTTAAATGGATCAGTGACATAAGCACCCGAGGTACCATCACGCTATCAGTTTTCAATGACCAACACAGTTTTTCAAATTTTATGTACTTTAGCATCTTGTAAGGGTCATTTGCAACTTTCCGGATTTAAATCTGTGACCTGAAGATTATACACAAATATCCGCAGTATGTGTATTAACCCACTGACTGCAACACAAGGGCAGTTCATTAAATTGATATTTCTGTACCAGGCGCTCAAACCACAGACATTTCTTAAGGTGTTGGAACCTGTAACTTGCAGGTTACACACAGGTGTGTACAAAAGTTGCTTAGGGCCATGTGTGTAGGAACCATGGAAAGATTGTCAACAGGTATGTAATGTTGAATGAAATTGGAAAGGGTGATACAATGGCCTTTTAAGGTTGAATTGATTAATATGGCTTCAGGGACCAAATGACTTGATCCAAGTTGCCTCAAATCCTTAACTTCATTCAAACTTGTACTGTGCTTCATCAAGTATGAATAACAGCTGTAAAATATGACAAGATACTTCTTTAAAGTATACTTTGAGCAAATACATGCGGAGTCTGGAGACCGTGAAATATATACAAAGAGTTGATTTCCCAATCTATGCTGAGGAAAGCCAGCCACACATGCATCCCTGAAGCAGAGTATTTGTAACGTGCCATGGGGACTCTAGGAAAATATTGAAAATGTGAGATGTATGTTTTTAGGCCCTACAAGATGTTTTTTGTCTAATTTGGGAGCAAATATAGTTCAGCTCAAGTACCTACCAGATAGTATTCAGGGCTTCTCGCTCACTCTATGCTCCCCGCCTCCTCCCAGCTGACTCCCTCCACCTTCTCCCCTTACTCATCATGGCCCTTAAAATACTTTATTGTTTTAAACTTTTTTTGGAGAGCCCAGCAGCTTACAGGTGCTTATGGGCCACTCTACTTTAAGCAATGCACTCATGCGCCCTTTGAATATCCCAGTTTTCAGGAGTTTTCAATATCACAGATGATTGGGTTCAGCCAAGAGATTGGGGCTCAGCTTGTTCCAGAGTTGGGGGCCCATGCTTTAGACCTTTGAATCTTCTTTGTTTAATCTCATCAGAGGAAAATGAGTGAAGGTCTCTTATTGGCATGCTGTAAGTGGCCAGATGTTTCCTAAAAGCAAAATATTGGCGCAGTATGCCTTGTGAATTGGGCATAGAGTTATTAAATTAATTATTGATTGCACTGTATGCCAATGGAGTGCTTTCAATGCTGGTTTCACATGGAATTGTTTATTGAGGTTAAGTAAGAGTTTGCCATGTTTAATTCTGAACTCTTTGCAAAATGTGAATGCCTGAGCCGACCCTTGTAAATAATGGTTCAGTAATTGAGGTCTGCCATTACCACTGCTTGGGATAGCTCCACTCTGTGTTGGGCTTGAAGGAAAGAAAAGTTGGCATTCTTAACACCTGCATGTATCTGTGGGGCAAAGGGAAGTCCATGTCAAAGATGACTCTGATATTTTACTTGTTAAGAATTTATTGGATGTGCTTTAAATCTGATTAGTCATTCAAAAAGCCAGGTACTGAGATGTGAACTTCCGGTCAGAAGGATTTTAGTTTAGGTTTTAGTTTAGGTAAAAGCAGCTTTCTTTCATTCACATTGTATGTGTTCAAGGAATTTGGTAATTTCCAGATATCTATCTGAGTTTATCTTTAGGCCAATGAGAATCTCAGTCTGCATCCATTTTCAAGCCACCTTACGTGTTAAAAAAACAGCAGAACCAATAATACCTGATGACTCTGATTTAAGAGGAAGGATCCTTTTCAAAGTGAACCCTATAGCCCCCTTCCATTCGTCAAGTCTTTTGAGGAGAATTGTGTAGTCCACCATATTATGAGCTCTGAGAGTTCTGGGTGTACGAGGGTGGCTTGTCTTAAAGGTTAGTGAGGAGATTTTCTCTAAGGTTGGCAAGGATGGTTTAAGTTCCTCTCCTTTGTCTAAGTCCAGACTGTTAGTCATGTTTTGTTCAAAATATAGTTAAAATTGTTTTATTTTCTCTTTCTCTGAACTTTTGTTAAGGTAATGCAGACTTGAAGTTTAATGGTATTTAGATTAGATATGTGGGCCTGCAGTTATTTTCAAAAGAAGCCACATTCATGATATCAACTTCATGATCATTGATTTAAGTTTGTTTGACTACTGGTGAGGAGTAGCAGATGAGGAGCTACCAATTCGGGATTGACCAGGATAGGGCTCAGATTCATGGATACGTTTCACTGGAGAGCCAGATGATGAAGTCCGACTTATTTTGGTCATTCATTCAAAATTGAATGGCAAACTATGTCAAAAGCAGATGACGGGTTATCAAAATCTGTGTCCTGACACTTCCAAACTCTATCTCCCATCCATTGGCGTCCGCTACGAAACAGGGGTGGCGGGGCATGGGAGGAGGGGAACAAAAAATTGAAGAAAAATTAAAAATCACTCAACTCAGCACACCGTCTCTCCCACGTCGTCTCTCCTACATCCTTTTCCTTGCTTCTGTGCAAACAGGAAGCACACATGCTCCCCTAAGCCAATCACAACGCTGCAATGCAGTGTTGTGATTGCTCTGAGTGCTATGGTTCGACGCTCAGAAGGACACAGGGAGACTGTGAATGCTCCCCACCAGTATGTGCATTGCAGCCTGGTGGGTTACATGCAAATTGTGCATGACTGTTTGGCCGGTCCAAGACCGCCATGTGCACTTTAGAGTGCAGGAACCACTCCTCGTCCCCGATGTCATGGGGGCCCAGCCTCGCCCCGCCCTAAACTGGCTGATACTAAAAATAAAATTATAATAACTTCTGTTATTATAATTTTATTTTCCCTTTTACACTGCTACGAGAGCAGTGGGGCGAATCTCCTCCGCTACTCCCTGCTCCCATCTTTTAAATCATTTAAAATAAATGCAAATAGTAATGTAATTCTCTGCATGAGGAAGACCTATGCCTTGAAAGGGTCTACAAAGTGATTAAATTCAACAAATTCTTGCAGTTATAATGTTAGTAACCCATTCATTAAATTAGTAGAAATGGCTAAATTAAAAACTGGACAACAGTTTTTGTCACATGTGTGTCATTATGGCTATGTTATGGCTATATCGCTTCCTCCAAGAAACAACAGGGAACACAGCGGATCTGCACAGGTATGTTTTAATTTTTCATGGCATGACGCGTTTCGGTTTGTACCTTCCTCAAATGCCAAACACTCTGACTCTCATTAGCAGTTCTCCTGAAATGCGTGTTTAACTCACTCCCATTGGAGGAACCTGATGGTTATTAAAACTGCATGTACCAGCATTCCCTTCATTGGACGCTTCTGCTTACTCTCCACCACCAGAGTCTTTCATTAAAAAATTGTCACTGCCCATGCTGAGCCTACTTCCTCCGCAACTCCCAATGCTCTGCACACCTGAAGGCGCAGTGTAAGTACACGGCGTCTCACCACGAAGTCATGGCCCGATTTCTGGCAGGGTACATTCCCTTTGTGGTTTGCGGTGGTCCAGAGTCTTTTGATAGCTCGAAAGCCACAAACACCTGCTGCCACTGTTGACTCCTGAACACTGAAGGACGGGTTCCCAGGCGTGCTAGTGGCCGCACGCAAATATCACACCATATCGCTTCCTCCAAGAAACAACAGGGAACACAGCGGATCTGCACAGGTATGTTTTAATTTTTCATGGCATGACACGTTTTGGTTTGTACCTTCCTCAAATGCCAAACACTCTGGCTCTCATTCGTAGTTCTCCTTAAATGCTTGTTTAACTCACTCCCATTGGAAGAACCTGATGGTTATTAAAACTGCATGTCCCAGCATTCCCTTCATTGGAAGCTTCTGCTTACTCGCCACCACCAGAGTCTTTAATTAAAAAATTGTCACTGCCCATGCTGAGCCTACGTCCTCCGCAATTCCTGATGCTCTGCACACCTGAAGGCACAGTGTAAGCACACAACGTCTCACCACGAAATCATGGCCCCATTTCCGGCAGGGTTCATTCCCTTTTGGGTTTGCGGCAGTCCAGAGTCTTTCGATAGCTCGAAAACCACAAACACCTGATGCCACTGTTGACTCCTGAACACTGAAGGATGGGTTCCCAGGCGTGCTAGTGGCCGCATGCATATATATATATATATATATATATATATATATATTCCATACAATTGGATCCCAGCCAGAGCGCTCAGTAGCGGGTGCGTGCGCGAGGCCGAATCCGTGGCCTGAGTTAATTTTTAAAACAAAATTACGCCGCACTCAGGAACCAAGTTCAGTGTCTTTATTTAATCCACCATTAAGTCACCGTCTGTGGGTCACACCGACGCGTTTTAGCCTCAAAGGCCTTGCTTACGTTTGGAGGACTATTACCCATAATGCACTTTATATACTTTCACCCAAAGTAGCCCGTAATGAGGCATCTTGGGAAATGTAGTGTCAACAATTTCATTTAAAATCAAAATCCTCATTTACACAGACAATTATAACTTTTGCTTACTATTGAGCATTATACGGCGAATAGTGCTGCACTCACATTTCATAAATACGTAATGTTGCATTGTTACCTTTGAAAACAAAAATAACACACTATGTGCTGGCACACATTGTAATATAGAACTAATAATCAGTGAGTTTAGTAACTGGATGAGTCCCTGATGTGTTAACAACAACTAGACATATCTATTAACAAGTCTGGTATACTTAACTACCAATGGGTGTCATCTATGACTTTAGGTCATAACAGCATACATAAAGCATGAGAAATCTCATATGTATTTAGTATACCCTTCTAATGGTGATCCACCACACACCTGACACCACACTGTATATTAGAATACCAATTTTCAATAAGAATCATGTATAGTCCTAACACAGACTTGAACAGATTTCTACCTTCTATGACAAGTGTGCAACACATAGAAATAACTAAAATAAATGCAAAATGTCAGCACAGAAAATAGCAAAGCGTGATACTACTTAGATACATTGAATCAAAAATGGCAACCCAAGGATCGGAACGTTTAAACAGCCGAACACAAATGTCATATGATTAAACAGTTATAAGTGGACATGAAGTTCCTCATCATTATTAAGACCCCTCGGGGTCTTGGTTCGTAGCTTAGTTATGTATCTGGACTCTAGTTGTCTCAGTTTTTTCTTTCTATCCCCTGCCTTTTCATTCGGTGGGATAGTGTCCAGGCCAAAGAATTCCATGCCTCTCCAGTCATTATTTTGACATACTGCCATGTGTCTAGCTGTCGCATAGTTCATATCCTTGTTTTTGATAGCACGGATATGTTCAAGAATCCGTTTTTTCAGCATGCAGACAGTAGAGCCAATATATCTCATTCCACAGGCGCATTGGATGACGTAGACCACGAACTGTGTCGTACAGGTAATTCTACAATTGATTTTGATTAGTTTCCCTTCAAAGTCTTTATACACTGTTTTATTCACAGCAACTTTACACGCCTTGCATTTGTTACATTTTTTGTAGCCCAGTTGTTTGTCATCCAGCCAGCATGTTTTTGATTTTGTTTGGTAGTGGCTTTGGACAAGGGTGTCCTGTAACAAAGGCACTTTCCTGTATGTTACCTGTGGTCTGTCACCAATCATACTGCCAATGTCCTGATCATTGCTCAAAAGATGCCAGTATTTTTGCACAATCTGAGTGATACATGAGCTCTCCCTGCTATAAGTAAGGATAAGTCTCGGCATCTCAGTGCCTGATGTAATTGGGGCTTTCTGTTTTTGGCTTTTGGAATAAGAGTGTCAGTACAAGTCACTGTTGCAATTTTTTGTAAACTCTTGTTCAGATCTTTGGATCTGTATCCTCTGTTGTGTAACCTGTGCGCACTCTCTGTGATTTTGCTATTGGCATCTTCATCCTTTGAACAGTTCCTTCTTATCCGTATGAACTCTCCATACGGGATGCTATTTCTTAGGGACTTAGGATGGAAGCTGGTGCCATGGAGGATGCTGTTCGTTGCCGTTGGTTCCCTCAATAGCGTAGTTTGAATCTGTCCCTGGTCTATATAGACAGTTGTATCCAGGAAATTAATACTGGTATTGCTGGTCGAACAAGTGAATGCCAGCCCGACATTATTGTGGTTGAGTTTATCAAAGTAAGACAAAAAGTCCTCTTTGCTACCATTCCAAATGATTAATAAATCGTCGATGTAACGCAGCCACACTATGATTTTATACACATCATCTTGGTTTTCAGCACCCCAAGCAATCTCCTTCTCCCACCACCCCATGGTGAGATTAGCTTTGCTATTTTCTGTGCTGACATTTTGCATTTATTTTAGTTATTTCTATGTGTTGCACACTTGTCATAGAAGGTAGAAATCTGTTCAAGTCTGTGTTAGGACTATACATGATTCTTATTGAAAATCGGTATTCTAATATACAGTGTGGTGTCAGGTGTGTGGTGGATCACCATTAGAAGGGTATACTAAATACATATGAGATTTCTCATGCTTTATGTATGCTGTTATGACCTAAAGTCATAGATGACACCCATTGGTAGTTGAGTATACCAGACTTGTTAATAGATATGTATAGTTGTTGTTAAAACATCAGGGACTCATCCAGTTACTAAACTCACTGATTATTAGTTCTATATTACAATGTGTGCCAGCACATAGTGTGGTATTTTTGTTTTCAAAGGTAACAATCCAACATTACGTATTTATAAAATGTGAGTGCAGCACTATTCGCCGTATAATGCTCAATAGTAAGCAAAAGTTATAATTGTCTGTGTAAATGAGGATTTTGATTTTAAATGAAATTGTTGACACTACTTTTCCCAAGATGCCTCATTACGGGCTACTTTGGGTGAAAGTATATAAAGTGCATTATGGGTAATAGTCCTCCATCCGTGAGCAAGGCCTTTGAGGCTGAAACGCGTCGGTGTGACCCACAGACGGTGACTTAATGGTGGATTAAATAAAGACACTGAACTTGGTTCCTGAGTGCGGTGTAATCTTGTTAAAAAAAATATATATATATATATATTCACTGAAAAAACCATAGGTTTCAGGCACGTTATAGTTAGAAATTAGCATTTAAAAAAACCTTAGAAATTCACTGAAAAAAACAGAGGTTTCAGGGACGTTATAGTTAGTTGGACATTTCACTCGTACAAAACCAGTGAAATTTGGCCGTTATAGTTAGTTCAGCTAACTATAACTCGCGCCCCCGCAATGCACTGCTGATGACGTCACATATTACATCATTCATGACATGGTCAGTGACATCACTGATGACATCTCAAATGACATCACTGATGACTTCATTTTGAAAGCCCCGGGGGAGGTGGTGGTCCCCGGGGCTTGGGGGTCCGAAACGGACCCCCCAATTTCCATATTTAGTGCCCCGGGGAAGTGGTGGTCCCCCGGCCGTGTGGGGGGGGCTCGAGCCCCCCCCCACACATTCTTTTTTTTAAAAAAGCAGAGCCCCGGGGAGGTGGCGGTCCCCAGGAGTTGGCGGGGCCCGCGAGGCCCCCCACCCTAATTATTAAAAAAGCCCCGCGGAGGTGGCGGTCCCCCCACTCTCTGCATAATGCCCCGGGGAGGCCGCATGCCTCCCCGCACATCATTAATAAAGCTCCGGGGAGGTGGTGGTCCCCGGGGCTGCGGGGGCCCCCGCGGGCCCCTGCCACATAATAAGACATGCCACCGGGACCTGGCCCACCCGGGGGCTTAAATACAACGAAGCGCGGGAGCCTGCGCTTTGTTTTTTTTTATTTTCTCGGCCGGATTCGCAACCCCAGCGCGAATTCGGCCGATTTAAAAAAAAATAAATGCTTTTTTTTGGCCCTGAGGGTCCTTGTGGGACCCCCTGAGCAGGCCTAGGGGGTCAGGGTGTTTGTACCCTGCCCCCTTTTCATGTTTTTTATCTTTTTTTCACCCTTTTTCTTGTGACTCGGTTACCGAGTCACAAGATGGCTGCCAACGCTTCCTGGTTTGGAGTGTTGGCAGCCAATCAGAGTCAAGCTCGTGCCCCGGAGGGTTCGCGAACCCTCCTCGGTGCTCAGATATCGATATTTTTCTTTTTTTAATTTCTCAGCAACTACTGAACGGATTTACACCATTTAACAAAAAGGGCGCTGTCTAAACCAAGACCTACCTTTTTGCAAAATTTGGTGTAATTCCGTTCAGCAGTTCGGGCTGTAGCCTGTAATAAAGTTCCTATGGAAATTAACATGGGGAAAACGCGCTTTGGGACCCCACTTTTTTCTCAACCCCCGCTTGACAAATCACCCCGAAACTTTCAACACACAAACTGAGCAGTCCAACTCTGTTTTTTGGAAAATGTAATGAAAATTCGTCAAACGGCGCCAAAGATATTGGCAAATCAAAAAACGCTTTTCCTATGGTAACTAGGTTCTAACTATAACTACCTACTGGCGACCGCCTGTAGGTAATATATATATATATATATATTTCCCCACAAACGGCTCCTTTTGTCAGATTCTCGGCGCTCAGTACCAGTGCGGGATCCTATATATATATATATATATATATATATACATACAGCCTATAGAAATAGAGGCTAAAAATGTCCAAATTACATTGAGATTTTCATTTAAAATGCCCCACAACCATTCAACATTTATGTAATACAGAACATAGCCTTTTATTTGAAAGGAAAAAGCAAGGAAATCAAAGTCATTGTTATCCAATAAGCTGCATTGAAAACCACAACAGAGAAAAGTGGCACCGTGCTTTTAAGACCTCCAGGACCTCCTGCCCCACAGGTGACAGTTAGGTAACTACTTATCTGACTGAAAAATATTTTTTCTCAGTCACATAATGCCGTCTCTTTTCAACAAGTGCCATTCGTGTGGCAAACGATTGCACATTCTGACCCACACTCTGTCTGCATTGTGTGTTTGCCTTCCTCTTATTGTCCAGCAACATGTTATCACTGTAAAAAGGTCTATAAGAGGACATTGAAGGACAGGGAGAAGATCAGACTGCATGCCGTTCAGGAGAGAGGAAGGGTAGGACCTTCAAGTAGCCTTGGGGGTTCTCAAGCCTTCTTCAAAGAGCCCTCCTCTCAAGAAAAATTGGCACACAGAAGAAGAACAGAAAAAACACATGAAAAACGCCGTTCCCATCGCCGTCGACAGGTAGGAGATCGACATCAAGAGAAATGCCTGTCTGCTCGCCGTCGGCATCAGGATTGACGTCGAAAGTGCCACCCAAAGCATCCTTCAACATCGAAGAGTCCGACATCGGAAGGATTGCTGTCAAGGTGCTCGTCGACAGCCCTGTCGAGCCAAGGAAAGTCAACGTCAAGGCATCATACATCAACATCAAGGTCTAAGTTGAGGCATTTGCTGTCGAGCCAGTAGGCATTACACAGAAGGTCTATATCGAAGCAGGCCTCAAGATCACCAGGCTCGACATCGACGCACTCCCAGGCGCACCATCAGTCGACCTCGACACCGGCACCAGGGACTTCAATTCCGCTGTCAAAGGAAGTTCGGTGTCCATCGATGTCGAGAAATGTGCAACGTATCACATTTGACCCAGAGAGGTCTAGATCAATGTCGAAGGCAAGAAGATTGAGAAGCCGGTCTCTCTCTTCGGAAGTTAAGGTTTTGCCTTCAGGGAATCCTGGGTCACCAGTTGCAGAAACGTCTACTACTGACCCACCCATCAATATATCTCACCGAGTCTTACATCAACTATATTCTAACTGAATTTGTTGAGTCCAATGAAATTTTGGACCCTTAGCAGAATGGCTTTAGACCTCGCCACAGCACCGAATCCGCCCTGCTGGCAGTCACCGAACATCTGCGGAGCTCCTTGGATGAGGGCAATACTTTGGCTCTGATCCTTTTTGACCTCAGCACCGCATTTGACACTGTATTCCATAAGATTTTGCTGCGACGTCTACAAGAGATAGGCATTGGAGATGCCGCTGTAAATTGGTTCGCATCATTTCTATCAGATAGATCCTTTCAAGTGATTTCCCCTCCCTATGGGTCTCAGGTACACACTGTATGTCACAAGGTTTAGCAGGGTTCAGCTTTGAGCCCTACGCTATTTAATATATACATACAACCCCTAGCGGGAGTTGCAAAAAGTAGGGGCCTCTCTCTGGTCTCCTATGTAGATGATACTCAGCTTGTGATCTCTCTGTCTTAAAACTCGGACCAAAACATGGTCAAGTTCCAGAATGCTATGATGGTGTGATAGGACAAGAAGGAAGCGTAGCCACTGTTTATGAAGAAAGGAGTTTTTTTTATTCTTTTCAGCCTTCTATTGTGCGTTTTATTACTCTTCTTGGGCTCCACTCGAGTTCCTCTTCACTCGTAGGGATGTCAAGGTATCTTCACTCCTCTTCTCCCCTTCTCTGCCTTCTGTTTTTCCTCGCTCTTGCCCTCGGGAGAAATAGACAGGCCCGTGGCTGTTAACAGCACATACCAGTAAATGCGAAGCCCTTCACCAATCACCACCGTGTCAACGCCCCTCAAGTAGGTCGGTGGGGTTTGTTTGTGCTGCCCTTTCCAGTTACTCCCAGGTGTGGCAGGTTGGGTCTGTGGGTGTAGCTAAAGGAGGAAAAAGGCTGGACGCGGTTGTCCCCTTCTTGGTTTTATCGGCCCCTCCTTCCCACAGTGCCTCCTCCAGGACTCTGCCCACTACCCACATGCAAAAGCCCACCCGCTTCAATGCCTCCCCTAGAGACAACACTTGCCTTGGGCCGTGACTCTTGGCAGGACTCACGGCAGCCCCGTCCGTCTCGCCTTCCTTCGGGTCTGTCTTTGCAATCCTCGTGATGCCTTCTCCGTCTTCCGTCCCGACTTCCGCGTCCTCCTCCTGGCACCGGATTACGACCACCGCTCTGCTCGCTCCGCTCGCCTTCTCCACTGCTCCCGTGTCTCGGCATCCTGCTTCTCCGGCCTCCTCACTCCTCTCTCTCCTTCCTGACAGTCTGTCCTCTTCAACCCCTGAATAGGCAACCACTTCCGGGTCGGGAAGGTACGGACCACTAGAGCGCGTCCCTTCAGTGCCCCCTGGGCGCCTCTCGCCCGATCCCGCGTCTCTCCTGCCACAGATGGCTATCGCGGACTGGATGACAGTCAACTGTTTGCAGCTGAATGCTAACAGTTCAGAGATTCTTCTCCTGGGAAGAGACACACATTTATGGAATGATAACTGGTAGCCCGCTGCGTTGGGAGTCCCCCCACCATCTAAGGAAACTGTAAAAAATCTGGGAGTCTGGGTTGACTGTACTCAAACCTTTCAGTGGCTGACGTTTGTTTCGGACTCCTACGCGGTCTTAAGCCTCAACTCAGGTTTTTCGACATTCAAACACACCAGACCACTATCCAGTCTACCAAACTCTATAGACTGGATTATTGTAATTCCCTGTACTTGGGTGCCAATAAAGCCAGAATGAATCATCTTCAGAGGGCGCAGAATGCCGCGGCCCAGACTCTATTCACCCTCCCTAAATTCTGCTCTGTCTCCAACTCCATACGTAAGCTGCATTGGCTTCCGGTAGAGAAGAGAATTCATTTTAAGACATTGTGCATCTCTCACAGAATTCTTTATGCTCAAGCCCCCCCCCCATCCTAGCTAATCTTCTTATTCCTTACATTCCTAAATGAGCGATGCGCTCTTCTGACCAAAATCTGGCACATATTTCCCGGGTTAGAAGAGCACGGGCTGGAGGTCGGTCTTTCCGTGCCTTAGCTTCTTCCCCCTGGAACGCCCTTCCTTGCACTATTAGGAGCATTCAGAATCATGGGGCTTTCAGGAAGGCAGTAAAGATCTGGCTTTTTCCTGAATAATCCACCTGTCCTGATCTCCTCCACTGTCTGGTAATTCGGGATCTAGCGCTGGGATGCCCTGTTGCTGAGGCAGCCATGCGCTTTACAAATCTGATAACATAACATAACATAACCATTAGCTAGAAAGCCTTAGTAAATGGCGTGACCCTCATCAGAGCCCAGGGTCCGATTATTCTCAGACCTACTCACCATCCAGAGTCTCTGAACGTACACCCTCGCAAAACGTACTCCTCCATGTACATCTTCTCCTGAGGCTCCATCCTCAATTCCTTGGGTACAGACAAGACCTCCATGAAGATCTAAGAGTCCGCAGAGACGAAGATCACCATCCAGGACTCCACAGAGGCAAAGATCCAGATCTAGGACACCACATAGAAGTACACTGTCCAGATCTTGATGATCTCGCCGATCTAGATCTCATCGAGACAGGCACAGAACTTTTTCCTGGTCCACAGCCTCTCGCTCATCAGTGAGAAATTACTGACCAACATTATCGGACTCACCCCCGGCGAGGATCTCGCCGGTGGATGATCTCATCACTTTCAATATCTTACTTATCAGAGGGGCTGCGAAGCTGAATATTGACATTTCTACACCTGTCACTTCATCATCAGTCATATTCTGTACTCTCCATCACAGAACGTCTTCCAGACCACTTCTACTTATGGTCTACTGTAGCCTGCTATGCAAATCTTTCTGACTCCAGCATCTCTACGGGCTGCACCATCGCGTATACTTAAAAAATAAAAGCCTCCTGACCAAGACACACTTTTCCTGAGATATGATCCGCCTCCAGATTCGGTGATTGTAGCTGTCACAAGAAAAATGCATACTGCGACGTTATCAACAGTGCCTCCAGATAAGGACAGCAAACAAATAGATTCTGTAGGGAAAAAGATGTGCAGCATGTCTGCATCCTTTATGAAGGTTGCCAGTTCCTCTGCATTACTGGGGAGGTCCGACAGATCACTCTGGGGCTCGCTGTCTTCAAGAGGGTGGCCTGGTTTCAAACCAGGTCATCAGTGTTGCTGCTGATGCTTCTTCTTGCAGCTCGCGGATATTCCCAATTTTCAGATCTGCCTCGAAACCCAACATTTTCTGGGCTTACAAGTCAACTTTAAAAAGTCTATACAAGTACCGACTCAAAAAAATACACTACCTGGGAGCAACTCTAGATACAAAAGATGCAAGAGTGTATCCTTCAGTTGAGAGATTATCCTCAATCAATATGAAATGTTGCACTCTCCTCCTCGCTCCTCATCAATCGTCCAGACAAGTGACGTCTCTGCTGGGGTCGATGGCTTTTTGCATCTTCATTGTCCTCAATGACAGGTTACAAATGAGGCCACTGCAGCAAGCTCTGGAAGATCAGTGATCTCAGTTTTTGAACCTCTGGGAGGACAAAGTGGTCCTTTCACAAGATGCCAGACAGTCGCTCATGTTGATGATGCAGAGTCAACACCTTATGGTAGGAGTCCCCTTTCACTAGGAACTTCCCACGCAATCTCTTATCAAGGATGCTTCCCTCCAGGGTTGGGAAGCTCACATGGGCGCTCTACAAACTCAAGGCTTGTGGTCGGACAAGGAGCAGCTGTATCACATTAACATACTGGAGCTGAGAGCAGTTCATCTCGCCCTGAAGTCCATTTATCCATCCATAAAGACAAACTCTCTCCTGATACAAACAGACAACACAACCACAATGCATAACTTGAACAAACAAGGAGGAACTCGGTCCTGTCCTCTATCGCTGGAAGCACAAGCCAACTGGAAGTGAATAATGGCCAGGGGCCTGACAATCTCCACCATTCACCTGACAGGAGCACTAAACACCCAAGCAGACTCTCTCAGTTGCAACTTCACAGAAGCTCACGACTGGATTCTAAACGAAGACATCACTCAAGACATCTTTCAGGAATGAAGGTAACCACAAATCGACCTGTTTGGAGAAGAAAACAACAAGAATGTCAAAACTACACATCCAGGTTCTCCCAACCAGGATCGAAGGGGAATGCCCTTTTGATCAACTGGTCCGGGAGATTTCTCTACGTGTTTCACCCACTTCCATTGATTCCTGCAGTAATCAACAAACTCTACACGTCCAAGACCAGAATATTTCTTGTAGCACTTGAATGGCCTCCCCAGTGGTGGTTCCGGGACCTGCTACACCTATCAGAAAGGCCACACAGGAAGTTGCCATGCAGATAGGATCCCCTTTGCAAGTTTGGGGGCAATATTTTCCATCCCAACCTGCCCTCACTGAGCTTGACAGCATGGCTCCTGAATTCGTCCTGAATGTAATTTGGGAATTTTTTGCCTCTATTTCTATAGGCTGCATATATATGTATTATATTTTATATATATATGTATGTGTGTATATATATTGAATTATATGTATGTATGTTTTTTGGGGTACTAAGCACATTGATGAGGTTAAACTTATATATTATATTTAATATGTGCTCTGGGGTCCCTGCGCATGGGCAGGACTATTCAGAGCTTATGACTTTGATGAGTATTTCCCTGGAAGAGAACTAGGATTACAGGTAAGCAATTTATCCTTTCTGATCTATAGAAGGGGGTGGGCAAATGCCATTACAGTGATAGTCCAAAAAGATGATTGACATATATTAAGAGTAACTGAGGATTTACTAGGTTTCATAGTCATTGAAAATAGTTTTTCTGTCTATGGAAGAAAATGTTGGTAAAACAGGAGTAAGGTTAGAAGGATCTAAGAAGAGGCAGCAGTGTTTGGGTAATGTGCTGCTGCTCAGTTTGTCAGTTTCACATCAATGTCTTAATCAATCTTTTCAATATCCCGCATGAATGATTTTGCTTGTGTCTACGTAGGAATTATGTTGCAGGGTGAATGCATGCCAATAGTGAAACTGTTTTTCTGGTTCAATATACCCTGGTATTCCATGATTGTGCAGAAAATTAAACTTTCAAATACAACTATCGTGGGAATCAAAGAATCATAGTGCATTCCTGGTTTACATAAAAACATCATATTGTCATTGGCTACTACAAAAGGACAATATCTCAAGATCATTATGTTTATCACCCTGTCTTTGTGCAAGAATGATGTTTGTTCTAAGGAACTACTCAGTCTAATATTTAAGTTACTGCAGACATATGCCTCACAGGAATAATGGTATGCAGAGGTATAACTGGGCTGATGGTAATTGTTTGCCTCCTGTTGAAAACTGGCTATCTCACTAGGTTTGCTTAAGCATTCAGAAGGTCTTCACCACTAGCTCAGTAATTTAAGTAGAGGTCAGTAGTTTGCTGCCATTTTGTTAACTGTGTGAAACATATTTTGAGATATCAGTCCATATCCTTAAGTGCCAGTGCAGGCATTCAAGTAATGAAAATGTAATCTGAATTTAGTATTGATTGTCAGATGTTCAATGACATGCTCAGCAATGAGGACAAGGAAATGATAAGTATAGGCTTTTGTTGGGACGTGAATGTCCCTTGTATGGTAAATGGGCATGTACACATGCCCTGACTGGCCGAACTACATGAAACTGTTATCCTGACTTTTCTTTGGCCAAGCTAAACAATCAAATATGGTGTGCGCCTGTGGCCTGGAGGGACCAACATGCATACCCATTAGCTCAACATGGGACTTCTATCCATGTCCTGAGTTGTTGACATAAAGGGGTGGTGACAGCCTGCCATTGGTTTTAATTATTGTACTGAATAGAACTTTTTTCTCTTGTTCAGATGGAGTGTATGTTGAGTACATGTGTGTGAAAAGTAGATGGCAACAGGACTTCATGCTATTGTGAGTGTAGGGTTGCGGAGACCAGGGGATCAATTTTGGACTGCATTTTTGTTATATGGCACAAGATGGAGGGTGGTGTAGACTAGGCCTGGGCGTAGTCCGCGGAGTTTTGCTCCGCGGAACTTCGCGAAGTTACAAAAAACTCTGCGATGTTCCGCGAGTGGCGGAGTGCAGTGCGAACTGCAGTTTGTGCAGATATTCCTGCAGCTCGGGTAGAAATTCTACCCGAGCAGCAGCTCGCGCTCGCGAGCTTACCATTCGCAATCGCGAACTTACCATTCGCGATCGCGAGCGGGGAAATAACTCCCTTCGCACAGTGCGAAGCGGAGTTTTCTGCACTCCGCAAGCTCCGCGGAGTGCAGAAAACTCCGCAAACTCCGCGAACGGAGCGAAGTTCACTACCCAGGCCTAGTGTAGACCTTCCCAAAACAGTGGACTTGTATTGCCTTTATTCCTAAAGAAGAAGAGAAAAGCCCTAAACATTGAAGTATAGGAGTATGGAAACAAGGCTTCCTTTAGAAGTTCAATGAGGGCCTTTTGGCTGGGGATTGCTGATGAGTCCTTCCTGATTACTTTCATCTGGTAAATGGCATGGGAATGGAGGTGAGTCAGTACAGAGAAAAATGAGTGTGCTTGACCCTGCAGGAAGAGAGAAAGTCCAGGAGGAGAAGTCCAGCCATGATTCCAGAATATGGGACTTCCAGAAGAGCAGACTTGCTAATGGGAATGAGAATGGCACCGACCTAAGCTATGAGAAATCTCTTGGCTTCCCTACATGTTTTATGTGGCAACCTAGATGAAGCATCATCCACCCCAAGTGACAGAACACATCTGGCATCACCACGATGTGACCACAGGGATCTGTTCTTTTGCTGCCCTATCTGTGCTGCATTCCTGCGTGACCCAACAACACAGCCATTGCATAGTACCTCAAATGGTCTGAAGGTCACAATTACCAAAGGTGAGTGACCACTGTAGAGGCCTGCCATTCTCTTCTGTATCCAGTATCAGACCCGAAAGGAGGGAGCACTACCCTCAATCCTGCTTCTCTGCCCTAGGTGCTGACTGTGCTACCACAAAGGGTTCACCACCAACCACTGCACCAGACACATTCATGCAAACAAGTAACACGAAGTGTGAAGCTAGAAACTGAATGGCTGAACCTTGGACTCAGAAAGATAATTCTGCATGTTAGAGAGCCTCTCTAATGCAGTCTAGAACTCCATTTTATCAAGATGCAATACAAACTGACCTACAAGTTACTCAATAGAGCAGTTACTTGCAGAACCCAATTATGATCTTGCAACATTGCCGATTCCTGTCTTTGCTCTTTTTCATTGCTGCTAGAACTCTTCTATATGGAGTGAGATTCCTGTAGAACTTTGCTAGATCCTCATGTTTTGTTTTTTTAAGGATCCTGTGCCTGAGCCACCATTAATGTGTGTAGTATTTTGTTTTACTGTGAGATGAATGTACTTCTCTGCTTAATACAAAAAGCACTAAGCTGGTCAATGAATTATTGTGCCTGTTGTTTTACTGTTTGAGTTCTGAGACACTATCCCCGACCCCACACTACCTCCTTGAGAAGCCTTTGATTACTTGCTCTTGCTATCATTAGAGTAAAGTGCAGAAGGGGTGCACTTGGCCAAGTTTGCCAAGCAATAGTAAGATGGCCCCTGTGACACCAGAGACAAATGACCCCAACCGTAACGGTTGTGGCCCAGTAGCCCATGCTTGCGTTGTGTCTCCCTGAACAGGATCTGACAGTTTTGAATACGTTTAATTCCCTGAGGTTTAAGAAAAAGTCTCATTCATCTATGATTATTTGACTGTATTAAGTTTTCTTATGTTAAATTGTTTTTGCTTCTTTCTTATACTCTTTCAGCCTTCACTCTTTTACCCGCCATTGCAGAAATGTACAAGACAACAGCAGGTGATCAATTTACCATTAACTCCCCGGCACTATTACCTATTACTGTTTTCGACACTTTTGTGATATGTGATTGCCATATTAAAACAAGAACATGTATTTCACTTCATTTCTCTTCAAATCAGGAAAGCATAGTAACACTGTAGACGTTAATTCGCCCAGTGGTGCAATACGGAGCTCTTATAGCAGACACTTTCTCCCTTTACTCTCTTGACTTACTATGTACAAACAAAACCTGTTAGTTAACAAACTTGTACCAGAAAAAATCTTAAATTGTCAAGAATGATTGGATATACCTAGAGAAAGTTTGTCTTGCTGTAATTGCTGATCAGTTGCTTGTTTTCATGGCTGCGATCCCACATACTGGTATGGAGAATGAGATACTGTCTTTTTCATTTAAAGTCAAGAACAATCTGTACAGTTTCCTCTTTCTTTACCATCCTCCTTATACTTCACTACAGTGACCAAGCGGTGATCGGTTTATTGCCGTTGAATAAATAAAATGTGATTGTGTTGGGTCACCCGAATCTGTGATCAGAGGCCCACTGTATCACAGCACTTTATATTGTGAACAGTTTAGTGGTATTTAAGCTCAACCTGCTTGGTCCAAACATTGCATGTTGTGCCTTTACTTGTTGGACCACATCTCCTCAAGTAGAGAAGTTACTGCAGTAGATGAGGTAACTCCATTTACATGGACTGAAATTGTTGAGGTCCCATTCTTTATCCTGACCATGGCCCCAAATAGGTGGTGCTGGTAACTCCATATCTTACCACAGCTTTTTCATAGTTTAGGTCCTCCTCCTCCTTCAACTCAGATGATTTAGTGAGGGTCTTTTTTCACCTGAGATTACTGAATAAGATTGTGCTCTTAGTGTCCCTCAATTTCACACACAGATAATGGAGTGCTCTGATCAATGCTGCATAGACTATGGTAATGCTCGTTGCCTAGCAGCACCAAAAAAGATCCTGCACCTTCTTCTGCTGCTGCAGAATGTGACTGCAAGTTTAATAACAAGTCTTTCTAGGCATGAGCCTATCACCCATGCTTCCATCACTACACTGGATGACTGCAATCTTTGAACTACGCCTGAAATTAGAGCTACTAAATACAGCTGGCACATCCATGCCCAGTCCCTGGGGTCTGCCAGCCTAGCTTTTGCTCATGTGCTCAAAGTCAAAATGGTGACATTTGGCTTTGTCTACTTAACAAACTGAGAAATCCGTTATAGTCTATACTCTCTCTTAGTTAAGTCTAAGATTTGCAGAGAAATCCTTATGGCTTAGAGCATGAGTTATGTTGGATAATATAAGTTAGAAATCACTGACCTCCCTACAGCAATGAATGGAGAATCATGTTAGAATTGGGGTAGCCTGGCCAAAGCTTAGGAATGTGCTCCACGTGCAGCAACAGGCGAGGATATCGGCTTTGTGTTCATTTTCTGCCAGCACTTTCCATCAATGTTAAAAATCAAGAGCACTTTTGGATATCATAAGACCCAGGCCCTAAGACTATACCATTTTAAACAAGGTGTTACAAAATGCTCTCTCTACTAATTGTGACTACATGTGTATTATTATCTCTAGATGGTTATTTCCTAATGCTTTGTGAGGGGCTCGCATGCAGCGAATCGAAGCAAAGGATTTCACCAGTTACCTTAGCGTTAAAAAGGACCACAGATGCATCGCGAAATTGTGCAATTATGCTCCACAGCCTGCCGAATCCTTAGTATAGCTAGCCCTATGTTTTTAATTTCTATGGGCTCACAGTGGATCTGAGTGCTCTAAATTTGTACTAAGACAACTTATGTAGGACAATTACATGAAAACACATTACTAGTGATAGCAAATACTGATTCCTGTCTTCCACAATAAAACAATTGGGGGCCTATTGTACAGAGTGCCCCGGGAGTGCAACGCTCATGTACGCCTCTGGGGCACTTTGATATTACGGAAGGGGCCGCAGATGCTGATGCGGCCCCTTCTGTAATACAGATAATGCTGTGCACATGTAGCGCCAGCACTATCATTAGAGGTTGGCCCCATGAAAATGAGGAATCCCTTTGCCTCTGCGCCCGCGCCCTATTATGGACGCAGGCTCACAGGCCAACATGCCTTTAAAAGGCGCACTGAAAGCGTGCCACAAAAAGGGGTGCACTTTCAGTGTGCCTCCGAAAGGCAGCCCTCTGAAGAGGAGAAAGGGGGTTCATGTACTGCACCCGCCTGTAGGAGAATGTCTGAGGAGTCCATGGGATCCCTTTTCTCTCCTCCAGAGGGCTGCCTTTAGGAGACACATTGAAAGTGTACCACCTTTTTGTGGCACACTTTCAGTGCACCTCTTAAAGGTATGTTTGCCTCTGCGCCCACATCGGTAATACAGCATGGGCACCGAGGCAAACTGATTCCATCATTGGCATGGGGCCACACCTACATACAAATGAGGGAACGCCTTCTCATGATAGTGCTGGCGCAACATGTGCACCAGCACTATCTGTATTACAGAAAGGGCTGCACAAGCGTCTGCGGCCCCTTTTGTAATACCATTGTTCCCTGGGGGCACTAAAAGCGGGCTCACACGCCTGCTGCTCTCCTGGGGCACAATGTATAATAAAGGCCCTGGTGTTCCATTAGATATCCTCCACTTTCGCTCTCGATCACTGACTGTAACCTCCAGATATTTTGTTGTGGTACCATTTGGACTGGAACGAGACGATGCTCGTCGGTTGACAGACGCGAACACGGACAACATAAGTGTCCTCTTTTATGAAACAGGGCTATTAACAGTATATAGTCCCTGTGTGACGAGGTGGCTAGCTGGTACGAGAGGCCTTGGCTGCTACCGGTCACTGCGTGTTCACAATAAGGGTCCAGAAAAGGTGGACAAAGTCCTCGTGCCCTGAAGAAATTGTCACTACAATTTACAGGCAATGAAACATGTCGGCCCAACATTACATGGTCTGCAAACATGCAGTATGTTTTTATTTTGAATAAGCCCTCGAGTTGAGAATAAAAGTGGCTCCCTGGTGACTGGGTGGCTTATCTCAATTTTAATTACACAGGGTTGATCTGTGTTATTGTTTACACATGTTCACTGTTTTCACTGGTTTTCTGGACACCAATTACATTTATTTTTGTTTACGAGGTAGCGACCAATGATGAGAAACGTGGGCATAACTGGTGATAATTAACCAGTAAGCTCCTCTGATGGTGCGCACGTGAGGTGCTATCTCGTGTTTTCACAATTTTTTCCACACTGGTGCATATTTGTGTGTTATATATACCTGTTAAAGTGTAGGGTATGTTGTTCGAACACAGTGACTGTTGACTCATGGGTCGGTTCTTCCTTTTTATAATAAAATACAGGGCGAGTATGAGTTGGGACAATACCTATAAAATATGAAGGGTTGCTGTCGAGGAAGAAAATAAACTTCCACTCCCACTCATGAAGTTAATAGGATTTGTTGGCCCGAGCAGATTAGGTCTTTTTGTTGTTATTTGTGGTACCATTTGAACCAATGAGCTCTGTCAATAGATTAGAAACTTGAATTGTTTGGAATCAGCTGACAACAATGAGAACTTGTCTCTAAATGCATGAAGAGCCCTAGAGGTTCAACATGAAGTATGCAGAGAACCATGGTGGATTTAATTGTGTATCATTTCTTCTCTGTTTGTCCCCTCTCTCAATGCCAGTATGTTGTAGTTTAAGGTGATCACAATTAGCTGTGACACTGTCATAAAGCAAAGCCCACAATTCTTTGCTGATACAGTTATTTCAGCCAATGGGTAAAGAAGGTAGGAATAGTCTGCCTGACAAGTTTTTAGAGCACCTCAGTGGTCTGATTTCTAGCATTCTGTCAGGTCATCCTGCTCTCTGTGGGTAGCGCTTTCTGATGCATAAAGACCCCAGAGACCTGTGCTCGATAATGGTAATACTAAGAGATGTCGCTTGCGTAGTGTGCTTGACTCTTGACTTGGGATAGTTATTGAACCCCAATCGAGGGGAAATATATTTCTCAAATGTGACGTAGTATTCCTAGTCTAGTTTGTTCAAAATGGCTGCACGTGTTTATGGGTGTCACATGGGCACCTACAGCATATTCCATGCAGGAAACCTCCACCATTTTCGCAAGGAGGGGTGTGGGGATGGGTCACAGAAGCAGGGGCGGCTCCTCCGCTATGGCGGAGGAGCGTCGCCCCACTGCTTTTAAGCAGTGCACTGCAAAGTAAAGGAAACATAAAATGATAATAACTTTAAATTCTTATCATTTAATGTTTCCTGCTGCTTTGCGGGCGGGCGGGCAGGCGGGTGGGCGGGGCTGCTCTGCTCTCGGAGCAGGGCAGGGGAGAAGTAGTTTGCCCACTCCTAAGTGCGCAATGACTGTTTGGTCGGCCCTCTCGGGCCGCCCAAACCAGTCATGCGCACGTTCCCCATTCTCCATGCAGGCTGCATTACAGCCTGCAGGGAGAACAAACCCAGGCCCCCATTCCCTGGTTGAGCGTCGAACCAGGACGCTCAAAACCAATCACAATGCTGCAGTGCAGCGTTGTGATTGTTCAGGGGATCCTGCCTGTGCTTCCTGTGCCTCAGTCTGACGAGGCGAGAAGGAGTAGAGACGCGGAACCCGGCGCAGCAAGGTAAGTTTTTTTTTTTATACATTTTTTTTTTAATTGCGCACCGTTCCCCCCACCCAACTTGCATTCCCCCCGCGTTCCTGCACCTGCCCCGCCACTCGCGAACCTTGCCGGCCTCCACTGCACCGAAAAGCTTCTTCTCGGCACAAAGCCCATCCATGCACGTATGTCTGTGATGTGACTTTGCTGAGCTCTCCCTGCTGTAGTTGGGCATTTGTACTCTAGGCGGCGCTGTCCGTGGGCCGTCTCGTCTCCTCTTGTAGGGCGGACATTAATTTTACAGTATGCTGCTGAGAGTCCCCAAACACACAGTGCTCACAAAAGACGTTTCAAGGGAATGTCGCATACCGATTTTGAGTTTATTACTTCAGGTTTCACAAAATTTGAATAATTATTAGCACGGGCCTTCTGAAATGATGTTTGATAATATTGACTGAGGTGTTAACTATGTGTGTCAAAGCTCTGTTCCAGCTCATTAAGGCAGTTCTGTTGAATGAGTGTTCTGGGCAGAGGCCCCCATACTGATTGTTTGTACTCAGTGAAATTTCCTCTGGGGTTTGAGTTGAATTCGCCTTTTATTAATTCTGTTCTATTTTTCCCTGTACCTTCTTTTTTAAGCAGTGAATGTCATGTTTCTGACTACAAAGGAGATTATGATCAATTGTTGATACACTAAATAATTCCCTTCTAGAGTGCGCCACTGCATAAAAACTGCTGTGACAAACATGTTGCTCAACCGGGATGTAGACAATGTGTGTGTTCTAACGAAACTGTTGACTAATATGTAATTTTACTTAATTTCACATAATTAACCATAAAGCTGCAGGATAACGTCGTCAATACCGTACAGACTGCTTTCTCCAAAACCTTGGTCGAACTGTCAAATTACATTGCAATCTTCAACTGTAAGGCTTCCATCTCAATGGGCAATAAGATGCCAGTCCTTGTGCAAACACCTGTTTGCGCACATAGGGTCATGCCTAGTAATTTTGACTTTACCGCACATAGTAATGATGTGGTGTGATACAATCTTGGCTTCTGCAAGTCAAACCTGACAAAATTTACTGTGGAAAAAATGTCTGGTAATTACCGGGCCATACGGAATGCAGTGTAGTAGACAATAAATTCCACATGTTAGGCCCCTTTTCTGAGTCTGGGCTTAGAATAGAAAGTATTTACTCGACTCACTAAATACCTTGGGGGAGATGTCTAAATTTTTGCGCCGTGATTGCGTCACAAAAGTGACGCAAATCGGCGCAAAATCTTTCTTTCCCTAGTTACAGAAAAGTACTGTGAAGCAGCACGTTACTTTGCACCATGGGGGCATACCAAGGGTGGAGCATGGGCATTCCCATGCAACCACCCAAGGTTTCTCACGCTAAACCTAATTTACTAAATAAAGTATGTAGGAAGGTGGAATCTGACTATATGGTTGCCCCCACTTTTTTTATGGTGTTTTGCTGGTTTATGACTTAGTTGGACTGGGATCCTGCTATTCAGGGCCCCAGTCTATCTGCTTTCTCTGTAAAAAGGTTTCCATGTGCCTTAGGCACATCACTGATTGGAATCTGGAGTGCCCTTATAAGTCCCTAGTATATGGTATACTATGTACCAAGGGCATAGGTACCTCAGAGGCCTACCAGGGGCTGCAGCATGTATTATGCCACCCCTGGACGGCCATCCAAACTGACACCACAGGTCTGCTACTGCAGCCTGGGTAAGGTGGTGCATGCACTCCTTACTGTGATATAGGTTACCTATATCACTAAATACATACACACATATAAACCTATAAGTCACTCCTAAGGCAGGCCTTATCAATCCTAAAGGCAGAGTGCATGGTTCCTATGTGAGAGGGTGCCCCTGCATGAGCAGGGCCCCTCTGCAGCGTTCGGAGACCATCTCTGATGCTGTTTGTAGTGCAGCCTGACCATATACTCTTAAGCGCATTATATCCTCGCGGTAAAATGCTAACTTTGGAATGGCTGCACCTAAACATGTTGTGTTTGGTGTCAAACATCTTGGAATACTACCCCCCGCCAATCCTGGCGGCGGGGGTAGCATTCCACCCTTCTAGAGGGAAAGACATGTTAACTCTGACTAGTCCGGTAACTTCTTTCCAGAGCCCTGGCATCACAAAATGGATGCTGCTGCCACAGACACGAGTCTGGCCTCCTGCTGCTGGACGAAACTCCGGCAGGGGGGCCTGGACAATAGGTTTCCTGTCCCAGGGAGGTGTGACCACCTCCCCAGACAGGGTAATGTGTATTGGGGCTGGGCGGGAGCACTTTCGGGTGCTTTGAAGTCCTGCACTGGGGGCACATTTGGTGTCCCTGTGCATACCCCAGTTCAAACCGGATCAGGGGCTTGCAGCCCCTGCTTTGGCGCGAACTGGACAAAGGGAAAGGGGTGTAGCCACCCTCTGCCCTGACCCACCCATAGGTGGGGCCACAGAGTAGTCCAACCCCTATCTTTAGTATAAAGATAGGAACCCAGTCCTTAGGATTTTAGATTATCCCTGGACGAAACTATGAAACTGAATCCTGGACCTTCGACGCTCTACTCACGATTAGAGGACAGAAGAATCTCCCTTGGGGTCAAGGAGTGACTCCCCTGCTTGGCAGGCACCAAAGAAGCATCTGTCTGGTTCGCATTTCTGAAGCTCCTGTCGGACGCCGAAGTTATCGCATCACCAGAGGTAGATTCTCAGACTTCCCCGAGGCTACCCTGAGTCCCCAGCAAAGCTGAGGCCCGTGGCTATTGTGGGTGACTTGAGACCATGACCCCTGGACACCGAGCACATTTGCAAGTGCATCATCTTCTGGGTCTCTCAAGAAGTCGTGCTTTGGGCTCCGAGTAGCTCTAGCCTCCAGCACCACTTGCACCGAAGATCACTGGCCCCCACTCCACGAGTGTCCTGTAAGCCAGCTCCACGTGCGGCGTCACGAGGCTCCTTCGCGGTCGCTAGCCCATTGGTTAGTAGCCCTTAACGAAGGCCAATCCTTTTCTAGCTTGGCATCCTGGTTGCTCCAGGCCTGCCCTCACTTACCCTCGCTGGGTGAGTTCCTTAGACCTTGCTGATTTGCACCATCGACGATCTTCCTCTGCATCGAGACTTGCCGTTGCCAAGGCTTGTTGGGTCCAATCTGGTCGCCGACACCTCAGCACTCGACAGACATTGTGTACCAGCCCGAATCCTGCTCCTGGTTGCCAACAACGCCTCCTGGACCTCGTGGCTGAAGAGTCAAGACAACCGTCAACGCACCTGAAGCACTCGACATCGGTGGGCATCTGCCCATCGCCTTCCTGGTCACTGGCTAGTGACCCAGACTCTGTCCCCTCTGCTTTCAGGTTCTTCAGAACTCTGATCCACTCTTGGATCCACCCGGACACTTTTCACTTGGTCGCCAGCAGCACTTTGCAGCAGATCGCCATTCAAATTGATGACGAAACCCGACCCCGAAAGGCACCTATGCACCCGGCTTCCCTGGGTGAGGTAACACGAGTACTCCGGTGCTCCCGTGGGTAGAGACTCTTCAAAGTCCTAGATCTCAAAGGGTTTGGTCCAAGTCCTCTTTTAAGTGTCCCTTTTCTCTAATTTCCCGATCACGACTTTCTCCATAGAAGTCAACGGCGTATCGCGGTTGTGTATTTACACTGCACGCGTCTCCCGTGGGTCCCCTGTGTCACTACCTTGGGTGGTTCCTTGTGGTCCAAGCACTTCTAGAGGCTCTAGGCCTAGTGTCTAGTTCAGTCGTGGTTCGCATACCACTTTATTGGTATATGGTTTGGTACGCCCCTAGGGCCCAAACGTGTATTTGTGCTATTACTGTGTTTAAATAACTTCTAACTTATGTACTTCGAACTCTAGCCTCATAAAGGGACTAGAGGGGTGTGTTTAGTAATAAATACATATATTTTGAATATATACCTGGTGTGGTGCTCTTTCATTTGATCACTCAAGAGATTATAGACTGGTAAAACAAGCTTCTTTACATTCCTTCAAGACTTAGCCTGAAGGCTGCTCTCCATAGCTACCACTAGGATAGCTTTCAATAAGGTTGTCTTTAACCTATCTCCAATAAGGAGTTGTTTGGACTGGTGCAAGGTGCCCACTATAATTAGTGGACAGCATATGCCAGGCCAACTTCTCACATTGGTGTGCAGCGTGTGGGATTCCAGCTTGCTATTGTTTTACCAGATAATCTCAATTGAATTGATCAACTGAAAACCACTAAAGGTACCTAAGGTACATATAATTTAAGCTTAGAATACAGTAAGTTCTACTGAACTTAGAGTTGTGTGTTAAGGGATAGCACAACCCTTTCTACAACTCAAGAGAGTTTAGTAGGCCACACTAGAGTAGGTAGTGCATACACCACACCACACTAGTAATGTCTTTAAGGGGAGGATCCAAAGAATCCTTGCAGGAAGCCATTGAGCTTCCACCCTCCAAGTATGATACACTCCCATTCTTGGAATTGAGAGCTTTATGCAACTTGAGAAAAATAAGGACAGGCCAAAGCTCCACCACCCAACACCTCAAGGAGTTGTTGGTGGCTTATGACCTTAGTAAGCCCTTGGGGACTGAAGGGGTAGGAGCTGAGGGTGGGGCAGAGGAAGAGGAGGAGGCCAGGGGTACCAATACCCCCAGCCCCCCTCTGAGACTGGCCAGGAGGGTGACAATGACCCTGACCTGGATAACCCAATCCCTCCTGTGGAAGATGATGAGGATGATCAGAATGATGCCCTCTTTGTCCCCCCAGGAAGGATTAAGAGTGTGCCCAGGAAGTCTAGATCTCCTTCTCAGGAGTCTAACCACTCTGGCACCTCCATAGGGAGCTCTATCTCCTCTCACAGGAGGGAATCCTCTCATGAGAGAAGAGCCAGACTGGTCCAGTATGAGGAAACTCAGCTGGAAATCAGAAAAAGCAATTGGCTTTAGATAGGGAATCCCTAGATCTCCTTAGAGAGAGAAGAAAGTTGGGACTAGAGTCCCATGGTGGCAGCAATATCCCTAGAGATAGGGACAGGTCTTATGACCATAGAAACCTAAACAAGATTGTCCCTCCCTACCAGAGTGGGGATGACATCCACAAATGGATAACTGCACTGGAGAGGGCCTGTAAAGTTCAGAAGGTCCCCCAGAGGCAGTGGGCAGCAATCTTGTGGCTCTCCTTTGCAGACAAAGGTAGAGACAAGCTCCTCACTGTAAGAGAAGAGGATGCTGACAATTACACAGTCTTGAAGAGTGCTCTGATAGATGGGTTTGGCCTAACCACTGAACAGTATAGGTTGAAGTTCAGAGACACCCAAAAAGCTCAGACTCAAGACTGGGTTGATTTTGTAGATTGTGCTACTAAGGCTCTGGAAGGTTGGATACATGGCAACAAAGTGCATGACTTTTTAGGATTGTACAATTTGATTATGAGGGAGCAGATCCTTAATAATTGTCAAAACCAGCTTTTGCACCAGTATCTGGTGGACTCTGATCTGACCTCTCCCCAAGAATTGGGAAAGAAGGCAGACAAATGGGTCAGAACCAGAGTAAAAACTAGAAATCAGGGTGGTGACCAGAAGAAAGATTCTACTAAGTCCCAAGAGAAAGGTGGGGATAAATCTAAGGATAAGTCCCCTACAGGGCCCCAAAATTCCTCTTCTGGGGGTGGGTCCCAAACTCCTTCCTCTCCTGAAAAGAAACCATATTGCCATGTCTGTAAAAAGCCTGGGCACTGGAAAACTGATCCCAGTTGCCCCAGGATTGGCAATAAAGAAAATGTTCCTCCCACAACTACTACCACCCCTCCTGGTACTACCAGTAGTAATCCTCCAGTTGGGAGTAGTGCACCCAAAAAAGTTAGGTGCTTTTGCAAGAGGAACAGAGGAGGGCCCTAGTTTAGACAGGGACCCCTCAACAGACTCCTCTGACTCTGATGGTGGTATAGGATTTGCCACCTTTACCATGGGTCCCATAGCATTGGGCAGGTACAGGTTGGAGCCAATAATTAATGGTCAGAAAGCTGTGGCATTTAGGGACACAGGGGCTAGTGTCACCATGGTGGCAGGGAAACTAGTCCCCCCTCACCAGCTTTTATCTGAGTTTAAATACCAGGTGACCAACATTGATGGTGTCAGAACAGATCACCCCATGGCCATAGTCAATCTCAGCTGGGAGGGGGTCACAGGCCCAAAGAGAGTGGCAGTGTCCCCCACCTTACCTGTAGATTGCCTGATGGGCAATGATCTGGAGATTTCAGCCTGGGCTGAAGTTGAACACCAAACCCATCTCAGGATGCTGGGCGTCCCTGTAAAGGTTAGTGGGGCTGTGATGGCCACAGCCCCAGCCCAAGATTTTGGAGAGATGGAGCCTGGAAGAATGGCCCACTCTCCCCCAAAAGAGAGCACAAGGGTTGAAGAAAAGTCTTCTTCCCTCCAGACAGTAGGTAAGGGTCAGCCTCCTCAGGGAACTGACCCTACCCCGAGTGAAGGAACTGCCCCAGAGGTAGTCAGGCCTGGCCTGGCCACACCCCTGATGGCAGAGGAGTAGGACCCTTCCAAGGTGGTACCCAGTCTGGAGCAGGTAACCTGCCCCTCTCTACCCTGCCTCAGCCAGCCCAGGGCTGCAGAGGTCAGGGAGGTCAGTGGACCCCCCAGGGCCCCCTGTCCAGAGGAACCCCCCATCAGCAGATTAGGGGCACCCAGTCTAGTAGCCCTAGCCAGGTGAAAACTCCTCTACACACTGAGGGATCCCCCATGCCTTTATGTAGGGACCTCCCCCAGAAGGACTCTGGTAGGCAAGGGCAAACCTGGGACCTGAAGGTTCCAAACCTGCCCTGTCCCTCCAGTAGTCCATCCAAAGGGACCCAACCCCCAGCTGTAGGCAGCCAAAGGTTGACCCTTAGAGCAAAGTGCAACTCAGTCATGGAAAGACAGGCATACATGGTGACCAGTGATCTGAGGAAACTGAGGCCAACATTCCTAGGGCCTCACTTCCCTACTCAGACACCTCACCAGCCTTGTACTTTACCTAAGCACACCACAGGTAGTGATTCCCCATGGTGGAGACCCTCTTATACCCTTAGGGTGAGGGATTGCTTAGTGGACCATAAGACAGGGGGCAACCATGGTAGTGCAGGTGCTTCCTTATATGACCACTTAGTCAATGAAGGCTCAACTGGCCAAGGTTAGCCTTATCTCCTTTCGTTTGGTGGGGGGGGGTTATGTAGGAAGGTGGAATCTGACTATATGGTTGCTCCCACTTTTTTTATGGTGTTTTGCTGGTTTATGACTTAGTTGGACTGGGATCCCGCTATTCAGGGCCCCAGTCTATCTGCTTTCTCTGTAAAAGGTTTCCATGTGCCTTAGGCACATCACTGATTGGAATCTGGAGTGCCCTTATAAGTCCCTAGTATATGGTATACTATGTACCAAGGGCATAGGTACCTCAGAGGCCTACCAGGGGCTGCAGCATGTATTATGCCACCCCTGGATGGCCATCCAAACTGACACCACAGGTCTGCTACTGCAGCCTGGGTAAGGTGGTGCATGCACCCCTTACTGTGATATAGGTTACCTATCTCACTAAATACATACACACATATAAACCTATAAGTCACTCCTAAGGCAGGCCTTATCAATCCTAAAGGCAGAGTGCATGGTTCCTATGTGAGAGGGTGCCCCTGCATGAGCAGGGCCCCTCTGCAGCGTTCGGAGACCATCTCTGATGCTGTTTGTAGTGCAGCCTGACCATATACTCTTAAGCGCATTATATCCTCGCAGTAAAATGCTAACTTTGGAATGGCTGCACCTAAACATATCGTGTTTGGTGTCAAACATCTTTGAATACTACCCCCCTGCCAATTTTGGCAGCGGGGGTAGCATTCCACCCTTCTAGAGGGAAAGACATGTTAACTCTGACTAGTCCGGTAACTTCTTTCCAGAGCCCTGGCATCACAAAATGGATGCTGCTGCCACAGACACGAGTCTGGCCTAATGCTGCTGGACGAAACTCCGGCAGGGGAGGCCTGGACAATAGGTTTCCTGTCCCAGGGAGGTGTGACCACCTCCCCAGACAGGGTAATGTGTATTGGGGCTGGGCGGGAGCACTTTCGGGTGCTTTGAAGTCCTGCACTGGGGGCACATTTGGTGTCCCTGTGCATACCCCAGTTCAAACCGGATCAGGGGCTTGCAGCCCCTGCTTTGGCGTGAACTGGACAAAGGGAAAGGGGTGTAGCCACCCCTCTGCCCTGACCCACCCATAGGTGGGGCCACAGAGTAGTCCAACCCCTATCTTTAGTATAAAGATAGGAACCCAGTCCTTAGGATTTTAGATTATCCCTGGACGAAACTCTGAAACTGAATCCTGGACCTTCGACGCTCTACTCACGATTAGAGGACAGAAGAATCTCCCTTGGGGTCAAGGAGTGACTCCTCTGCTTGGCAGGCACCAAAGAAGCATCTGTCCGGTTCGCATTTCTGAAGCTCCTGTCGGACGCCGAAGTCATCGCATCACCAGAGGTGGATTCTCAGACTTCGCCGAGGCTACCCTGAGTCCCCAGCAAAGCTGAGGCCCGTGGCTATCGTGGGTGACTTGAGACCGTGACCCCTGGACACCGAGCGCAAGTGCATCATCTTCTGGGTCTCCCAAGAAGTCGTACTTTGGGCTCCGAGTAGCCCTAGCCTCCAGCACCACCTGCACCGAAGATCACTGGCCTCCACTCCACGAGTGTCCTGTAAGCCAGCTCCACGTGCGGCGTCACGAGGCTCCTTCGCGGTCGCTAGCCCATTGGCTAGTAGCCCTTAACGAAGGCCAATCCTTTTCTAACTTGGCATCCTGGTTGCCCCAGGCCTGCCCTCACTTACCCTCGCTGAGTGAGTTCCTCAGACCTTGCTGGTCTGTACCATCGACGATCTTCCTCTGCATCAAGACTTGCCGTTGCCAAGGCTTGTTGGGTCCAATCCGGTCGCCGACACCTCAGCACTCGACAAACATTGTGTACCAGCCCGAATCCTGCCCCTGGTTGCCGACAACGCCTCCTGGACCTCGTGGCTGAAGAGTCAAGATGACTGTCAACGCACCTGAAGCACTCGACATCGGTGGGCATCTGCCCATCGCCTTCCTGGTCACTGGCTAGTGACCCAGACTCTGTCCCCTCTGCTTTCAGGTTCTTCAGAACTCCGATCCACTCTTGGATCCACCCGGACACTTTTCACTTGGTCGCCAGCAGCACTTTGCAGCAGATCGCCATTCAAATCGACGACGAAACCCGACCCCGAAAGGCACCTATGCACCCGGCTTCCCTGGGTGAGGTAACACGAGTACTCCGGTGCTCCCGTGGGTAGAGACTCTTCAAAGTCCTAGATCTCAAAGGGTTTGGTCCAAGTCCTCTTTAAGTGTCCCTTTTCTCTAATTTCCCGATCACGACTTTCTCCATAGAAGTCAACGGCGTATCGCGGTTGTGTATTTACACTGCACGCGTCTCCCGTGGGTCCCCTGTGTCACTACCTTGGGTGGTTCCTTGTGGTCCAAGCACTTCTAGAGGCTCTAGGCCTAGTGTCTAGTTCAGTCGTGGTTCGCATACTACTTTATTGGTATATGGTTTGGTACGCCCCTAGGGCCCAAACGTGTATTTGTGCTATTACTGTGTTTAAATAACTTCTAACTTATGTATTTCGAACTCTAGCCTCATAAAGAGACTAGAGGGGTGTGTTTAGTAATAAATACATATATTTTGAATATATACCTGGTGTGGTGCTCTTTCATTTGATCACTCAAGAGATTATAGACTGGTAAAACAAGCTGCTTTACATTCCTTCAAGACTTAGCCTGAAGGCTGCTCTCCATAGCTACCACAAGGATAGCTTTCAATAAGGTTGTCTTTAACCTATCTCCAATAAGGGGTTGTTTGGACTGGTGCAAGGTGCCCACTATAATTAGTGGACAGCATATGCCAGGCCAACTTCTCACAAAGTAGATTAGGTTTAGCGTGAGAAAACTGCTCCCTTTTCAAGTAGGCGCATGGAAGGAGAAATGCTTTCATTTCTCCTTCCTTTTTCCGACTTCGCATGCGTGCTGCACAGTGCACAGCATACAAAGTGGGAAAAACTTTGCATTGTGTCTGGGCATCCTATTTTGTACAAAACCTATGCTAGACTAATGCACACACCCTAGCGCTATGGCGCTAAGGTGTGTGCTTGGTGCACGGCATCTGTAATCAGGGCCTGGGCAAGGGAAAGGGGAGGAGAGAGCCATATCTCTGAAGATATGGCGCTCTCCTGCTCCCTCCCTGTCATGCAGCGCAGTGTAGCCTTGCAAGGGACTGCGCTGCGTGAATTTTTGTAAATCTCCCCCCTCATGTCCTTCCAACCCCCGTGATTGAGTCATAAATGTTGCATAATATGCCACAGTCTCAGTCGTCTGAGTATACTCATTTCCTAATGCCCCAACTCTGACTTCAAACATGAGAGGGAATAGATTGGGGGCTTAGCGGATATCACCATACCAACTTGCACTTCATTCCTGGGCCTCTACTACTGTCTTTCTTCTCTTTCACCCACTCTCTTGGGTTCATACTTTCCCACACTGTCACGTCTGGCTTCACATGGGTAATACAAAAATAGAAGAAGACAGGCACAGTCATCATTTATTCAGTGTAAAGACAAGGTCCCCTGCAACTGAATGGGAGTTCCTCTGGGCAGGAAAAATATGTAAATGTACAGAACCTAGGGCAACTCGCATCTATTAATTTACAACATGTTATAATTAACACACATATAAACGGGGCAAACGCACATATGAAACCAGATACAAATGTTTTTATTCAAATATATTAATAAAATCCGTACAATGTAAAAGAAGCTACATCTTGAATCACACACATACTTCAGTCCTATCCACAGGCACACTCGATTCAAAACCATGCTAAAAGCAATGTACACAGACAAAAAGTAAACAGAGACACATTTATCAAAAGAAACCATTAAAATTGCACCTGTGTCATATGGCAAAATAATATTATTTAGCTTGACAATTATTGTATTTAATCAAAAGGGCAGTCGGTGGCTATACAATAAAGATGATTTTGTCATCTACGCACGTTTCGGCAATGAAATGCCTTCTTCAGGCAAGCCGCTAGAAAATGTAATTGGTACCAATTATAAGACTCCACCAGACTTTGAAGGAGAGTCCTGGCCATAACTATATACAGTCAACATTTATTACCAGGCTGAAAGCATGGCCAGCACCTCCACAAGGGGATGTAAAACCACTGGGTAAAACTACAAGGTAAGATATTAGGGTGCCACCTAGTTATAGCATCAAATTATTGTACAATTCCAAAAAAAATACCATTTTGATTGTATGTGGTGGATACTTCAGCAGGAAATATACTGCATTGCCTGAAGGACTGAAATACTTGCCCTGTTCCTGGTTTAAAGAGGAGCTGCACAAAGTACAGCCTACATCAATGTTTCTGCTTCCAGTTTACCTCCAATTCAATAAGATGGCTGCCCTGTTCTCAAGTAGAGCTTTCTCTAATACAGGAAGGACTGCAGAAGGACTAGGCAAAATTTCACACATTTGTTGAATGTGAGAGACTGGCAAACAGAGAGAAAGCCTTGCAGGAGAAATTCTCTCCTTCAATCAGTCTTCAATTTTCATAAAAGATACCTGTACAACCTGCACGTGGATTTCTCTGATTTTCTTGGAATTTTGCAGAATTTCCTGAGAAAAATTGATTTTGCACATCTCTATCAGGGCACTTGCATAGCAAATCCAGAACCAGATCCCAGTTGTGACCTTAATCTGTAATAAAAAACGAATGCATGAAGCTTGTGCCACACTCCTGAACTGTCCAAAAGCTTACTAACAACAAAAAAACGTAATGCAAGAAGAAGCAGTGAGAGAGTTGATGAAATTCAACCAGCAAAGAACGTGGTAACCAAGCACTTCACCACAGCATCCTTTGCACATATACCTAGGCATCTAGTAAGAAATTGCTAGATAAGAATGACTGCTTTAGAATAGATAAACACTATTAAAAATCCAAGCACCACTCTGGTCTCGAAGTCTTACTAAGTCAGAGAAATCAATGCCAACTCATACTAAAGGGAGGTGGCACAAGATTATCCATTGAGGGCCACTGGGCAGAAATTCCTACCCTCAGCAAATTCACTTTGAGGCTCAAGCTGGGAATTTCATTTTCCCGAGTAGGAAGGGGAAATAGAATTCTTGCTCAGCACAAAATACAAGAATAAGGTTAAATTCTAAGACTAAAATGTACCAACCCATGAAAGCTGATTCCTAATTTCATAGGACAAATGTCAGTAGCCATATTCTTGATTATTGAAATAAGGATTCTGATCTTATCCCTGCCTGATCAGTAGAGTCAGAGTTCGTCTATGTATTATAAATGAGGTGAGCACTATCTCTGTGATCACACAAATATTCAGTCAACTTGGATCAGCAGAAACTATTGCATAAAGGGACATTGGGCCTACTGCATTGTTGTAAACATTACACTGGTTTGGTTATTACACACTGTAGAAGATGGGAATGCCATGTTTCAAAGGTATAGGATGCTAGAAGAGAGTTTCCCCACAAAAGATGAGTCATTGGTGAGATATTAAAGCACATCAGGAAGGAGGTTGGCTGACTGTTGCAAGTACACTGCTCGATGCACCTTGGGATATGAACTACCAAACTGATGGTGGAAGTGGCTTTTGCACAGGTCAACCTATTGAGTTTTAATCTACAATAAACATAATCAGGTGAGGTAGAAAGCCAGTTGCATCTTTTCAGCTGAAGTCCCAATAGCTGAAACTCCAGAAGTGTCATTCAAAGACATTTAGGTACTGGAAGAGGACAACGTTTCTTTCAAAGAGGACCTGACTGAGCTAAAGGGAGGAGCAAGAATAATCCAGGAATAAGCAACAGTGCTTGACCATCGAAGACAAGGCCAACAGACAACAACAGAAGAGAGATGAGAATCCACTGGGCTGCATGGGGTCCATTGGGAAGAATAACCAATTTGCAGCTAGGCTAAAAGTTTTCTCTGTTGGGCAAAAAGAAGTTGTTGTACCTCATTGTCATCATGAGTTCTTACCTTGGTTGACATAAGATATATTCCTGATTTGGAATGATAAAGACAGATGAGGAATTGCCTTATCTCTTTAAATTGGTCCAAATTGAAATGTATGTAAAGAGGTACCTCTGTAGTTATCTAGACAACACCCCGCTATTAAAACGGGATGGAAGAACACTGTTTCACAGAAGTAACATTTGTGGTTGTAGCAAGAGGTATGAGTGAAATATATACATGTATGGGAGCACACCTCGAATGTTGTGACAGCTTTGACACCATCTTAAACAGTACATTCATTGAAAGGTTAAAACACACCGCCAAGGCCTCTTGCCCAACAATGTGTGGCTCCACTTAATGTTCAGTAATTGAGAGTGTTTGTGGGGCCTGGGGCAATCAGTGTGTTTTGGGCAGTGCCCAAAATGTGTACCTTCATTTACCACCAGTGTCTTTGAGTCACCGGTACTAGTGCAATCCTTTTGGATAACCAAGTTACTCCCTTTAGAGCTATTAACTTCCCAACAGTAGTGAACTTGAGCAGTCTCGAATTACCCATGTTGTCTTGGTTCAGTGACCACAATTATATTTGTGTCACAGGTAAAAATAATTCCCTGGAGAAGGCAGATCCCAAAATGGATATTAAATTTATTGTGATTTAAAATATATCCTTTGTACCACTGAGGATTTTACAAAAGAGATTTAAATGAAATATGAATTTACATCAATTTACGAAAAATGATAGCACCACTAACTGTCACAGCTTCAGTTAATAATGATCAAATCCTCAGTCAGGAAATGCTGCTAGTTGTTCTTAATGGTAAAAAACAGTGTTCAAAACCTTCAAATATATTTCAGTCAATAATCTCTTCTAGTGAGAAAAACATAAGGCATTCTCATAGTCCAAATCTCAAATATAAACTGGCTCTCTTATGTGATTGGCATTCCTAAAACCAACCTGAACTTGAAAACTGTCTACAATTAACAAAAGATTATCCTTCAAGGCTGCTGAATCCTTTGATATGCAAAAGCTGAATTTGATGGAAATTCATCTTTTGAACCTGTAAGATCTCTCAGGCTGGTCTTATATCTTGGTTCATTGACAAAAAGCAGTTAAGCCTTAGCAAAGCAATAATGAGTGTACTTTATTAGTTGTAAACCACAGATCAAATTATCCCCAACAATGATCACTTTCAGTGGTGTGCACACATTTTTATTCATGACAGCATTACAGAAAAAACGGCATGTTAAATCTATGATGGTGAATGAAACATTATTATTCAAAGTTGGAAATGTCCTTCAATTCTAAAAATTTAAGTGTATTTAACTGAGATGTTGTTCCTGGCTCACCTTCCACTGTTTCATGGAAAAAGGGGAGCTGTTAAATAAAATATGTGACACATATTCCAAGATATATGACTAAAGTAGGTGTTTTCCCCTCTTGACTCTCTTTCAAACAGTATTATTCATATGTTAATTAAATGTCCCCACTGAAGAGGTACCAAAGTCCAATAACCCAAACAATACAAAACAATCTGAAAGGGGCAACATTGAAATCATACAGTTAGCTCATAGGGCTAAAAGCCAGTTCACAATCTCAATGTTCAACATTGGCAATAGGCGATACTAGGGATGTGGCAGGCCGGGTTTCTGGTGCACTGAGTACAGAGGCCAGTTATGGGGTTAATTGTCTCAGAAAGGGGATTAGATGAATGCAAGTAAAGGCACCCACAAAAACATGCCCATATCTTGGAAGTTGCCAGTCAGTATTGAAGCCTTCCCATAGGGGACATCATTGGGTCCCAGGCTCCCTCTAGATCCATAGACTCGACCAACGGGTACTGGGACCTGAGACTTGGATCCTATTTCATCTTCAAACATGGAAGAGCAAGGGCTAGAGAAATGATTGAAAACATTACAAAACCAGAGTGACTGATCACCAACAATAGAAATGAACCACAATACTTAAAATTAAAATGCTAAACCTCTGTGTCTATCTGGAGCTAGATAGGGGCAGATATAGCCTTATTGGTCAGGTCAGGGATGTTGCAGAGTCACAACAGTGTCGGACCTATAATGCATATCTGCAGGTCCTACTCAGTGTATCACATTTTGCTGCTTCTCTGGTTACATTCAATTGGGCTGTAAAATGCCTCTGCAGCTCCTGAGTGCTTACTCCCATTGATAGCCTCCAGGATAGCTTTCAGTCAGTTTGGACTTATGCCGGTTTTTCTCTTGGTCATAGCCCTTCTCCTTTATTTATTGGCACTTCAGCAAATGCAGGACTTTGTTACTTGTAAGATTCGGGAGGGGAGGCAGTATTTATTGTATGCTTTGGTCCATGGCAGGAAGCTATAGTAAAAAAACTCCAGAACTGTCCTCCAGTCCAGGGGAAATGCACTCATGAATTTTGTTATCACTTTCCCAGGCTTTTTAGCGGCATACAGAGGTGAGGCTAATCAGAACACATCAAGATAATTATGCTTATTTGAACCAGACTGCTTGAGCCACAGATCCCTGATTACTAGACATTAGCCAGCACAGCATGAGAAAGTAGGGCAGATGGGTTTCAGTGAATAACACAGAATCTAGTTCTACAAGAAAAGCATGCTACTTCTCCTTGAGCCCACAAGGAACCTAAAATATAAAGAAGGGCAGACTGGCAAACAGCAAAAGAAGACAGACTGCAAAAATCCACCATCATGGATGGACTTGAATAAGGTGTTGAAATGGACACCAGTCACTGTGAACAAAGTGACCTAGTGCCACATATGTAAAAAAGCATTGGCATAGCCAATATGCCCCACTTTGGGGATCTTATAAGTGTTTAGCCAGAGCTATTGGCTTTGCCAATGTCTTTAAGCTATGTTGTAGAGCAGCATGGGTACTGTGCAGCATGTCGAAAGTTATAACAAAAAAGTGTTATAATTATTTTTGTTACCTTATATATAACCTCTTAGACTTGGCTTTTTCAGCGGGTTTATCCCCAGACTTTTTGCTTTTGGACCTCCTGTTTTGGACCCTGTTTTTGTTGGTTTTATGACTCTGGGCACTTTACCACTGCTGAACAGTGCTAAAGTGCATATGCTTTCCCTAGGTAAATTGTGTTTATGGATTGGTGCTTCCATGATTGGCTTATTTGACTTACTACTAAGTCCCTAGTACAGTACACTCTGTGTGCCCAGGGACTGTAAGTCAAATGCTGCTAATAGACCTGCAGCACTGATTGTGCCACCCGCACAAGCAGCCTTGCAAAGGGTTCTGAGACCTGCCACTGCAGTGTCTGCGTGCCGTCTCTACTGCCATGTCAACCTGGCAAGTGCACCCACTTGCCAGGCCCTAACCTTCCCTTTTCTCACATGTGAGTCACCTCTAAGGTAGGTCCAAGGTGCCCCTGTGGGCAGGGTGCAATATATGTGAAAGGTAGGACATGGCCTGTTGTGTGTGGCATGTCCTGATAGTGAAATCCTGCCAATTTCGTTTTTTTCACTATTGAAAGGCTATCTGTCCCATAGGATAGAATTGGAGTTTATTTATAGCATCTTATAAATATAACTTCCCATTGGGACCAGATAGGAAGATAAAGTTTCGTATGCCTGAACTCAAAATCTAAAGATGATTCTTTTAGTAAGGATGATTTTTACCTTTCTGTGTTTGAAAAATACCACTTTTAGAAAGTAGGTATTTTCTTGCTTAGCCTGTGTGCCTCTGCTGGGTTTTGTATTGACTGTCTGGTTTTGGAGTGACAGAGGCTGGGGATGTGCATTCACTGTAGACAGTCACTGGGGGGGTTGAGGTGTGTCCTGCCTTTCCTGGATGAGCCAGGGCTGGGCTGAATAGACCTGGGTTGCATTTAGAGTAGGGGGAGGAGATTTCCTTTCACCTGAATGGGCCTGGTCTGCCTTACACAATGCTGTCTCCACCTCCTTCCGGGAAGCTGCCCCAGAGAGGACGGAACTGGTTTGGACTGAGCATAGAGCCTCTCTGCCACAAGAGAACAAAGTAATTTTCACTAAAAAAGTGTGGCCCAGACCCGAGACTTTTAGAATACTCCTGGACTCAAGAGGAACCTCTGCCACAGAGAAGAACTGGGAAAGCTGAAGGAGAAGTACTGCCCCTTTGCTGCGTACTGGCTGGGGTTGGCCTGCAGTGGCTATTTCTGCCAAGGAGAGGACTAAAACTTTGCTGTGTGCTGTGTATCCTGCTTGGAGAAGATCTCCAAGGGCTTGAGTTAGAGCTTGCCTCCTGTTCTGAAGTCTCAGGGACACAAAGACTTTGTTTCCTCTGTCCTCCTGCATCTGGAACTGCTGTTTCAGCTGCCACAGAGGGAAATTGCAACACAAATGCCGGCAAGTGATGCTGCAACCTGCAACGAAGCCGTGGGCACCCCTCGTGAAGTGCACGACGCACCGCCCTGACTTGCACCGCAGTCCGAACGCCTGCCGATGCTGCATCGTATCAACTCTGACGCCGTCACTGAGGCCGATGTATGCACCGGAACCGAGAGTATCGCTTGTGATGCTCACGACGCACCGCCCCGACTCGCACCACAGCCCCGACCTCATCGACGCTGGTGCTTCACCATCGCAGAGCCGATACTGGACGTGGGTGACTTCCTGAATCCATCGACACCGCACCGTCGTAAGGAACCGACGCCTCACTGCCACCACGATGTCACCTCCCCGGCAACAGTAAGGAACCAACGCCTCACCACCCCAACAACAATAAATAACCGACGCCTCATTTCCCCTGCATCGCAGTAAGGAACTGATGGCCTCACCTCCCGTGGGGTCATAAGGAACCGACGCATCACCTCCCCTGTGGTCGTAAGGAACCGACGCCGCCTGGCGCCAATGAAGCATCACCTCCCCGACGCCATGCACCGTCTTTCTTTTCATAGTTTGCCATGGTACTGTCCTTTGGGGGTCTGTGTGACTTCGCGCCCGACGCCGCGCACCTCGTGGTCGGCGCCGTACTTTGGGACTTTCATCTGTCACGACGTCGAAAAATCTCCAGGTGGAGCTATTTGTTGCTACAAGCTTTATTTGTGAGAATAACCTATTTTTGAGGATATCTTGATAACTGTAGTGTGGTTTTTGTCGTTTTGGTCTTGTTTGGTTTAGATATAGATTAATTATTTTTCTAACCTAGTGTGGTGTCCATTTGTAGTGTTTTCACTGTATTACTGTATGTGTGCACATGTGCTTTACACACTGCCTCTGAGATAAGCCTGTCTGCTCGTGCAAAGCTACCAAGGGGGTGAGCTGGGGTTATTTTAGAAGTGTATCCCCCTTACCCTGACTAGGAAGAAGGGTCCCTACTTGGATAAAGGTGCAAACCATTGCCAACTAGAGACCCCCATTTCTAATATAACCAATCAGACATTATTTATTTAAACTTTGAACAAACTTTTTGAATCATTGTTTTTGCATAAGTTTAAATAATTTTAGAAAATGAAGTGTGTTTTCATAATTTAATATTTAAGACTTCTGATTTCTGACGCTTAATGTCAGTCAGTAAATAAATAGAATAATGGTGCTTGCACAGAAAATGAGAGGCAAGTAAGGAAACGTTCTTATTATAGCTCAGATCTCGAATGTACAACCCGCTGCAAGACTTTGGAGGACACACCTAGGGGAGAGTTGACATAGACTTTTTATACATAATGCATAAGAATTTAAAAGCAAGGCGATCTTAGACTGGAAACGTTGCAGTGCTCTATGGGAGGTGATGCGGACTTCCCAAGGGTTAATATGATACATGGTAATGATAATCAACCAACAGACGGTATAGTCGACAATACTGAAAATGTGACCTGAAGTCTACTACAATGTCAGTGGCAAGTGCTTAACTTATAGGCTGTTGTGCATAATGGCAAAGCCTTAATGACATGAAACTGTGTGGTGGTCCCATATCTAACTCGGAAGGCACTAAAAGATATGTCCTTGATTTTCCTTGTATTAAATTCTCAGTCTTTCATGTATGGAAATAAAGACTCCCAGCTCTTTAAAATTAATAGCTCTGAGTGAGTACTGACCTTATTGTGCACGACTCTTCTAGTTTCATAGTGTATCCGACTTCTAAAACCACTACTGCTGCCTCATTAATTTGGGAGTAACTTGTTTTGGCGATTTGGGTGCATTAGTACTTGCAGTCCTTGGACAACAATAATAAATGACACTACTCATACCCAACATTGCCCTATGACCAAGAAAAAAGAGTTGCACAATACATATAAATAAAAACATTATCACTAATGATGACAGGTTCTAGCATACATTACACATTGCAAGGCGTGCCTTTGCAGTTTTAACTGTGAGTGTTACCATCCAACTGAAGAGTAATCAGTTGATCGACCAGGAAGGATAAACAGCTGAGTTTACACAATCTGAATACAATGTGTATTAGGTAGACCTAAATCTCTACAGAAAATGCATTAAAACACTGGACTACAAGATCTGAGAAAAATCCAGAAGCTGGAGTGCCATTGATGGCTTAGGCTGCAGCCCTTTGCTGAGATTAAATCATTTAATGTAGACTGAAAGGATGCTTCAGGCTGTCAAACCATAGGGTGGATTGGAGGGGACATTCGCCCACTGCTGGCTGTCAGAATCAGAGCGGGAGGGCCTGCATGCTCCTGCCGCCAAGCAAGCTGTGGGTTAGTGGAAGCATGGGTCTGTCACTGAGTCTGTTGTCCCAAGAGGTGTCCCGGGGAGGCGCTCTTCGTTGTCTAACCCTTAAGAAGCCCTGCTCCAGGCTCTTTTAGTCTACACTTACCACACACAGCTCCCCGGCAGACAGCCAGCAATTGCTCACACTGCTTGCCTTGGTCAAAGACAGCACACCAACATTCTCAGACAGCTCCCTTGCACTTCTGCTTCCGGTCGGTGCCGGCACAGCAGGGTGTCACTGTAAATGACATGAATTCAACAGCCATCTTGGTATAATAATGCTCTCTGTAAACTGTAACTGGGTTTCGGAAAATATACCAGACTTACATGAACAAATTATTCTCATCTGGGTTGCATTATATTTGTTTTATTTATTTTACGTGTCAAATGAAATCATAAATGCCATTGATGACATCTCTGGTGACATTACATAGAACCTTAACCTTGTTATTATTAATGACATCACTATGGAAACTAAGGGCCTCATTTAAGAGGCCCTACCGGCGCTATTGCGCTGCCGGAACATCACTTTTTTTACATTCTGGTGGCGCAATGTGCCACTGGCATATTTATAGCGCCACATAAAGCCACGTTATGTGGCTTTTCATGGCCTTATAAATATGTGCCCCTTTCAGGCACAAAACTGCGTGAAAGGGGCGTGCCATGAGTGGTACTGGGGGCGTTCCCAGCAACATCCAAGGCTTTTTGACACTGCCCCAGATTTACGAGAAATCGTAAGTCTGAGGCAGTGCCAAAAACTTACTCCTCCCCAGGGGAGGCTTAAGGAAGGCATAACGAGGAGAAATATCTTTATTATCTTTATCCTTGTTTTTCCTCTTTCTATGCATGCTGCAGAATGCAGCACACATAGAAAGAGGAAAAAGCCTCTTGTGATTATTTTTGTTGGGGAAGGTTTCCCTTCCTGCACAAAAATAATCATCCCCGCAACGCAGGCACCCTTGCACCCTGGTGCAAAGGTGCCTGCGTTGGCGCACGGCAGCCCATTGTGCGCTGGCACAGGGGAAAAGGACAGGAATGCGCCGTATCTGATAGATACGGTGCATTCCTGCACTTTTCTTTTGCCGAAAGGGCAGCGCAGCAGCAAGGCCTGCTGCACTGCCCTACGGCAAAAAAAAACATAAATGAGGCCCTCATTTTTTGTTTGGATATGTGTTGTTATTTAATGATGTTGTATTAGTAAGTCCTGTTGTTTATTGATATGCATTTTGTGCTCATCAGCATTGCACTTCAGCTTGGCTATGGGTTGTGCAGAGGTGATATACTGGATGCAGTTACACCCCACCACTTGAAACCCTCTTTCGGTAGAAAATACCCATTTTCAGCCAAATTTGGAATATTGTCTACTTCTAAAGAGAGTGTATATCCTTTCAAACTTGTGGTGTCTTGTTGTATGCCATGTCTTTTCAAAATGGAGAAGCTGATTCAAATATGTTTAACTTTTAGTTGATTACTTGGTAGGACTTAACATTGTTGAAGAGCAGCCCCTACATCGCCTGTATGTGGAATTTACACACATAGCAGATCAAAGACAACACATGCAGACATACTCATCAAGAATAAAGGCAGGCTTGATAAAAACCTAAACAAGTCAACGAATGCATCAGAACACTAGTATACATTTCAGGCCCACATACACAGATGATTACTCGGCATGTTACTGGAAATGAGAAGCAAAAGAAATGGTCACCAAAATGTTTGAACAATTAAGGTAATGCAAACAAAAAGTGAGAGAAAATGTACAGCGTGTCATGAAGCAAGTGATTGTAAGACTTACACAAATTCAATCAGCTTCCAAGGGATGGATCTAAGCCGTAGGACTTGCCACAGCAACATTGGTAATTATTTTGTGCAGAATCTTCCAGAAGAAATTTCACATATGGGGGAGATTAAGGGCTTGATTCACAAAGGTAAACTTACACTTTTGTGTACGTTTACGATTTTTTGGAATTCACAAAGAAATCGTACGAGTAGTATCTTTATGAATGTGGAGTCACCGCTGTTGTAGCGGAGACTCCGCAGGTAAAAAGTTTGGCAGTTGTAAAGACACTACTCATAAAATTCCTTTGTGAATTACAGAAAAATGGTAAACTTTCATAAAAGTGTAAGTTTACCTTTGTGAATCAGGCCCTAAGTTTCCACCCCTTTGAGAGTAAAACCACCCTTCTAGAAATCAAGCAAAATGCACTTTGAAAGTAACTGTTTCTTTAGTGGGGACCTAAAGGAATGTAAAAAGGAGTGGAACTCTATTCAAAATGTTGCCAACAAATATAGTCACAAAGAGATTTCACATTCAGATATGATGATCAGATCAATCCCTTGATCACACCTTCCTAAAAAAATCGCAGTATTCACACTGACCTTGAACCTTTAAGGACATTTCCAAGTGTGGTATCATAAAGGTGTGGCTGCAGGAGCTTTGCATCAAGACCATTTTATAACATTGCCATTGTTGCTCTAAGTGCAGTCCATCCTTGTATAGTCACTTATTTACAACCAACTGCAATGGAAGACAGCTTCCATCTATCATTTTGTGAACAAACACAACCCATGTTAAGCCTGTATCTAATCATGAAATATACATGAATGAATGAATGAACAAATGAATGAATGAATGAATAGCTCTGTGCCATGTTGCAGTCTGTGTGTGCCTGATTTACTGCTCATATCTAACCCTTGAAAACTGATGTGTTAATATGAATAATACTTGTCTATCCTTGCCATCCATACTCCACGGTATGGTGTCCACGGCCCACATTAGAATTTCAATGCTATTTTCATTCTATGTGAACCACCAAAACAATTGAAAGCCCTATGCACCATGATTGTTCATTTGTACAGTGCCTCTGTTTTAACTGCTGGCACTTCTGCTATATAAACAAAAATATACATTCTAGTTCTGCCTTTGAGACGTCTGTGACTATGTAGGCTGAAAAGCACAAAGATTACAGACTCCTAGGCCTCAGGTCCAAGTTGCACAGTACGGGGGACACGGGAATCCGGAGGGTGGTACTGTTTCCGGTCCGGTCCGTGTTCTAACCCTTGTACTGCTCAATTCTGAAGAGGATGGCCAGACAGGTCCACACATTACCAAGTCCTTTCCTACATGTTTATTTACAATTCTGCCTATGTTTGTGCTTACAGATTCCTCCTACTTTCTACAGGAGGAATTTGTGCCTGGAAGGGGGGGCGGAGGGTATCAGCTGTGAGTGCCTCCACCACCAACCCCGCCCCCTCCCCGCCCAGCAATATCAGATTCAGAGTAGGGCTATCTCTCACAGAGATCTGCTAGCTCAGAATAAGCCCCCTTCTAATGAGGGGAAAATAAGCTTCACAAGCCTTGATTATGAGTGGGCAGATCAAAGTGAGCAATTTTTGCATCCGGTAAATAAATTATGATTCCCCAGGGTGATGTCATTCAGGAGTGGTAAACACCTCATAGTCCGAGTATTTAATCAATAAATGAAGAATTGGATGCTAAATTGCTGAATCAGTAGCTGAACCAGTACTTACTGAACCAAATTCTGCTTGTTTCAGAGGTGCAGAATTCACCTCAAAACCCAGGCTTCTGATCCCTACACAAATACTCAGTGGCGGCTTGCCGAGGGAGTGGTGCGGGGCGGTGGGGTGGGGCGGGGGAGGGGCAGGGTGGGGGGGTAGTGAACTCGGACATACGACGGACAGAACTCAGAGGGAGTTCTGTCCGTCGTAAGTCCGAGTCCAATACCTCCCCCCGCCCCGCTGCCCTGCACCACTCCCTCGGCAAGCCGCCACTGCAAACACGTATAGGCAGGTTTTGAAATTTCCCGCGCTACTCTAATCAGGGCCTTTGGACTGATGCAAGAAATCTACCAAAAATGGCAGGTGTCCAGTGTTAAGTGTGCACTGATGCCAATGGCACTCTAAATATGCTGGGGGGACAATTCACCACTTTTTGGATAATGTCTTGCTCCACCAAACTCTAACTAAGACCTTTTGTCTTAAAGTGTGTGCGGGCAGACAGGCCTTTGATTCCACTGGCAATTTCCCCTGGTGGGAGAGAGCCCTTGAAGCTCAGTTTTCATAGCCCAGGGCTGCTCTAAGGGGCATATTTACAAGGGAATGGCAGAGCGTGGAGTTAAGCACAAAATGTTAACACCACATTCCGCCATTCCGAAAACGCAGGGATGAGCCATATTTACAAAGATACGGCACATCTCTTTGTTTTCCCTAGTGCTGGTGCTAAATTAAACTGCCTAGCACCAACGCAGGCACCCTTGCGTCATAGTGCAAGGGTGCCTGCGTTAAGGGAATGATTGTTTATGTGCAGGAAGGTGTCCCTTCCTGCACATAAACAATCACAAATGGCTATTTGAAACTTCTATGTTTGCTGCATTGTGCAGCACACATAGAAGTTGCAAATCGTCATTTTTTTCAATGATTGTTTGTGTGTAGGAAGGGGACACCTTCCTGCACACAAACAATCATTCATGGCGTTTTGCTGTTTCTATGCGTGCTGCACAATGCAGCACACATAGAAACAGCAAAAACAAGGAGAAATTAAACATTTCTCCTCGTTTCGCCATGTTAAGACCAGGTTTTCCCTGGTCTTAATTTTGGCGCTGCCTCCTATTTACGCAATTCTTGTAAATAGGGGGCATCGTCAAATCAATGGGTGTTGCGGCGAAACGCCCCCCCCAACACCCATTGCCCACCTCTTTCACGCTAAGAATAGCGTGAAAGGGGGCCTTATTTACAAGGCGGCGTTAAGTCACGTTAAGTGGCTTAATGCCGCCTTGTAAATAAGGCGAAGGCCCTATCTCGACAGGAACGTCGTTAAAAGTGATGCTCTTGTGGCGATAGGGCCTTGTAAATATGCCCCCCAGTGCCTCAGATATCTTTCACCAGACCCCTGGGTTTAATAGCAACAGGCACGGGGAAGCTTCAAGAGAAAAATGGGGAGGGAAGGAAAGAAGAGAGAACGCGATCAGAGAGGAAGAAGAGACAATATGGGACAGAGAATGGATAGATGGAAAGAGAGAGATTGCGTGTGGAGATGATGGGAGCCAGGATGGTTTGAACATGTTTGCCCACTTTTGGTTCCCCAGTCCAGTGTGTGGGACACTTTCGACAAGCAGAATAGTAGAAGGTTCAAGGCTAACATTACGGTCATCTAAGGGCTGGATTCAACATGTTGTGTATTGGCTCAATTCATAAAATGCAGAGAAGATAACTTATGAAAACAATCCTCACATTTCAGCAAGCATTTGACTGCGGTTGGAAAGTACTCATTTGAATATCTGAACTAAAAATATAGTCGCCTATTCAAAGGAAGAGTGGCATTTGACACTTTGCATGTCAAATTGTTTAAGAAAAAAATTCTGTCTTTCACTGTTTGTGCCAGTCACTGCTCTGCATTCTCACTCTCCTAAATTCGCATCAAATCTATATTTGAAAAGAGTGATTCTAATAGCTGGCACAATCAGTGCCGGCAGTAGCAGTGAATAACAATAGGCCAGACCAGAATATTCCGCGCCTGCATCCTTCATGCTCAGAGATGCTCCTGAGCTGCGCCTTATGACACAGTCATTATTCCGGCAATCAGACTCGAGGAAAAGTTGGTAAAACGCCTCGTGATCATTGTGCCTGTCGAAAATAGAATTTTAAAGTTCATACAGGGGGGCTTATTTACAAGCCCTGTGCGCCGTGGGAACAGCACTTTTTATGATGTTCCTGCTGTGCACTGGGCTTACCCATATCCAGTGCTTTAAATGGGCCGGTACTGTCCGGTACGGAGTACCCGCACTTTTTTATTTTGACAGGGAGAGTACCGGTACTTCTCAAGAGTGACGCAGTACGTTTGATTGGAGAGTACCGGCACTTCTCAGAAACAAGCAGGTACTCTGTTACAGAGTACCTGCACTTATATTATTCCTTTCCAAGCACTGCCCGTATCTACGAGGTCACGGAAACCCACCCTGCACTGCTTCTCATGGCCTCGTGGATATAGTGTGAGACAACGCATGACTTGCGCTGCGTTGCCTCACACTGAAATGGGGAGGCGTGCCATGGGAAAAATCCTTTACCTCGCATGCGTTACTCCGTGTGCCATTACCCTGCTTTTTTTACACCACAAAATCTTTTACAACACAGGGCTTTACACCGCAAACTATTACAACGCATTCCCCAAAGTAACGCCCCGGTGGAGTTAGAATAGTAAATGCGTTGTAATGGGGAATGCGTTGTAATGGATTGCGTTGTAAAGCCTTGCGTTGTAAAAGATTTTGCGGTGTAAAAACTGCGGGGTAATGGCACGTGGAGTAAAAGTGGGCGAGGTAAAGTGTCCTATTCGTGTGCCATGGGTGTTACGGTGGGTGTTCCCACGTAACACCCATGGCATTTGACACATTCCCAGATTTACAACATGCTGTAAGCCTGGGAATGCGTCAAAAGCCTACACTTCCCCAGGAGTGGCGTAAAGGTTGTTTTTGTGAAGGAAAGTGTCCATTCCCCCACAAAAACAACCTGATTTCAATGCAGACACCCTTGCACCGTGGTGCATTGGCGCATGGCAGCCATTTGTGCACCAGCACTGTGGAACACCACAGGAATAGCTGTATCTCATAGATAAAGCACATTTCTGCCCTTTTCTTTTGACATAGGGCAATGCAGCAGGAAGGCTTGCGGTGCTGCCCCACACTAAAATATTCTAAATGAGGGCCAGGGTATTTTAGGAGCAGTTTCAGGTCAAAGTCACTTATGGCCTCATTTACAATTTTTTAGCATAGGGCAGAGCCGCAAGGCTTCTTGCTGCGTGGCCCAGTGTCAAAAGGAAAGGGCAGGAATGCACTGAATTAATGAAATGCAATGCATTGCTGTCCTTTCTGCCTGCGCCGGCGCACAAATTGGTGCCTAGCGTCAATGCAGGCACCCTTGAACCATGTTGCAAAGTTGTCTGCGTTGATTGCACGATTGTTTTTGTGCAGAAAGGGACACCTATATAGCGGGTCCTATATAGCCCTATCACAAGTATATATTTTGCTGTGGTGCCGAAAGGTTCTGGGAAATGTGACGGACTGGGATTAAAATTTGCATCAAGTGGCAAAAACTCACACACTTCCTGATGAAGTGCCATTTTTTCAAAGAGGACATCGACTTGGCTGAATGTAAGCACAAAATGAATGTATTTTTATCTTGTGCTCGCCAATATTTGCAGAGCTTCAATACATCTTTGGCAATCCACTTAAAGCAAATGTTCACAGAGGCAGCCACAACGTTGCACACCACCCCACTTAAGCTGAGTATAGGCAGAGATAAGACAGGGTATTTGTTTATGGTCCCAATTTGCGATTAGGGCCTTTATGATAGCATTCAGACTGCACACAGACTGGCCGTCCGTGGCGGTCAGACGTCCGACAGCCGACAGCACTTCGTTCCGACCACTGGATTACAATTCTGGCGATCGGACCCACAGCGGTCGGAGGGAAGACCGCCGCCTCTGCCAGGATCTGAGATCCCGACGGGGCCACAGTCCGAGTCGTATCCCTGAATGGCGGCAGTGCCGAGGCAGGGCACCATCTTTGGGATTTGGATATCCCATTCCGACAGCATTTATGGCGGGAACACCACCATGAAAAGGTTGTCGGAAAGTGATATGGGGGACTCCAAACGGGGCCCCCCTGCCATCGTAGGCCACTTAAAAGTGGTCCCAGGGGCACATGTAGTGCCCCCCCTCACCTCCATGCACTGTGTGCCATGCACGACATGGTGATGATACTCGGTGCATGGACGTGCTGGAGGTGCTGCACGGCGGCGGCTTGTGCTGCAGCCCTTAACCTTGGCCACAGCATGCCACCGCCATGGTTCTGAGCACTTTCCGACAGCCAGCCCGGCGGTCGCATCATAATGTGGCAGACACCGCCACATGTTGGTGGGTGGTCTTCTGTCTGCCGCAATAGCGGATGGCGGTCTGAACGACCACTATCATAATCTGGCCCTAAGTCTATATTTGATCAGATTTCTCAATCATATCGTAAAGATGTATATTGTTCATTAACGCTAACCCTGGGCAAAGCACTACGCTACGCTCGCGTAGTTTGCGAAGTTTGCGCTACTTCGCACAACGCGAATTGCACGTAGCACAGTGCAAACACGCGTAGCGTAGTGCAGCGGTCATTTTTTGCTTGCTCGCGGTCCTCAACGTCAAGTTGGCGACCGCGAGCAAGCAAAATGACATCCCGGCGAGACTTTTTCTCGTTCGCGATCAGCAACATCAAGTTGCCGATCGCGAGCGTGGAAAATAAACCTCCCGGCGAGATTCTCAACGCGGGAGGTCAGGTTTCTCATTGCGAGTGGTCGCGTATGCTCGCGACCGCTCGCGATGAGAAACTACCAGTCCGCGTTGAGAAAGCTGCCGCTCGAGTAAAAATCTACTCGAGCGGCAGTAAAAGACAGCTCGCACTGTGCAAGATGCCGTTTTCAATGATTGCACAGTGCGGACAAGCATCCGGCACTGTGCAATCATTGCGAACAGTGCACTACGCAGTTCGCGTAGTGCTACGCGTAGCGCGAACTGCACTTTGCGTAGCTTCGCGTAGCGCTACTTCGTGAACTACGCCCAGGCTTAATTAACGCATAGAATTCATTGATTTTAAAACATTAATAAAATGAACCATCTTCATTGGTCCCTCGTTTACAATTTACATATGTAGCACACAAGGGATGGATGCTGACATATGACCTATTTTGTCATTAATTAGGAAGAGTTTTGTTGAGGGAATACCAGGGTACCTTTATTATTAACATAAGAATAGGACATGCATGATGTCCTCAAATCCACACAAAATACTAAATACTGGTAGGAAAGGTGTGAGAAAAATCTGGAAAATAAATTTTTGACCCTTGGAGCTCTCCACATAAACGTTTTAAAAAAATACTTTTTCTGACCTTGTGCACTACTTTAGCACATACATTAGGCAGCATGCTTTGGTCATTGCCTTGCCTCTCTTTAAGAAAGCACACTCTCTAACTATAAGAGTAAGCAAAGCCTTCGTGGTTTTTGTTATACCACCTTTAAGAGTCATTGTTCAGCCAGACATATTTACCTGAAATTGTGTGATCAGAGTTCTAATTTTCTGGGAATCCTACTCTTGTATTAGACCTTTAACCGTGACATACCAGTCGAGTGAAGTCATGCTTCGCTTTATCTCTCAGAAGGAATTAATTAAAGGCTTTGTTAGCACATTCAACTTCTCCAGGCATTTTTGCAAGCATTTCTTTATAACTGATGAATTTAAGGGCTAGCACTAGGCAAGGGCAGCATGGGCAATTGGCCATGGCCATGCACCAATTAACTGTTATGGGGCCACACAGCTTCTTTCCACATGATAGTGACATTTCTCTTATGGGCTCTCAAACATCTCCAGTTCTGCCACCTCCCCAATCTGTCCATGATGTTGTTGATATGTTCTTCTTAGACAGTGTTGCTCCCCTTTGGAGGCGGGACAGTTTTTCCATCTGGCGTTGGCAGCATTGTGGGTCTCCAGGTCAGGGGCGGAGGAGGAGTGATTGTAAATAAAGTTAGGTTTCCAGGTGTTTATTTCCATGTTAGACACCAGCACTACAAACCTTAGGTGAGTCAGCTTGGTAGAGAAAGGTGTCTGATCAGACTAGCCGTAGGGCTCCTATGCGGCAATGGGTGTGTTGCTCTTACTGCAGGGGGCCTCGGCGCATCGAACCGCTGGATGGACCAGTGCTGTGAGGCCCCTCTATTTTTAGAAGCTAGGACATTGATTGGTGCCTCACAGCCAGGGCCCAGAGGGCTGCGTACTCCTCTATTCTGCGGCTGTGAGGCCCTTATCAACAGCTCAGTTTCTTTTGCAAAGAAAGGAGAGTTGGTTTATTAGGGCCTCGCCATGCAAGCAGCAACAGAACCCACTGAGCTATCTTCTCAGCTGATAAAAGCACATTGGAAGGGAGCAGGGTAGGAGGCTGCTGTGCGTGAAATTGCAGGCAGGGGTCTTATTCAAAGTTGCTGAAAGTCCACCAGATCTGTCTGATTTGTGGGGTCCTCCTTTCGTTGGAATGAGGCAAGTTGACACTAGGATGTTGATCGAAGTCTTACGTGCATGGAACGGGCCCTCCACTGAGCCTAGGCTGAGAAGACCCTATCACACATCTCTGTAGCTATTAAATGCAGGCATCCCCATGGCGAAAAAGAAATGTCCATTTCAGATGAAGTAGATTATCAACAGCTTTTCCAGCTGCGAAAGCAATAACATTTTACTTCCAGAATGAAAGCAATAGAAAACACACCGCAAGTTTACAGTGACTTGCAGTATTGTTATAGGTAGCATTTTTATGTACACACCCAACCCCACCCCCACCACATCTTTACCCCCTCTCTATATTCTTCACGTTCTCATTCCAGCCTTTGGCTGCAACAGCAGGTGGCCATGGGCTCATACTCTAGGTAGTGAAGTATCTGCTCTTCACAACCTTCTCCAAACCCATTGCTCCTTGAACTTAACAGACATTGATGTCCATTCAGTAAATTCCTTAGTACATGAAACTGGTCAAAGACGACCCAGTTCCCTAGGGTTCTCCGTAGCTCTAGTGTTTGGCTTTGTTACTGGACCTGCCATTCCTCATTCCCTAGGGGTCTCTGTAGTTGTAGTGTTTGTCACTGGACCTGCCATTCCCCGTTCCCTATGGGTCTTCGTAGCTCTAGTGTTTGGCTTTGTTACTGGACCTACCATTCCTCATTCCCTAGGGGTCTCTGTAAATCTAGTGTTTGTCACTGGACCTGCCATTCCTGGTTCCCTATGGGTCTTCGTAGCTCTAGTGTTTGGCTTTGTTACTGGACCTGCCATTCCTCATTCCCTAGGGGTCTCTGTAAATCTAGTGTTTGTCACTGGACCTGCCATTCCCCGTTCCCTATGGGTCTTCGTAGCTCTAGTGTTTGGCTTTGTTACTGGACCTGCCATTCCTCATTCCCTAGGGGTCTCTGTAAATCTAGTGTTTGTCACTGGACCTGCCATTCCCCGTTCCCTATGGGTCTTCGTAGCTCTAGTGTTTGGCTTTGTAACTGGACCTGCCATTCCTCATTCCCTAGGGGTCTCTGTAAATCTAGTGTTTGTCACTGGACCTGCCATTCCCCGTTCCCTATGGGTCTTCGTAGCTCTAGTGTTTGGCTTTGTTACTGGACCTGCCATTCCTCATTCCCTAGGGGTCTCTGTAAATCTAGTGTTTGTCACTGGACCTGCCATTCCCCGTTCCCTATGGGTCTTCGTAGCTCTAGTGTTTGGCTTTGTCACTGAACCTGCCATCCTTGTTAATAGGATAGCCCATGACATGGTGACAACTGCTCATGCCTAGTTTGAAATCTAGCAAGATCAATTAAGCCTTTAATATTTCTGGGGTTGGTAATATGAGCACAATGGGCATGGTAATAGTAACATCTACTCAGGGCTAGCGTAGCAATAGCAGGGAAATAATACTGAGGTGGACTTTCAGTTGGAACTCAACCGTGAAACTCCTGTGTCTGAATTATAGCTCAGGCACACTGTCCCAGTTTACGCCATGGCACACCTTTAACTTGGTGCACCTAGCGCAGACTGGGACAGTGAGCTGTTTCACTGAAAATGCATTTTTCACAGTTCAGGCGTGAACCCATATCTGCACTGGGAACAGCACATTAGTGAAAGGTAGATTGTCTGCTTCAAGCCACTGGTCCACCTTTCACTGCAAGTGGAGGACTAAGCCTCTATTTCAAGAGGGGCACACTGCAATTCCTACACCCACCAGCGGAGGGAGGCCTGATGTTCCCTGAGTCTTCTGTACACCCTGTCAATTTTCAGTCTCAGGGGAAACACTGACTCTGCACCACCTCATATTTGGTGCATGATCAGTATGCCCCATGGCAGCTTTTATGCCTTGCCTCCGTACCTGTGGCTATAATATGGCACAGTTGCAACGGTTCCCTCAGCTGCATGGGACCGTGCCTCCATGCAAATGAGGGAACGCCCTTTTAATATCTCTGTACAGGACTGTGTATCATAGACTGTACGCAAAATGGCTGAAAGCTATCCTATTAACAATGCGTTAAACGTGCACTGGCATGCGAGACATTTACCATGATGCTTTGTTTATTTATGCATCTTTTTGGTGCAGAAATCTTCTGTGCTGTATAACTAATCTTATACTGGGTACATGAAAACCACCCTATTCCAGTATTCTGTCTGTGACAATCTACTGTGGCATTTTAGCAATGCACTGATCTGGGTACACTGTGTATGTAATTTACTTAGGTTTTGTGTTTGGCACAAAGTGACACAGGGCCTTATATTCCTTATCTTACCACTTTAAATGCCTGGGGGCGCAGCTCAAAATTCTGGAGCTTTGCTCAATCATTCACACAACCTTTAGTAAGTAGCCCCATAAGTCAACAGTGGAGTAAAGATATCTGTAAATATTGGAGCAAAGACATCTGTTTTGGGGAGTCTTGGGTGTAGCTTTTCCACCTAGTGATACTAATGTAACATGGAGCCACTTAATAGAGCTTTAGAGTGAATATATATTCATTTCATTTATTTATTTATTTATCTATTTTACTGATAGCCCTACCATCAAAGTTACTTCTTACAAAGGTGCTTCTATGAAGCCAAAGAGGATTAGTGTCCAAGTGATGTCACTTTTCATGATTTCACTTTTTTGTCATGCAAATTAGAGGGGTCTTGCTTCTTCCCCTTTCTGCCTGAGGTCCCAAACTTTTTTGGACCAGTGCTGATGATAAAATGATATCACAAACATTCTAAACAGTAAAAAGTGTTTTATGCATTTGTGTAAGCTATTTGTTCTGTAAAACATTTGTTCAGCCAACTGTGCAAAACATATGGAAAAATTCTAATGAATGAATCAAAAGATAAAAAACAAGCATTTGCAATGCAATAGGTCTCGCATTTACAAGAGTTTGAGCTATTGGCATTGTAAATGACAATGGGGCACATGCATCATTGAAAATAGCAGTCGCTTTGCAACCGCTATTTTTGCATTTGGGATGCATCATCCCAAATGCAAAAATCGCTATTTAAGTAATCACTAAACTTGCAATTACTTAAATTGCGATTGCATTTAGGGAATCGGGAATTGCATTCCCTAAATGCAATGCAACAACAACAAAAAAATTGCGTTTTCGCAATTAAGAAACGCAAATTACCATCAATTCAAAGTTGATGGTAATTTGCGAGAACTTCGAAAAATGCACAACAGTGCATTTTTCAAAGTTCTATGTTGCACACATACATGCCCTTGGGGCATGTGTGTGTGCAACATGTGTTGACATTGCAATTTCAGGGGTGCATCAGGGTGTCCTTTTGGCGCCCTTGCACCCGTGAAATTGCATGCGCAATTTGTGAGTACCTATTTGGTACTCGCAAATTGCGCATGCAATTCCCATTGATTCCTATGGGCCTCTAGGCCCGCCCATAGGAATGAATGGGAAGCAATTCCTTATTTGCGATTCGCAATTTGCGAGTCGCAAATAAGGAATGTGTAGGAATCGCAATTTTTTTTGCAATTCCTACATGCATAAGCATTTGCGATTCCTAAATTGCGATTTCTTAAAAATCGCAATTTAGGAATCGCAAATGCACATTTTGATGCATGTGGGGGAATGCCTTTTATTTATGTGTTGTTTTAAAAACAGATAAATAAAAGGCATTGTCATTTACAATGCCAATAGCTTAAACTCTCGCAAATGCGAGACCTATTGCATTGCAAATGCGTTCGGCGCCCGTGCTATAGAATGTTTTAAAAAGCGTTAGGAGAGTGTGCCCTGCCTGCAACAGCAGACAGGACAAAGCTATTTGAGAAAATAGTGCTCGGAGTTTGTAATTAAAGCCTACCGAGTAACAAGACACGTAACAGGGGGGTGTTGCCATGGGAGGTTACAAAATGAGACAAGGCGGTACTAAGGAGGGACTACTAAGCCTATTGACCAATGAACAGCCACAGTTTACAGTGGACAATGACACAAGCCAATGAAAAATATGGACGGAGAGTGGGCGGAGCTCCAAGTCCCTACCTGAATACAGAATGCCTCGCAGAGCAGCGCATGCGCTGCCCAGGCTCGACCTAAAAACAGGGGAATTTTACGAAGGGCCTCTGGGGGAATCATACAGTGGTCCCTTGGACCACTGTTTGCTCCCCACTACTGATGATGCCAGCAGCTGTCTTTAACAAAGTGTAAGCTATCCTTCATGGGCAAGGTTGTAGTCTTATGTTAGGCCCTAAGGTTACAGACACAGGTGATAGATCCTGTTGTGGCTCCATTCTTCCTCAAACTGTAATCAACTCCCAGAATTCACCCACACATAGACACCAACATTGCATGCATCATTACATTCCCACAGCATCCACAAACAACATGCTCACTCAGCCCATGCATACACAAACAACACGTCACTACAGACAGCTTCTACTATGCAAATAAATAGCACTGCCATTGACGTGTTGTTCTCCTGTTAATGACTTGAGGACATTATAGCAGTTATAAACCACAGAGAGAGCCATTGTGAATTTCTAGGAAAGGAGAACGTCTATTTCAAGACCCCCTTTTCCAATTTAGAATGAGTCGCAGTGTGGAATTGCAAGTCACAAATCATTTTTGCGCTGCAATTTCAGTTCAGTTCACGGCTGCATTATGTTTTGTACTGGCAACCTTGCTGTTTTTGCAAAATTGAGACTTCTGCCTAGGGGGCCTATAGACAATATATTCGAATTCTTTCGTCCAATTGGGCTCTTCATCTCAACCCACAATTTTCCCGATATAAAACCAAAAGAATTAGTAGCTTAGAGGTGATGTAAGCGCCCAACATTATCAGATCGATTAAGGGTGGGGAAAAGAGATAGGTTGAGTCACTTCGAGGTCAGATTTGTAGTGTTATGTATCCAGGGTACAGAAGACATCAACACAAGCAATGGCTCTTTTCGCCTGCAGAAGCTAATGTGTTATGGCCATTTGTATACTGTTGTATATTGTAACTAGATCCAATCTGATCTAGCATAGCCATGTGATATCATAGAACATGGAATGTTTAGTATGTCGTGGGTGAGACTAGGACTGGCAACTGCTGTCCTGTTTTGGCAGTTGCTGTCCTGTCTTGCCAGGGTTGGTCGCACACTTGTTACAAGCTTAATCCCTGAGGAGAACTAACGTATGGAGGGCCGGTTTGGGGAGCGTGAGGAGGTTATGTGCCTATTACTTGTGAAGTTCGGTGAGGGAGAGCGCGAGCAAAGTGGAGCGGTGGAAGAAGCCTGAAGCGCGGCGCATGCATTGACTGCACAAGCACCATTCTGCGTTCTTGCGTATGGCGCCACGAACCGTGAGCAGGAGGAAGGAAATGGCGAACGGCCTGAGCGGCTGTAGCGGAGCATGTTGCGAAGTGTGCCAGGCGAAGAGGAGTTCGCACGAGCAGTGAGATGCGCGTGTCAGCCTAATTGTATCTCGTAGGAAGACGAGTGAGGGTCACAGGACGAGTGCGGGCTGCAGTAGGCACGCTGAGAAGTATTGCTGGTAGCACTGAATTCTGCATTGCTCGGTGTATCAGGCGGAAGGAAACATTTACAGTTCAGGGGCAGTTGCTGGCAGTAGTGTCTGTTCGTGTGGAGCTAAAAGGAATTGCTGGCAGTCAGGTTACCAGTGACTTGTAAACAGGAAGTCTCTTAACAAGTAACCTGAGACGAGAATGCAGCCTGCAACGGGAGTTGTGTGCGCGCGCGAAAGTGGAACGCGAAAGTGAAACTGATCGCGGTCCAGATGGCGCCTCGGACGGTGAGAGGCTGACGAAAAGGGAGGGGGAGAAGGGAGGGGGAGTGCGAGCAGAGGAGCCTGATTACAGCAACGCAGATGGCAGCTGTGCACGTGCACGCGATCGTGAACGCAAGCTTGAGGCCAGCAAAAGCCTATGGGTAGCACTCTGAAAAGCCACCTACTAAATTTCTCGCAGAGCAGCGCATGCGCTGGCTCAGCGAGACCTAATAATAATAATATACTAGATATAAAACTATCCTACACATTACAATGTGGCGGAAAGCCCTCCTTACAAATAATATCAGATGTATGTATGGGTATATGTGGTTATAATATAGAGGGAACCCAGCCAAACAGTAGCAGTGCACTGTACATGGTCAAAGACATGCATAAAGTCAATGAGTAAGATGAGATCAAGCTGGGTTTTGGACGGTAATGGATTTGATGTAGTGTTCTTTAAAGAGGTGAGTCTTTGACTCCTTGCTAAATTAAAGCAGTGTTGGGGAGGTCCTGGTGGATACTGGGATGTTGTTCTAGATCCTAGGTGCTTGGATCGAAAAGGTCTGCTCTCTTCTTTTTTTTTTTTAACCTTCTTAGTCTGCACTCCAACAGTGTCGAGGCTGCAGGATCTCAGAGAAATATTACTAGTGGACTGATGGTGAAACCATACGCAGTCAAAGCTCAGACCAGGGCCTCCATTTGTCACAATGCTTCCATGATGTGAACTGCTGTGGTTTTGATTACACAAGGATATGTTCAACAAGCAATCTTACCATAGCCTTTTTTGTGTCCTGTATTTCATCTTTTTACAAGACACCCATAAACCTCCTTTTACCCAAGTCATAATAGGCTAGACATACCAACAAGAAACATCTTTAATCCTCTGCTTTAGGGTTGCATCTTCCATGTCCGGAGTGGCCTTTCATCCTTTTTACCAGGTTTTCGCCTCACCTTAAACCATTTGCTCTTGACAGAGGAAAAATCTATTTTCATGCATTGTTTTGAGCACACTCAGATTGGGTTTTCATCGTTTTAATACATATTATTACTTCCTACGTAAATGTTGTTCCTCTCTAGTACTTCTTTCACACCTTAATACAGCAATCAGCATATAAAAGGTGATCAAAGGCCCTAGCACTGTGTGGCACTCTACGTGGTGGTTATATAAGTACCTTTGATCCGTTTGAGCTAGAAACAAAATTTTGTGATTGTGATCTGCAAATTATGCAGCACATGGTCAATTATGTAACAAGTGTGGTAAATCCATGATTGTGCACAAGATGCGGCAGCCACAGACTAGCATAATTTGTGGCCGTATTTATCCATTAAGCAATTGGAGATTGGTGTTTGTAGATTTACAAAAGTTGAGGGTAGTACAATATGCAGTGGTTGGAGGTTGCCCATAAAACTCTTTTGCAGAGTTAATTGCGTGAGGTGGGGGGGTCATTGGCCATGGAGATACATTTAATGTGGAGGGTCTTGGGTTCTTTCCAGTGGGCATACAGTAGGGTGCAATTCTTAATCTGTTCCAGAAAAAGATCCATTTTTGAGTACCTCTAGGATCAGTTGATTTGTGCTATGTGGTACGTGTATGGGTGCAGATGGAGAGTTCATCTTCTTTGTAGTCAGCTTTCATTGTGTGAATCACTTTGTAAATGATTCTCAAGAACTTAAATTTGAAATATGGTGCGAGAAGGAACCACTGTAGGGTTCTGAACATATGGATATGTGGATGTATGTTTTATATATTGAATGTAACATTTATTTGTCCAATTGGAATAGGGTCCATGCAACTGATCCATTTGCTACTTGTAAAACGTCAAAAGGAGTATGAATGTGCCCCACTAGCCCAGAAGTTGAGTGAAGTTAAGTAAATTCCAACATTAAGTGTCTCACCCCTGCTCCCTATTCTGTAGGTTTCAATCAAAATGTTTTCTTTAATCATATTTGGTGAGTGTGATGAAGGACAGTCTGGGGCTGCGACATCCTCTTTGCTAAGTTGAATATTTGTAATGATGACATGTATTGGAGCTATAAGATTTTTACTGTACCAGCTCACTTGGGTTCCTTGAGTCTTGGGTATTTTTTCTCTCTGGCAAAATGGAATCACACTCCAAAGAGAAGAGCATGCTAATAATGGAACTTTCATTTCACATCTGACCCTAAGGCTGTTTGAATGTGACAGACTGCATAGGCATGCAACTACACACCAAGCTACCTTTAGGGTTGCCAGCTCCTTAGCCAGCCCCGCCTTCCTACTGCTTTCTGCTTCCCTGCGGACCTAGAGGCTGTCAGCATTGCCCGGTGTGACCATCAGTCAAACTCCACATTCAATACAGGCCATCGGAGAGTGGCCAGGGCAAGCAGAGCCACCTGGCACCATGGAAGCCGTGCTGAGAGCTTTCACTGTGCTAACTGGCCTCCAGCAGCAGCCTTTCAGGGACACTACAGGATCTTCCTCAACCTCCATACCTCTGACTCTCACTTCTAGTCCAAGAGCTGCACCCATTGGTCTCCTGCTCGGCCGTGCAGTGATTTTGAGGACTCTGGCCTTGCGAGTACCAATATACAGGATGCTGAGCGGAACGCTATGGTCTCTGTGGGACTAAGAAAACCACAAAAAAAAGGAAGAGGGCCCTTGAGAACAGATACACCAGGAGGAGCAGGGGAAAGGAACACTAAACAGAAGCAATTCCTGCCTGGCAAATAAATACAATTCTAATGAAAGGATCATACATTAAAGAGCGCAAAATGTCGCATTTTAGCCCACCACAGTAGGAAACAATCACTTACAGTGATTTTTGTAACATAAACATTTATTTTTTGCAAAGTTTATTCTTTTCTATTTCTTATTTTTAATATAAATATTGTGTCATAACTTAGAAAACAATGATACAATGCAAACAACAATTTAAAACATACATTAACAAAAAAAGAAAAACAGACTGCAGCTTAAATGCTACGGTAAAAGGAAGCAAGACAAAGTAACACACAATAGGCGGCATCAAAGAGAAGTATTTAGATCTTCGCGCTCTATTAGCACGCCGTATACATTCTCAAACACAGACAGAAAGGAGGCAAGATATCTTTGAAACCAGATCATCTCAATGCAAAACACCTCCTCTTTGCACCAAATCAAATCCTACATAAGTTCTGAAATGCCTTCATCGTTTGTTTTCAATATGTGAATGCAAAACAGTGTTCTTTAAATTTCATAATCTTATAAAACTTTAAAAACATTCTTTGGCTCATTTTGCTATTACAATTTACACACTGTTTGCAATCAGCTTTCTATCCAATTCAAAAAATGATCTTTAAACAGTGTGGAATGTGGCATCACATAAGATCTGGTGATTATGAACATATATTTTTAGGTGTGGCCTACAGAATGTTTTAGCTGTTTCCTCAGCATCATGTAAAAAATAAAAATACATTTATAGAGGGACTTGGGGTTTGTCATTTTAATTTGCCTGTGACTTTGCCTTGTTTTTCATTATTTGCTTTTGTCCTAGAACAAAGTAAACAAAGGGACTAAAGGGAGAAAGCAGGAGGGAGCAAAAGCTAGGAAACTAGTTACAAAGGGATAAGGCAGAGATGAAAAATAATATGCAAGAGTGAAATAAAGAGACAGGAAGTGCAGGGAAAGAGGCATATGATGTCATCAACAAAACGTGATCCTGGTATTCATAAACCCTGGCATTCGGCAGTCACTGCTGCGGGCTCCTGTGAAAAAACTTTGAGTCTCTGTACTTAATATATTTATTTTTTTTACCCCAAATTAAGCACTACGGCTTATTATATTCATTTTCCCACGTTGTTTGTCAACCTGGCCCAGAAAAGCCATCATTTTATAGCTAATATGTGCCCTTTTTTTTTAAATGCACCAAAGCAAGATTATTGATGGCCACTCCAAAATCTCTGAAGCTACAGACCAGTGTATCTGCTTTCTGGTCACAGATAACTTAAAAAAAAAAAATTACAGAGTACAAATTTGCTCTCAAAATACTTCCCATAAATGGGCAGATAACTCTGTAATCCCTGACCACTCAAGTCGCTCATGTTTGCAATCTTTGGCTATGTACTTAGTGATGGTTATATCAAAGGAAAAGGGTTATATTGGCGCGGCAAGAGCTACTGCAAAGACATTCACACACATTTCTGACTGATCCTGAGACCGTTTCTTCAGAACGTGCGATTAAAGACTGAACTCAGTCGTACCTTTTTGGTCTTTGTTAATTGGAAAGAAAGAAGTAAAACTTATTTTGTGAGCTTAGCCACAGGGGGAGTAGAAAATACCTACTCGCCTGTTTTCTAAGCCTCTCCGAAAAGGCTCGGGGTGGGGACCGAGGCTTGATGTTCTTTAGGAGGATTTAAAAGTAGAAAGGGGAATTGCATGGTGGATTTAGCCTTTCGTGTAACAAATGATTTTTCGTGCTGTTCCAAATTGTAATCCGAGTCATGTTGAGCACTGTCAGGAATAGCCTCCAGCCAGGACAGGCCGCAGAAGCGGGAACTCGAAAAGAAAATGGAGGCCAAGCCGGCGTGTCTTTCTTAACAACCAACAAAAGAAGACGATATTAGGTTGACCTTTGTCCACAAACACCCACTGAATTATGCAGTCGGTCAGAATACAACTCTCCAAAGTCTCTAGAAAGACAAATTATCTCATATAGATATTTAGGGGCAGATTTACAAGCCCCCTGCGCCACCAGTACGTCATTTTTCGTGACGTACTAGTGGCGCAGGGGGCTCCTCGATATTTACAAGGAGAGGAAAAGCCACCCTGCGTGACTTTTCCTCTCCTTGGGGCAGATTTACAAGCCTCCTGCGCCACCAGTACGTCACTTTTCGTGACGTACTGGTGGCGCAGGGGCTCCTCGATATTTACAAGGAGAGGAAAAGCCACCATGCGTGACTTTTCCTCTCCTTGTAAATACCGTCCCTTCACACGCAGCACTTTGCGTTGAAGGGGCGTTCCATGGGTGTTGCTGTGGGTGTTCCCACGCAACACCCATGGAACAAGACACATCTCCAGATTTACGAGAAATCGTAACTCTGGAGATGCGTGTGAATGCTACGCCACCCTAGAGGTGGCGTAGCGAGGCGCACCGAGGAGAAATGTTTTCATTTCTCCTCGTTTTTTCCTCTTTCAATGCTGCTGCATTCTGCAGCACGCATTGAAAGAGGAAAAAGCCTGTACTGATTGTTTTTGTGCAGAAAGGTGCCCCTTCCTGCACAAAAACAATCTCCCCATGGCGCAGGCATCCTTGCACCATGGTGCAAGGGTGCCTGCGCCGGCGCTTGGCAGCTGTTTGTGCGCCAGCGCAGGGGAGAGCACAGGAATGCGACATATTCTTGTAAATATGTCGCATTCCTGTGCTCTGAAAGTGCCGCAGCGTGGCGCAGCCAAAGGGCTTGCAGCGCCACGCTGCGGCACTTTCTTGTAGATCTGCCCCTGAATGTTTGCCACAATCATCGTATTTGCTTTTAGCTTTTTCTACGCACGTGTTCAATACGGATGTGTGACGTTTTTAAAGAAGAGGCAATCTTGTATAACTCTTAATTATTGGCGTAATCTACATCCTTTTCTAAATGTACACTCTCGCACAGATGTTTTATTCACCCCAGAGTGTCAATATTTCCTCACAAGTGCTAACCGGTACTGAAAATAAGCGTGCCTTTTTCTTGTAAGGTGATTTTAAATCCTCTCTACGTTGAAACTGGATGTATCTTTCTGATCATGAATTTTAACAGAAAAAAAATAATCGGGGTGCCAATTTCCCTTTTTTACATGAAAACCCACATGCAGAAAATCTTGTAAACCATGAGTAGAAAACGTAGGCTCCTATTACCATGTCGGTCGGAGTTGCCTTCGACCGGCGCCATTTCTGTGAGAGAACCGACCGACCATAGGTCAGCGGTTCCGCACACCTTATTACGATGCAACCGCACATGGTGCGGTCGCAAACTCCCATTTCTCTATGGGAGCTTATGCGGCGGACAGAAACCGCCTGCAGCACAAGCTCCCATTGAGAAATGGGAATTTGTGTAAATCCCTGCCACACGGTGCATGGATTTTCAGGGGTGCACTATAGGTGCCCCCCACTGCCACAACTGTAGGCCACATGTCCGTCTCACCTGAAAGCTCCAGTTCTAAGTGTTGCAGATAGTAGGCCCAATTCGTAAAGATTCTGCTGTGAATACACGTATTTACTTGTGTTAATTAACTCTTACTGCTGACTTCCGGGAATAAGTCACGAGCAGGCAACATTTCCTCTTATTTAAAATGTCACAGTGAGGCAACCCCGCCTTAAAATGTGCATTAATGGTGTTTCCGTGCTGTTTCCTGTGTCATCTGCTACAAGATGTCCACAGCAGTTTGTGCTATTACCATCCCGAATACCACCAGCCAAAATGTGTTGGTAACTGACAACCAGTGCGATAATTCACTGTTAACTGTGTTTCCTCAAATTATTCCTCATGTTTTCCTCAGCATAATTAAATGATGTGTAAGTGTGGGGGTAATGTCTGCAGTGTATTACCCTGGAATTTACCACACACTCGAATTCTAGGAAATCAGGGGTGAGTCAGGACACTGTACGTAATAGCACCGAATAGCAGCAGAACTATATTGGCTGTCCACGTGAATATTAACATAAGGTGTAATATCAAATATATAAAAGAGGGGATTGTAATTGAAAGGGATCAGAAGGCAGTTCTTTATTTGCCTGATGCATGTTGCAAAAGTGTCTCTGCGGATATCAGATGTTGGCCTTCATGTAAGGGTTGATCACACAAAATTAAAATGAAACAGGGACATTCATCCGAGCATGGCGTTTCAATACACCCCAGTGTTCCCTTATAAAAGCAGCATTACGGTAATTGCTTTTCAAGCCGCACTGTTATTCTAAAATGACAGTAGGTGGGAGGCACCAGTCGGCTGGATTCAGCTCTAACATCTAGCACACCCGCGACAGAAAATAAACAGAACCAGTGTTTGACTTTCCACGGGCTTCCACGCTATTTTCCAACCTGTAATCGCCGGAAATGTGCCAATCTCAGTTTTCCTACTAAAATGCGGTGGGTTTTCAGGAAGACCAGTTAACCCTGTGAGGTAGGCAGGCTGTAATACAGCCTGGATGAAATGTTGTATAGCTACACTACCAGCATTGTCCTCTGTGTGAAATTTTAGTTCCCTAAGGGAGACAGGCTGTTATAGGTAGTGTGCTGTATTTGGTGATTTTGTCGCAAACGTGTAAATCAGGGGGGCTTATTTACAAGCCCCTTGCGCCACTTTTGCGTCACTTTTAACTTGGGAAAAAATGGCGCAAAAGTGGCGCAAGGGGCTTGTAAATATGCCCCAGGGTTTTTACCGGTAAAGAAACTGATGAGAGTGTATAATATTTTCCATACATTATACTTAAATTGCAATTGATGCACCATTTAATATCTTTTTACACAGTTTTTTGACATTTCTACCGAACTTCTTCAGTAAAAGGACACATAACTGTTTTCAAAGGTTCCCAGATTTCCTGCAAGATGCACAGTTCAATTCATAACTAATCAGATGCCTTAAAAAATGGGCAGCAATCTCTAAGGGGTAGCATAAGCTATAAATTTCATGATTACAGGAGCATTGCTAATGGTCTTAAGTACTAAGATTGCATACGGAAAAAGTGGCCACAATTTGCACACTGACTTTTATTCATTGGTGTTTTGTGAACTGACGTATGTACTAGTAAGTCAGTTCACAAAATACATATAGTGGGTCACAATTCGGCTTACCTCGTGAATATTAATGAGGTAGGTTGCAAATTGAAACCCACTATGATTTGGCCATCAGAGGGACCTGGCCTGGCAGTTGAGGATGGACTTTTCCTATTGGAGCAGTGTCAAGACTGATTTGCATATGGCGGAGTCCAAACGGAGGTGTCCTAAATACTGATGGCCTTGGAAATGGGCCTGGGCACTTACCAATGGCTGAGAATAATTCAAGCATTCCATCCATAGTTTTTTTTGTATACTTCAGTGTAACGCCCGAAGTGTGACGGGTATGCCCAGACGTGGGCCACTTGCTCACTGTACCACTGGAACCAAGCTGCACCCAAATGACAAGCCCCAATCAGGGTGAAAGAGGTCTTGAGTTATTTGTGTTCTGGTTCAAGGAGGACTTGGCCTGGCAGTTTGGTCTTTACTGCTCCTATTGGAGCAGGGTCAAGACAGATTTGCATACAGCTGGGACCATACTGAGATGACATGGTGTGCAAGCTAACACTGGCCAGGGAGGAGGCCCGAGTAATTATCAGTGGTTGAGATTATTTAAAGCATTCCATCCGTCACTTTTTTGTATACTTCATCCGAGGGATGGGGACCTGCTAGGGTCAACAGACCACCATGTTTGTGACTGCTTGTAAACAACGAGTTAAAGGGTAATGGGAATATTTTAAAAAAAATAATGAAACGTTTCATAAACGTTTTATAGGCATAAGCATTGGTCCCAGGCCTTCTCCTAAAAAATGTTTTTGTCAACACTTGCAAAAAAGTGGTCCCATGGGGACCCATTCCAGTTTGGGAATGGGTTACCCCTCCTTCAGGTGTTGGTAACCAATCAATGAATTGCGACTGCAGTTGCAGTCGCAAACTATTGATACATACCTTAAGGAATTGCAGATTGGAAGGGGTGCCCTAAACACACCCCTTTCAATTTATGATTCAGTATGTACTCAGAAACCTATTTTGAAATTCAGTAACAAGTTAAAGAATCACAATTTAGGTTTTGTAGATACTCAAAAGCAATTTTGCGTTCACAAATGGTCTGATTTTGCGAATCAGATCCTATGCGACCGCAAACAGGAGTTTGCACAGGCATTGGAATTAAAAGTTGTGTGATAATTATCTCCCCCTCGCAATATTCTCCCACCAATAGAGTCTAGCAGATCAAATATGTCAAAATGTATAGGGCAAAGTGCTACAAGAAAGCACAGAAAAAAGGCAAAACATGCAGAATGCAGTGTGCTAAGTACTGATTACCTGCTGTTCGAGGCAAAAATGTATTGCAACCGCATGAAAACAATGTGAATGACCAGAACGCGAGTGGCTGCTGTTCATAATGCTTCTGTTTTGTTGCACTTTGTTAGTGAGAAATGCCTTTTCGTGTCAAGATTGGATTCAAGGACAGATTTCTCACTAAATTATAGTGCTATATGCTGGTTTGGTATTTCGAGTAATTGTATAACATTTCATACAATTTTCCTGACACTTTGCAAAATTATGCAAAGCGAAATCTGCAAATTCCTCACAATACTAGTAAACAGTGGCGGCTCCTCCGCTATGGCAGAGGAGCGTAGCCCCACTGCTTCACAGCAGTGCCAACTTTAGAAACATAAAATGATAATAAGTTAGTTATTATCATTTTATGGTTGTGTTCGTCTGCGTTGTGGGAGGGCGGGTGGGCGGTATTGCTCTGCTCTGGGAGCAGGGGAGGAGTGGTTTGCCCACTCCTAAGTGCGCAGTGACTGTTTGGTCGGCCCTCTCGGGCCGCCCAAAATAGTCATGCGCACTTCCTGCATGGAAAACATGCCCACCTCTCCAGCCCATGGCTGATCGCCGTATCACGGCGCTCAGACCAATCACAACGCTGCATTGCAGCGTTGTGATTGGCTTAGGGGAGGGAGCCTGGTTGCCTGCTTCCTGTTCCTGTCGGAGGCAGGAGAGCAGGAGCAGATAAGACGTGGGACCCGGCCTCAAGGTAAGTTAAGTTTTTTTGTATTATTCAACCCCCACCTCCCCCACGCAACACCGCCCACGACACCGCCCCACCCCCTACCTCGTGGCGACCCCTGCACCTGCCCACCCACATGCGAGCCATGCCGGCCGCCCCTGCTAATAAACACCTCATCCCTGAGGTAACAATATTTAACAGGTGTGTTAAATAGTCCATCCTGTTCGGCACAGATTGTAATCAGTGCCTTTGAGAACACCAAGGAGAAGGTCACTTCCTCATAAAGCATCACAAGCCATCACCTCTAAGCAAATTATTTAAAATTATTAGCAAGCAATGATTTTTGGTCTCTTTGAAGTTAAGGTAGAATGCAACACATTGGTCCCATTGTTGAGTGTTTGGCACTGCATTGTGGCCTGAGAGGGCACAGGGTCCTCTCTCAGAAAAGGAGGGACCCTTTCGGTCATTTAGTATGGTGTCAGAGTAGCTTCTACTGATAGGAAATATTGCAGCCTGTGGATAGCCATATATGTGTTCAGGATACACAGATATGTGAACAGAATATCAACAATGTGCCTCCTTCCTGCTGAAGAGGTTATTATGAGCTAGTAAGAGAACGCACCAGCATTAAAAATTAACATAATAACGGCTTCTTTTACACCTGCTTTTAGCAGAAAATGATCAAACATTCCAGATCTATGTGGGAGAATGGATGGTGGCGCATCTGTGGTTTGTGAATATTCTAGCTACTCTATTTTTCTAGCATAATACATTTGTGCTTGATATTCTTGCATACATCTGGACTGGAGGTGTGTTTATTCCTGCTTACCCTTTAAATTGTCATTAAGTTAATCTGTATTTGATTTAAGTGACTCAATTCCTGATTCTTTAATATGTCTGTCAGTCATGCGGGTGTCTGTTTATATATTATGCTTAAAACGTCTGTCCAGAGCTTTCAAAACTGACTGGTAGAGCATATATTCTCATCAAATGCCAACCGGGTCCACAACCATATTTGCTCTGTGTAATGAACGGATGTTCCGATCAGACACTGACCTTCTTAACTCTTAGATTTTTACCATCTTTGAAAACTGGTTACCCATGTAAACAGCTTGCATTGCTATTTATTTTTGTTCTTCTGATGGCCAATCACTGGAGGCTGCATTCCATCTTCTTTTGTCCTTTTAATGAACAAATAACTAACAGATATATTGTATTTGTTCACTTAAAATAGGAATTGCCATCTTTCCTTTGTGTATTTTGTTATGCTGGATAACCATTTGGTATGCCGATCCCGATTTCAAATTTTAAGTCAAGCAATGAGGATAAAGAGATTTAAAATAACAAAAGGTGATGGTTAGAATGCGTGCAAAGATCTCAGCCACTAGCAACCACTCAGGACACATTTTTTGCCCACTCCATCACTCTAAAAGGGGAGAAAGTATATGCAAATGAGTACTGAACTGATCCAATAGATAAGAGTTCAGCCCGAACTTCCAGGCTAGCCACGACCCCAGTGAATGGAATCGCAAGCAACCCCAGACCAGTTTCCTTCGTGTTGGGCCTCATCACTGAGGTGCAGCTTGAATCCTTTGATGCAGCAAGCAAAGGGCTGACCTTTGGGCATGTAAGTCACACATGATGTCACGTAAAAAAATGAAAGAGTGATGGGTCTAATGCTTGCCAGAGACTTATCCACTGGCAATCACTCAATCCAATTGTTCTCGATCTAGTTTTGTTCATTGCACCACATACAGGTGGGAAGAAATCATATAAAATCAGTCACGGTTGTGCTCGAATAGGAATACATCAGATCAAACTGTGAGGCCAAACCCCTTCTGAACAGAAACAAAAAAGAAAATCCAGACTAGTTTCAGCCTTGTTGGGACTCACCAGTGAGGTGCAGCTTGAATATGATGGCACAGTAAGCACAGGCCCCGTGTTCAATTAAGGTAACACAAACAAACAACACAATGTAATGGATAAAATGCTTGCAAAAGTCTTCGCCACTAGAAGTAACAATTATATTATTTAAACATCCTGTAAATCATTTAATGTTTGGGCATTTTCTTTGGTAAATCATAAACATGCCGTATTTGAACCACTCTATGAGACTTTCCTGAGGGAAAAGCGCACAAAGCTCTTTAGGGGAAGATGGAGATTACTTAGAAGGCCAGGCCCTTAAGTATTAAAATATTTCATGCTTGCCCTCTCAGAATTGCCTGCTAAATGTATGGGTTTTAAGCAATTTTTTAAAAGCATTATGCTATAAAGAACACAATTTAGGCCCCTTTCCCAAGATGTGCAGAGGTTGGGGGAGGGATTGAGAGCCCTGACAAATGTATGCCCTTCATCAAGTTATATATATTGCATTATTGGAATGACATCAAATGATGGAAATTACATTCACATCTCTGTAGTGAGCAGTGATAATTCATACTGAAATTGTAAGGTATTCTATACGGTATTGTATGAAAATATCAACAGGTCAGTTGACAGGGTCTGAAAAATGAATTGCTGTCCAAAAGGAGTCACATCTCTGAAATAAGTGCACACTAAGGGCTTGATTACGAGTCTGGTGGTCCACGGACCACCACAAACATGGGGGTGCGGCAGTGGCAGTCTCCCGACCGCCTTATTACAATTTGGGTGGTCGGACCGCCATTGCCCTGCCACAGCTGCCAGGCAACCGCCATTCCCTGACGGTGGTGCGGCGGTGTAGAGGCAGTAATATTCTTGGCAGGACTGCTGTGGTCCCGCCAAGCATATTACAAGTTTCCCCTCCGCCACAGTTTTCATGGCGGTTCCTCCTCCATGAAAACCGTGGTGGAGAGGAAACAAAGGGTGGTGCCTCACACCATATGGATGCATGCAGGGGGGGGGGCACAACATGTGCCCCCCTGTGTGCATGCACACAAGTTTGTTCCTGGCATGGACTTAACAGTATATGCCATGCAGAAACTGTTTTTGGCGTTCCCATTGCAGTGCCCATTTTTAGAGGCACCGCCATGGGTACGTAAAAAGAAAAGCCCACCAGACAGGTGGTAACTCCTAATATGGCGGGTGGCCCGACCACGGCTTGGGGGTGCAGCGGCGGGGTGGAGCCAGCGCTGCACCGCCAAAGTTGTAATCAGGGCCTTAGTCTATTTGTATTAAAGGACAATGTGTTTCAGAGTAATTTCAGTCTTCTAAGAGGTCCATTAAGACTAAAACATATCAAGGAAGATTTTCTTTTTAACTTTATGGTGCGCAATTTGCCATTATATTTTGGAATCCACATGTATTTCATATGCAGCGGCAGTAATTAAATGCTGTATCTGCTCAACAATAACTAAAGACAAGGAATCTGGTAAGGGCCGGCCATAAGGGAGACAGAAAATGAGCTAGTCTCTCCATGCAGAAACCAGATGAACTGGTGATGTGTCCAGCAAAATGCCACTTCAACTAGGAATGCGAAAACCTTGGGCCAGCTTTAAATGGTTAATGGAGCAATGAGGAGGTTTTGTGAAAGGGCACCAAAGGCATGTAGATGTGAGGCCTACTTGACAGACTCTGGTCAGTCCTACTGGGACATAGTCTCCCAAATCTACAACAACTCTGTCTACAGTGGCAGTGTGAGGCTCTCTGTCCGTGCCAGTAAGTCGTAGCTTTATTTTTGATTCAGCAGTGCTACCAGTGTCTGCCTTACTATCTAAATAAGACATGTGCATTGCATTTCAGACTGCACAATACTATCGCTTCTAAATGGTGCAGGACTGGTATGCTCTTTCATTCTGACCTAGATCACCATAATAGGCAGGATCACATAAAGGGAGAGTTGTAAGTGCTAATTTAAGGCTTTCTCTTTGTCGCAGTTTTTGGTTGACAGGTGTTTAAATAATTAAGAAGCTGGAGCAGATCTATGTTATCACCCTAGACAGTGGTAAATGGCTGTTTGTCACTGGAACTTTAAGGGAATGTGCTGCTTTTGGCTTGAGACAAAGAAGCATTTAATGATGGTTCTAAAGCAACTACAGAGCAAAAAACAATGTAATTATTTCTTTTATGTTATATATGTTTTATGTGGTTGTAATGAGTGCTGATTTGTTTATTTGATAGGAGGGCATATATAAAAGGGATATTTGTGTTTTGATATTCAGCATGTATGGTGTATATCTGAGTGAATAGTTTGGGACACATTTTGAAGGTTCCAACTATCATCCACATTTGACATTGGCTAAGTTTTAGTAAGTTATCTGCTATATAGAATATTAGGATTCGTTTTTTGTGTTTTAGGTTGTCATGTAAAAGGAAATGTTTCTCATTATGTGTCATTGTTAAATGTTCATGTATTTGTATGTCTTGGTCTCTTCTAGGGCCAGGTGGGGTATTACTGGTGGCTTTTCAGTTTGCACAATTACATTTTTAAACTGGGGATAGGTGTTAGTTGTTCGGTAATGTGTTCGGGGTCTTTAGGTAGTATATCTTTAAGGATTTTGCTTGTGGGTTCCTGGGAGCAGGCCCGTGCATAATTTGAGTCGATGGTTTCCAGTGCTCATCACCCGCACTTAATTACCAACACCAGTACTTATAACAGTCTGCCACATGGTAGCGCTGTTTGTCTCAGTTAAAGATGAGCACACAATTGTTTATTAATTAAATAAACATTTAAAAGGACTAATACCTGCTGCTCAAGCCATTCTCATAGATTTGGGGGCATGGAATAGTTTGAATTGTCAGAAGTGTGATGGTTAGTAGTTGTGTTGGTACTGTCATTGGCAGGGCTGGCATTGGCAATGGGTGGTACAAGCTGCAGTGGCCCCTGAGGAGGGCCCTGGCACTGATAGACTGGGATTGCGTCCCGTTCATTACTGGAGGAGGATATGGGCTACCCCGGAGCATTCTACTTATCGACAGGGGTTAGAGGAAATTCTGTCCCAAGCAGGCTCCAACAGAATTCCGAGGCTAAAACATGTAAAGGGTATACTCTTAGACACTGGCCTTGATGATCTACAGAATGCCCCGGTACAGGCTGGGTCTTTTTCCAAATCACTTATTAAAACTGCATACTGGCAACAAAGAGATAATCATATATATATAGTCAGTCGAGTCATGGTTCTCTAACAAATGCTTTCCTCACAGTTAAGGACTCCTTTAAGCAGGAGCACTTCCTGGACGAAATAGAACCCCCTCTAGCAGTTCCGGTATGTAACTCTACCTCTCCGGGCCTTTACTGCCATGTGGGTGCTTACACTGCGGGCCAATGAGCTGCAATGCTGAGCCTGTGGGGAACAAACAGAAACCATTGAGCACATCATTTTGTTCTGCCCAACCTATGTGTCCCAAAGGAGGTGTTGGATAATCTCACTTTGTCTGAATCTAGGAGTTAGGGAACACAAGGTAGCAATCAGGATTCCGAGATACGATATATGCAGGCTGTCAATCTTTGCTCTCTTTCGTTTTCTGATGAGTATCATGAAAGTAAGGTACAAGCTGAGTATCTCTTATGCAAACTGCCATAATAGTGAACAGTAATATGCCAACTGGCACAACCATTGGAAAATGGGATGACCATTACTTATTTTATAATTGAGGTTCATTTTTAAAGTTATTATATTTTTTAACTTTTAGCAAATGATTAACCTATTTCACTGTGCAGAACATTATGTACATCTAGTTACAGGATAGCTGGATATGCAATCATGATAACGATTCACTCCAGCCAGGGAGGTATCACGAACTTCCTGACATATTGTATACAATTTTACATTGCAGGAGTGTGCCTAATAGCATAGAGTCATAGGTTGCTTTATTGTTTATACTATTGCATACAATTTTGTACATTTTATAATCCAGAACTTAATTGTTTTAATGCATGTTTTATCTCTTGTACCTTTATTGCTTACAGCCAAAATACATTTTATAAAGTAAAAAGTAAAAGTAATTGTTTATTTGATTTTATTGGTTAAAGTTGTTTATAGTTTTATTTTAATGGTTGACTTAGTTTTGGTTAGAATTTTTTTTTATTTGAGCAGCCCTTCTATTTTAATTGCTTTATTATTATGTACAATACATAGTTTGATACTTTTGAATATGTTTAAATTTATTTTGAGTTTGACAATTGATCAAAATTGTATTCAATAGGAGAGCTTTATATCTCTGTAAATAATTTTGTATTTTTATGATGCATACTTAAGTACATATTTCTCTATGTTCGTAAGAGCCCTGAAGAAGCGCAATGTGCTTGAAACACGTGTTTGCTCTCTGAGAATCAATTCCATGTATGAATAAAAGAAGCCGACATAAGAGATACTGCTGTCAGACACTGTTATTTCTTCTCAGTATTACTTTTTCTGTATTGTACTTACCAACACTGGTGGGGTACCACCAGTGTACTTAGAGTAAAGCACCCGGCAGTATTCCTGTTCCCCACAGTTATTGATATATATATATACATATATATATATATATACCATATATACCATCATGGCCGCTGGCTCGGAGGAGATGCCTCGCGGCTGTGGAGCTTGAGCTGGCGGCTCTCCCCCCTCCGACCGCCACCCTCCTCCAGGAATTGACATATTGTTCCACACATTACCGACCCCAGGAACGATCCGGGTGGTCTGCTTCGCACCCTCTGAGTTTCTTGAGGGAGCGCCCACGGAGCCTTTACCAACATGGCCGCTGGCTCGGCAGAGAAGCCTCGCTGCTGTGGAGCTTGAGCTGGCGGCTCTCCCCCCACCGACCACCACCCTCCTCCAGGATTTGACCTATTGGTCCACTCATTGCTGACCCCAGGAACGATCCGGGTGGCCTGCTTCGCACCCTCCGAGTTCTTTGAGGGAGCACCCACGGAGCCTTTGCCAACATGGCCGCTGGCTCGGCAGAGATGCCTCGCTGCTGTGGAGTCTGAGCTGGCGGCTCTCCCCCCTCCAACCGCCTCCCCCCCTCCAGGACTCGACCTCTTGCTCTGCTTTCTGCGGACCCTGCCCGGAATACCCCGCGACGCCTCCCAGATTTGTAGCCTGACACCCACCTTCAGGACTCAGCCTCTATGCTTTGTCTACTGCGGACCCGGATCATGCCGCAACGTCCTCTCGCTCCGTCTTTGGAACATGCCAGTAGCAGTGTTAATCTCCACTTTCGGCTCCACCGACGCTTCCCCATTGATGGCGATTTCCCGGGGGTGTCTAACTGCGGTGCTTGCAGCCTGTCTGAGCTCCGATTTCCCTCCCGAGTGGCTGCTACACTTGTAGAGGACCTCACAATGTCCCTCAGGCCAATCTTCGCTCAAGGTACCCCTTTTTGTTTTTATTTCCTACCTTCAAGACCTTTTGTCATCGATGCGACAGTAGATCCCCTGACTTTGCCTGACCACATTGCTGAGATGACCTGGCGCTTTACCCGAACTTGACTCTGAACTTAATGACTATGAGACCCTTTCTAAATGTTGGGTCCGTTTACTCTACCTTCATAGCCCCCACGAGGTATGCCTGACCTCAAGATGGCCGCCTCAGTTGGTCTCTCCATGATGCTTGACCACTCCTGGACAATCGAACTGGTCCCCGACCTGTACTTAATCACATCCCTCACCTGACCTTGATCCTGCTCTCCCTCCAGGACATGTTCTCTTTGAACTTTCCCTCGACCATGGAGACCCTGCTATTTGACCGAGGCCCGGTGGAGCTACCTGTTAGCTGAAGAGGAGATGGGCTGTGGATTCCCCCTCGGCCGTCACCTACCCAGCCGGACTTTGGGCAGACTTTTCTTCGTCTCTCTGTCGTATCCCCCTCCTTCCCATTCACCCTACCCCCTTCCCCCTCTACGCTCCTTTCCTCTCGTCTTCTATCCCTTTTATGTTTTTCTGTTGAGACCTAGCTATTTGACCGATGCCCGGTGGAGCTACCTGATAGCTGAAGAGGAGATGGGCTGCGGATTTCCCTCCCGGCCGTCACCTACCCAGCCGGACCTTGGGCAGACCTTCCCTTCGTCTCTCCATCGTATCTATACCCTACCCCTTTTTCCCCCTACCCCATTTCCCTTCCTCACCCCATTTTCCTTTTGTTCCATGCTCCTTAAAAGTTTTTATTGGTATCTTTGGTAACTTGTAACTGATGTATGTTTGCAACTATGTGGAACCTTATGTAAAGCGCTCTGATACCTTCGGGTCTAGCCAGCGCTATATAAAACTCTTTAAATAAATAAATAAATAAATAAATATATATATATATATTATCTACTGGCGGTCGCCAGTAGATAGTTATAGTTAGGACCTATTATCCATAGGAAATCCGCGACATTCTATTAGAAATAACTCTTGCGCCGGTTGACGAATCTTCGCGAAAGCTTCCAACTTGTTGGGGCGCTCCGCTCCTACCCTGAAAGTCTCGGGTTGATTCGTCAAGCGGAGGCCGAGGAAAAAGGGGGGTCCCAAAACGCGTTTTCCCCATTCATTTTTCCATAGGAACCTTTAGTCGCAGCTACAGCCCGAACTGCTGAACGGAATTACACCAAATTTGGCAAAGAGGTAGCCCTTGGTTCAGTGTCGTGCCTTTTGCTTAAATGTTGTAAATCCGTTCAGTAGTTCCTGAGAAAATCAAAAGTAAAGTCACATATATATCTATGGGCGAGTAGGGTCCGCGTATCCTGAGCGCACCCTGCGCGCACCGTCCCGATCACGAGCTGCATGCTAATTGGCTGTCAAGTGGCTGTCAACACTCCAAATCAGGAAATGTTGGCAGCCATTTTGTCCCTCGGTAGAACCGAGGGACAGAAACAAGTGCGCAAAGCGCAAAAAGGGGGCAGGGTAGAAACACCCTGACCCCCTAGGTCTGCTCAGGGGGTCCCACAAGGACCCCCTGGGCAGAAAAAAGCATTTTTTTTTTTAAATGGCGGGATGCGCTTAGGGTGCGCGGATCCCGCCGATTAAAAAAAAAAGCACAAGAAACAAGTGCGCAAAACGCACAAAGGGGGCAGGGTAGAAACACCCTGACCCCCTAGGTCTGCTCAGGGGGTCCCACAAGGACCCCCTGGGCAGAAAAATGCATTTTGTTTTTCCAAAATCGGCGGGATGCGCTTAGGGTGCGCGGATCCCACTGATTAAAAAAAAAAACACAAGAAACAAGTGCGCAAAACGCACAAAGGGGGCAGGGTAGAAACACCCTGACCCCTAGGTCTGCTCAGGGGTCCCACAAGGACCCCTGGGCAGAAAAAAGCAAAAAAAAAAAAAAAGACCGGCATCGTGCCGAGGCCCCGCCCCTCCCTGCAGCAGTCTGCAAATGCGCCCCTGGCGCGTTTTAAGAAGGGGAAGTAATTCGCCTTGAATACTGGGGTCCCTGGGGACCAACTAGCCCACCAGGAACCTCCGGTATGCGCCAGGGGCTGCGTTGCAGAAAGGTGTACAGAGGCCATGCCCCTTTTTACACCTCTCTGCAACGCAGCTCTGTGGCGCTTTTTGGAGGTACATGGTGGGCTAGTTGGACTCCAGGGACCCTCAGTATTCAAGGGGACTTAATCCCCCAACTTAAAACGCGCCACGGGGCACGTTTGCACAGTGGTGAAGGGAGGGGGCGGGGCTTCAGGTGACATGTGTGCAAACAGGCCCCGTGGCGCATTTTAAGATGGGGAATGAAATCCCCTTCAATCCTGAGGGTCCCTGGGGGCGAACTAGCCCACCAGGTATGTCCAGAAAGCGCCACAGACCTGCATTGCAGAGAGGTGCAAAAAGGGGCGTGGCCTCTGAACACCTCTCTGCAACGCAGCTCCTGGCGCATACTGGAGGTACAGGGTGGGCTAGTTGGACCCCAGGGAACCTCATGATTCAAGGGACTTAATCCCCCAACTTAAAACGCGCCACGGGGCGCGTTTGCACAGATGTCACCTCAGGCCCCGCCCCCTCCCTTCACCATTGTGCAAATATTCCTCTAAAATCAGCCGAACTACGAATTCCGATTTACTCACTTGTTATCAGGAGAGACCTCAGTGCTGCATCTTTCAGCCCAGTACTGATCCTGAAAAGTAATTTTAACCGTACTTACCAGTAACTTGAATTTCCTTCCATAGGATATCATTGACTGGTTTCACTTGGAAATTCTTCTAAGTGTGGAGTTTTGGAACTTTATAATATTCCTCTAAAATCAGCCGAAATACGAATTCCGATTTACTCACCTGTTATCAGGAGAGACCTCAGTGCTGCATCTTTCAGCCCAGTACCGATCCTGAAAAGTAATTTTAACCGTACTTACCAGTAACTTGAATTTCCTTCCATAGGATATCATTGCCTGCTTTTTGCTGAAAAAGTTTCTAAGTGTCGATTTTTGAAACATACAAATATTCCTCTAAAATCAGCCAAAATACGAATTCCGATTTACTCACCTGTTATCAGGAGAGACCTCAGTGCTGCATCTTTCAGCCCAGTACTGATCCTGAAAAGTAATTTTAACCGTACTTACCAGTAACTTATATTTCCTTCCGTAGGAATCCATTGTCTGGTTTTCAGCAGAAAAGTTTCAAAGTGTTGATTTTCACAAACTACAAATATTCCTTAAAAATCGCCTGTATGACTTAAACGCATTCTTTCAACTGTTTACAGGAGATGCACCAGTGCTGGATCCAGGATCCACCACTGAGTAAGAAAAAGTAACGATAACACTACTTACCTGCTAAGTGAATTTCCTCCCATAGGATAACATTGGTGATTCTATGTGAAAAAGTTTCTAAGTGTCAACTTTTAAAATACAATAATATTCCTTAAAAATCACTACTGTAACCAAAACGCTTTTACTCAACTGTTTACAGGAGATGTCCCAGGACTGAATCTAGGATCCAGTCCTGTGGTTAGAAAAGTAATCCATAAAGTAACTAATTGCATTTAGCTAGAAATTCACATTGAGCTCAATGTTGCATTGTGTTTGAAATTGTGTTGCCCATTGCAACAACTGTAACTACTGTACTTAAAAGTCTATTGCCTATTTGCAAAGTATTTAAACTAAAGTAATTCATTCTGAGAAAGTATATTTTGTAATGTAATGTATAATGTAATTACAATGAAATTTAAAAAATAAAATATCTAAAAATAAATAGTTTAAAAAAATGTAGTAAATCAGTATCAAAAAAATAAATATAACAATTAATACATTTAAAAATTGTCATTTACAAAACCTTTGAAATTCACTGAAAAAAACCATAGGTTTCAGACATGTTATAGTTAGGAATTAGCATTTAAAAAACCTTTGAAATTCACTGAAAAAACCATAGGTTTCAGGCTTGTTATAGTTAGGAATTAGCATTTTAAAAACCTTTGAAATTCACTGAAAAAACCATAGGTTTCAGGCCTGTTATAGTTAGGGTTTAGCATTTAAAAAACCTTTGAAATTCACTGAAAAAACCATAGGTTTTAGGGAAAGTTATAGTTAGTTGGACATTGCACTCGTACAAAACCCGTGAAATTCCCCCGTTATAGTTAGTTCAGCTAACTATAACTCGCGCCCGCAATCCACTGCTGATGACGTCACATATTACATCACTCATGACATGGTCAGTGACATCACTGATGACATCACTGATGACATCTCAAATGACATCACTGATGACATCATCCATGTGAGAATTTAATGCATCTTCTCACACCCTAATATAACTTTTGATACACCCACTCTAAATTACAGACTGCCATTCTCAAAACCATACACACTCCAATACCAATAAGTACATACCCACTCACTGATTCTTAGGTCTACACACACACATCTACTCACTCACCCGTACAGTCACTCATACTTACAGTCACTCAGTACAGGACTATCATATGCACTCATACACCTATATAAACACTCACACAACGCAACTCATCCATAGAGGTACTCACACACCTAGTCAGTCATGCAAATAATTAATCACACTCCAATTTACTCACCTATACAGTTATGCACACCAGCTCACTTATTCATAAAAATACTACCACATTCTTACGCTCCTATACAATCACTGATGCAAGCACACACTCATCCATATAGCCACTCTCACAATCACACACTCTCACTTATAGCCATTTATATACTCCAACACACATATATACTGCCTTTCACATATGTAGTTACTCACACATGTACCACTGAGATATACATTCAATCACTAACACACCCATACACACACTCACCCACCCATACAGTCCATCACAGACGCACTGTTGAAACCATGCACCCAGTGAATCACCCACTCACACATCTATGAACAGAGTCACACACACGCCACCCACACAAACACTGAGGCACCCATATAGATACTCAGAGAACCAATCCATAACCCATATAGACACTCATTTAGCTAGTCAGAAACCCATGCAGCTGCTTACACAACAACAGGCAGACGGATACAGACATTCACACAGTTTAGTCACTCACCCATGCATCCAGTAAGATACATTTAATCACTCACTTATAGACTCAGTCACGCACCTACTAAATCATCCATTCAGACGCTTATACACCCACTCATTCTTCAATACGCCTTTCCCTATATATATTAAACATATTTAAACTTTACAGAAACACACAGTCACTGGATGATGTCAGTGATGTCATCAGTGATGTCACTGACCATGTCATGAGTGATGTAATATGTGACGTCATCAGCAGTGCATTGCGGGGCGCGAGTTATAGTTAGCTGAACTAACTATAACGGGGAATTTCACGGGTTTTGTACGAGTGCAATGTTCAACTAACTATAACTTTCCCTAAAACCTATGGTTTTTTCAGTGAATATATATATATATATATATATATATATATATTCACTGAAAAACCATAGGTTTCAGACACGTTATAGTTAGAAATGAGCATTTAAAAAACCTTTGAAATTCACTGAAAAAACCATAGGTTTTAGGGACAGTTATAGTTAGTTGGACATTTCACTCGTACAAAACCATAGAAATTCCCCCGTTATAGTTAGTTCAGCTAACTATAACTCGTGCCCCCGCAATGCACTGCTGATGACGTCACATATTACATCACTCATGACATGGTCAGTGACATCACTGATGACATCACTGATGACATCTCAAATGACAGCACTGATGACATCACTGATGACATCATCCAGTGACTGTGTGTTTCTGTAAAGTTTAAATATGTTTAATATATATAGGGAAAGACGTATTGAAGAATGAGTGGGTGTATAAGTGTCTGAATGGATGATTTAGTATGTGAGTGACTGACTCTACAAGTGAGTGATTAAATGTATCTTACTGAATGCATGGGTTAGTGACTAAACTGTGTGAATGTCTGTATCCGTCTGTCTGTTGGTTTGTAGGCGGCTGCATGGCTCTCTGAATAGCTACATGATTGTCTACATGGGTTATTGATTGATTGTCTGAGTATCTGTATGGGTGCCTGAGTGTTTGTGTGGGTGGGGTGTGTGTGACTCTGTGCATAGATGTGTGAGTTGGTGATTCACTGTGTGCATGGTTTCAAGAGTGCATCTGTGATGGACTGTATGGGTGGGTGAGTGTGTGTATGGGTGTGTTAGTGATTGAATGTATATCTCAGTGGTACATGTGTGAGTAACTACATATGTGAAAGGCAGTATATATGTGTGTTGGAGTATATAAATGGCTATAAGTCAGAGTGTGTGATTGTGAGAGTGGCTGTATGGATGAGTGTGTACTTGTATCAGTGATTGTATAAGAGCGTAAGAATGTGCTAGTATTTGTATGAGTAAGTGAGCTGGTGTGTGTATAACTGTATAGGTGAGTAAATGGGTGTGTGATTAAGTTTTTTGCATGACTGACTAGGTGTGTGAGTACCTCTATGGATGAGTGGCGGTGTGTGAGTGTTTATATAGGTGTATGAGTGCATATGATAGTCCTGTACTGAGTGACTAAGTATGAGTGACTGTACGGGTGAGTGAGTGGATGTGTGTGTAGACCTTAGAATCAGTGAGTGGGTATGTAGTTTTTGGTGTTGGAGTGTCTATGGTTTTGAGAATACAAAAGAGGATGATGGACGGAACGTTTGAGCCAATCAAACACTCACCCACAGTCAACTGATCTGGGTTTAATCCATCATCATTCTTTAGCTCACTCCACCACCCCAGTTCAGACATGGCCATATGCAAATCAGTCTGACCCTGTGCCTCATGGGAACAGTCCAGCCCGAACTGCCAAGCCATGTCTTCCCTGGACCGGAAACAAGCATCCTAGGACCGGTTTCTGGCATTTCAGCCGTCATCAGCCAGGCTTGCTTGAATCCAGTGGCAAAGTGAGCAAGGGACCCACGTCTGGGCATACCCCGCCAACTTAGGGCGAACAAAGCGATACAAAAGAGGATGATGGACGGAACGTTTGAGCCAATCAAACACTCACCCCCAGTCAACTGATCTGGGTTTAATCCATCATCATTCTTTAGCTCACTCCACCACCCCAGTTCAGACATGGCCATATGCAAATCAGTCTGACCCTGTGCCTCATGGGAACAGTTCAGCCCGAACTGCCAAGCCATGTCTTCCCTGGACCAGAAACAAGCATCCTAGGACCGGTTTCTGGCATTTCAGCCGTCATCAGCCAGGCTTGCTTGAATCCAGTGGCAAAGTGAGCAAGGGACCCACGTCTGGGCATACCCCGCCAACTTAGGGCGAACAAAGCGATACAAAAGAGGATGATGGACGGAACGTTTGAGCCAATCAAACACTCACCCCCAGTCAACTGATCTGGGTTTAATCCATCATCATTCTTTAGCTCACTCCACCACCCCAGTTCAGACATGGCCATATGCAAATCAGTCTGACCCTGTGCCTCATGGGAACAGTCCAGCCCGAACTGCCAAGCCATGTCTTCCCTGGACCGGAAACAAGCATCCTAGGACCGGTTTCTGGCATTTCAGCCGTCATCAGCCAGGCTTGCTTGAATCCAGTGGCAAAGTGAGCAAGGGACCCACGTCTGGGCATACCCCCGCCAACTTAGGGCGAACAAAGCGATACAAAAGAGGATGATGGACGGAACGTTTGAGCCAATCAAACACTCACCCCCAGTCAACTGATCTGGGTTTAATCCATCATCATTCTTTAGCTCACTCCACCACCCCAGTTCAGACATGGCCATATGCAAATCAGTCTGACCCTGTGCCTCATGGGAACAGTCCAGCCCGAACTGCCAAGCCATGTCTTCCCTGGACCGGAAACAAGCATCCTAGGACCGGTTTCTGGCATTTCAGCCGTCATCAGCCAGGCTTGCTTGAATCCAGTGGCAAAGTGAGCAAGGGACCCACGTCTGGGCATACCCCGCCAACTTAGGGCGAACAAAGCGATGCAAAAGAGGATGATGGACGGAACGTTTGAGCCAATCAAACACTCACCCCCAGTCAACTGATCTGGGTTTAATCCATCATCATTCTTTAGCTCACTCCACCACCCCAGTTCAGACATGGCCATATGCAAATCAGTCTGACCCTGTGCCTCATGGGAACAGTCCAGCCCGAACTGCCAAGCCATGTCTTCCCTGGACCGGAAACAAGCATCCTAGGACCGGTTTCTGGCATTTCAGCCGTCATCAGCCAGGCTTGCTTGAATCCAGTGGCAAAGTGAGCAAGGGACCCACGTCTGGGCATACCCCGCCAACTTAGGGCGAACAAAGCGATACAAAGAGGATGATGGACGGAACGCTTGAGCCAATCAAACACTCACCCCCAGTCAACTGATCTGGGTTTAATCCATCATCATTCTTTAGCTCACTCCACCACCCCAGTTCAGACATGGCCATATGCAAATCAGTCTGACCCTGTGCCTCATGGGAACAGTCCAGCCCGAACTGCCAAGCCATGTCTTCCCTGGACCGGAAACAAGCATCCTAGGACCGGTTTCTGGCATTTCAGCCGTCATCAGCCAGGCTTGCTTGAATCCAGTGGCAAAGTGAGCAAGGGACCCACGTCTGGGCATACCCCGCCAACTTAGGGCGAACAAAGCGATGCAAAGAGGATGATGGACGGAACGTTTGAGCCAATCAAACACTCACCCCCAGTCAACTGATCTGGGTTTAATCCATCATCATTCTTTAGCTCACTCCACCACCCCAGTTCAGACATGGCCATATGCAAATCAGTCTGACCCTGTGCCTCATGGGAACAGTCCAGCCCGAACTGCCAAGCCATGTCTTCCCTGGACCGGAAACAAGCATCCTAGGACCGGTTTCTGGCATTTCAGCCGTCATCAGCCAGACTTGCTTGAATCCAGTGGCAAAGTGAGCAAGGGACCCACGTCTGGGCATACCCCGCCAACTTAGGGCTGAACAAAGCGATAAAAAGAGGATGATGGACGGAACGTTTGAGCCAATCAAACACTCACCCCAGTCAACTGATCTGGGTTTAATCCATCATCATTCTTTAGCTCACTCCACCACCCCAGTTCAGACATGGCCATATGCAAATCAGTCTGACCCTGTGCCTCATGGGAACAGTCCAGCCCGAACTGCCAAGCCATGTCTTCCCTGGACCGGAAACAAGCATCCTAGGACCGGTTTCTGGCATTTCAGCCGTCATCAGCCAGGCTTGCTTGAATCCAGTGGCAAAGTGAGCAAGGGACCCACGTCTGGGCATACCCCCGCCAACTTAGGGCGAACAAAGCGATACAAAGAGGATGATGGACGGAACGCTTGAGCCAATCAAACACTCACCCCCAGTCAACTGATCTGGGTTTAATCCATCATCATTCTTTAGCTCACTCCACCACCCCAGTTCAGACATGGCCATATGCAAATCAGTCTGACCCTGTGCCTCACTTTGCCACTGGATTCAAGCAAGCCTGGCTGATGACGGCTGAAATGCCAGAAACCGGTCCTAGGATGCTTGTTTCCGGTCCAGGGAAGGCATGGCTTGGCAGTTCGGGCTGGACTGTTCCCATGAGGCACAGGGTCAGACTGATTTGCATATGGCCATGTCTGAACTGGGGTGGTGGAGTGAGCTAAAGAATGATGATGGATTAAACCCAGATCAGTTGACTGGGGGTGAGTGTTTGATTGGCTCAAACGTTCCGTCCATCATCCCCTTTTGTATTGCTTTGGTCGCCCTAAGTTGGCGGGGTATGCCCAGACGTGGGTCCCTTGCTCACTTTGCCACTGGATTCAAGCAAGCCTGGCTGATGACGGCTGAAATGCCAGAAACCGGTCCTAGGATGCTTGTTTCCGGTCCAGGGAAGGCATGGCTTGGCAGTTCGGGCTGGACTGTTCCCATGAGGCACAGGGTCAGACTGATTTGCATATGGCCATGTCTGAACTGGGGTGGTGGAGTGAGCTAAAGAATGATGATGGATTAAACCCAGATCAGTTGACTGGGGGTGAGTGTTTGATTGGCTCAAACGTTCCGTCCATCATCCCCTTTGTATCGCTTGGTCGCCCTAAGTTGGCGGGGGTATGCCCAGACGTGGGTCCCTTGCTCACTTTGCCACTGGATTCAAGCAAGCCTGGCTGATGACGGCTGAAATGCCAGAAACCGGTCCTAGGATGCTTGTTTCCGGTCCAGGGAAGGCATGGCTTGGCAGTTCGGGCTGGACTGTTCCCATGAGGCATAGGGTCAGACTGATTTGCATATGGCCATGTCTGAACTGGGGTGGTGGAGTGAGCTAAAGAATGATGATGGATTAAACCCAGATCAGTTGACTGGGGGTGAGTGTTTGATTGGCTCAAACGTTCCGTCCATCATCCCCTTTTGTATCGCTTTGGTCGCCCTAAGTTGGCGGGGTATGCCCAGACGTGGGTCCCTTGCTCACTTTGCCACTGGATTCAAGCAAGCCTGGCTGATGACGGCTGAAATGCCAGAAACCGGTCCTAGGATGCTTGTTTCCGGTCCAGGGAAGGCATGGCTTGGCAACTCGGGCTGGACTGTTCCCATGAGGCACAGGGTCAGACTGATTTGCATATGGCCATGTCTGAACTGGGGTGGTGGAGTGAGCTAAAGAATGATGATGGATTAAACCCAGATCAGTTGACTGGGGTGAGTGTTTGATTGGCTCAAACGTTCCATCCATCATCCCCTTTTGTATCGCTTTGGTCGCCCTAAGTTGGCGGGGTATGCCCAGACGTGGGTCCCTTGCTCACTTTGCCACTGGATTCAAGCAAGCCTGGCTGATGACGGCTGAAATGCCAGAAACCGGTCCTAGGATGCTTGTTTCCGGTCCAGGGAAGGCATGGCTTGGCAGTTCGGGCTGGACTGTTCCCATGAGGCACAGGGTCAGACTGATTTGCATATGGCCATGTCTGAACTGGGGTGGTGGAGTGAGCTAAAGAATGATGATGGATTAAACCCAGATCAGTTGACTGGGGGTGAGTGTTTGATTGGCTCAAACGTTCCGTCCATCATCCCCTTTTGTATCGCTATGGTTTTGAGAATGGCAGTCTGTAATTTAGAGTGGGTGTATCAAAAGTTATATTAGGGTGTGAGAAGATGCATGAAATTATCACATGGATGATGTCATCAGTGATGTCATTTGAGATGTCATCAGTGATGTCACTGACCATGTCATGAGTGATGTAATATGTGACATCATCAGCAGTGCATTGCGAGGCGCGAGTTATAGTTAGCTGAACTAACTATAACGGGGGAATTTCTATGGTTTTGTACGAGTGAAATGTCCAACTAACTATAACTGTCCCTAAAACCTATGGTTTTTTCAGTGAATTTCAAAGGTTTTTAAATGCTAATTTCTAACTATAACGTGTCTGAAACCTATGGTTTTTTCAGTGAATTTCAAAGGTTTTTTAAATGCTAATTTCTAACTATAACGTGCCTGAAACCTATGATTTTTAAGTGAATTTCAAAGGTTTTTTTAAATGCTAGTTTCTAACTATGCCTACAGAGGTAGGACATGTGAAGAAAGAAGAAAAACGCACAGAAAGAAGCAAAAGATGTGCAGAAAGAACCAACAGAGGAGCAGAAAGAGGCCTTGTTGCAAAATCATCCTGTGCCCACAACTTTTTCAGACGGGTACTGGTGGTAACTGACTCTGACTAACCAGAGCCAGTGCTATGCTAAAAGACACTTAGAATACAGTGAAAACACCTACATACACTAGGGAACACTATGCATTGGGGTACCCCTGTGATTAGCATGACCTCCTCTGCAAGTCCCTAGTACATAATAGGGCAGGGGGATTAAAACTACCTCTTAAAACGCGCTACAGGGCGCGTTTGCACAGTGGTGAAGGGAGGGGGGGCCTGAGGTGACATGTGTGCAAATGCATCCCGAGGCGCGTTTTAAGTTGTGGGATTAAGTCCCCTTGAATTCTGAGGGTCCCTGGGGCCCAACTAGCCCCCCAGGTACCTACAGCTAGGACCACAGAGCTGAGTTGCAGAGAGGCATTCCGAGGCCACGCACCTTTTTCACCTCTCTGCAACGCAACTCTGTTGTGCTTACTGAAGGTACCTGGTGGGCTAGTTGGCCCCCAGGGTCCCTCAGGATTCAAAGGGAATTAATTCCCCAACTTAAAACGCACCACAGGACGTGTTTGCGCACATGTCACCTGAGGCCCCGCCCCTCCCTTCACCACTGTGCAAACGCGCCCCGTGGTGCGTTTTAAGTTGGGGGATTAGGTCACCTTGAATCCTGAGGGTCCCTGGGGCCCAACTAGCCCACTAGGTACTTCCAGTAAGCACCACAGGCCTGCGTTGCAACGCCTGTAACAAATTGTGCAGTTGTGTTTAGGTAGTGAAGAGGGTCGTGCTGGGGTAGTGTTTCGGGGTTTAGGGCAGTGCAGTGGTGTTCATGCAGTGTAGGGGTCGTGCTGGGGGTGGTGTTTCAGGGTTTAGGGCAGGGCAGTAGTGTTCGGGCAGTGTAGGGGATCGTGCACGGGGTGGTGTTTCAGGGTTTAGGGCAGTGCAGTGGTGTTCAGGCAGTGTAGGGGGTCGTGCTGGGGGTGGTGTTTCAGGGTTTAGGGCAGTGCAGTGGTGTTCGGGCAGTGTAGGGGGTCGTGCAGGGGGTGGTGTTTCAGGGTTTAGGGCAGTGCAGTGGTGTTCGGGCAGTGTAGGGGTCGTGCTGGGGCTGGTGTTTCAGGGTTTAGGGCAGTGCAGTGGTGTTCGGGCAGTGTAGGGGGTCTTGCTGGGGGTGGTGTTTCAGGGTTTAGGGCAGTGGTGTTCAGGCAGTGTAGGGGGTCTTGCTGGGGGTGATGTTTCAGGGTTTAGGGCAGTGCAGTGGTGTTCGGGCAGTGTAGGGGGTCTTGCTGGGGGTAGTGTTTCAGGGTTTAGGGCAGTGCAGTGGTGTTCGTGCAGTGTAGGGGGTCGTGCTGGGGATGGTGTTTCAAGGTTTAGGGCAGTGCAGTAGTGTTTGGGCAGTGTAGGGGGTCATGCAGGGGGTGGTGTTTCAGGGTTTAGGGCAGTGCAGTGGTGTTCGGGCAGTGTAGGGGGTCGTGCTGGGGGTGTTGTTTCAGGGTTTAGGGCAGTGCAGTGGTGTTCGGGCAGTGTAGGGGGTCGTGCTGGGGGTGGTGTTTCATGGTTTAGGGCAGTGGTGTTCGGACAGTGTAGGGGGTCTTGCTGGGGGTGATGTTTCAGGGTTTAGGGCAGTGCAGTGGTGTTCGGGCAGTGTAGGAGGTCTTGCTGGGGGTAGTGTTTCAGGGTTTAGGGCAGTGCAGTGGTGTTCGGGCAGTGTAGGGGCGTGCTGGGGTGGTGTTTCAGGGTTTAGGGCAGTGCAGTGGTGTTCGGGCAGTGTAGGGGGTCATGAAGGGGGTGGTGTTTCAGGGTTTAGGGCAGTGCAGTGGTGTTCGGGCAGTGTAGGGGGTCGTGCTAGGGTTGGTGTTTCAGGGTTTAGGGCAGTGCAGTGGTGTTCGGGCAGTGTAGGCGGTCGTGCAGGGGCTGATGTTTCAGGGTTTAGGGCAGTGCAGTGGTGTTCGGGCAGTGTAGGGGGTCGTGCTAGGGTTGGTGTTTCAGGGTTTAGGGCAGTGCAGTGGTGTTCGGGCAGTGTAGGGGGTCGTGCTGGGGGTAGTGTTTTAGGGTTTAGGGTAGTGCAGTGGTGCTTGTGTAGTGTAGGGGTCGTGCTGGGGGTAGTGTTTTAGGGTTTAGGGTAGTGCAGTGGTGTTTGTGTAGTGTAGGGGGTCATGTTTTAGGGTAGTGCAGTGGTGTTTGGGTAGTGTAGGGGGTCGTGCTGGGGGTAGTGTTTTAGGATTTAGGTTAGTGCAGTGGTGTTTGGGTAGTGTAGGGGTCGTGCTGGGGGTAGTGTTTTAGGGTTTAAGGTAGTGCAGTGGTGTTTGTGTACTGTAGGGGGTCGTGCTGGGGGTAGTGTTTTAGGGTTCAGGGTAGTGCAGTGGTGCTTGTGTAGTGTAGGGGGTCGTGCTGGGGGTAGTGTTTTAGGGTTTAGGGTAGTGCAGTGGTGTTTGTGTAGTGTAGGGGGTCATGTTTTAAGATGCAACGCTCCAATACCTGACCAGTCTGCACTACATAAAACTGCAAAAAAACTAAAAATAAAAAGTGTTTTGCACACTTTTGTCATTGGGCTATATGTGGGCTACATCTGGGTAATATTTGTGCTACATTTGGGCTCTTTTTTCACTGGTGGCCATCTTGGAAGACTTCTTTGTTATGAAGTTTCCTAATTTCCTCATTTACTGCAGTCTCCTCAGTAGGAAATGCTTTCAGTTTTTTACTTTGATTCCATCAAGAAGGCATTCAGATGTGTCACACATTTGCCATAAATTCAGAATGTTAGCACTCTAGTTGTTCATTAGATCACTGTAGTAAAGCTACTGCTCACCAAGGAGTTAACTGGAAGTCTACTGCTGGTATTGAAAGTGATTGTTTCAGTCTGCATGTCAGAATTTTCTAATGAAATAGAAGAGGATTTGAGATCTCACTTAAAACATGCACTACATTTTCTTTTTGCAGCACTAACCATAATTTCTATGGCAAAACGAACCCCCTCATTTTGTTCCTTTTTAAATTAAATGTTTTAAGTGTTACCAGTTTATTACAATCAAGATGGCTTCAGGTGTGCCATACTTTTGTCATAAGTAAGGCTGTTAGCACTCTAGTTGTTCTTTAGAATACTCTGGGAAGCTGCAGTAGAACACAAAGGCATCAACTGACAGGCTGCTCCTGTTGAAATATAACAGGAAGATATTTGAGATCTCACTTAAAACATGTCCTAATTTTTCTTTCTACAGCACTAACCATAATTTCTATGGCAAAATGAACCCCCTCATTTTGTTCCTTTTTAAATTAAATGTTTTAAGTGTTACCAGTTTATTCCAATCAAGATGGCTTCAGGTGTGCCATACTTTTGTCATAAGTAAGACTGTTAGCGCTCTAGTTGTTCTTTAGAACACTCTGGGAAGCTGCAGTAGAACACAAAGGCATCAACTGACAGGCTGCTCCTGTTGAAATATAACAGGAAGATATTTGAGATCACAGTTGAAACATGTCCTAATTTTTCTTTCTACAGCACTAACCATAATTTCTATGACAAAATGAACCCCATCATTTTGTTCCTTTTTAAATTAAATGTTTTAAGTGTTACCAGTTTATTCCAATCAAGATGGCTTCAGGTGTGCCATACTTTTGTCATAAGTAAGACTGTTAGCGCTCTAGTTGTTCTTTAGAACACTCTGGGAAGCTGCAGTAGAACACAAAGGCATCAACTGACAGGCTGCTCCTGTTGAAATATAACAGGAAGATATTTGAGATCACACTTGAAACATGTCCTAATTTTTCTTTCCAGAACACTAACCATAATTTCTATGACAAGATGAACCCCATCATTTTGTTCCTTTTTAAATTAAATGTTTTAAGTGTTACCAGTTTATTCCAATCAAGATGGCTTCAGGTGTGCCATACTTTTGTCATAAGTAAGGCTGTTACCACTCTAGTTGTTCTTTAGAACACTCTGGGAAGCTGCAGTAGAACACAAAGGAATCAACTGACAGTCTCTGCCCTTGTTGGATGTACATTTTTTACTGAGAATGTCAGACTTCATTCTCACATGACTGAGAAAGATAATGTGAATTTACAGAAAATATGCTCTCATTTTAGATTCTGGAGCACCTTCCAAAACTGTATGGGACAAGCATGTGAAAATAGTTTTCTCTCAAACATGATTCATGATATCCCAGCAGAAGGTTTTTCACAGGGTAAAATCACCTTAGAACACACCACAATTCCTGAAATTAGTATGGTACCATCAACAAATGAATTCTAATGTAACTAAAGTCTGTTATCACCCTTTATAGTTCTCCTTTTGGTAACCCTCAAAATCTTCGATTCACTACAATGCATTTCAATGGGGTACTATCATTTATATTGGTCCTAAGATGGCTGCCAGCAATTCCAGGATGAAGTGCTGACAGCCAATCAGATCTCACGATGACATGTGTGGTTAGGCTCCGCCCAGATATATATGTGTTTTTACTTTTGATTTTCTCAGCAACTACTGAACGGATTTACACCATTTAACAAAAAGGGTTCTTTCTGAACCAAGAACTACCTCTTTGCCAAATTTGGTGTAATTCCGTTCAGCAGTTCGGGCTGTAGCCTTGCATAAAGTTTCCTATGGGAAATTGATTTTTTGACTCTTGTTTTTTTAATTTCTCCGCAACTACTGAACGGATTTACACCATTTAACAAAAAGGGTTCTTTCTGAACCAAGAACTACCTCTTTGCCAAATTTGGTGTAATTCCGTTCAGCAGTTCGGGCTGTAGCCGTGGCTAAAGTTTCCTATGGGAAAATGAATGGGGAAAACACGTTTTGGGACCCCCTTTTTCTCGGCCCTCGCTTGACGAATCACTCCGAAACTTTCAGGGTAGGAGCGGACCGGAGCGGGCCATAAAGTTTGAAAATTTCGTGAAGATTCGTCAACCGACGCAAGAGTTATTTCAAATAGAATGTTGCGGATTTCCTATGGAAAATAGGTCCTAACTATAACTATCTACTGGCGACCGCCAGTAGATAATATATATATATATATATATATATATACATACATATTTTGGGCTGTAGTTTAAATGTTTGTAGTTCATGCTTATATTTTGTTTGGGTTGTGCTTCTATAATTTTAGTTATATATTTTTTTGTGGTCAATAGTAAAGATTCAGTTGATTTAATATATTTTTATTTAATTTGAGTATGTGTATAAAATGTTTTGGGTTTAATTGTTTTATGTAAAAAGTGTTTTTTGTATATTTATTAATGATTATTTAATTATGGTGGTGATATTATTGAATGATATTGTGTGAAGCGATATTTTTGACAAATTATATTTTTATTTAAAGGTAACAATATTTTTGTATCCAATATTTTTGTTTTCAATATTGTTAAAAATTGACATTTTTAACAATTATATTTATTTTGTCGACATCTGTGGTTTCACTAGTTAAGTATAGGAAGTCGATACTTTTGTTATCAATATTTAATTTTCAATATTTTTGTGTTCCCATATTGTATATATCAATATTATGTCAATGATCTGTGAAACACGGAGCAGCTTTTAAACAGCTCCTCCAAATGTCATTTGAATGCACTGCTTCCCGGGCAGCGTGTGTTCATGGCTGCCCCGAGGGCAGCTCATTCACTTTTTCTTTTGCGCCCAGCACACCTTTTGAAAGGTGCACCATGGCTCAAACAGGAAAGGTGCGACCTGTGCATAATACAGCCCCAGGAATGTAGTCAGGGGCCCTTTCACTAGTAGTTTCCCCCTTGGTTGGCAACAGTTCAGTTCAGGTGGAGCAGAAAACTCTGCCGACGTCTGTACAGTATCAAAGCTAGGAGGCAAGTGAGAAACCGGTACAAAAGATGACCATCACTGTGATGTTACATGTATCAACGGACGTATTTCAAAACCACTGGATATTGGCATATACATCGGTCCACATTAATCTATGGATGCATACTCCTTTGCCGGAGGTTACACCTAGTAGACATACTAGTTTTGTATGTCATGATGCAGAGGTCAGGCCATAATTATTTGCAGAGGGACCACTTGAAAAATACTAGCAAACTCCCTAGCCACGCCTAAAATGGGCGATTATGTGGCACAAATGCCGTTAACATCGAAAATGGGTTTCTTACAATGTCAATAATCATCAATGTGCAGTAGCCGAAGTGAACTGTATTCCTATATTGTAGGTGCAACAATTTCTACCTCTGTTGGTGGATTAAAACAATTCACATAAAAATAATATATATATTGAAAAACTGTACATAGTGCTAAAGTTAATCTGCTCCATGCCTGATGTCAATTAATAGATTACTTAAAAATATGGTCTTTTGAAACTAGTATTTCATTTTTATGTTCACCTACATTATAGTATAGTATACATTACAAAATGTGAAATGGAACCACTTTTATTGTCTAAGGACATCACATGTAGAATCAATTAATTAATCATATGTTAGTGATGCAATGGGAGTTAAGATATCAAGACATTCCCAGTGTTTTTGGATGCCAAAAGTTTCAAAATAAAAAACAAATTTTGTTATGTTATTTATTTTACATCTATATACCTATCTTTTTCAATGTTGTCTTTCAAAGAAATCCTTCAACCTCCATAGAACAGCCCTGCCAGATGGCGTAGTCGGCAACCTAGAATGTTCTGTCCTTTTCCTGACTTTGCCACCATGCAAGTATGTGAAGTCATCGACAAACATTGCTTAAACCAGCAAGCTATCTTGGATTTGTGCCATCATATTGAGCTCAACTTCTGCCTCTGAATTTAAATCCTACTACAATCACACCACTGGTGAAAAATAGGTCCGTTCTCCTTTTTGCGGCCACAGGATCCTTCCAGCACACCGTAGGAGACTGCAACAAGATGTCTCAAGCAATTTTTAGTGATGTACTACAGGAATTCATGCCAGTGATGCTGACCCACAGAAACAGCTTCATACAATTCCAAAGCAGTGGAGATGAATTGAACAATGTGAAAGCTTATTTATATGCCTTGATGGGCATTCCTCATGTAAGTGGTGCCATTCATGGGACCCAATTTGCCTTTGTACCACCACATAACAGAGAAAAAGTGTACCGCAACAGGAAACACTTTCATTCAATAAATGTGGAAGTGATCTGTACATCACTAGCATCTGCCCACACTTTGCTAGATCTATCCATGATTCTTTTGTGCTATGCAATAGCAGCATATAATAGAAAATGGCACAACTTGAAAATGTCAGGGTCTTGTTTGATGGTCTGTGTGAATATATGTGAGAATCCCATAATATTGTTATGTCAACCTCACAACCTACATTTTTAAATCTTACATATATTAATATTTTGGACCTAATTATAATGTTGGGCAGACTTAAGTCCGCCCGACACCGTCTCGGTCCTAGGACCGACCGACCTCCGGTCGGCGGTCCCGACCGTCTAATAGGATGCGACAGAACACCGTTCGGTTGCAGTCCTACATTTTCCTATGGGAGCATGCATTGCGGCCATAAACCGCCTGTAATGCATGCTCCCATAGGGAAATGGGAGGAGCTGTTAATCCCTGCACCCCGTGGCAGGCACCTCAAGGTGCCCCCTCTGCCCTCAACCGGAGGCCGCAAACAGAAGGGGGCCTTGCTGGGGGTCCCCAAACACGCTTTCCAACATGGTTTCCATGTCAGACAGGCCGGCATGGAAACCGTGCATCTTAATCCCAAGGGCGGAAAGGCCCGCCCTTTGGGATATACAAGCCAGTTCCGACTGGCCGACGGGCCGTCAGAAGCCAGCCAGAATGACCGCCGGTTTCAATTACGACCGGCTGATACATAATCAGCCGGTTGGAATTGAAACCAACGATGGGGGTCGAAAAGCCTCCGACCAAAGGTTGGAGGCTTTCTGACCTCCATCGTGATCGGCCCCTTTATGTTTTGTAGGAGACTCAGTGTATCCTAATTGTAGGAAAGTGCCCTTTTTATATGGTCACTCCCCCAAACATTTTGCCCCAATGCAGATCGTTATGACTGCACTGGAGCTTGCTTCCTAGGCTCCAATGCCAGTGCTCTCTCCCTAAAACTGATACATGTGAATTGGTAACCCCAGTTGGCAAGGACTTAACCCCCTTATAAGCCAGTGGTACCCAGGGCATGGGAGTTAAAGGGGTCACCAGTGCCTGAAGCACTGTTTGTGCCACTGTGAGTGACCCAAGTAATCAAATGACAGCAGTCCTGCCATTGCAGACTGCAGGAGCAGTGCAAACTGCTCAAACTCGACTTTGCTCCAACCATGTGTGGCAAGGTCAAATCACTATTTTTAATATAAGCCATTCACGTCTGAAGTAGGTCTCCTGAGCCCAGGAGGAATTGTGCATTAAATTAAAGCTCAGAATTGCAAGCTTATATGTCCCTATAGTAGCCCTTTCCATTAAGGACTACTATAAGTGATTAGGGGGCCATAGCATAACATGGGATGGCACCCCAGGCACCTCTGAGGTTGCCAGCTCCGTTATGGTTACACTGAAATATGCCATGTTTGGTATCAAGCAAGTTGTCTCCTCACCCCTGACATGATTCTCATGCCAGGGTTGTTGTGGCATACACCCAGGTGGCTACATTAGAGGTTGCCCACCTGGTCACCCTAGCCTTTCCTGTGCTGTCGCTGTCCTGGCTGCAGCTGCTGCCTACAAAACAGGGATCTAATCCCCTGCTAGGAGGCGTGAACACTCCCAGGAATCAGAAACAAAGGCCTAGATGGGAAGGAGATGACACCTCCCTCCCTGACAGGATGGCTAGTGAAGTGGCACATCAAGGCGGTGAGCTTCCAAGCATACACCCTCTCTGATATGCATTCAGGCTGCCTCCCAAAGGAGTAAACAGCCCTCCCCCTGCCCCCAGATACATTTGCACCTGTGAAGGCAAGAAAATTATGTAGTCAGGAGGTTCACACCCCTAGGGTGGGCTGCCTGGTCTGTACAGCTAAGGAAGGTTTTTGTCATTTTTAAAAGTGGTAGAATAGAGGGATTTGTATAGCAAAGGTGGCACTACCCATTGGCTGTGGTCACCTCAGGGGCAGATTAGCCACTGGGTCTAGTAGCCCATTAGCTACTTGCAACCACACCCATAAATCTAGGATTTAAGTGGCACCCCAGGCCCAGAATATCAATTCTAATTCAAATTGTAAGGGCAAAGAAGAAACCCTTGTCTGTGACATCAAGACCTGCTCAAAACAAAGGCACGATAGTCTGCATCTGTGGCAACCTTCCGGGAACTGCATGACTGTGACTCTTCCTGGACCAAAGACCGGTTCGCCCCCAGACAGGGGTGCTCCTTTGAAAGCCACAGGCAAATCCAGACTCCCTTGGACTAGTGGCACTAGTCCCCTGCAATCTGCAGGTAAAAACAACGTCCTGAAACAAAAGAATCGCTGGCCATCGGGCTCTCCGAGGGATCGCCCAAAAGTAGATGGTCCAGTGCATCATGGGAAACATAATCCTGACCTCCAGCAAATTTCAGGCAACTACAGTTTTCCCTGGACCTCTGGACGTCAAAGTATCTTCTAGCTGACCTTACCACTGCCAAGGCTTGTTGGTGGCCAGTCCACCAACCACTAACTTCACTCGAAGCTGCACCTCGAGGAAGTTCACAGCACCTTCAACTGACCACCTCAGTGGCCCCGTTGTTATCTTTTTGCATCTGTTTCCTCACCAGCACTGTGTGAGTGGTAAAACCAGCTCCTTCGTGGTTCCCGCTTTAGCACCAAGGACAGCTAGTGCAATTCTGCACCCAGCTCTATGACCCAGGTAGAATCAAACTGACTGTTGTGACCTGGTCCAGGGAGATGAATTACTTTACCCCCAGTGGGTTCCACACAACTCGACCTTCAAGTGACCGATTGTCACTAGTGCTTTTTTAACATTGAACCACAATGTTAAAGTTCTGCAGTATTGAATTGCTTTGATTTAGTTTTCGTTCTAAAATCCATAACTCTGGTTATAGACATCTTATTGTCTTTGTTTTGGTGTCTAAATTAAGATACAAATCTGCTTTATCATTATAAATTGGGGTTGGATTTCTTTTGAGTGGTGTCAGTTACTTATCGTCCATGGTAGTACACTGAAATGATTAACACATGTTCTGCTAGTAAAGCCTGACTGCACTTTGCCAGTCTCTCATGACTGAGCTATGGATTTATCATTGTGAATCCATGGAGCATCTTTGGGGTATTGTGAGAGTATTACATAGTGAAGACTAAGCAGCCTCAAAACATACTACTCCACTTTCCTACAATAAAAGACCTTGGTTGCTACCATCACTGAGAAATCCAACAATGCCTGGGGAAATTTGTTTCAATGGGGCACATGGTAGAACTTGTAGACCTGTGGAGCAGGCTTTATGCTCCAGAAAGCAAGATTCTGTAGTCTGGATTAATCTGGTGGAGCCCTCCTCTAATTACCTGAGAAAATGTGAAATAAATAAATGCTGTGTTGTATGCTACACAACATTGCCCTGTAGCAGAACACTCCGCTAATCCAAGATGATGACTACAATGAGGAGGCCCAGGGTGATGTAGAAGAATATCTAAATGACGATGACAGTGGTGAGGAAGAAGGGAATGATTTACTTAAAGATGTCATTGACAACTTCTCATGAGGGTAAATATCAGTTAATGGACATGAATTTCAATGTAACAATCTTTGTCCACAGGTAGCAGACTACTGCAATCTTTGCTTAATTAGTAAATATAAGTTTTTTCCATATAAGGGGGTTTTCAATGGTGATGTGCCCTACTGAGTCCTACTGTGATTACTACATGACACAGTGGAAATCCTTGAATATGATACTGTCATTGTGTTCATATCAGCAGGAGAAGATTGTGTTTTTAAAGTTGCAACAATGTGGTATCGTACTTTTGAGTCTACCTAAGTATTAAATGAAGATCATGAATTAATTTTCAACATGCTTCTTTTCCCAGAGGTCAACATGCACTGTCATCTTCAGTAGCACAACAGAATCATTGGTGAATTATTGAATGGGTAAGTTACCTTACTTATTTTAAGCAGATGTACTATCTTGTTATATTGTTCCTGTTGTGGTACTTTGTATTGTTCTAACATTTAAGTATGTTGTCACTGCTGGCATCATTGAAGTGTGTGTTTCTATGAACGACTAATCCTCTTGTGTGGGTATATGGCAATTGTATATACCTAATAGGTGATATCTGCATATATGTAATACATAAAGAACAGAACTGGGGGATTTTGTTACATGTAACAAAACCTTGTTTCTTATCAAGAACATCCACGTTTGTGCCATTTTTTTAGAGAGGCTGTGAATAAGGTTTTAATTATGACTATTTAACCATGAATATTGTAATATAATGTATGTAGCTTATATAAACAAATGTTAACAGTATATGAACCTTTTAAAAGTAAACCAGATTTTACAACATCAGCAAAGAGTAATGCAACAAACAATTTAAATTTAGTGAAAAGGAAATTTTTTTATTAAAATTAACACATATAATGCATAAGGTAGGATAAAAACACAACAACAAATGTTAATGATTACAAAAAAAGAAAAACACATCAAACACAGAATTAACTATCATGATAGATGATATCTTTAAGGGTCCAGCCACAATTATTTGGGGAACATGTTCAAAATACAAATGATCATCAGAAGGCAAATGTGTTGAAAGAATTGTCCCAAGAGTCACTGTTGCAGTTTCACAGGAGGAAACTACTTGCGTCTCTTGTGGTGGTTTTTGTGGGAACCTCTCCCACTCATTCTGATGATTGCCCCCTCCTCAGGGTGACTGCTGGCTCAACAGTTGCAGGGTTAGAAGTAAATGGCAGGTGGCACCTGGGGTTGCAGGGCCTCCCTCTCTGCGGAAGAGGCTGGTGCATGTTCCTCTGAAGTTGTGGGACCACAGAAAGAGGTAGGTGAGTCACAAATAGCCCTGCATATGTCCATAAACCCATCTTGTACCACCCTAGACATGGAGCATAAGACAGATATTTGCATCTCAATTAGGTCATTGTGCTCCCTCTGAAACTGCTTAATGTCACCCATGAGCTCTTCGTTGTCTCTGAGAAGCTCTATGACCTGGCCCATTTGTTCTTAATGCCGGTAGGGTACTCCCATGATGTTTTGGCCCATAGTTTTCCTAAAAATATGGGCATCAGTAGAACTCACTCAGCTGCCAAATAGTGCCCTCCCCTACCCACACTGCCCTATGGCTTTGGCAGAGTTGGCACCATCACACTGGGCCCTGGCTCACCTGCAAATGTTTGAGTTGGAGTTGTAGCTGCCAAAACAGGAGCCAGTACTGGGGGGCACGCTGCAGATGTAGATTGTGATGTTGGGCCACAGGGAGCAGTGACGACTACTGGCTGTTGTGGAGTGGGAGATACAAAAAGGTTGTTATAAGTGGTGGTAGGGAGAATGAGGCTCACCCAGCAGCCTGCCCAGTCACACCTAATGGACCAGGCTGCTCCTTATCTGGATACTGACAAGCAGGAGTTGTGTCTTCACTGAAGGCTTCTGCAGGAGTTTGAAAGGTGGTTGGAGTTGGAGGTATAGTTTCAGGATATTCTGCAGTGGGAGATGGTCCTACATTACAAAATTGTATGCTGAGTGTTAGCACACCTGTATGTAATAGTACAAGTGTAATGATAAGTCTCAGCCTTTTTACACTCATAATGCATATTTACACATTCTGAAAGTTGAACACAACATTGATAAACATGCTAATTATTTATATGTTAAGGTAGAGGAGAGTTGAATACACTATTAATATAGCATCAATTTACACTTCTTCAGTCAGACTTAGAAGTACAAACGTTTAGTTACTTTTAGATGAAGTAATACTGTCAGTATTTCTATCACATCACACTTGTAAGTCATCTGCCTAGAGTGATATCTAGTGCTTTATCATGTTGAGCCCATTACTGAACCAGATATTGTTATTTTATATTTGAAAACTACATCATATTCATTTGAGATGTATATGACACGAGACAAACCTTATACAGGGAAACAACCATATGTAAATACTTCCGATTGTTAAATATAGAATAGGCCCCATGATACTCATAAAAATGCAAAGGTTACACATTGTGAGTGTGACACCGCAGACACAAGTAACCTTCCTTATGTATGTTTTGAAGAATGTGAAAATGGATTGTTCAAAGAATATGTTCAAAGAATATGATCATTGAATAGATGTCTTACGAGTCCAAGATATGGTAAGATGAGAGTGACACATCACATAAAGCTATATTATATATTTGAAAGCATTATGGGAGCTGCAGTCATTGACTACTAATGGGGTAGCTGCTATTGTATACTGCACTAAAGAATGACTCCATGTAGGTTATTGTGAGATCCACATGGCAGTTTTAAACTGCATCTAGCTGCTAGCAGGTACCTAGGTGCCAGATAAGTGTTTGTACTGCTGCCACAAGCTCTGTAGCATTTTTTTTAAAACGCACTGCGCCGCGAATTCCACTTATTTCTTTCATCAAGGAATTAAATCGGAATTGTTTTAACTGCAGTTTTTGTATGCACTGTAAGTTTTAAAAATGTATTGAAATTACTTTTGCCTCTCACCTCTTGATCCCAACACTGTTTCTCTCGCCCTCACTTCCTCCCCGGTCCACCACAGCTTTTGCTGATTGAGTGGAGGGAGGAACAATTGTCAGATTCGCCCTACTTCCGCCTGCACTTTCAGCGGTAGCCATCTTGAGAGGGAGACGGTCTCTCCCCAGGGCCATCTGCCTCACAGTACTTAAGTGGGGTATGGCGCCGCTGCGCAGCGGACGCGCACAGCGGATGCGCCGCTGCAAGCCCGTCTGCGTCCGTCCGCATCCAGAACGTGTCCAGCGCCAAAAACGCTGCCTTTTTTGCATCGGGTCAGTGCCTTACTAGGAAATCCATCTTAGCCTTAAATAAAATCCACCCAAACTGTAAAAATTGGAAGTAGCCAACTGGGGAGGGCCAATCTGTTGCAAGAACTGCAAATATGTTCTTAGGCCTATACAGGACATTGTAGCCAAAAATAGAACCTTACCAACTTGCCTACATAGTGGGCTAATAAATGCTAGATCTATGTGCAAGCATGCCCAACATATTTGCGATTTAATAACAAATGACAAGTTCGATTGCCTTTTCGTAACCGAAACCTGGCTGAAGGCCTGGTGCAAACCAGATATAGTCAATGCCCTCCCCCCTGGCTACCTCATTCAGAGATTAGACAGACCAGAACAACGTGGGGGTGGCTTAGCAATTATCCACCATAGCGCACTGAGGTGTTCAACATTCCAACTATCAGACATAAAAGGAGCAGAAGGCATCTGCTTCTGCTTTCAATTAGATGACTCCTTCGCGTTTGCAGGAGCATTACTCTACCGTCCACCGGGGCCTTACAAGGCCTTTTTGGAAAATATTGGAGATATAGTGAGCTCACTAGCCCTTAGATTCTCCAATTTCACTCTGTTAGGAGACATCAATATCCACCTTGACTCACATAACGATTTTGGGGCAACTTGTTTCAAGCAAATCATGGATACACTCAGCTTAGATCTTTTCCGCTACTCACAACGCCGGTCACACGTTAGATTGCATTTGCTCCAACCTCGGAACCCTTAAGGTCAAGCCCCCAGTGGACTTAATCTGGACCGATCACAAGCTGATCCCCTTTGAAAATCATAGCCGAAAGCGGGCCAAATACCGAGGGGCACGTCAGGCTCCTCCTACAAGACAAACCCAGGTGGATGGAGATGACAGCCCACCCTGACCTCCATCCAGCCGCGCAAACCTGTAGACCCAACTTGTCAGGAGATCCAATAGTAGATAACCAGCTCTTCACTCAGTGGATTTACACCCTGAGGGACCGTTTTGCACCTCCTGATCCACAAAACGGCCGCCCAAAAAAGAAGCCCTCTGCCCCATGGTATTCGCAAACTCTGAAAGCACTACAAACCCACTGTAGGACCCTAGAACGCAGATGGCATCGGAACTATAAGCAGACTGATCTAAGCAATTTCAAAGTGGCCCTCAAAAACTATCATATCCAGATCAAAATAGCCAAAAAAGCCTACTATACTGAAATAATCAAAACTACCAACTATAACCAAAAAGCTATCTTTAAGATAGTTAACACCTTCACCAATCCTGAAGTCTTACAACAAGATATCCCCCCTCACAATCCCTCTGCAATAGCATAGCAGACTACTTTGAACAGAAAGTTGTAATATTACAAAAAGATTTTGCTCCTCCCTCTTTTCCTCCTACCAACAATGTTACTGCTTTAGGCAAAGACAGAGCGACTTTGCAAACTTTTAAACTGATCACTCCTGAAGAATCGCGCCAGGCGATCCTTACCACTAAATCAGGCTCCCCCTTTGATCCCTGCTCCCCCTTGATTCTACACGCCATAATTGACACAGTGAATCCCATCATAAACAAAATAATAAATGCCTCCCTAGCAACTGCCAACATCCCCGCAGAATGGAAGCTTGCAGCTGTAAAGCCGCTACAAAAGAAACAACTTGCGGACCCCTCGACTCTCTCAAATCTGCGTCCTATTTCTCTTCTACCTTGCCTCAGCAAGATCACGGAAAAACTCGTTAACATCCAACTTACAACATACCTGGAAGAAGCAAATCTGCTTCATCCCAACCAATCCGGTTTCAGATCTCAACATTCTACAGAATCAGCCCTACTGTATACGGCTGAATCCCTCAGAGCTGCCCTTGACCAAGGAAAAAATGCAGTCCTAGTGTTATTAGATCTGTCGGCCGCGTTCAACACGGTCTCACATGTCATCCTTCTAGACCGTCTCGCATCCTTTGGCATTTCCCATACAGTCCTGGCCTGGCTAAAGAATGTTCTGCAGAACCGCAGACAAGTTATCACACTAGGCCAATACAAATCAGAAGAAAAACCACTTCTCGCCGGTGTACCTCAGGGGCCAGCCTCAGCCCCACACTTTTCAATGCCTATATGGCCCCATTGCTCAGCTTGATATCGTCCTTCAATATAGAGACCATCTCATAATCGGACGATAAGCAGTTAATTCTGGTTTTGGACAAAAACACCACACAGGCGGAAGAAAACCTACGCCTTTGTCTCACCGCCACTTTCAACTGGATGAAAACTAACCATCTAAAGTGTAATTCCGAAAAAACGGAAATACTACCACTAGGACCAGAGAATATTTTCTCTCCTAAAACCTGGTGGCCAGCTAACACCACCCCCCGCCCAATACTGTGAAAGTGGTCAGAAACCTGGGTATTAAATTTGATGCCACTCTCTCCTTCAAACAGCAATCACTGGCAATTGCTGGCACTTGTTTTCACATTATAAAAACACTCAAATTTTTTTTTGTTCTGCTTCCCATCTCAGCCAGACAGACTGTTGCAGTGGCCCTAATTCGTCCAGACTGGACTACTGCAACAGCCTTTATGCAGGTATTAACAAGTCAGTTTTGCATAAGCTTCAAATGGTCCAACATGCAGCAGCACGACTAGTGCTGAAATGGCCCAGGAGGTCCTCTGCATCAGCAGCTTTAGAAACACTCCACTGGCTGCCCATCCATAAAAGAGTTCTGTTCAAGGTCCTGTTAATCACCTTCAGGATAGTCCACTCCTCAGGTCCTCATTATCTTCGAACCAGATTTACGCGTTATACTCCCTCCCGGAGTCTTGGGTCATCTAATGCAAATCTGTTGAAAATACCAGCTTTTAGACTGGTCTCCAAGGGAGGAAGATCGCTTGCAGTGATAGGCCCTAAGGCTTGGAACAAACTTCCAAACCAGCTCCGCCAGATCCAATCTGAGACACTCTTTAGGAAAGCCCTTAAGACCTGGATTTTCTCAGCATCTGACGCCCTATGCAAAACTCTTATCTAATGCCTTTTCCTCGCTTTTAGCAGCCACCCAGTATGTTCCAACCCTGGGTTCCGCTCAGCGCCATGATGCTCCTTGGAGTGACAGCAGCACTCTACAAGTGTACAATTACATTACATTACATTACATCTACAGGCTGCAATGCCTGGCCAGAACATGTTTAAAGGACTATTTAAGAGGATGGCACACTAGGTGCTGCAGGGCCACTAGTAGCATTTAATTTACAGGCCATGGGTGCATACAGTACCACTTTACTAGGGACTTACAAGTTATTTAAATGTGCCAATATGGTGCACAAGCTCTTTAGTATTGATTAGCAGTGGTAAATTGCACAGAGTCCTTAAAGCCAACAAAAACGGGTTCAGAAGACAGAAGGGTGAAGGCATAATGTTTGGCGATGACCCAGCAGAGAAGGCCAAATCCAACAGTTATGTAATAACTTAGCAACTTTCTTACACATAAATAGTAATTATTGCTGTTTTGACCACTAACTATGAATACAAGGACCATACAAAGAAGTTAACATGCATTTCCTTACTTTATATGTATGTGCATGGAAAACATTACTCACAATGGTTACTTGTTACCTCAGCATAACAACTTTATGCTTTAAGTGCATATACAATGCTGTTTTAATAACATTCTGAAAAGGAAATTAGGTTATTCGGTTTTGAGCCTTTATAGTTCAGTAAGAAAGTTGGGCTCCATAAGCAGTTACCAGAAGATATCCAGCTTAAAAACACATTATTTGGAATTACAATACATAATTCAATCTAGTATATTGCAAAGGAAAACAAGCATTTGCAATGCAATTGATCTCGCATTTGTGAAAGTTAGAGCTTTTGGTATTGTAAATGATAATGTCTTTTACTTATTTTTTTTGTCTGCAGTGGAGTAACATAACAGGTAAAGCAGCTGACTTTGGAACTGGTGAACTAAGTTTGAGTTTTCGGATTGATTAACCATCCTGGGTTTTATGTAAATTGCCTTTTTTCTTCCTATTAACGGGTGACCATCGCTGTTAATTTATAGATGTTGCTACTATTCAGCTCAGCTTTACTCAATGCATCAGCCTCAGAAAGATGAAATGCTGAGAAGGAGGAAAGAGCAGAGGAAGCGCAGTACCCGTGAATCAGACGCTGCAAGGGAAACAACCATTACTACCTGGAGACGTGACTATGGGCACACCGTATAAAAACAAAAATCACAAATCGAAAGTTGATGTAAACAATAAAGCACAGAGGACAAAGGTGCCACCAACGTGGAAATGCGCGCAGCACTGAGACAACAACAAAACACATCACTTTGAAGAAGGCATCCTTCTACATAGAAAAAAAAGAGCCACAGACACAAAATTTAATGACAAAAGTGGAAGCGGACAAGTCCTCTGCAATACTCCATGGGAGTTAGCAATTGAGAAAAGGTGGGACAAGCAGGAGCCATTATCCAATTTGAGGCTAAGGTTTTTTAAAGGGCATTGATAAAAGTCAATCAAAAATTGGGGGGCAGGGTCGAAGCCCATAGACTGACTCCAGCATGTCTCGAAGGCAGTCATGTGTGCTACCTAGGCTTGACCTAAAAGATTTATAGTTGGTATCTAGTATACCGTGCTTGTACTTACCTGTCTCCACACCATCTGAGATTCCTTTTAAGCTTTCCATGTATAGGATCCCATACATATTTTTTGCCCAAAGCAAGAGGTTCATAGACCTGGGAGAACCACCATCAGTCTGCTGGGCTGCTAGGTGGGCTTTGGAAGCCAGGGATCTTACCCTCCCCAGCAGATCATTACAGCATTCCCTGATTTCCTCCTGTGAATGCCTGCGGTTAGCTACAGCATTCACTCTTGAGACAATTCTTTCCCACATTTGCCTTTTCTGAGTAATAGTTGTACTTTGGACAAGAACGCTAATGATCTCATCCATCATGGCTCTCAATACTGTGTCTGTAGATGTGAATCTGGGGTTTCTTCCCCCATCCCTGATTTAAAAGTAAAACTTAGGTAAAAATAGGAAAAAACCTAACTTTTGGGTAACTGGAAAAAAACACAGGGAAAGCAAATTAGAGTGATAATAAAATGTCTAGCTGCTGCTGTTTCCGTATGACAAAGGCAAAGATCATGGTATGGTATGGGGTGTGTTTTATAGTGTCTTCTGCAGTTGTGATTACTTAGAACATTACTATCAGGTGCATGACTTATGCGTCCGTCTTTAAGATGCAAGGCTATACCACAGCAAAACAGGTCCATGACATATTTACTCCGACAGAACACAGCTGCGAGCCGACCCCGATGATGGACATATTTAAATTTGGCGAGTGGAATCCCACCACACCAATGCCAACTGGGTGTTATCCAAGGATAGAGGATTAATCAACGTGTGCATGGTAAAATCGCTAGTAGGATTTATCTACCTCTGCCAAGACTGACGGCGGTTTTCCTGTTCAATATGTTAATTGGACGGGAGTTACTCTGCAAGGCTGATGGACGGATTTAAACCACTATCGTGGTGGACGGACAGCCCGACCAGCAAGATATAAATCGGGCCCTTAACACAGCATTCAAAGAAAAAGCAATCTTACCTCTTTGGTTCAGATGAGATGCCTGGAACAATTAAGAGGGATGTGTACCTACAATATTTACAACATCAAGTAGACATAAGAAACAGATGACCGCCCTGAAACCCAGCAGCAAATGATCGAAAATTGGGAAATATTACACAATAACGATGTAAAAAATAATAAAAAGTTAAAAATAAAAATAATAAAACATAAATCAGACTGCTGATAGAGACGCACTAGAAAGTGTAACGGAAATCCACAGCCAACTTTATTGTTATTAGCAGGAGAAAGGCTATGGCTCACAGATTATGGATCAAAAAATGTAGGGCACGCACAAAGAACATGAGAGCAAAGCACTGAATAGAGGGCAGAGGAAGGACCAACATGCTGACTCTCGCGTCTATGTGACTCCATTTAGTATTCTCTTCTGTTATTTAAGGAACTCTTATGCTGATACTTGCCTCTTGAAAGAGACTTACATCACCTCCAATTAATCATTAAGATGGAGTATATACCTGGATTGAAAAACCAAACATCTCCTTACAACTTGTGGTGACTAAACATTGGTAATATTTATTAAAATGGGTAAAGGGTTACAGGTAATCAGGTTCAAGAGGGATTCTTCTAGAAGATGATCAAAAGCAAGTCTGTCATAACTGGTTTAAATTGCGGCCAAGGGCATGGTCACTGCTCTCACCTCAACAACAGGATGTGCTGCCTACCCTACCATGCATTGTGTGTACCGCTCTGGCAAGAGAGCTGGAGCCTTGCATAATCATCTGAATGACTGGAGGACTGTCTGGAGGAGATGTGTACTCCTTGCTAATTTTATGAAATGTCTGCCATCACCATTTACACAAAGCAGCTGAAGCATAATGGAGATCAGACCTGAACTGTACCTGAAAGAATATGGACTTGGAATTGATTAGCTTCCTCTAAAACTTCAAGTGCTGCACCATATCTGAGCAACTAGTAGGCTGAGTACCACTGTTATGGAATGAAGTCTGTGAGTGGGAGAGACAGTCAGATATCAGATATTACTTTATTGTTTGATTAATAAAAATCATTACAATGGTAGACATACAACAATAAAAACATGTATCAGGCGGTTACTAAAAATATGCACACTTGCAAGACAATAAAATGAATGTTAACTAAGTCTCTATTTCTTTGCTTGCATTATTTCCTCGCGCTCTTTTAAAACCAACCCTGGATACAGTCATGTGGTCCACTAATAGCGTCAGATGTGAATAGAGGATAATGGGAGAGTATGATATTTGACAATAAGTGGTTGTTTAAAACCTGATCAGCACCCTCTAAGAATTACAAATCCCTCTACTATGGTACTGGATAAATGTGAGCTGCAATAGGACCAGGGATCCTTGTGGGTAAGGCACAGTTAAAACAGTGATAATTCATATTAGTTTTAGCATCTTGCTAAAAAGAGGGGCAGTCAATAGTCGTTATTGGAGGCTACTGACAATTCCACTAATAAACCATTTCTATTTGTAAGTGGGTGAAGCCCCGCAGAAGGAGGTAAAAAAAAAAGAATTTTGAATCACACAGGACATGGCACAAAAAAAAAAATAACGATGTGCAAAATACCAAGTTGGCCGCTGTCAAGTAGTACAATATAGTGACAATGACGACACTGAGTGTTCAATGCTGCCCAATGCAAATTGACAAGAGTTAGCTCACTCTCTCACATTTTGTAAGCCTTTTTACTGCTCTTGCAACAAACTTAGTGAACTGAATATTCAGCATTGAATTATCTGGATTCATGGAGTTTAAGATTGCTTGTCGACAGGAGCGAACACCAAGTTTGTTCCATTAGCCCCGTAACAGAATCTTTCGATCGTTCAGGAGTGCGGGGCAGAGGTATACCACATGCTCAATTGTTTCCTTACTACTCCCGCACCCCCTACACATTAGTTTGTTGTTTCTACAGCACCAGCCTGGTAGCTGGTACAAAAGGGGCCATTCTCCCATTCTGAGTGCCAAAAATCTTTTTTTCCAATGCACTGCGTAGGTACATGACAGGTGAGGCGCCGCTACCCCTGCCTTGAACCCTGATATGACTGTCCAGGCATGCTTACGTTGAACCGGTTGTGCTCTGTCCGAGTGGAAGGACCAGGAACAAACGTTCCTTTTAATGTACATTTTAAGGGTCTGCTGGGGAGGATTAAAACTCCAAATTTCTTCAGCTTCCAGGAGTTTTAAAGTATCTTGTAGATAAATTCGGTATGATCCCCCAAGCTGACTGGTTTTTATTTCCTGCCACAGTTTAGCCTCTAAGCTTCCTTCTCTGGACGTGCGTAGCTTGTTACACAGCTTGATGAAGGCTCTGGCCCCCACCGCTCGATGATCTTGGAGGCCAAACTCAAGTCGAATTTGGGCGGGGTATGAGGATTTCGGAAGTTTCAACACTTGCTTGAAAATTCTAGTTGTTATTTTATTCACAAGTTTGTTTCTTTCCACTGCATAATCTCCTGACCATAGGAGAGGTAATTAAGGTTCTTTGCCTTCATAACGCTTATTAGAGGGGTCAAGCTTGGGCCGGATAGCTGCCTTGCGAGGTTGGTGAGTGCTACCTGGATTATCAGGGCTTTGGCTTCTACCTCGTCTCTGTGTTTTAAGAACGAGCCCCTTTTGTCCCTATGGACCCCTATGTATTTATATGAGGAGGCCCTATCGATTCTTTTGCCATTGTACTCCTATTCCGCCACCTTGGTATTACCTTGACCCATATGTGTTTGCCCTTGTTTTTAATAGGTTTAGTTCCAGCTCATTTTTGGTGGTGTAAAGAGATAGCTGGTCAAGTAGTCTCTGTAGGCCAACTCTGGTGTGGCTGAGCAAGACGAGGGCGTCTGCGTACAGCAGGTTGCTGATTCTGGTCCAGGCAAGTTTTGGGGGATGAGAGTTGACATCATCAAATGACTGTGATAGGTCTGAAATGAAGAGATTGAAGAGAAGGGGCGCCAGCACACAACCTTGTTTTACTCCACGCGAGGTTTGTATCTTTCTGGAGATATGGGATCCATCTCCGAGTTTTATACGAATCCATGTGTTTGTGTGTAGCTGGATTATAGCTTGTAAGAGTACAGATGGAATCCCCCATTTCTTCAGTTTGGACCATAATTGGCCTCTAGGCACGTGGTCAAAAGCGGCCTTGAAGTCGACAAAACAACAGTAAATTGACATTCCTGAGGCTGCCGCTTTATCCAACAGACGGATATTGCAAGCAAGTTTGTGATGGTTCCTGTTTTTTTGACAAATCCTGTCTGATTGAAGGGTACAAGATGGTTTTTTGTGGCACAAAACGTCAGATCTTGAAGGTGCAACTTGGCATAATATTTAGATTCAACATCTAGAAGTGTGATCATCCCATAATTTTTAGGGTCTGACCTCTTGCCGCCTTTATAGATTGGGTGTATGATGGCTCTGCGCCAGGATTCCGGTATCAGCTGGTTGGTCCAGCAGTAACTGTATAAGGGGGCCAGATGTTTGGCCCAGAAGTCTGTGTCTTGTTTGTACAGAGCCTGAGGTAGACCGTTTAGCCCAGGAGCTCCGTCAGAGCGGCCCTTGGTTACAATTCGTGCTGTTTCAATCATTAGGGCTTCTAATGTTTTGGATACCTGTTGAAGAGGCGCTTCTTGCTGGGGAGGAGATTTAATGGCGGTTACAGGTGGCATCCTAATGATCGATTCTGCAGGTTGCTCGGATGTCCCAGTTTGAATTGTGTTTAAAAGACACTGCGATTGGCTTAAGTTGGTCTGGGGGCCCTACATTAGAAGTTTGACCAGTGAGCCTCTTCCTTTTCCCGTTTTTGAAAGTGTGTCGCTAAGAAAGTTACCCATTTGTCTTCGCTAATATTTGCACTATTTTGGCCTCCCTGGTTATATGTTTTCCCGTTGGCAAGAGACCAGAATGACTTGGAGTTATTGTTTTTACTCGTGTGTACCAATTTAGTCCAGAACTGCTCAGAGTGTTTTTTTTTCTCTTGCAAGATTGCTTGTCTAAGTGCCTTTTGGGCTTGCTTATATGTGTTAAACAGGAAATCTTCTCCTCGATTCCTCCGGACTTGTCTAAGTGCGGAATTACACAGGGATTTTAGTTTCCTAATTTCCATAGTTGTTATTGTTGTGTTGCCTTTCTTGGTTTGTCATGGAATACATGAGAAGTTTTTGAGCAGTTGACTTGAGAAAAGCTCCCATGATATAGTGAGCGGGGTATCATCAACACTCCTTATGCCTTCCAGCACTCTACATTTTGTCATTATTGTCGGTATCGTGGAATCAGACCATTTTAGCCTTTTAAGGTTTTCTGTGTAGATTCCTCTTGTTGTCTGACTTGTCATAGTGTGCCTTGCTGCATCGAATGCTATAATAATCACTTGGGGTCGGTGGTAGCTTTGTCCTTGGACGGCAATGGTATGGTTTTCGATCAGGGGGAGCATTTCCTTATTAGAGATGGTATAATCGAGAAAGGAATGGGTCCTGCCATTTGTTCTTGTCCAGTTGGGAGGACTGTCCGTGGAGAAGCGACCATTCAGGATTGTGTAACCCAAGATGCTAAGTTGTAGCACCATGTATTCGCCGAGTTTGCTGTATTTATTACCAGTGGGCTTTACTTGTTCCAAAGTGAGTGGGCATGTTGCATCATGCTCTTCCGGGAGTTCTTGGAAGAGATTTGTGTTGTAATGACCGGATATTAAACAGGCAGTTCTTCCATAGTCACTTAGTAAATTACACAAAATCCAGATCAGCTGGTCAAACTTGGATTTTTTCTCCCTGGGGCTTGGTGAAGTGTATATATTAATCAGGATCAGCTGTTCAGTCGGTTTGGAATTTCGGATCCTTATGCTGGAGATCCAGTCTTCCTCAAATGTTAGTTGGTCGATGCTAGCGTTTAGCTTGCCAGCTAGTAGATTGAGAGGCCGCCACTAGGTCTACCAAACTTATACGACCTCAGGGCGGGGGACATATATTCAGAGTATCCTTCTATTGGAAGGCTAACCTCGGACCTGTTTCCTGCAGTAGTATAACCTTGTGGTGTTTTAAAAACTTTATCACGTCTGGAGACTGGAGCTTCGTGGTAAGACCATTAATATTCCACGAGCACACTAAGAGGGCAGATTGAGCACTAATTAAGTCATGATTTCCCCTGGCCAGAGCCGATAATAGCCAAGCCCAGTCACCCTTCGTGGTTTTAGGCTCCTCTGTTTCCTCTTGCAGGTTACTTGCCGGAGGTCGACTTTGAGCGTATTTTAATATTGAAAATGGAGGCAGTCTTATATTGTCTAGTGGGGCCAAAGAGCTTGCAAGTACTGACGGGTACTGTGGTTTTGTTTGAGGAACGACTTTGATGCCCCATTTGTTGAATTGGTCAGACTTTAGTATTACCTGCTCTTTAGTTACTACTGATGCAAAGGTAATTAACGTTGATTTGGTGGGTTGTTTGCCTCTGGTGGGTTCAATGGATGTTATGTCACTTGATTCAATGTGGCACAGTTCAGGTATGAATTTGAACAGTTTAAGGATGTTCCCTCTGTTCAAGATGTCGTGTGGTCCTTGGCTAAGATATTCCGAGATAAACAACAGTTTGACTTTTGAGTTTGTTGTGGTATGGTCCTGGCTGGTGGCCATATGGTTACTCTTGTCCTTTGTCTGAAATAGGTTGATTCTCTTATGATGGAAGATTAGACCTTGCATTTGTTTGAGGTGTTCACCTTTGGGTTGGTAGGAGACTTTATTGGAGATGTGTTTGCCCGTGTTTTCTATGTCCGAGTTTTTTTACAAGTTTAATCTGGAAATTCTCCTTGCCACTTAACTTGAGTTCATCATTGTACTGTCCTATGGCTTCCCTGTTTTGTGTCTGCTCTGGATTATTCACCACGTTCAAGAGGGTTATTGGAGCTTCTAGTCCAGGCGCTGGAGAGTGCAATGATGCTTTTGGGTCGGAAGCCATTTCTGGCTCGACTAGAGTCGAGGGTTGTGATTTCTTCGCTAGAACCTCCCGCTCAGGTGAAGGCCTACGCTCTTTGTAGGGGCAAGATACTGGTGTCGTGTAGTGTGTCATCCCTACTGATATTTTTAAAGGTGATTGTTGTGACAAAAAGGAGCTGCTGTTAATACTTGCTGTGCTGATCGAGCCACGTCGTGTGTTACTTTTTTGAGGTTGGGGGGTCCACTGGTTATATTTTGGATCGCTGTACTGCGCTTGTTGCGTTTTTTACGCAGTCTTTTTTTTCCCTTTTGCTCAGATGTTGTTTTTGGGGAGATTTAATCATGGTTCCTGTCTCTAAGCTGGGGACCCCAGTATTCAGAGTTGGCATTGTCTTTGACGCGGTCTGTGGTTCTATTTTTGATGGAGTTTTATTCTTAGTATCCGTGCTGAATTTTTGAGGAATTCCGTGCTCCTTGGGTGTTAACTGATTGTCAAAAAGCGGAACTACTGCTAGTGCATAAGTCAGTGAGGTATCAGGTATACTATTGGGTCATGGTGTCCTTTATTGCTTTTTTTTTTTTTTTGCTTTATGCTGTGCTCTTTGTAAACTGTCTGAGTGGGTAAGTCGGCTAAATAAGAACGAAGGGTGAGATTTTGATTGTGCAAACTTGTCGGTAGTTTCCTGATTTCTGTCAGGACTAAGGTAAGAAACTGGGGAAGGGAGGACAGACTGTCTATTATTGGCGAGCAGTAACATATCGCTTGTGCCGTATTAACGTTAGATTGTGCTTTTATGATTAAATTATTAAGGCCTTCCAGTTTATTATCTATCCCTGCCGTGTATACTGCTAAAGTGTTTAGAAGGTCGACTTGTAAATCAAGTTTGTCAGAATGATAGTTTAATGGGGTCACTGTAGACTGTAAGGTTTGCAAGAGTTGGGGTCACAGGGTAGTGGGCTCAGTCGCTGCCAGAACCTGACCTTCGTGCGTGTCTGCTGTCTTATTAAATTCTGTATTAAAGAAGGATAGGCCCAAAAGAGAGCAATCGTTGGGCTCTCCTGGCTTTATTTCGGAGGGGCCATGATGAGCCAGGGCAGAAAGCGTCATTGGAGTAAGCAGTTCAATGTTGCCTGGTGAAATCCTAGCCAATTGCGCAGTTTGAGGATTGGAAATATTCCTGTTTCCTGGAGTTCTTGTATTGTTAGTGTGAGGATTGGTTTCTTGTTGCATGGGTGACCTCAGGCTTATAGGAGAGTCGTCAATTGAGATGGTGATTGGTGAAGAACTTAGATCCTTGTCGGTTTGGGGAACTGGTGATGAATGATGAAGTGTGTCTCCTGTCTGAATGCATGGTCCTAGTCTGGGAATTGCTGGGGTAGAGTATTTGTCCCCTTTAGGGTAGCCATCCAAGAGTGTACTGGTGACCTGGTTATAGGGCTGCTCGTGGATCATGGCCTGCACTTTGATAGGTGCTGGGTCTGTTCTTGAACATATTTGGGGTGGTTGTACTGGCAGGGACAGCGATCCGTTAGGATTGGTTACGGCTGAAGATTTAAGTCTTAAAATAATCTCTAAGGGTCCTCTTTTTTGCATCGACTGTTGTTTCTTCTCACTTGTCGTATTGTTTATTTGGAGGGTCAGGGAGTGTTGTTGTTTCCGTCTCAGAGGGGTAACCTAGGAAATTAAAACCCTGTCCTGGACACTGCGAAGGAGAAACTAAAGCCCCCAGGAGTGGGGGTGGTGGTGCCAAGGAGGATGATAGTGATAATGCAACCCCTGCGTCCGTAGGAACTTTAATGGTATCTTTGGGGGTCATTATGATGGCGATCCGCCCGCCATCACAACACAATTCACCCCCGCCATATTACTGTGGCGGGGGGTACCGCAACGGACAGAAAGTCCGTCCGCCGCTTTTCCGCCGGTCGGCAATCGTCACGATTGCCGGCTGGGCGGAACTCGGGCACAATACCGCCATCCATATCATGATGCCTAGCGGTTCCGGCCTTTTCATGGCGACAATGCCGCCATAAAAGGGCTGGTGGGAATTTCTGTGGGGCCCATTGCGGGCCCCCGGGGGGGTGGGGGGGTGGGGGGCTGCACTTGGGGGGTACCTATGGTACCCCCCCTACATTGCCATGCTCAAGGTGGCAGGCACCGCGCAGTGCCTGTCACGTTGTGCATGGCAATGCACAACATGCCTCTTGGCATTGCGGCGGGTGCTGCATCCAGCAGCGCCCGCCGCAATGTTGGAGATGCGGGATGCGACCGCCACGGTGGTGGTCGCATCCTAATTGGTGGTGCGGGACCGCCGCACCGCTGGCGGCCGGTCCCAGCACCGCTAGGGCGGCCATCCTAATAGGCCCCTTGGTTCTGCTTCTTGCTGGTTTTCACTATTTCTTTCCTAAGCTTCCTGGACCGCATCGTGTTGTAGCTGTGGCTTAGTGCGGGTGCTCCGCCTTTTTCTTGCTGATGCCTCCGCCGTTGATTGCTCACCCCTTGTTTAACCCTTTAACCCTTGCCTTCCTTATGGATTCAGGGTTTGGCTTTCCCCCTTTTTATTTTCTTATTTTTTTATAGCGAATATACCCCCAACTGCCGCTGCAGTGGAAGGTAACAAGGGGGGAATGTCCTGTGAGCGGAGGTGTGTCCTAGATCCAATCCTCCAATGCCTGTTTAGTTCTGTTCAACTGATACGGGAGGGGGTTGAGGGGTGAGGCGACGATTACCGTCTCGGGCTGATGCCGAACGGGGCCTTTATGAGTGGGCTGGGCTGAGCAGGCAGGACGGGCGTACTGTGGGCGGCCACGCCGGCTCGCAAGCCACACCGGCCTAACTCTGGCCGCTTCTGCGAGAACAAGGGGTCCCCGTGGCTCTGAGCACTGAAACTGCCACCCCCACCTCAATCTCAGCGTTTCCGGGTTGGAACTAAACGAGCGGAGCGGGGATGGGGCAAAGCAAGGCAGCGGGGTGAAGCAGTGCGGGGAGGCGAAGTCTGAGTCCCCCCGCAGCGGCCAGGTGTTCCAAATGCCGGGTGTTCCCAATGCTCCCCGAAGGGAGCAGCGTACACGGATGGTGAGCACAGACCACAGCACCCCCGGCTCACTGCGCACCGATCGCTGCTCGCCGCACGCCACACGCCACTCGCCTCTCGCTCCGTCGCTCCGTCGGCTCCCACAGCAGCTTCACTCCGTCACTTTTGGCAGCATCTCTTGTTTTTACAAAGAATCTTGAAAGACTGATTTCCCCAGCTTGTTTTCGATTTTATCGGATGGTAGAGTCCATCAAACTCATATTGCTTGTTGATAAAACCGGGAGATCTAGCTTGATCCTTTAGTACCTCTCCTAAGTATTTCAGACTGTCTTCAAAACTGACTGTCTCAGAAAATCAGAATAGTTTATTAAAATAATCTATAAATAAATAATAAATATATACAATTTTTATAAATTATTTGTAACAATAATTTATATTGATGTATATTTTTAACTATTTTAAATAATTTAATTTAATGTAATGTTATGATAGTAACTTACAATTGGAGTTTGTGCATACCAAAAAGTAGTTAACGTACTCAAAAGTGTAAACTTACCCAAAAGCATGTTACCTTTGTGAATTAGGCCCAAAGGCCTTTATTTCCAACTAGCCGATCACCTCAACCATCATTTCCTCTAATTGCAGTGCTACTGGCGATCTTTCTAAGTGATGAGGCACAAAACATACCCTGAATTTTAGCGAGCAAGTAAAGTGATAAAGCCTGACTTCCTCTAGGAGGACCAGTGGGCAGGGTATGGGTGTTCCTCTGAGGAAATCCCTGAAAGAATATGGATCAAATAGGGCATTTTAAAACACAGCTTGAATATATATTTACCAAAAAGCTACTGAAGGAGCACTCATAAAATACTTTCACTGGTGTAATAATGAAGTATGACACTACCTAGGAGTTCATCACAATCATTTTTTTTTTTTAATTTGCCATAGGTTTCAACGTGATCAAAAATGACACCCTGTATTTCAGGGCCAGCATTTTGTCATGGGTGCCCAAACCCTCTCATGCTAAGGTTGTCCTGCCTTATGCCAAGAATTTCCTTCAAAGTGCCAGCGTCATCATGCTGCTATGGGTGCTGCCTATGCCATGAATTACATCAAGTATTCCAGGACCTGACATTTGCCATGTTTGCCCTCCCTTGTGTCAAGAATTATCTCCAATATGCCAGTACCACCATGTTGCCATGGATGCCTTCATAAGCAAAGAATTAACCCCACAGTTACAGACTCCCAATCATAACACAAACTCATACACATTCACTCTCACTCACATTCATTACCCATCACTCACTTATTCTCAAGATCACTCTCAATCACTCATTCCCCCTACATTCACTCTCTCACTCCCTTTCACTCACTCATGCTCACTCATCATCACTTACTCATTCTCAGTCATTCTCACTCACTCATTCCTACTTCCATATTCTCACTCACTCATTATCAGTTGCTCATACTCACTCACATGCTATTGTACATTCTCACTCAATGCCACTCTCACTTTCATTCACTCTCACTCACTCATACACTTTCACTCACCAGCGGACTCTCACTTTCTCATTCTCATTAATTTTCTCTCAATCACTCATGCACAGTCACTCTCATTTATCCTCACTCGCTCCCTGTCACTCTGTCATTCATTCTCACTAACTTTTACTTAGTAACTCACGTACACACGATCAAGCACACTCACACTCATTCTCACTCACATGCACATATACACAGAGAAAATTCACTTACCTTGCTTACTCTGTTGGCAACTCTTCCATCACCTCGGCAAGGCAGGCATCCCATGCTGCAAACTAGGAGTCAGACAGGGTATCAGGGGCAGGATTCATTACTGAAAGACACCCCAAGATCTCTCCCAACCGGAAGATGGGACAGGGCTTTTGGGACCCCATCCCTGCTGCTCTGTGGATTTTTTATTCTGTAATTCACTGAAGAGACTTCGAAAGCCAAGAGCACTGACATGCACACCGACAGTGTTCATGAAAACACCAACATCATGTTTTCATGAACAACACTAAATAAATGACATCAGGTGTGTGACGAGGTTAGGGACATTGTGTGGCAGTTGCTGATGGCAGGCCCCTGCCCTAAAGCCCACATTGATGAGACGCCAGTGTCTGAGTGGCCATTCTAGAGCCTTCCTTAACCCTTACCCTAACCTATCCTCAAAGAATCAGCAGTACATTCCAGATGAAACCCATGAAAAAGCACAACAATATCACAATATATCACCCACCCGGAACAATTTCCTGACTACCCACTCTTCTAGGCCCGGACGTTTAATGACACGAGAAATAGCAATGCATATAGCATAGGGTGACCAGAATTTTAAAACCAAAAACCGTGACATTTCAGAAAAATAGAAGAAGGACTACAATTTTACTTCAACCGAGCACACAAAATGACAGCCCTCCCCAGCAGAGAATTACAGAAGAGACTGTAAGAACATACATAAAATACATTTTTAAAGCTAGTAGCATGCCTGTTAATTACCTTGATTTCTTATAACAGTTGCTAGCTATACCTGCTTTGGAAAACATAAAAAGGAACCTCCCACCGTTTTCAGTCGACCTTCTCTAAAAACTGGGACATGAACTAAATTTCCCTAAATCTGCCGGGACAGCGGGCGGAAACCAGGACTGTCCCGGCAACCCCGGGACGCCTGGTCACCCTACTAAAGCAGCGCCTTTTTCTGCAGAGCAGAACCAGCGCATCTTCGCCTGTCTTGCAAAGGTGTTTATTTTCATTGAAACTAGGGCTGCTTGGTGACGCATCGACATGTCAAGAAAAGCTTTTCCTTTCAAAAAAAGACCACGAGATTCATGTTTCTAGTTTTGTTTCTTTGACTAGCTCTTGGCTCATCACAGGCAAAATGGTCTTGGCAGGAATGAGTGGTGGATTAGATTTACTTTTGACTTTCCTAGACAAGAACTGCTTTGCTTTATTTCCTTGCATTGCTCAAGGAAGGATATATACACACAAGGATTAGGTGGTTGGGCCCATGCGTCTTTGGTGAGCCTGCATACCTGGCAAGAAGCATCGAAAGAACAGGAGTGATGTTGAAGGGCAGAGAGACTTGGAGCCAAGGTTTGATGGAAAGTAGGACTGCTGATGATTTCAGGATGGATGCTAGCGAAGACAAAGAACAGATGGACTCAAGATCAAGGCTTCCTGGCCTGGGAGACTGGGGTTGCTGTGGCCAATATGTTGGAAGTTAACTGATTTGTATGCTATATATTCGCATATGTGAGTCCAGGTATGTTAGAAATAGGAACATAGATGACATAGTGTTCCTACGAGTCATGACGTCAGAATGATAAATGTCTCTGTCCCAGAATCTGTTCTTCTGAATATGGAAATGTAGCAAACTAAGAGATAACTTTTAGTTCGCGTCCTTTAGAGTTTACCGTTTCTTAAAACACAGTAATGCCAAGCGCATCCGAAAAAAAGGCTGAGCCTGAACATGGGCTTTTAGTCTCGAATATGTGCAAAGTAATAATTTATCGTAAATGCATATCTATAGCACTCCTTACTCTTGAAGCGCAGAAAAGTGCACACAACTCTGTGGTAGGTCTATAGATAGAATTGTGTGCCTTATGTATGGCCTATATAGGTAGTATAGGTGCTGTGCGTGAGGAACAAAGTTGTACTTAAATTATATTTGTGTCGCTTTGCCTACCATGCGCTAGAAGAGAAGAGGATATGCAACCGAAATTTTGCCAACTGTATAGACAATGCAATGTAGGTGCAAAAGTAAAAAGATATAGTGAAAGGTTATCTGGATTTAAATGTTTACAGGAGATCATTTAAAAAACCGCACACACATATTTTTAGGTTGAAGCGTAGCAGACAGCGCAGCTGTCTTATTTGCTAACGACATCTTAGGGACACTAGGAAAGTTCCATGGGAATCCATTCTGCCCATTGCTTACCATTGGCTTTCTGTAACTCACATTTGCTTGCTTTCTATTTGATGGCTTTATTTGTTTTAGGGTGTCCAGCTTGAGGTCGTCCCGTCCCTTGCCTAAACCCTATTTATTGTAGTCTTCCACTAGTACTGAATTTCTGTAAACTGGCCTTTAAATCTTGTTCTTATCTTGTCACATTTGCTGTGCATTCAAAGACAGTGGTCAAATGCCAGGCTCTGTCTTCCAGGGAGCTTGGTGTTTACTTTTTTTTCTCTGAATTAAAAGTGAGAGGATTTATGTAACAATCATGCTGGCTACTCGGGGTAAGCTATACGATGTTGTGTTTTTTTCTAGCTCAAAACATAATTTAAATGTCTGTAAATTAAGTCACAGGTATTTCAGAATATGGAAAGTACAAATGAAGCACATTTTTAGTAACTATGAAGTGTGCTGGAAACAAATATTTAAATACGATCAAAACTAATCAATAAGATAAGTGATGACATTTTCAAACATTAGGGTTTGTGTACTGTATACTTTTATCAGGAAAACTGTAAGTCTGTGCAAATGTAATGGTTATTTAAATTGAAGATGAGTGTCTGTAATGGCAGTGCACTACCACACCATGCATATTCAACTTTACCCCACTCTACTCTGCACCACTCCACGACACTACACCCCACTGTGTCATGGCACTATAATCTGCACCATAACACACTATGCCACTCCACTCCACACTGCGTCACTGCACTTTTCTCTGCACCGCTCGACTCTACGCCACTTCACTCAATGCCTCTCTGCTCTACACCACTCTACTTCATGACAATGTACTCTACTCCACACTTCTCTACTCTGCACCACTGCACTCTATGACAATGTACTCTACGGCACTCTACTCTGTTCCACTGCACTTTATGCCACTTCACTCTACTCTGAAACAATCCACTCTGCGCCACTCTATTCCACTCTGTGCCATTCCATTCTACACCACTCCACTGCAGGCTACCCTGCGATACTACACTCTATCCCACTCCACTGTACCCTACTCTACTTAATGCCACTCTACTCTATGCCACTGCACGCTACACCACTGCACTCTATGCCAATGCATCCTGTGCCACTTTACTCAATACCAATACAATCTACGCCACTGGACTCTACGCCAATCTACTCTGCACAATTGCAATGAACGCCACTATACAACACTCAACTCCATGTCACTGCACTCTATGCCACTCTACACCATCGCACTCTATGTCACTTTACTCAGCATCCCTCTCCGCCACTGCACTCTAAACCAATGCACTGTATGCCACCCTACTCTATGCCACTCTACTCTCCACCATTCCTCTCTACAAAACTCTACTCTGTAACACTGCACTCTCTGCCACTGAACTCTGTGCCACTCTACTCTGCACCACTGTACGCTATGCAATGGCACTCTACTCTGCACCACTCAAGTCTACGCCACTCTACTGCACTCTATCCCAATGCACTCTACATCAATGCACTCTACCCACTATACTCTGTGCCAGTACACTCTACACCACTCGAATCTACTGTGCACCACTGCACTCTATGCCACTTCCCTCTATGCCTCTCTACTCTAATCAGCACCACTCTACACTATGCGAGTACACTCTACCCCACTCTACTATGCACCACTGCACTCTTTACCACTGCATACTGCACTCTGCACCACTGTACTCTAAGCCACTGCACTCTAAGCCAATACACTCTATGTCACTGCACTCTACTCTGCACCAATCAGCTTTACACCACTCTACTGCACTCTATGCCAATGCACTGTATGCTGCTACACTCCACATCACTCCACTCTATGCCACTCTCATCTCTTCTGCTCCACTGCACTCCCCAGTACTGCACACTACACCACTGTGCTCTGTGCCACTGTGCTCTACACCACGCTACTCTACACCTTTGCACTCTACAATGTGCCACTCCACTCTACCCTGCACCGCTCCACTCCACTTCACTGTACTCTGAAACAATGTACTCCTACTTCACTGCCCTCTATGCTACTGCACTCTAGGCCACTCTATTCCACTCTGCACACCTCCACTCTATGCCATTGCACTCTACACCACTGCAGTCTTCTCTGCACCACTCTATGTCACTGAACTCTACTCCAATGGACTCTACACTACTTTACTCAAAACCAATACACTCTATGCCAATCTACTCTGCACCACTGTACTTTAAGCGACTTCACTCTAGTCCACTCTACTCCACTCTGACACTACACTCCACAACACTACTCAATAGTCCACTCTATGATGCTCCACCCCATTAAACTCTACTCCACTTATGACAACCTACTCCACTCTATGCCACTCCACTCTACACCACTCTACTCCACTCTATGCCACTCTACGCCACTACTCCACTCTAAGGCGCTCAACGCAACTCCAGCTATTCCACTTCATGCCAATATACTCCACTCTATTCTATGACACACTACTCCACTCTACTCTAGTGCTCCACTCTATGCCACTTCACTCTATGCCACTCCACTCTACCCTTCGCCACTCAACTCTACAACTCCTACACAATTCCACTCTATGCCACTCCACTCTACAACAATGTACTCCTCTCTGCATCACTTCACTCTACAACACTCTAGTCTACACAACACCCTCTACACCACTTCACTCTGCTCTACACCACTACACAACACTTTATACCACCCCACTCTACAACACTCTTCTCCACTCTGACACTCTACTCCACTCTGTGCCACTCAACTCTACTCCACTCTACGTCCTTCCACTCTATGACACTCTACTCCGTCCACAACACTCCGCAACACTTTACACCACTCCAATCTATTCCACTCCATCACACTTCACTTCCCTCCACTCCACTCCACTCCACGCCACACCACGCCACTCAACTCTACTCTACACCACTCCATGACTCTCTACACCACTCCATAACACTCCAATCTACTCCACTTTGCAACACTCCACTCCACTCTACTTTACCCCACTACATTTTAGCCATTGGTGTGGGGTGGATTGGATTGGAGAGGAGTGGTTTGTGGTGGATTGAATTGGGGTGAATTGGGATGAGTGGGCGGATTGGGGTGAATTGAATTGGCTTGGGGTGGGGTGAATTGTATTGGAGTGGGGCAGATTGTTTTGAAGTGGGGGGAATTAGAGTGGAGCAGACTGTTTTGGCTTGGAGTGGGGCCTACTGGAGTGTGGCAGATTGCAGTGGGACAGATTGTTTTGGATTGTAGTGAGGAAGATTGGGCAGATTGAGTGGATTTGAGTGGGGCGGATTTGAGTGAGGCAGACTGTTTTGGATTGGAATGGGGCAGATTGTAGTGGGATGAATTGGAGTGGGGCAGATTGTTCTGAACTTGAGTGGGGCAGATTGGAATGGGCTGATTGTTTTGGATTGAGTGGGGCAGAATGGAGTGGGGTGGATTAGAGTGAGGCAGATTGCATTGGGGCAGTTTGTTTTGAATTGGAGTGGGGTGGATTGGAATGAGGCAGATTGGAGTGGGGCAGATTGTTTTGGATTGGAGTGGGGCAGATTTGAGTGGAGCAGATTGTTTTGGATTGAATGGGGCAGATTGTTTTGGATTGGAGTGGGGCAGATTCGAGTGGGACAGGTTGTGTTAGATTGGAGTGGGGCAGATTGGAGTGGGGCAGAAAGTTTTGGATTGGAGTGGGGTAGTTTGGAGAGGTGCAGATTGTTTTTGATTGCAGTGGGGCAGATTGTTTGGATTGGAGTGGGGCAGATTGTTTTAAATTGGAGTGAGGCAGATTGTTTTGGATTGGAGTGGAGCAGATTAGAGTGAGGAAGATTGTTTTGGATTGCAGTGGTGCAGATTGTTTTGGATTGGAAAATGGCCGATTGGAGTAAGGAAGACAGTTTTGGTTGGTTGAAGTGGGGTGGATTGTTTTAGATTGCAGTGGGCAGATTGGAGTGGGCAATATTGATTTGGATTGTAGTGGGCTGATTGTTTTGGAATGGAGACGGGCAGATTGTTTTGGGTTGGAGTGGGGAAGACTGGAGTGGGGCATATTGTTTTGGATTGGAGTGGGGCAGATTGGTGTGGGGTGGGTTGGGAAAATTGGAGTGTGGTGGATTGAAGTGGATTGGCTTGGAGTGGGGTGGATTTTGGAGGACTGGAGTGGGGTGAATTGGGATGAGTGAGTGGATTGGGATGAGGGGGATTGGATTGGAGTGGGGCGGATTGCATTGGGGGATGGCTTTGGATTGGAGTGGGGCAGATTGGAGTGGTGCAGATTGTTTTGGATTGGAGTGGGGCTAGTTGGAGTGGGGAAGACTGGAGTGGGGCATATTGTTTTGGATTGGAGTGGGGCAGATTGGAGTGGGGTGGGTTGGGAAGATTGGAGTGTGGTGGATTGAAGTGGTTTGGATTGGGTTGAGTGACTTGGACTGGAGTGGGGTAGATTGGATTGGTCTGAGGTGGATAAGATTGAGTAGTGCGGATGGTGTGGGGTGAGGTGGCTTTGGCATGGATTGAAGTGGAGTGGATTGAATTGGTATGGGGTGGATTGGCTTACAGTGGGGTGGATTGTGGTGGACTGGAGTGGGGTGAATTCGGATGAGTGGGTGTATTGGGATGAGGGGGGATTGGATTTGAGTGGGGTGAATTGCATTGAGGGATTGTTTTGGATTGGAGTGGGGCAGATTGGAGTGGGGAAGATTGTTTTGGATTGCAGTGGGGCAGATTGTTTTGTGTTGGTGTGGGGCCGATTGGAGTGGGGAAGACAGTTTTGGATTGGAGTGGGGCAGATCTGAGTGGGGCAGATTGCTTTAGATTGGAGTGGGCAGATTGGAGTGGGGCATATTGTTTTTGATTGTAGCGGGGCCAATTGTTTTGAATTGGAGAGGGGCAGATTGTTTTGGATTCAAATAGGGCTGATTGGAGTGGGGAAGACTGGAGTGGGGCATATTGTTTTGGATTGGATTGGGGCAGATTGGAGTGGGTGGGTTGGGAAGATTGGAGTATGGTGGATTGGAGTGGTTTGGATTGGGTTGAGTGGTTTGGATTGGAGTGGGGTAGATAGAACTGGTCTGAGGTGGATTGGATTGAGTGGGGTGGATTGGTGTGGGGTGAGGTGGGGTGGATTGGCATGGATTGGAGTGGATTGGATTGGAGTGGGGTGGATTGGCTTGGAGTGGGGTGGATTGTGGTGGACTGGAGTGGGGTGAATTTGGATGAGTGGGTGGAATGGGATGAGGGGGATTGGATTAGAGTGGGGCAGATTGTATTGGGGGATTGTTTTTGATTGGGGTGGGGCTGATTGGAGTGGGGAAGATTGGAGTGGGACAGATTGTTTTGGATCAGAGTGGGGAAGGTTAGAGTGGGATGGATTGGAGTGCGGCTGATTGTTTTGGATTGAAATGGGGCAGTTTAGAGTGGGGCAGACTGTTTTGGATGGAGTGGGCAGACTGGAGTAAGGCAGATTGGAGGGGGGCAAATTGGTTGGATTGGTGTGAGGAAGTTTGGAGTGGGCGGATTTGAGTGAGCAGATTGTTTTGAATTGGAGTAGGGTAGATTGGAGTGGGGCAGATTAGAGTGGGGCAGACTTTTTTTGGATTAGAGTGGGGCAGACTGAAGAGGAGCAGATTGGAGTAGGGCAGCTTGCAATAGAGCAGATTGTTTTGGATGGAGTGGGGCAGATTGTAATGGGGCATATTGTTTTGGCTTGGAGTGGCGCAGATTAGAGTGGGGCGGATTAGAGTGGGGCAGATTGGAGTGGGGCCAATTGTTTTGGATTGGAGTGGGGTGGATTGAAGTGGGGCAGATTAGAGTCGAGCAGATTGGAGTCAGGCACATTGTTTTGGATTGGAGTAGGGCAGATTGGAGTGGGGCAGATTGGAGAGGGGCAGATTGTTTTGGATTGGGGCAGATTGTTTTGGATTGGAGTGGGGCAGATTGGAGTGTGGAAGATTGGATTGGTCTGAGGTGGATCGGATTGAGCTGGGTGGATTGGTGTGGGGTGAGGTGGGATGTATTGGGGTGGATTGGATTGGTGTGGGGTGGATTTGCTTGAAGTGGGGTGGATTGTGGTGGATTGTAGTGGGATGAATTGGGATGAGTGGGTGGATTGAGATGAGTAGTATTGGATTGGAGTGGGGCAGATTGTTTTGGAATGGAGTGGGGCAGATTTGTTTTGGACAGGAGAGGGGCAGATTGTAGTGGCATGAATTGGACTGGGGCAGATTGTTTTGAATTTGAGTGGGGTGGATTGAAGTGGGCAGATTGTTTTGTATTAGAGTTGGGGCTGATTGGAATGGGGCAGATTATAGTGAAGCAGATTGGAGTGGGGTCTGTTGTTTTTCATTGGAGTGGGTTGGATTGGAGTGGGTTGGATTGCAGTGGGGGCATATTGTTTTGGATTGAGTGGGGCAGATTTTTTGGATTGGAGTGGGGCAAATTCTTTGGATTGGAGTGGGGCAGATTCTGAGTGGGGCAGATTGTGTTAGAATGAAGTGGGACCGATTGGAGTGGGTGAGACTGTTTTGGATTGGATTGGAGCAGTTTGGAGTGGGGCAGATTGTTTTGGATTGGAGTGGGCCAGATTGTTTTAGATTGGAGTGGGGCATATTGTTTTGGATTGGATTGGGGCAGACTGGTTTGGAGCAGGGTAGATTGTTTTAGATAGAGTGGGGCAGATTGGAGTGCGGAAATTGGAGTGGGGCATATTGTTTTGGATTGGCGTGGGGCATATTGTTTTGGATTGAAGTGAGGCGAATTGGAGTGGGGCAGATTGGAGTAGGTTGGGTCGGGAAGATTAGAGTATGGTAGATTGGAGTGGTTTGGATTGGGGTGAGTGGTTTGGATTGGAGAGGGATGGATTGGATTAGTTTGATGTGGATTGGATTGAGTGGGGCAGATTGGTGTGCGGCGAGGTGGGGTGAATTGGTGTGGATTAGAGTGGGGTGAATTGGGGTGTACTGCATGATTATGTGTTAAAGTATCAATTCAGAAATAACAGATAACAAAGAAACAATTTCGCTTTACAATGAAAAAATCCTCATATTTTGAGATCAGTGCCCACAACCAAAACATAAGAAAACATGAGCGCAAGGTGAGAAAATAAGAGTTGCCAAAATAAAAGAAAATTAACTATAGAAAATAAATCTTTGGAGTTTTGTTTGTCCTGCTGGGCACGTTTTTGCCATTCACAAGCCTTCCTGTTTGCAGGGCACTAAAAGTTAAAAAGAAAACAATAGTACCTCAATCACATCTGGAGCAGCGGACGGGCACTGATTAAGTTGAATCAATCAGTGCTTGGTCCCTGCTCCACAGAGCGGAACGGAAATGATGTTAGGCCTACATTGACGAATTGCGAGGCTGTAAAGAAGAATTCCTTGCAAGCCAACAAATGGTTAGCAATGGACGGGCTCCAAGTACTTTTTGTTAACAACAGTGTCTTGCAAGTGAGACATGTGTGCTAGCGCATACTCTTGCAAGCTCGACCCTAAAAAACAAGCCTTGAGTGTATGTTTACAATTGTCACTTTATTTCTGCTTGCAATTGTGTGGCCATAATTTCTTTATTCTTAGAACAAGATAATGTATAATGATGTATTAATGTAAAAGGAAGCTGCAACAACACAGACCCTCTTCTATACAAAAATTAGCTGGTGTTGTAAACAATGTGTGCATCTATATTTGTCCAATTCAATGAGTTTCAAACAGGAAACATATACAAATCATTGATTGTACATGAGGATTCCATACAGTCAGAGTTCCTGATAAAGCATGCGATATGCGTGCCTAAAGAATACAGTTGAAACTCAATATTCATCTTTAAAACATAATTTGTAAGTAATCAACAATAAAAAGGACATAGGCAAAATAGCAATAAAGAATTTAAATTGAAAGAAACGAATAAAAAACAGGAAATACCAAAGGCAGTTTGTATGTAATGATGCCTGCATTGATGAGGTTTATTACTCTTACTCATAACTCAGACGTAACTTTCAAAAGTCATCCAACCTTCTGTACTTCTTCCCAGGAGAAGCATCCCAGAATACATCCACGGGATCCATGGAGGACATATGAGAGAATCCACGTTATATAATGTAGATTTTATTTTTAAATGTGGCAAAAGAAAACCGTAGAGACTGGACTAAAATGTATCATGGTGGATTGCTTATCTAGGGTCACCCAGGTGGCAAGGAGACAGACAGTTTAAATTCAAGAGGCATACTCTTTATGTACGTCGGAGGAACCATCCTCAGTGTGATCTGTTGGGTAGAGTCCATGCTCAATAAAAGCAATAAAGAAATTGAAGAAACAGCATCCCGAAATGTGACCCAAGCTGGATCAGCTCAATGGATGAGTTTGACTTAGCCCCATTAAGCCATTTTCACTGTTGTAATTGAAGAGTAACACGAGAAAATCCTCAGATGTGCAATCTGGATACACAAGAGGGGACTACTTCGAGGTGGTTGTGACCAGCTTAGAGGTGATAGAGACTGGCAAATGCAAGCAAACTGCATGAGCTCTTCTCATCTATTTGCTATTGAAAACCTACTGTTCTATACGGTATATGTGTGTGTGTGTGTGTACGGTGTGTATCGTTGTTGGGTTATTTACCTAGTCTGTGATGTAGAATCTGGAATAGAGAAGTGGGGAGATTCTATGAGATTTAGGCCCGATTACGAGTTTGGCCGGTCCATAGGACCCCTAAATTCGCGGTGGAGGTGCGGTGGCGGTTGGGGACTTCCGTATTTCGAGTACAGCGCTCAGACCTCCAGGGGACTGCCACAACTGCCAGGGATCCATGATCCCTGGAGGTCTTGCAGCGGTCTGGGGAAGCAATATGCTTGGCAGTGCTGCTGCGGCACCACCAAGCATATTATGGGTTTCCCCAGCCTTTTCAGGGCGGTGAGCCCCCGTGAAAAGGCTGGCGTTGGGGAAATAAAGGGGGCCCTACAGGGCCCCCTGTTGCCCATGTGCATGGGTATGCATGCAGGGGTGCACATCTTGTGACCACCTGTCTGCATGCACCCCCTTTCCTGCACGGCATGAACCGCACTGTCCATGCCGTGCAGGAATAGCCATAGGCGCTCCTATTGCTGTGCTATTTTAATAGACACCGCAATGGGAAACTCGTAATCTGGCGGGCGGCGGTCGACTTTGGTGGTCTGGGAGCGGGCGCTGGCGTGGCGTTTAAGAAATACGTAAATGGTGGGAATCTACATCATTGCGCAGATACTTGGAAGTTGATCGCATTCCCTGAGGTAATCGTATATACACGGTGCCATCATACGAAAACCCCGATCCCAACCTATTGCTAGAATGGTCAGATCATACAACCAATTCAGCTAAAGGGATGGTTGAGATTTTAAGTAAATATGCGATCAGTGATAGAGCGAAGTTGTTAGAAGAAATTAAAAGATTGGAAGATGTAATCGCTGAAGACTGCGCAAAAGAGACAGCGGAGAATCTCAGACAACAAATGAAACAGCGACTGGTGAAATATGAGGAAACAATTAGAAAACAAAAACATGAAAAATTCGTAAGAGACCAGATCGATTACGAATCCGGCAGAGTTCTAACCTTCGCCAAGAAATTTGATCTGCCCAGGAAATCAATACAAGAGGCTAAGAAAACCAATATAGTATCAGCGAGAGATACATCAGAATCCGAGTTGGAAACAGAACAATCAGAAACAGAGGGAGGGAGTGCAAGTACATCAGAAAATGTGGGAGGAAGGATACATTTTCCACAGGAGTACCAAATAATACAACAATCGTGGCGACAATTGCCACAAAGAACGAGACCACCGGAACAAGAAAAAGGAAAACCAGAAGGAGCAAAAAAAGAAACACAACAATACACTCCCAGAGGAACCAGGAGCAAGAGGGGAACTTACAGGAAGTAAACCAAGCGGATTTGACTGTGGTAAATTTATCGAACAGGCAATTGACAAATACGGAAATCAAAGTGTTGTGCAAAGGACTGTCGTTCTGTCCAACTAACAGATGGGATTATATACAAACACGCATCGATCTCTACCTTTTTATTAGAAAGTTAAAGTTAAAAAAACTGTTCCAAGGGCGAGTAACCAGACCTACTTCCAATATAGAACGAACTACAGATCCTACAGACTCTCTAACTGGAAGTGATCTTCCTGCACTAAGAACGCTCCATGATTTAGGAGGAGAATCCATGGATGAAAGAATCCCCCCAGCTTTAGATGATATGGAATTCCTAGAACAAATCGATCTAGCCCAAGCAGGAATGTCTAGTAACTTAAAACAAAAGGACAGCTTTTGACATGATAGATAGCTTCCATGAGGTAGTTATAAAAGCCTTGGACAACTTACGAATTAAACCTAAAGAAGAGAAGAAACAACGACACAACATCACCTTAGCGGAACGACAAGCTATAAAAACTTTGCAAGGAGATCAGATGATTGTGATAAAACCATCAGATAAGGGCGGAAATATCGTCCTACAAGATGCCTCAGCATATGAAGAAGAAGCCCTGAGACAATTAAACGATTCTATCTGTTATACTAAGATCTCCAAAAAAGAATATAATCAAAGCATATTGGAATTCTATTGTATGATTGATTCTTGGAGGGAAAAGGGCATTTTAAGTCAAGATTAATATGGATATATTAAAGTACCCCCACTTTCTACCATATCCCTAAGATACATAAGGACAACAGAAAGCCACCAGGTAGACCTATAGTTTCTTCAAAGGGAAGTCTTCTGGAGAACACTTCTATCCTGGTGAATTCGATTTTATGTCCTTTTGTTTATGATTTGGTTTCGTTTGTTAAAGACAGTAATGATTTTATCAAAATGATTGCCAATATCACATGGGAAGATTCCTTTTTTCTTGTGACCTTAGATATTTCTAGCTTATATACCTGTATTAATCACAGGCAAGGAGAAGAAGCTATCAAAACCTTTCTGAAGATGAGACCGCTTAAGTATATGGAACATAGTCAGATGATCATCCAATTCATGTCATTCTGCTTACACAACAATATCTTTGCCTTTGGAGACCAGCTATACATCCAGAGGCAAGGTACCACGATGGGCACGTGCTTCGCCCCCAGCTATGCGAACTTGTTCGTTGGCTGGTGGGAGAAGCACGTGGCATGGGCGGATACAAATGAGGTCCTGTCACAGAAAATAGCTATTTGGACCCGCTATATAGACGACATATTTTTCATCTGGACTGGTACGAAAAATGAACTGGATGAATACATAGACAGTCTCAACACCAATGAGGTTAACCTACATTTTACCAAAACCATAAGTTCCCATGAGATAGCATATCTGGATCTATTAGTATATGTTGACAACAGTCAACTGAAAACCAAGCTTTTTCGTAAACCTACAGCGGGCAATGCCACTCTACACTACACTAGCCAACACCCACGCTGTCTTGTCAACAGCATCCCATATGGGGAGTTGTTGCGCTTAAAAAGGAACAGCACAAGTAAAGAGGATTATGATACAGCTACTAACCAAGCTGTGAATCGCTTTGTCCAAAGAGGCTACCCTCAAAAAGTACTCCAGACAGCCATAGCAAGGGCTAACCAACGAAAGAGAGAAGAACTCTTGAACAAAATACCTCAAACACAAGATGAGGATGTCACTAGAATAATATTGACATTTTCCACAGACTCTGGAGAAATTCGCCAGATCCTGGGAAAACATTGGAACATCCTTCAATCTGATGGTGTGATAGGCAAAACTATTACACACCATCCAAGCATAACATATAGGAAGAACACCTCCCTAAAAGACATGCTGGTGCATAGTCATTTTAGTAAGACAGAAACTAGTTCCAACAATGCAAAGGGATTCTACCCATGCCTTAAGTGTAAGGCCTGCAAAAGCAGCAGAGTAGTGAAAGAGTTCCCAGTCCCGGGTAGGAGTCAGACCAAGTATATTACTAAGTTATTGAAATGCAATTTGGATTTTACAGTGTACTGTCTGGTGTGTCCGTGCAACCTGCGTTACGTGGGAAGCACGATACACCAGACAAAAAAGAGAATTCTAGAGCACATGCGTGCTATAACTAAAAAAGACAGCAGCTATCCTGTTGCTAGACATTTTGCAAAACACCACAAAAGCAATAGCCACCTACTAAACTTTTTCTGCATTGACCAGGTGTCCCCCTTGAAGAGAGGAGGTGACAGAATAAGACTCTTAAGACAGTTAGAGTCTAAATATATAGTCGATATGCGAACTCTTGCCCCCCATGGCCTCAATTGTGAAGAAGAACTATGGGTACATGTGGGCTAAACTATCTTATGTGCAATATTTATCATTATTTGACTATGAGGATAATAGTAATGTGAACAGATATATGATGCAATGGGGATATTAATTAGATGTATGTTGAATAGCCCTATGATATATTCATATATTCACAATGATCATCCATTACTATTATTGTATGCATTATATCTTATAATATTGGTCACTTCTCTTCTTCACTCCAAATCTGTCATTATTCCCCTTTTTTCCCTCCCTCTCCCTTGATTTTTCTCAGCCCTATATCTGGTTCTCTAAAATCTAAATTTCTTTTGAATATCCTTTCTTTCTCAATCTCTGTAGCTTTTATGAAATGTTTTTCTATTATTTATTTTATCATTGATTTTATTTGGAACACGTCAGGAACGGCTTATATGAACATGAAGTAGGACCACTAGATATTATTTAGTTGTTATATATTTGAGCCCATTCAGGGCTAGATTGTTGGTCCATCGGCGGATATCTTATCCTAAGAAATGAATTGCAGACAACAATAGCACTTCAGCCCATTCAGGGCAAAATTAATGGGTGTATATATCTATATATATATTTTTGATATAATAATTTTTTATATTTATGGATGTATCAATATATATGATATTCAATATCAATTCTTACTCCAATATGGTGCTATGCGGTCAAAACAGAGAGGATTAGTTTACAAGTATATGCGTACATTTCGCATTATCCTCTCCAAGATGTCCGCCGTCTGCAATGTAGACAACAATGTCTGTGAATGTCGGTTTTCTATTTTGTTGAAAAAAAGCAGAGAATGACGTGTATTTAAACTTCATGCATTACTTGTCGCGCTGACATTGACGAAGGCCGTCATGGCCGAACCGCGTTTGTCAAGCCAAGGATGAAAATAAAGTAAAATTGGATTAATACAACTCGAGTGTGCGCCACACCTTTGTGTTACAGAGCGTTTGGAGAAATATTATCTACTGGCGGTCGCCAGTAGATAGTTATAGTTAGGACCTATTTTCCATAGGAAATTCGCGACATTCTATTTGAAATAACTCTTGCGTCGGTTGACGAATCTTCGCGAAATTTTCAAAATTTATGGCCCGCTCCGGTCCGCTCCTACCCTGAAAGTTTCGGGGTGATTCGTCAAGCGGGGGCCGAGAAAAAGGGGGTCCCAAAGCGTGTTTTCCCCATTCATTTTCCCATAGGAAACTTTAGCCACGGCTACAGCTCGAACTGCTGAACAGAATTACACCAAATTTGGCAAAGAGGTAGTTCTTGGTTCAGAAAGAACCCTTTTGTTAAGTGGTGTAAATCCGTTCAGTAGTTCCTGTGAAAATCAAAATGAAAATCACATATATATCTATGGCCGCGTCGGATTCGCGCACCCTCCCGATCACGAGCTGCATGCTAATTGGCTGTCAACACTCCAAATCAGGAAGTGTTGGCAGCCATTTTATCCCTCGGTAGAACCGAGGGACAGAAACAAGTGCGCAAAGCGCAAAAGGGGCAGGGTAGAAACACCCTGACCCCTAGGTCTGCTCAGGGGTCCCACAAGGACCCCCTTGGCAGAAAAAGCATTTTTTTTTTTTAAATCGGCGGGATGCGCTTAGGGTGCGCGGATCCTGCCGGAAAAAAAAATCGAAGCGCGGTCTCCGCGCTTCGATGCAAATTGCCCCCGGGTGGCCCAAGTCCCGGGGGCATGCGGGAGGTTGATTTATTGTTTATATGGGGGCCTCTAAGGCCCCAAGCCCTGAGGACCGCCACCCCCGGGGCTTAATAAAAAAATGGTGCGGGAGGGCTCTCCTGCCCTCCTGCAACCCCGTGGACCGCCACCCCCTGGGGCTTCTTTTAAATTTTAAATAACGTGTGGGGGGCTCCAGCCCCCACACACCCGAGACCACCACCTCCCGGGGCACATAGAAAATAAATGTGGGGGTCCGTTACGGACCCCAGAGCCCCGGGGACCACCACCTCCCGGGGCTGTGCAACTCAAGGGAGGGGGCCGCGGCCCCTCCTGGAGCCCTTGATGGCCCTGGGGACCACCACCCCCAGGGCTGGCTCCTGCAGTGTCCCGGGGTGCCTACCCCGGGACACTGTAGTTTGCTATGACAGGACGGAGCCTCGCGGCTCCCGTCCTGTCATAGCAAACTGCTGGGATATTGGAAGAGAGAGCAGGGAAACCTGCTCTTGCTTCCAATATCCAAAGCAAATTGCTTTTCCACACGGGGAGCTGCATGTTAGCAGTTCCCCATGTGGAAAAGCAATGCCGTCTCCCAAGGGACGCCGGGAGCCGGCGGGACTGTGGGGGGATTGGGGACCCCCACACAGTCCCCAACGGAGAGGGCCAGCCCCGGGGGATGGGGTCCCGGGGCAAGTAGTGGCCCGGGAGGGGCCACGCGGCCCCCCTCCCATAATTTAAAGAAAAAAAAAAAAAAGAAAGAAAGGCCGGCCCCGGGGATGGGGTCCCGGGGCCTTAAATGGCCTGAGGAGGGGGCCACGCAGCCCCCTCACATATTTAAAAATTAAAAAAAGAGGGCATGCCCCGGGGGATGGGGTCCCCGGGGCCAATATAGACCCAGGGAAGGGGGCCAAGCGGCCCCCTTCCCGCTTTATTTTAATTTTTTTAAAAATGAAAATCCTCATGCCCCGGGGATGGGGTCCCCGGGGCCAAAGAGGCCAAGGAAAGGGGGCCATGCAGCCCCCTCTCATACAAAAAAAAAAGACCGGCATCGTGGCCGGAGGCCCCGCCCCCACCCTGCAGCAGTCTACAAACGCGTCCCTGGCGCGTTTACAGATGGGGAACGATTTCCCCTTGAATACTGGGGGTCCTTGGGGCCAACTAGCCCACCAGGGAACCTCCAGTATGCCCCAGGGGCTGCGTTGCAGAGAGGTGTACAGAGGCCATGCCCCTTTACACCTCTCTGCAACGCAGCTCTGTAGCGCTTTGAGGTACATGGTGGGCTAGTTGGACTCCAGGGACCTCAGGATTCAAGGGACTTAATCCCCCAACTTAAAATGCACCACGGGCGCGTTTGCACAGTGGTGAAGGGAGGGGGCGGGGCTTCAGGTGACATGTGTGCAAACAGGCCCTGTGGCGCATTTTTAAGATGGGAATTAAATCCTCTTCAATCCTGAGGGTCCCTGGAGGCCAACTAGCCCACCAGGTACCTCCAGTAAGCGCCACGGAGCTGCGTTGCAGAGTGTTGTAAAAGGGGCGTGGCCTCTGTACACCTCTCTGCAACGCAGCCCCTGACGCATACTGGAGGTTCCTGGTGGGCTAGTTGGCCCTAGAGACCCTCAGGATTGAGGAGAGAATTAATTCTCCAACTTAAAACGCACCACAGGAGCGTGTTTGCAGACATGTCACCTCAGGCCCCACCCCCTTCCTTCACCATTGTGCAAATATTCCTCTAAAATCAACCGAACTACGAATTCCGATTTACTCACCTGTTATCAGGAGAGACCTCAGTGCTGCATCTTTGAGCCCAGTACTGATCCTGAAAAGTAATTTTAACCGTACTTACCAGTAACTTGAATTTCCTTCCATAGGATATCATTGCCTGCTTTTGCTGAAAAAGTTTCTAAGTGTCGATTTTGAAACATACAAATATTCCTCTAAAATCAGCACAACTACGAATTCCGATTTACTCACCGGTTATCAGGAGAGACCTCAGTGCTGCATCTTTTAGCCCAGTACTGATCCTGAAAAGTAATTTTAACCATACTTACCAGTAACTTGAATTTCCTTCCATAGGCTAACATTGACTGGTTTCACTTGGAAATTCTTCTAAGTGTGGAGTTTTGGAACTTTATAATATTCCTCTAAAATCAGCCGAACTACGAATTCCGATTTACTCACCTGTTATCAGGAGAGAACCCAGTGCTGCATCTTTTAGCCCAGCACTGACCCTGAAAAGTAATTCTAACCGTACTTACCAGTAACTTGTATTTCCTTCCATAGGAATCCATTGTCTGGTTTTCAGCAGAAAAGTTTCAGTGTCGATTTTCACAAACTACAAATATTCCTTAAAATCGCCTGTATGACTTAAACGCATTCTTTCAACTGTTTACAGGAGATGCACCAGTGCTGGATCCAGGATCCACCACTGAGTAAGAAAAGTAACGATAACACTACTTACCTGCTAAGTGAATTTCCTCCCATAGGATAACATTGGTGATTCTATGTGAAAAAGTTTCAAGTGTCAACTTTTAAAATACAATAATATTCCTTAAAAATCACTACTGTAACCAAAACGCTTTTACTCCACTGTTTACAGGAGATGTCCCAGGACTGAATCTAGGATCCAGTCCTGTGGTGAGAAAAGTAATCCATAAAGTAACTAATTGCATTTAACTAGAAATTCACATTGAGCTCAATGTTGCATTGTGTTTGAAATTGTGTTGCCCATTGCAACAACTGTAACTACTGTACTTAAAAGTCTATTGCCTATTTGCAAAGTATTTAAACTAAAGTAATTCATTCTGAGAAAGTATATTTTGTAATGTAATGTATAATGTAATTACAATGTAATTTAAAAATAAAATATCTAAAAATAAATAGTTGAAAAAAATGTAAATCAGTATCAAAAAAATAAATATAACAATTAATACAATTAAAAAATTGTCATTTACAAAACCTTTGAAATTTACTGAAAAAACCATAGATTTCAGGCACGTTATAGTTAGAAATTAGCATTTAAAATACCTTACAAATTCACTGAAAAAACCATAGGTTTCAGGCACGTTATAGTTAGAAATTAGCATTTAAAAAACCTTTGAAATTCACTGAAAAAACCATAGGTTTTAGGGACAGTTATAGTTAGTTGGACATTGCACTCGTACAAAACCCGTGAAATTCCCCGTTATAGTTAGTTCAGCTAACTATAACTCGCCCCCGCAATGCACTGCTGATGACGTCACATATTACATCACTCATGACATGGTCAGTGACATCACTGATGACATCACTGATGACATCTCAAATGACATCACTGATGACATCATCCAAATGATAATTTCATGCATCTTCTCACACCCTAATATAACTTTTGATACACCCACTCTTATTTACAGACTGCCATTCGCAAAACCATACACACTCCAATACCAATAACTATATACCCACTCACTGATTCTTAGGTCTACACACACACATCTACTCACTCACCCGTCCAGTCACTCATACTTACAGTCACTCAGTACAGGACTATCATATGCACTCATACACCTATATAAACACTCACACACCGCCACTCATCCATAGAGGTACTCACACACCTAGTCAGTCATGCAAAAATTAATCACACACCCATTTACTCACCTATAGAGTTATACACACACCAGCTCACTTAGTCATACAAATACTAGCACATTCTTACGCTCTTATACAATAACTGATACAAGCACACACGCATCCATACAGCCACTCTCACAATCACACACTCTCACTTATAGCCTTTTAAATACTCTAACACACATATATACTGCCTTTTACATATGTAGTTACTCGCACATGTACCACTGAGATATACATTCACTCACTAACACACCCATACACACACTCACCCACCCAAGCAGTCCATCACAGACGCACTCTTCAAATCATGCACCCAGTGAATCACCCACTCACACATCTATGTACAGAGTCGCACACACCCCACCCACACAAACACTGAGGCACCCATACAGATACTCAGACAACGAAACAATAACTCATATAGACACTCATGTAGCTATTCACAAACCCATGCAGCCACTTACACAGCAACAGACAGACGGATACAGACATTCACCCAGTTTAGTCACTAACCCATGCATTCAGTAAGATACGTTTAATCACTCACTTATACAGTTAGTCACGCACCTACTAAATCATCCATACAGACACTTATAGACCCACTCATTCTTCAATACGCCTTTCCCTATATACATTAAAAATATTTCAACTTTACAGAAACACAGTCACTAGATGATGTCATCAGTGATGTCATTTGAGATGTCATCAGTGATGTCATCAGTGATGTCACTGACCATGTCATGAGTGATGTAATATGTGACGTCATCAGCAGTGAATTGCGGGCGCGAGTTATAGTTAGCTGAACTAACTATAACGGGGAATTTCACGGGTTTTGTACGAGTGCAATGTCCAACTAACTATAACTGTCCCTAAAACCTATGGTTTTTTCAGTGAATATATATATATATATATATATATATATATATATTACAGCAACTTTCCCTTTCAGGAATTCCACTCGCACTCATGGTAAATTCAAAAAGTCCAGTCACTTGTCAGTTCCTTAGTATTTTATTATAGCATGCCAGAGGTACCCAACGCGTTTCAGTCTCTCCAGAGACCTTGTCCCCGTGAACAAGGTCTCTGGAGAGACTGGATCATCACAGAGCGATGGTTTTTATGGAGTGATATATATATATATATATATATATATATATATATATATATACGTGTATATATATATATATATATTCTCCAACGTTCATAATAAAGCGATCACTCAGAGGTATTGCAGTTCTATCAGAAGATAGTATTTATTCCAGGTAACGCGTTTCGCTTGACCAGCAAGCTTGATCACACAGTTAGTCTGAGGTAGAGACATGCATTACATAGAGGTAATAGAAACAAACGAGGGGACATATGAGTTGAGTTATTCCCAACCAAAACGGCATCCATTTTGGAACATGCAAAAATAACTTGAAAGTTCAAATACTTTGTTGTACAAGGTCCATTTCACCTGTTCAAACATAGAAATGATATTCATATCATATAATTACATCTTTATATTAACCTTGTGGTAATATTTCATGGTGTTAATTATGTTTATGTATTCAAACACCTAGGACATGTGTCATGTGTCCGTTCACGGACGTGCTCTATTAATGATGCTTCCCACTCCGCGAATGCCTCAATGCAAGATGTAGGTTGCATAAAAACTAGTTATAATTGTATTAGATCCATACAATTTGAGCCGTGTCAGTGGCCATATTCGGTATAATTCCTGATTCAAGTGATGCCACATACAAAGATTATGGTACATACCTCCACAATATAGCAAAGTAAAGTACTAGGATCAGTAATCATCGGGTAGAAAATCCCTCCCATTCCTTACTGTATATGTAAGGCAAAAAGTCATCTTCTATCGGTCTAGTGCCTGGTGACTGATGTACCTGTATCTGCACAGTGCCCATGTACCAGGACATCGGTCTCTAGTTCCTAAGTTATAACCAACTTGGTGTCTTATTCTTAGATAAACGACCCACTAAAACCTCTATATAGAAATGCTGTCAATACCTTTATCACATAAAACCAACTACCAAAAAACTCTCCAGTGCAAAAACCAAATATAATATCTATCAATCAAACAGTGACATTAATACTATGGCTTAAGTATATAGAGACACAGTTCCACAAAGAAAACAAATCTCTTATCTGCATAGATGGGCACTCCTCAGTGGTGACTGAAGAAAGGGTAGGGGGTATGTTGGAGCTGATCCTCACAGTCGGCCCCTTCCTTTTCTCCTATGAAATAATAAAGAAAATAATGAACTTATTATAAAAGTTAAGATCATACATACTCAAATCTTCCTATACTGAGGCACATACATAACATAGTATAAGACTAGAATTAGAGTTGAAGCTACTGCCAAAGGCAACCCCAAATCAAATCTAGATTGATATTCTTTATTCTTGAAGGTGAAAACTCATTTCCTCATCCTGGTTAAGCCCATCCGGGCTCTTAGTTTGTAAATTAATGATGTGCCAGGATTCTTTTTTGCGTAGTTGTAGAGTTCTATTCCCTCCTCTGTGGGATTGAGCTATTTGTTCTATGGCAAAGAAAGTGAGTAGTGAGTTATTAGAGAGGTGAAATTCAGCAAAGTGTCTGGCTACTCGATAGTGAGGATCTTTGTTGCTAATTGCCCTCATATGTTCCAATACTCTTTTTCGTAGCTAATGTTGTGCTACCTACATATCTCTTTTTGCAGGGGCACTCGAGGATGTAGATGGTGAAACAGGTACCGCATGTTAGAAATTGTTTAATCATTTTTTTCTTCTCCTGTAGGTGTGGTATAGGTCTTCCTCATTGTACTGTTTCTGAGTGGTCTCTCCTGTAGTGTATGACCTATAATGGAGTCACTTGCAAGGATATTCCAATTCTGGTTGAGTATCTTGGATATTTTTTCGATTCTTTATTGTACGTCAGTATGACTCTGGTACTGTTGACTGGTTCAGTGATAGGTTTGTCAGTCAATGTATCTTCTCTAGTGATTTTCTTTGATTTTTTCTTTTGCTTTAGACAACACCCATCCTGCTCAGCTAGAAAGTTTTCTTCTGTACTGCAGTTTCTCCTTGCCCTCAGTAGTTCACCAAAGGGTATACCCTGTGTAACCTCAATCTCACTTACAACATGAGCAGGAAACAGATCGAGTTCCTTGACGTCATAGTAGAGATAGAAAATAACTGCATCAATACCAAACTACATAGGAAAGTCACTGCAGGGAACAGCCTTCTCCATGCCTACAGTAGCCACCCTGAAACACTCAAATGGAGTATACCTGGTCAAGCGAAACGCGTTACCTGGAATAAATACTATCTTCTGATAGAACTGCAATACCTATCGGTGTTATAGTATTGCTCTGACCTATATATGGCGAAATGACATGATATATAACAGTAACATGTAGATAAGGCTTATTGAAGCCTTTGATATATATTAGAATATTATAAGATGAATTGTGGGCAAACTACTAATAATTGGTTTGACAATCAATTGGAATTATCCAAAGAAATGCGTGACACTGTGGTTGAATTTATAATTCAGATAGGATGAATTAAGACGCGATTTGTAGACTGTATGTAAATAAGACATTACAAAATGGCGCTTATTTTTGCACCTTAGCGTTGTCCCTTTTCAATTATCATGCATGTAATGAAATGGTTTTAAATGAGGTCTCTTCCGGTGTGTCAGTAACACCGAAGAAGGCAGATCGCGAAACGCGTTTGTTGCTGGAGGAATAAAGTTTTCCAAACGTCCCCCGCGAGTGCTGGTTTTCTTTCAACGAAAAAGAAAAAGGAGCGACAATATATTTATATATATATATATATATATATATCAAATCAACAACACGGTCCTTTACGGGGCGCACGATCCAGCTGGTGCTCGTGGCGAGAACAGGCCAATTCTCGCAAAATATAATCCAACAAATGATTAAATACACGGCACTCTCCTTGGCTTGAATTCGATTCTTTATTTAGACCATTCCTCTCCTCCTCCTACGCGTTTCGAACACAAAGTTCTTGATCACGGTATCACTCCATAACATAACTCCATAACTCCATAACAACCATCGCTCTGTGATGATCCAGCCGCACTTTCCCCACAACTCCAACAAAGGTGCCACACGATGTCCGAGTGCTTATTAGATGTTTATTTATTCTTTTAGGTCGCGCCTGAGCCAGCGCGCAAACGCTGCTCTGGCGATGATCTGTTGTAGTACAGTATGGGAGAGAAGCCCCGCCCACTCCCCCGCCCATATTTTTCATTGGCTTGTGTCTTTGTCCTTCGTAAATGCTGTCTTCTGATTCCTAAATATGCTTGTTAGTCCCTCCTTAGTACCGACATGTCTTCATTTGTAACCTCCCATGTCTACTGGCCCCTTTAGTTGGTTGTTACACGGTACGTGTACTATTTTCTTTATTGAGTTTCTCCTACATTGGGCACGATGACGTGCTTTGCTTACATTCTGCAGGCCATGCTCGCCTTCACTTTAGAAGCAGCCGAGACAATGGCGGCCGTTTGTTTGCAATGCCATAGGTCTCGTATTTAAATGCAAGACCTATTTTTTTTTGGGAGTTTTATATAGCGCAAACTCGACCCGAACATATCAGGTATCAGAGCGCTTTACATGAGCAACAGTTTCGTTACAGATGCATACATTCATTTTTGTTAGGCGTGGAGAGATTAAGTGATTTGCCCAGAATCACAGGATGTTGAGCATTGCTGCCGAGACTTGAACCCGGTTCCCCAGCTTCGAGGTTGACTGCTCTAGCCGTAGGGCTACATCCTCTCCCCTAAGTTATCTGTATGTCTGATCTAAGGTACTTCACCCTACTATAAAGCGCTCAAACACCTCTGGGTAAATTACGCGCTATATAAAATCGCATAAATAAATACAATTGTGACATCACTTATCCTCCTCCTCCCTACCTAGTGGTGGGTCTCTTAATTTCCACAGCGTGAAGTTTTGGAGGAACATCTATTGAACTAGAGGAATACTGATTCCTAGAAGCGCAACGTCGGCTTTTAGGATATTTCTACTAACAGACGCTTAGAACAAAATGTTCCCAACAAACAATGGCTGCCGTCTGAACATGGTCCTTAGCGTACAAGCTGTTTGACGGGTCCCAATCAAATATGTCCGTGACACAAGTCTTGGACTCTTTCCAGAATAGTCCTTCCTCCGTTTCTAACCCTGTCAGAGGTACAGATCCACACTCCCGGCTCTTTGTTTGTTGGTCGGATCCTGGCATGTCCCGTTGCCATGGCAGAGGTCACGTGTTATACACATAGGGGGAGCGCCGTCTGTCCCTCCCTGGAGCATCGGTGCAGAGTGCGGAGAGCGCCCGCTATGGCGGGGCTAGGGGCTGGAAGCGTGGGTCACATCCTAGTGCAGGTGAGGACCCGGAGGGAAAGAACGAGAAGGCTGCCAAAGCCTGGTGCATTTACGGAGGGGCTGTCGGAGACTGGGGTAAACATGGGAGCTTTGGGGGAGATCCAGAGGTGTTAGGAGGCAAGTCTACTTCAGGGAGCAGAACCTGGGGTAGTTGAGAAGTGCGTAAGTATAGCCTGGCAGGGTGACATGATGTGACATCTTTCTTGAACGATTTTTCATTATCCGTTGTCCTGTTGTCACCCATCCTACTGAAACCATAATTTTTACAGTGCTATTTCTGTTCCTGTTACACTGAGAACTCAAATACTGTCACTACCACTCTACTGACGCAACTTGAAGTGCTGTAACGAGCACAGTCTGGTTGCTTATAGGCTTTCGTGCGACGCCAAAACATTGTTGTTAATATCCGACTGATGCTCCTAAACGTTTTATTACAATCCTGCTGACGGCCTTAATATACTTTCAATCTCTCCCGCAGGGGGAGACGGGAAGTATTACTATTACCTCACTCACTACACTAATCATTTTATTGCCAGCTCACCTAATCTTTTTTCCAGTACACGGCGGTCACCAATACTACTGTTCCCACATGATACCACTGATAATTGTGGTGTATCGGCATTTATGTAATGCTTACCATCCTCGTGACACCACTTTTAGTGTTGTGATAATCCCAATGATAGCGTAATAATTGTCGTACTGACATCTAGAGTACAGTTAGTACCATTCTGCTTATACCACTACCAAACCCTCCCTCCATCCCTCTCTCTCTCTCTCGCTCTCTCTCTCTCTCGTTCCCTCTCGCTTCTCCTCACACTCTGATCGCACTTCTCTCTGTCGTGTCTAGCCCTCCCTCCCCTGCCTGCCAGCAGTAATACTTTTTAAAGTTCACATTTTCAGCAACAACATGATTTACGCAAAATGCTCCACTAGTGTGCATTGCAGGACCTCAACAAACAAAAGTTTATGCTAAAGCAATTTGTTAAAACAGACACAACACAACGCACACAGGTTCTGGAAATGTGAAGGGGTTATTAAAAATATTAAAAACTACACAAGGAAAACACAGTAGTTTGCTACAGCCAAACTTTGTGTACATTGCTCTTAGCACCGTCTCAGTCCCTCAGCCTTGAAAGTTGATATATTGAAAACACCACACATTTTATTAAAACCTAAGGATCTCTGTATTGTTTTATTCCACACTAACAAGATCTACAAACGTTGGGTACATCAAACGCTCTCTTTTCTACTTTGACATATCTCTCTGCTTGGCTGCCATAGCTTAAAAACATTGCCAAAGCCAATAGCTCTGCCTAAACACATAAGGCCCCAAAGGCGAGACCTATTGGCTATGCCAGTGCTTGTTTCATTAAGCAGCAACACCCAACGTGGAACACCAACGCGTTTCGGTTTACCCCTTCAACCAGGTATATATATATATATATATATATATATATATACGTCAAACAATGTGAATCAATTTCCAGGTGCGCTCAATGCGGGTGCTCGCGAGGGGCTTCACCCAAAAGCACAGGGCAATTTTTAGTTTCCCAAAAATTCGCTGCACTCAGTGATTCCCAAAATCCAGTTTTAATTCAAAACAGCGCTACCACACCAATGCGTTTCGACCTCACAGGGTCTTTTTCACGGTGAGTTAGTCTTTTTTTATTTTTTATTTATAGTCTCTCCATCCTCTGCACGTTATGATGCATGATGGGAGTTGTAGTTTTTAACAAAACATTACATTTTTTACATTTGATACATATTTTCTTTGTTGAAAGCATGATGTTTCTGTGGGCATTTTTATACAAAATAGACCAAGTGTGGCTTATTCTCTCCAACAGTTTTTGCGAATAAAAACCGAATTAGTTCAAATATTGTTACTCAGTGATTAATTCATTAGGTACTGAACAACAGGGACATTAAGTCTGCAATTTGCATTTTGTCAAACAACATGTTAAAGCATGTTTGGTCAATTTGTTCAATTATTCAGTGACCAAACTTGGGTATAGCACCCCACACATTTCTGCTGAACAGAAACTGAATAGGTGTTAGGTGTTCTGCAACTACCCATTCTACGGCTGGCTCTTTGTTAGGTCTAGTACATAAGACCTAGTGAATTAATCACTGAGTGATTACAACGCGTTGGTGTGGCAGAGCTGTTTTGAATTAAAACTGGATTTTGGGAATCACTGAGTGCAGCAAATTTTGGGAAACAAATATATATATATATATATATATATATATATATATATATATATTATATATATATATATATATTATCTACTGGCGGTCGCCAGTAGATAGTTATAGTTAGGACCTATTTTCCATAGGAAATCCGCAACATTCTATTTGAAATAACTTTGGCGCCGGTTGACGAATCTTCGCGAAAGTTTCAAACTTTGTGGCCCGCTCCGGTCCGCTCCTACCCTGAAAGTCTCGGGGTGATTCGTCAAGCAGGAGCCGAGAAAAAAGAGGGGTCCCAAAACGTGTTTTCCCCATTCATTTTTCCACAGGATCCTTTCATCGCAGCTACAGCCCGAACTGCTGAACGGAATTACACCAAATTTGGCAAAAAGGTTGCCCTTGGTTCAGAGTCGTGCCTTTTGCTTAAATGGTGTAAATCCGATCAGTAGTTCCTGAGAAAATCAAAAGTAAAATCACATATATATCTATGGCCGCGTAGGGTCCGCGTACCCTCCCGATCACGAGCTGTATGCTAATTGGCTGTCAACACTCCAAACCAGGAAGTGTTGGCAGCCATCTTGTTCCTCAGTAGAACCGAGGAACAAGAAAGCAGTAAAACAACTGCGCAAAACGCAAAAAGGGGGCAGGGTAGAAACACCCTGACCCCCTAGGCCTGCTCAGTGGGTCCTACAAGGACCCCCAGGGCCCAAAAAATATATATATATATTTTTTAAAATCGGCAAAAAACGCGCTGGGTGCGCGGATCCTGCCGATAAAAAAAAAAAGCAGCGCGGACTACCGCGCTTCGTGGTTAGCTGGCCCCGGGTGGGCCAAGTCCCGGGGGCATGCGGGGGTTTATTAAACCGGGGCTTTAAACAAAATGGTGCGGGAGGGCTCGCAGCCCTCCCGCAGCCCTGGGGACCGCCACCCCCTGGGGCTTCTTTTTTTAAAATTAAAATTAGTTGTGTGGGGGGCTCCAGCCCCCACACGCCCGAGACCGCCACCTCCCGGGGCACTAAATCGTTAAATATGGGGTCCGTTACGGACCCCAGAGCCTGGGGACCACCAGCTCCCGGGGCTTTCAACATGTTGGGAGGGGGCCGCACGGCCCCCTCCTGGAGCCCTTGATGACCCTGGGGACCACCACCCCCAGGGCCGGCTCCTGCAGTGTCCCGGGGTGCCTACCCCGGGACACTGTAGTTTGCTATGGCAGGGCGGGAGCCTCGCGGCTCCCGTCCTGTCATAGCAAAATGCTTGAATTTTGTAAGAGAGAGCAGGAAACCTGCTCTCTCTTCCAAAATTCAAAGCAAATACCTTTCCACACGGGGAGCTGCATCTTAGCAGCTCCCCATGTCGGAAAAGCAATGCCGGCTCCCGAGGGACGCGGGGAGCCGGCGGGACGTGGGGGATTGGGGACCCCTCCACGGTCCCCAACAGGAGAAGAGCCAGCCCGGGGGATGGGGTCCCGGGGCAAGTAGTGGCCCGGGAGGGGGCCACGCAGCCCCCTCCCAAAAAAATAAATAAATAAATAAAAAAAATAAAAAAGGGCAAGGCCGGCCCCGGGGGATGGGGTCCCCGGGGCCTTAAATGGCCCGGGAGGGGGTCCACGCAGCCCCTCTCAAAAAATGTTTTAAAAGAAAATGCGCAGGCCCCGGGTGATGGGGTCCCCGGGGCCAAAAGTGGCCGAGGGAAGGGGGCCACGGAGCACCCCTCCCATACAAAAAAAAAAGTAAAAAAAGACCAGCATCGTGCCGGAGGCTCCGCCCCCTCGCTGCAGCAGTCTGCAAACACGCCCCTGGCGCGTTTGCAGATGGGAAACGAACTCCCTTGAATACTGGGGGTGCCTGAGGGCCAACTAGCCCACCAGGAACCTCCAGTATGCGCCAGGGAGCTGCGTTGCTGAGAGGTGTGACAGAGGCCACGCCCCTTTTTACACCTCTCTGCAACGCAGCTCTGTGGCGCTTTTGGAGGTACATGGTGGGCTACTTGGACTCTAGGGACCCTCAGGAGTCAAGGGGAGTTAATCCCCCAACTTAAAACGCGTCACAGGGCGCGTTTTCACAGTGGTGAAGGGAGGGGGCGGGGCTTCAGGTGACATGTGTGCAAACAGGCCCCGTGACGTGTTTTAAGTTCAGGAATTAATTCCTCTTCAATCCAGAGGGTCCTTGGGGGCCAACTAGCCCACCAGGTACCTCCAGTAAGCGCCACGGAGCTGCGTTGCAGAGTGTTGTAAAAGGGACGTGGCCTCTGAACACCTCTCTGCAACGCAGCTCTCTGGCGCATACTGGAGGTATCTGGTGGGCTAGTTGGCCCCTAGGGACCCTCGGGATTGAGGAGGAATTAATTCTCCAACTTAAAACGCGCCACAGGGCGTGTTTGCAGACATGTCACCTCAGGCCCCACCCCTTCCTCCACCATTGTGCAAATATTCCTCTAAAATCAGCCGAACTACGAATTCCGATTTACTCACCTGTTATCAGGGAGAGACCTCAGTGCTGCATCTTTGAGCCCAGTACTGATCCTGAAAAGTAATTTTAACCGTACTTACCAGTAACTTGAATTTCCTTCCATAGGCTAACATTGACTGGTTTCACTTGGAAATTCTTCTAAGTGTGGAGTTTTGGAACTTTATAATATTCCTCTAAAATCAGCCGAACCACGAATTCTGATTTACTCACCTGTTATCAGGAGAGACCTCAGTGCTGCATCTTTGAGCCCAGTACTGATCCTGAAAAGTAATTTTAACCGTACTTACCAGTAACTTGAATTTCCTTCCATAGGATATCATTGCCTGCTTTTTGCTGAAAAAGTTTCTAAGTGTCGATTTTTGAAACATACAAATATTCCTCTATAATCAGCACAACTACGAATTCCGATTTACTCACCTGTTATCAGGAGAGACCTCAGTGCTGCATCTTTGAGCCCAGTACTGATCCTGAAAAGTAATTTTAACCGTACTTACCAGTAACTTGAATTTCCTTCCATAGGATATCATTGCCTGCTTTTTGCTGAAAAAGTTTCTAAGTGTCGATTTTTGAAACATACAAATATTCCTCTAAAATCACCACAACTACGAATTCCGATTTACTCACCTGTTATCCGGAGAGACCTCAGTGCTGCATCTTTGAGCCCAGTACTGATCCTGAAAAGTAATTCTAACCGTACTTACCAGTAACTTGAATTTCCTTCCATAGGCTAACATTGACTGGTTTCACTTGGAAATTCTTCTAAGTGTGGAGTTTTGGAACTTTATAATATTCCTCTAAAATCAGCCGAACTACGAATTCCGATTTACTCACCTGTTATCAGGAGAGAACCCAGTGCTGCATCTTTTAGCCCAGCTCTGACCCTGAAAAGTAATTCTAACCGTACTTACCAGTAACTTGTATTTCCTTCCATAGGAATCCATTGTCTGGTTTTCAGCAGAAAAGTTTGTGTCGATTTTCACAAATTACAAATATTCCTTAAAAATCGCCTGTATGACTTAAACGCATTCTTTCAACTGTTTACAGGAGATGCACCAGTGCTGGATCCAGGATCCACCACTGAGTAAGAAAAATAACGATAACACTACTTACCTGCTAAGTGAATTTCCTCCCATAGGATAACATTGGTGATTCTATGTGAAAAAGTTTCAAAGTGTCAACTTTTAAAATACAATAATATTCCTTAAAAATCACTACTGTAACCAAAACGCTTTTACTCAACGTTTTACAGGAGATGTCCCAGGACTGAATCTAGGATCCAGTCCTGTGGTTAGAAAAAGTAATCCATAAAGTAACTAATTGCATTTAACTAGAAATTCACATTGAGCTCAATGTTGCATTGTGTTTGAAATTGTGTTGCCCATTGCAACAACTGTAACTACTGTACTTAAAAGTCTATTGCCTATTTGCAAAGTATTTAAACTAAAGTAATTCATTCTGAGAAAGTATATTTTGTAATGTAATGTATAATGTAATTACAATGTAATTTAAAAAATAAAATATCTAAAAATAAATAGTTTAAAAAATGTAGTAAATCAGTGTCAAAAAAATAAATATAACAATTAATACATTTAAAAATTGTCATTTACAAAACCTTTGAAATTCACTGAAAAAACCATAGGTTTCAGGCACGTTATAGTTAGAAATTAGCATTTAAAAAACCTTTGAAATTCACTGAAAAAACCATAGGTTTTAGGGACAGTTATAGTTAGTTGGACATTGCACTCGTACAAAACCCGTGAAATTCCCCCGTTATAGTTAGTTCAGCTAACTATAACTCGCGCCCCCGCAATGCACTGCTGATGACGTCACATATTACATAACTCATGACATGGTCAGTGACATCACTGATGACATCACTGATGACATCTCAAATGACATCACTGATGACATCACTGATGACATCATCCACGTGATAATCTGATGCACCTCCTCACACCCTAATATAACCTTTGATACACCCACTCTAAATTACAGACTGCCATTCGCAAAACCATAGACACTCCAACACCAATAACTACATACCCACTCACTGATTCTTAGGTCTACACACACATCCACTCACTCACCCGTACAGTCACTCATACTTACGGTCACTCAGTACAGGACTATCATATGCACTCATACTCCTATATAGACACTTAAAAACACCACCACTCATCCATAGAGGTACTCACACACCTAGTCAGTCATGCAAATAATTAAACACACTGCCATTTACTCACCTATACAGTTATACACACACCAGCTCACTTACTCATACAAATACTAGCACATTCTTACGCTCTTATACAATCACTGATACAAGCACACACTCATCCATACAGTCACTCTCACAATCACACACTCTCGCTTATAGCTATTTATATACTCCAACACACATATATACTGCCTTTCACATATGTAGTTACTCACACATGTACCACTAGGACATACATTCACTCACTAACACACTCTTACACACACTTACCCACCCATACAGTCTATCACAGATGCACTCTTGAAACCATCCACCCAGTGAATCACCCACTCACACATCTATGCACAGAGTCGCACACACCCCACCCACACAAACACTCAGGCACCCATACAGATACTCAGACAACCAATCAATAACTCATATAGACACTCATGTAGTTATTCACAAACCCATGCAGCCACTTACACAGCAACAGACAGACGGATACAGACATTCACCCAGTTTAGTCACTAACCCATGCATTCAGTAAGATACGTTTAATCACTCACTTATAGAGTTAGTCACGCACCTACTAAATCATCCATACAGACACTTATACACCCACTCATTCTTCAAAATACGCCTTTCCCTATATATATTAAAAATATTTAAACTTTACAGAAACACACAGTCACTGGATGATGTCATCAGTGATGTCCCTTGCTCACTTTGTCACTGGATTCAAGCTAGCCTGGCTGAAGAGGGGTGTTACCCCGAAACCGGTCCCAGGATGCTTGTTTCCGGTCCAGGGAAGACATGGCTTGGCAGTTCGGGCTGGACTGTTCCCATGAGGCACAGGGCCAAGACTGATTTGCATATAGCTGTGTCTGAACTGGGGTGGCGAAGTGAGCTAAAGAATGATGATGGATTCAACCCAGATCTGTGACTGGGGGTGAGTGTCTGAAAAGTTTCAGCGCTCCGTCCATCATCTCCTTGTGTTTGCTTTGTTAGCCCTAAGTTGGCAGGGTATGCCCAGACGTGGGTCCCTTGCTCACTTTGCCACTGGATTCAAGCTAGCCTGGCTGAAGAGGGGTGTTACCCCGAAACCGGTCCCAGGATGCTTGTTTCCGGTCCAGGGAAGACATGGCTTGGCAGTTCGGGCTGGACTGTTCCCATGAGGCACAGGGCCAAGACTGATTTGCATATAGCTGTGTCTGAACTGGGGTGGCGAAGTGAGCTAAAGAATGATGATGGATTCAACCCAGATCTGTGACTGGGGGTGAGTGTCTGAAAAGTTTCAGCGCTCCGTCCATCATCTCCTTGTGTTTGCTTTGTTAGCCCTAAGTTGGCAGGGTATGCCCAGACGTGGGTCCCTTGCTCACTTTGCCACTGGATTCAAGCTAGCCTGGCTGAAGAGGGGTGTTACCCCGAAACCGGTCCCAGGATGCTTGTTTCCGGTCCAGGGAAGACATGGCTTGGCAGTTCGGGCTGGACTGTTCCCATGAGGCACAGGGCCAAGACTGATTTGCATATAGCTGTGTCTGAACTGGGGTGGCGAAGTGAGCTAAAGAATGATGATGGATTCAACCCAGATCTGTGACTGGGGGTGAGTGTCTGAAAAGTTTCAGCGCTCCGTCCATCATCTCCTTGTGTTTGCTTTGTTAGCCCTAAGTTGGCAGGGTATGCCCAGACGTGGGTCCCTTGCTCACTTTGCCACTGGATTCAAGCTAGCCTGGCTGAAGAGGGGTGTTACCCCGAAACCGGTCCCAGGATGCTTGTTTCCGGTCCAGGGAAGACATGGCTTGGCAGTTCGGGCTGGACTGTTCCCATGAGGCACAGGGCCAAGACTGATTTGCATATAGCTGTGTCTGAACTGGGGTGGCGAAGTGAGCTAAAGAATGATGATGGATTCAACCCAGATCTGTGACTGGGGGTGAGTGTCTGAAAAGTTTCAGCGCTCCGTCCATCATCTCCTTGTGTTTGCTTTGTTAGCCCTAAGTTGGCAGGGTATGCCCAGACGTGGGTCCCTTGCTCACTTTGCCACTGGATTCAAGCTAGCCTGGCTGAAGAGGGGTGTTACCCCGAAACCGGTCCCAGGATGCTTGTTTCCGGTCCAGGGAAGACATGGCTTGGCAGTTCGGGCTGGACTGTTCCCATGAGGCACAGGGCCAAGACTGATTTGCATATAGCTGTGTCTGAACTGGGGTGGCGAAGTGAGCTAAAGAATGATGATGGATTCAACCCAGATCTGTGACTGGGGGTGAGTGTCTGAAAAGTTTCAGCGCTCCGTCCATCATCTCCTTGTGTTTGCTTTGTTAGCCCTAAGTTGGCAGGGTATGCCCAGACGTGGGTCCCTTGCTCACTTTGCCACTGGATTCAAGCTAGCCTGGCTGAAGAGGGGTGTTACCCCGAAACCGGTCCCAGGATGCTTGTTTCCGGTCCAGGGAAGACATGGCTTGGCAGTTCGGGCTGGACTGTTCCCATGAGGCACAGGGCCAAGACTGATTTGCATATAGCTGTGTCTGAACTGGGGTGGCGAAGTGAGCTAAAGAATGATGATGGATTCAACCCAGATCTGTGACTGGGGGTGAGTGTCTGAAAAGTTTCAGCGCTCCGTCCATCATCTCCTTGTGTTTGCTTTGTTAGCCCTAAGTTGGCAGGGTATGCCCAGACGTGGGTCCCTTGCTCACTTTGCCACTGGATTCAAGCTAGCCTGGCTGAAGAGGGGTGTTACCCCGAAACCGGTCCCAGGATGCTTGTTTCCGGTCCAGGGAAGACATGGCTTGGCAGTTCGGGCTGGACTGTTCCCATGAGGCACAGGGCCAAGACTGATTTGCATATAGCTGTGTCTGAACTGGGGTGGCGAAGTGAGCTAAAGAATGATGATGGATTCAACCCAGATCTGTGACTGGGGGTGAGTGTCTGAAAAGTTTCAGCGCTCCGTCCATCATCTCCTTGTGTTTGCTTTGTTAGCCCTAAGTTGGCAGGGTATGCCCAGACGTGGGTCCCTTGCTCACTTTGCCACTGGATTCAAGCTAGCCTGGCTGAAGAGGGGTGTTACCCCGAAACCGGTCCCAGGATGCTTGTTTCCGGTCCAGGGAAGACATGGCTTGGCAGTTCGGGCTGGACTGTTCCCATGAGGCACAGGGCCAAGACTGATTTGCATATAGCTGTGTCTGAACTGGGGTGGCGAAGTGAGCTAAAGAATGATGATGGATTCAACCCAGATCTGTGACTGGGGGTGAGTGTCTGAAAAGTTTCAGCGCTCCGTCCATCATCTCCTTGTGTTTGCTTTGTTAGCCCTAAGTTGGCAGGGTATGCCCAGACGTGGGTCCCTTGCTCACTTTGCCACTGGATTCAAGCTAGCCTGGCTGAAGAGGGGTGTTACCCCGAAACCGGTCCCAGGATGCTTGTTTCCGGTCCAGGGAAGACATGGCTTGGCAGTTCGGGCTGGACTGTTCCCATGAGGCACAGGGCCAAGACTGATTTGCATATAGCTGTGTCTGAACTGGGGTGGCGAAGTGAGCTAAAGAATGATGATGGATTCAACCCAGATCTGTGACTGGGGGTGAGTGTCTGAAAAGTTTCAGCGCTCCGTCCATCATCTCCTTGTGTTTGCTTTGTTAGCCCTAAGTTGGCAGGGTATGCCCAGACGTGGGTCCCTTGCTCACTTTGCCACTGGATTCAAGCTAGCCTGGCTGAAGAGGGGTGTTACCCCGAAACCGGTCCCAGGATGCTTGTTTCCGGTCCAGGGAAGACATGGCTTGGCAGTTCGGGCTGGACTGTTCCCATGAGGCACAGGGCCAAGACTGATTTGCATATAGCTGTGTCTGAACTGGGGTGGCGAAGTGAGCTAAAGAATGATGATGGATTCAACCCAGATCTGTGACTGGGGGTGAGTGTCTGAAAAGTTTCAGCGCTCCGTCCATCATCTCCTTGTGTTTGCTTTGTTAGCCCTAAGTTGGCAGGGTATGCCCAGACGTGGGTCCCTTGCTCACTTTGCCACTGGATTCAAGCTAGCCTGGCTGAAGAGGGGTGTTACCCCGAAACCGGTCCCAGGATGCTTGTTTCCGGTCCAGGGAAGACATGGCTTGGCAGTTCGGGCTGGACTGTTCCCATGAGGCACAGGGCCAAGACTGATTTGCATATAGCTGTGTCTGAACTGGGGTGGCGAAGTGAGCTAAAGAATGATGATGGATTCAACCCAGATCTGTGACTGGGGGTGAGTGTCTGAAAAGTTTCAGCGCTCCGTCCATCATCTCCTTGTGTTTGCTTTGTTAGCCCTAAGTTGGCAGGGTATGCCCAGACGTGGGTCCCTTGCTCACTTTGCCACTGGATTCAAGCTAGCCTGGCTGAAGAGGGGTGTTACCCCGAAACCGGTCCCAGGATGCTTGTTTCCGGTCCAGGGAAGACATGGCTTGGCAGTTCGGGCTGGACTGTTCCCATGAGGCACAGGGCCAAGACTGATTTGCATATAGCTGTGTCTGAACTGGGGTGGCGAAGTGAGCTAAAGAATGATGATGGATTCAACCCAGATCTGTGACTGGGGGTGAGTGTCTGAAAAGTTTCAGCGCTCCGTCCATCATCTCCTTGTGTTTGCTTTGTTAGCCCTAAGTTGGCAGGGTATGCCCAGACGTGGGTCCCTTGCTCACTTTGCCACTGGATTCAAGCTAGCCTGGCTGAAGAGGGGTGTTACCCCGAAACCGGTCCCAGGATGCTTGTTTCCGGTCCAGGGAAGACATGGCTTGGCAGTTCGGGCTGGACTGTTCCCATGAGGCACAGGGCCAAGACTGATTTGCATATAGCTGTGTCTGAACTGGGGTGGCGAAGTGAGCTAAAGAATGATGATGGATTCAACCCAGATCTGTGACTGGGGGTGAGTGTCTGAAAAGTTTCAGCGCTCCGTCCATCATCTCCTTGTGTTTGCTTTGTTAGCCCTAAGTTGGCAGGGTATGCCCAGACGTGGGTCCCTTGCTCACTTTGCCACTGGATTCAAGCTAGCCTGGCTGAAGAGGGGTGTTACCCCGAAACCGGTCCCAGGATGCTTGTTTCCGGTCCAGGGAAGACATGGCTTGGCAGTTCGGGCTGGACTGTTCCCATGAGGCACAGGGCCAAGACTGATTTGCATATAGCTGTGTCTGAACTGGGGTGGCGAAGTGAGCTAAAGAATGATGATGGATTCAACCCAGATCTGTGACTGGGGGTGAGTGTCTGAAAAGTTTCAGCGCTCCGTCCATCATCTCCTTGTGTTTGCTTTGTTAGCCCTAAGTTGGCAGGGTATGCCCAGACGTGGGTCCCTTGCTCACTTTGCCACTGGATTCAAGCTAGCCTGGCTGAAGAGGGGTGTTACCCCGAAACCGGTCCCAGGATGCTTGTTTCCGGTCCAGGGAAGACATGGCTTGGCAGTTCGGGCTGGACTGTTCCCATGAGGCACAGGGCCAAGACTGATTTGCATATAGCTGTGTCTGAACTGGGGTGGCGAAGTGAGCTAAAGAATGATGATGGATTCAACCCAGATCTGTGACTGGGGGTGAGTGTCTGAAAAGTTTCAGCGCTCCGTCCATCATCTCCTTGTGTTTGCTTTGTTAGCCCTAAGTTGGCAGGGTATGCCCAGACGTGGGTCCCTTGCTCACTTTGCCACTGGATTCAAGCTAGCCTGGCTGAAGAGGGGTGTTACCCCGAAACCGGTCCCAGGATGCTTGTTTCCGGTCCAGGGAAGACATGGCTTGGCAGTTCGGGCTGGACTGTTCCCATGAGGCACAGGGCCAAGACTGATTTGCATATAGCTGTGTCTGAACTGGGGTGGCGAAGTGAGCTAAAGAATGATGATGGATTCAACCCAGATCTGTGACTGGGGGTGAGTGTCTGAAAAGTTTCAGCGCTCCGTCCATCATCTCCTTGTGTTTGCTTTGTTAGCCCTAAGTTGGCAGGGTATGCCCAGACGTGGGTCCCTTGCTCACTTTGCCACTGGATTCAAGCTAGCCTGGCTGAAGAGGGGTGTTACCCCGAAACCGGTCCCAGGATGCTTGTTTCCGGTCCAGGGAAGACATGGCTTGGCAGTTCGGGCTGGACTGTTCCCATGAGGCACAGGGCCAAGACTGATTTGCATATAGCTGTGTCTGAACTGGGGTGGCGAAGTGAGCTAAAGAATGATGATGGATTCAACCCAGATCTGTGACTGGGGGTGAGTGTCTGAAAAGTTTCAGCGCTCCGTCCATCATCTCCTTGTGTTTGCTTTGTTAGCCCTAAGTTGGCAGGGTATGCCCAGACGTGGGTCCCTTGCTCACTTTGCCACTGGATTCAAGCTAGCCTGGCTGAAGAGGGGTGTTACCCCGAAACCGGTCCCAGGATGCTTGTTTCCGGTCCAGGGAAGACATGGCTTGGCAGTTCGGGCTGGACTGTTCCCATGAGGCACAGGGCCAAGACTGATTTGCATATAGCTGTGTCTGAACTGGGGTGGCGAAGTGAGCTAAAGAATGATGATGGATTCAACCCAGATCTGTGACTGGGGGTGAGTGTCTGAAAAGTTTCAGCGCTCCGTCCATCATCTCCTTGTGTTTGCTTTGTTAGCCCTAAGTTGGCAGGGTATGCCCAGACGTGGGTCCCTTGCTCACTTTGCCACTGGATTCAAGCTAGCCTGGCTGAAGAGGGGTGTTACCCCGAAACCGGTCCCAGGATGCTTGTTTCCGGTCCAGGGAAGACATGGCTTGGCAGTTCGGGCTGGACTGTTCCCATGAGGCACAGGGCCAAGACTGATTTGCATATAGCTGTGTCTGAACTGGGGTGGCGAAGTGAGCTAAAGAATGATGATGGATTCAACCCAGATCTGTGACTGGGGGTGAGTGTCTGAAAAGTTTCAGCGCTCCGTCCATCATCTCCTTGTGTTTGCTTTGTTAGCCCTAAGTTGGCAGGGTATGCCCAGACGTGGGTCCCTTGCTCACTTTGCCACTGGATTCAAGCTAGCCTGGCTGAAGAGGGGTGTTACCCCGAAACCGGTCCCAGGATGCTTGTTTCCGGTCCAGGGAAGACATGGCTTGGCAGTTCGGGCTGGACTGTTCCCATGAGGCACAGGGCCAAGACTGATTTGCATATAGCTGTGTCTGAACTGGGGTGGCGAAGTGAGCTAAAGAATGATGATGGATTCAACCCAGATCTGTGACTGGGGGTGAGTGTCTGAAAAGTTTCAGCGCTCCGTCCATCATCTCCTTGTGTTTGCTTTGTTAGCCCTAAGTTGGCAGGGTATGCCCAGACGTGGGTCCCTTGCTCACTTTGCCACTGGATTCAAGCTAGCCTGGCTGAAGAGGGGTGTTACCCCGAAACCGGTCCCAGGATGCTTGTTTCCGGTCCAGGGAAGACATGGCTTGGCAGTTCGGGCTGGACTGTTCCCATGAGGCACAGGGCCAAGACTGATTTGCATATAGCTGTGTCTGAACTGGGGTGGCGAAGTGAGCTAAAGAATGATGATGGATTCAACCCAGATCTGTGACTGGGGGTGAGTGTCTGAAAAGTTTCAGCGCTCCGTCCATCATCTCCTTGTGTTTGCTTTGTTAGCCCTAAGTTGGCAGGGTATGCCCAGACGTGGGTCCCTTGCTCACTTTGCCACTGGATTCAAGCTAGCCTGGCTGAAGAGGGGTGTTACCCCGAAACCGGTCCCAGGATGCTTGTTTCCGGTCCAGGGAAGACATGGCTTGGCAGTTCGGGCTGGACTGTTCCCATGAGGCACAGGGCCAAGACTGATTTGCATATAGCTGTGTCTGAACTGGGGTGGCGAAGTGAGCTAAAGAATGATGATGGATTCAACCCAGATCTGTGACTGGGGGTGAGTGTCTGAAAAGTTTCAGCGCTCCGTCCATCATCTCCTTGTGTTTGCTTTGTTAGCCCTAAGTTGGCAGGGTATGCCCAGACGTGGGTCCCTTGCTCACTTTGCCACTGGATTCAAGCTAGCCTGGCTGAAGAGGGGTGTTACCCCGAAACCGGTCCCAGGATGCTTGTTTCCGGTCCAGGGAAGACATGGCTTGGCAGTTCGGGCTGGACTGTTCCCATGAGGCACAGGGCCAAGACTGATTTGCATATAGCTGTGTCTGAACTGGGGTGGCGAAGTGAGCTAAAGAATGATGATGGATTCAACCCAGATCTGTGACTGGGGGTGAGTGTCTGAAAAGTTTCAGCGCTCCGTCCATCATCTCCTTGTGTTTGCTTTGTTAGCCCTAAGTTGGCAGGGTATGCCCAGACGTGGGTCCCTTGCTCACTTTGCCACTGGATTCAAGCTAGCCTGGCTGAAGAGGGGTGTTACCCCGAAACCGGTCCCAGGATGCTTGTTTCCGGTCCAGGGAAGACATGGCTTGGCAGTTCGGGCTGGACTGTTCCCATGAGGCACAGGGCCAAGACTGATTTGCATATAGCTGTGTCTGAACTGGGGTGGCGAAGTGAGCTAAAGAATGATGATGGATTCAACCCAGATCTGTGACTGGGGGTGAGTGTCTGAAAAGTTTCAGCGCTCCGTCCATCATCTCCTTGTGTTTGCTTTGTTAGCCCTAAGTTGGCAGGGTATGCCCAGACGTGGGTCCCTTGCTCACTTTGCCACTGGATTCAAGCTAGCCTGGCTGAAGAGGGGTGTTACCCCGAAACCGGTCCCAGGATGCTTGTTTCCGGTCCAGGGAAGACATGGCTTGGCAGTTCGGGCTGGACTGTTCCCATGAGGCACAGGGCCAAGACTGATTTGCATATAGCTGTGTCTGAACTGGGGTGGCGAAGTGAGCTAAAGAATGATGATGGATTCAACCCAGATCTGTGACTGGGGGTGAGTGTCTGAAAAGTTTCAGCGCTCCGTCCATCATCTCCTTGTGTTTGCTTTGTTAGCCCTAAGTTGGCAGGGTATGCCCAGACGTGGGTCCCTTGCTCACTTTGCCACTGGATTCAAGCTAGCCTGGCTGAAGAGGGGTGTTACCCCGAAACCGGTCCCAGGATGCTTGTTTCCGGTCCAGGGAAGACATGGCTTGGCAGTTCGGGCTGGACTGTTCCCATGAGGCACAGGGCCAAGACTGATTTGCATATAGCTGTGTCTGAACTGGGGTGGCGAAGTGAGCTAAAGAATGATGATGGATTCAACCCAGATCTGTGACTGGGGGTGAGTGTCTGAAAAGTTTCAGCGCTCCGTCCATCATCTCCTTGTGTTTGCTTTGTTAGCCCTAAGTTGGCAGGGTATGCCCAGACGTGGGTCCCTTGCTCACTTTGCCACTGGATTCAAGCTAGCCTGGCTGAAGAGGGGTGTTACCCCGAAACCGGTCCCAGGATGCTTGTTTCCGGTCCAGGGAAGACATGGCTTGGCAGTTCGGGCTGGACTGTTCCCATGAGGCACAGGGCCAAGACTGATTTGCATATAGCTGTGTCTGAACTGGGGTGGCGAAGTGAGCTAAAGAATGATGATGGATTCAACCCAGATCTGTGACTGGGGGTGAGTGTCTGAAAAGTTTCAGCGCTCCGTCCATCATCTCCTTGTGTTTGCTTTGTTAGCCCTAAGTTGGCAGGGTATGCCCAGACGTGGGTCCCTTGCTCACTTTGCCACTGGATTCAAGCTAGCCTGGCTGAAGAGGGGTGTTACCCCGAAACCGGTCCCAGGATGCTTGTTTCCGGTCCAGGGAAGACATGGCTTGGCAGTTCGGGCTGGACTGTTCCCATGAGGCACAGGGCCAAGACTGATTTGCATATAGCTGTGTCTGAACTGGGGTGGCGAAGTGAGCTAAAGAATGATGATGGATTCAACCCAGATCTGTGACTGGGGGTGAGTGTCTGAAAAGTTTCAGCGCTCCGTCCATCATCTCCTTGTGTTTGCTTTGTTAGCCCTAAGTTGGCAGGGTATGCCCAGACGTGGGTCCCTTGCTCACTTTGCCACTGGATTCAAGCTAGCCTGGCTGAAGAGGGGTGTTACCCCGAAACCGGTCCCAGGATGCTTGTTTCCGGTCCAGGGAAGACATGGCTTGGCAGTTCGGGCTGGACTGTTCCCATGAGGCACAGGGCCAAGACTGATTTGCATATAGCTGTGTCTGAACTGGGGTGGCGAAGTGAGCTAAAGAATGATGATGGATTCAACCCAGATCTGTGACTGGGGGTGAGTGTCTGAAAAGTTTCAGCGCTCCGTCCATCATCTCCTTGTGTTTGCTTTGTTAGCCCTAAGTTGGCAGGGTATGCCCAGACGTGGGTCCCTTGCTCACTTTGCCACTGGATTCAAGCTAGCCTGGCTGAAGAGGGGTGTTACCCCGAAACCGGTCCCAGGATGCTTGTTTCCGGTCCAGGGAAGACATGGCTTGGCAGTTCGGGCTGGACTGTTCCCATGAGGCACAGGGCCAAGACTGATTTGCATATAGCTGTGTCTGAACTGGGGTGGCGAAGTGAGCTAAAGAATGATGATGGATTCAACCCAGATCTGTGACTGGGGGTGAGTGTCTGAAAAGTTTCAGCGCTCCGTCCATCATCTCCTTGTGTTTGCTTTGTTAGCCCTAAGTTGGCAGGGTATGCCCAGACGTGGGTCCCTTGCTCACTTTGCCACTGGATTCAAGCTAGCCTGGCTGAAGAGGGGTGTTACCCCGAAACCGGTCCCAGGATGCTTGTTTCCGGTCCAGGGAAGACATGGCTTGGCAGTTCGGGCTGGACTGTTCCCATGAGGCACAGGGCCAAGACTGATTTGCATATAGCTGTGTCTGAACTGGGGTGGCGAAGTGAGCTAAAGAATGATGATGGATTCAACCCAGATCTGTGACTGGGGGTGAGTGTCTGAAAAGTTTCAGCGCTCCGTCCATCATCTCCTTGTGTTTGCTTTGTTAGCCCTAAGTTGGCAGGGTATGCCCAGACGTGGGTCCCTTGCTCACTTTGCCACTGGATTCAAGCTAGCCTGGCTGAAGAGGGGTGTTACCCCGAAACCGGTCCCAGGATGCTTGTTTCCGGTCCAGGGAAGACATGGCTTGGCAGTTCGGGCTGGACTGTTCCCATGAGGCACAGGGCCAAGACTGATTTGCATATAGCTGTGTCTGAACTGGGGTGGCGAAGTGAGCTAAAGAATGATGATGGATTCAACCCAGATCTGTGACTGGGGGTGAGTGTCTGAAAAGTTTCAGCGCTCCGTCCATCATCTCCTTGTGTTTGCTTTGTTAGCCCTAAGTTGGCAGGGTATGCCCAGACGTGGGTCCCTTGCTCACTTTGCCACTGGATTCAAGCTAGCCTGGCTGAAGAGGGGTGTTACCCCGAAACCGGTCCCAGGATGCTTGTTTCCGGTCCAGGGAAGACATGGCTTGGCAGTTCGGGCTGGACTGTTCCCATGAGGCACAGGGCCAAGACTGATTTGCATATAGCTGTGTCTGAACTGGGGTGGCGAAGTGAGCTAAAGAATGATGATGGATTCAACCCAGATCTGTGACTGGGGGTGAGTGTCTGAAAAGTTTCAGCGCTCCGTCCATCATCTCCTTGTGTTTGCTTTGTTAGCCCTAAGTTGGCAGGGTATGCCCAGACGTGGGTCCCTTGCTCACTTTGCCACTGGATTCAAGCTAGCCTGGCTGAAGAGGGGTGTTACCCCGAAACCGGTCCCAGGATGCTTGTTTCCGGTCCAGGGAAGACATGGCTTGGCAGTTCGGGCTGGACTGTTCCCATGAGGCACAGGGCCAAGACTGATTTGCATATAGCTGTGTCTGAACTGGGGTGGCGAAGTGAGCTAAAGAATGATGATGGATTCAACCCAGATCTGTGACTGGGGGTGAGTGTCTGAAAAGTTTCAGCGCTCCGTCCATCATCTCCTTGTGTTTGCTTTGTTAGCCCTAAGTTGGCAGGGTATGCCCAGACGTGGGTCCCTTGCTCACTTTGCCACTGGATTCAAGCTAGCCTGGCTGAAGAGGGTGTTACCCCGAAACCGGTCCCAGGATGCTTGTTTCCGGTCCAGGGAAGACATGGCTTGGCAGTTCGGGCTGGACTGTTCCCATGAGGCACAGGGCCAAGACTGATTTGCATATAGCTGTGTCTGAACTGGGGTGGCGAAGTGAGCTAAAGAATGATGATGGATTCAACCCAGATCTGTGACTGGGGGTGAGTGTCTGAAAAGTTTCAGCGCTCCGTCCATCATCTCCTTGTGTTTGCTTTGTTAGCCCTAAGTTGGCAGGGTATGCCCAGACGTGGGTCCCTTGCTCACTTTGCCACTGGATTCAAGCTAGCCTGGCTGAAGAGGGGTGTTACCCCGAAACCGGTCCCAGGATGCTTGTTTCCGGTCCAGGGAAGACATGGCTTGGCAGTTCGGGCTGGACTGTTCCCATGAGGCACAGGGCCAAGACTGATTTGCATATAGCTGTGTCTGAACTGGGGTGGCGAAGTGAGCTAAAGAATGATGATGGATTCAACCCAGATCTGTGACTGGGGGTGAGTGTCTGAAAAGTTTCAGCGCTCCGTCCATCATCTCCTTGTGTTTGCTTTGTTAGCCCTAAGTTGGCAGGGTATGCCCAGACGTGGGTCCCTTGCTCACTTTGCCACTGGATTCAAGCTAGCCTGGCTGAAGAGGGGTGTTACCCCGAAACCGGTCCCAGGATGCTTGTTTCCGGTCCAGGGAAGACATGGCTTGGCAGTTCGGGCTGGACTGTTCCCATGAGGCACAGGGCCAAGACTGATTTGCATATAGCTGTGTCTGAACTGGGGTGGCGAAGTGAGCTAAAGAATGATGATGGATTCAACCCAGATCTGTGACTGGGGGTGAGTGTCTGAAAAGTTTCAGCGCTCCGTCCATCATCTCCTTGTGTTTGCTTTGTTAGCCCTAAGTTGGCAGGGTATGCCCAGACGTGGGTCCCTTGCTCACTTTGCCACTGGATTCAAGCTAGCCTGGCTGAAGAGGGGTGTTACCCCGAAACCGGTCCCAGGATGCTTGTTTCCGGTCCAGGGAAGACATGGCTTGGCAGTTCGGGCTGGACTGTTCCCATGAGGCACAGGGCCAAGACTGATTTGCATATAGCTGTGTCTGAACTGGGGTGGCGAAGTGAGCTAAAGAATGATGATGGATTCAACCCAGATCTGTGACTGGGGGTGAGTGTCTGAAAAGTTTCAGCGCTCCGTCCATCATCTCCTTGTGTTTGCTTTGTTAGCCCTAAGTTGGCAGGGTATGCCCAGACGTGGGTCCCTTGCTCACTTTGCCACTGGATTCAAGCTAGCCTGGCTGAAGAGGGGTGTTACCCCGAAACCGGTCCCAGGATGCTTGTTTCCGGTCCAGGGAAGACATGGCTTGGCAGTTCGGGCTGGACTGTTCCCATGAGGCACAGGGCCAAGACTGATTTGCATATAGCTGTGTCTGAACTGGGGTGGCGAAGTGAGCTAAAGAATGATGATGGATTCAACCCAGATCTGTGACTGGGGGTGAGTGTCTGAAAAGTTTCAGCGCTCCGTCCATCATCTCCTTGTGTTTGCTTTGTTAGCCCTAAGTTGGCAGGGTATGCCCAGACGTGGGTCCCTTGCTCACTTTGCCACTGGATTCAAGCTAGCCTGGCTGAAGAGGGGTGTTACCCCGAAACCGGTCCCAGGATGCTTGTTTCCGGTCCAGGGAAGACATGGCTTGGCAGTTCGGGCTGGACTGTTCCCATGAGGCACAGGGCCAAGACTGATTTGCATATAGCTGTGTCTGAACTGGGGTGGCGAAGTGAGCTAAAGAATGATGATGGATTCAACCCAGATCTGTGACTGGGGGTGAGTGTCTGAAAAGTTTCAGCGCTCCGTCCATCATCTCCTTGTGTTTGCTTTGTTAGCCCTAAGTTGGCAGGGTATGCCCAGACGTGGGTCCCTTGCTCACTTTGCCACTGGATTCAAGCTAGCCTGGCTGAAGAGGGGTGTTACCCCGAAACCGGTCCCAGGATGCTTGTTTCCGGTCCAGGGAAGACATGGCTTGGCAGTTCGGGCTGGACTGTTCCCATGAGGCACAGGGCCAAGACTGATTTGCATATAGCTGTGTCTGAACTGGGGTGGCGAAGTGAGCTAAAGAATGATGATGGATTCAACCCAGATCTGTGACTGGGGGTGAGTGTCTGAAAAGTTTCAGCGCTCCGTCCATCATCTCCTTGTGTTTGCTTTGTTAGCCCTAAGTTGGCAGGGTATGCCCAGACGTGGGTCCCTTGCTCACTTTGCCACTGGATTCAAGCTAGCCTGGCTGAAGAGGGGTGTTACCCCGAAACCGGTCCCAGGATGCTTGTTTCCGGTCCAGGGAAGACATGGCTTGGCAGTTCGGGCTGGACTGTTCCCATGAGGCACAGGGCCAAGACTGATTTGCATATAGCTGTGTCTGAACTGGGGTGGCGAAGTGAGCTAAAGAATGATGATGGATTCAACCCAGATCTGTGACTGGGGGTGAGTGTCTGAAAAGTTTCAGCGCTCCGTCCATCATCTCCTTGTGTTTGCTTTGTTAGCCCTAAGTTGGCAGGGTATGCCCAGACGTGGGTCCCTTGCTCACTTTGCCACTGGATTCAAGCTAGCCTGGCTGAAGAGGGGTGTTACCCCGAAACCGGTCCCAGGATGCTTGTTTCCGGTCCAGGGAAGACATGGCTTGGCAGTTCGGGCTGGACTGTTCCCATGAGGCACAGGGCCAAGACTGATTTGCATATAGCTGTGTCTGAACTGGGGTGGCGAAGTGAGCTAAAGAATGATGATGGATTCAACCCAGATCTGTGACTGGGGGTGAGTGTCTGAAAAGTTTCAGCGCTCCGTCCATCATCTCCTTGTGTTTGCTTTGTTAGCCCTAAGTTGGCAGGGTATGCCCAGACGTGGGTCCCTTGCTCACTTTGCCACTGGATTCAAGCTAGCCTGGCTGAAGAGGGGTGTTACCCCGAAACCGGTCCCAGGATGCTTGTTTCCGGTCCAGGGAAGACATGGCTTGGCAGTTCGGGCTGGACTGTTCCCATGAGGCACAGGGCCAAGACTGATTTGCATATAGCTGTGTCTGAACTGGGGTGGCGAAGTGAGCTAAAGAATGATGATGGATTCAACCCAGATCTGTGACTGGGGGTGAGTGTCTGAAAAGTTTCAGCGCTCCGTCCATCATCTCCTTGTGTTTGCTTTGTTAGCCCTAAGTTGGCAGGGTATGCCCAGACGTGGGTCCCTTGCTCACTTTGCCACTGGATTCAAGCTAGCCTGGCTGAAGAGGGGTGTTACCCCGAAACCGGTCCCAGGATGCTTGTTTCCGGTCCAGGGAAGACATGGCTTGGCAGTTCGGGCTGGACTGTTCCCATGAGGCACAGGGCCAAGACTGATTTGCATATAGCTGTGTCTGAACTGGGGTGGCGAAGTGAGCTAAAGAATGATGATGGATTCAACCCAGATCTGTGACTGGGGGTGAGTGTCTGAAAAGTTTCAGCGCTCCGTCCATCATCTCCTTGTGTTTGCTTTGTTAGCCCTAAGTTGGCAGGGTATGCCCAGACGTGGGTCCCTTGCTCACTTTGCCACTGGATTCAAGCTAGCCTGGCTGAAGAGGGGTGTTACCCCGAAACCGGTCCCAGGATGCTTGTTTCCGGTCCAGGGAAGACATGGCTTGGCAGTTCGGGCTGGACTGTTCCCATGAGGCACAGGGCCAAGACTGATTTGCATATAGCTGTGTCTGAACTGGGGTGGCGAAGTGAGCTAAAGAATGATGATGGATTCAACCCAGATCTGTGACTGGGGGTGAGTGTCTGAAAAGTTTCAGCGCTCCGTCCATCATCTCCTTGTGTTTGCTTTGTTAGCCCTAAGTTGGCAGGGTATGCCCAGACGTGGGTCCCTTGCTCACTTTGCCACTGGATTCAAGCTAGCCTGGCTGAAGAGGGGTGTTACCCCGAAACCGGTCCCAGGATGCTTGTTTCCGGTCCAGGGAAGACATGGCTTGGCAGTTCGGGCTGGACTGTTCCCATGAGGCACAGGGCCAAGACTGATTTGCATATAGCTGTGTCTGAACTGGGGTGGCGAAGTGAGCTAAAGAATGATGATGGATTCAACCCAGATCTGTGACTGGGGGTGAGTGTCTGAAAAGTTTCAGCGCTCCGTCCATCATCTCCTTGTGTTTGCTTTGTTAGCCCTAAGTTGGCAGGGTATGCCCAGACGTGGGTCCCTTGCTCACTTTGCCACTGGATTCAAGCTAGCCTGGCTGAAGAGGGGTGTTACCCCGAAACCGGTCCCAGGATGCTTGTTTCCGGTCCAGGGAAGACATGGCTTGGCAGTTCGGGCTGGACTGTTCCCATGAGGCACAGGGCCAAGACTGATTTGCATATAGCTGTGTCTGAACTGGGGTGGCGAAGTGAGCTAAAGAATGATGATGGATTCAACCCAGATCTGTGACTGGGGGTGAGTGTCTGAAAAGTTTCAGCGCTCCGTCCATCATCTCCTTGTGTTTGCTTTGTTAGCCCTAAGTTGGCAGGGTATGCCCAGACGTGGGTCCCTTGCTCACTTTGCCACTGGATTCAAGCTAGCCTGGCTGAAGAGGGGTGTTACCCCGAAACCGGTCCCAGGATGCTTGTTTCCGGTCCAGGGAAGACATGGCTTGGCAGTTCGGGCTGGACTGTTCCCATGAGGCACAGGGCCAAGACTGATTTGCATATAGCTGTGTCTGAACTGGGGTGGCGAAGTGAGCTAAAGAATGATGATGGATTCAACCCAGATCTGTGACTGGGGGTGAGTGTCTGAAAAGTTTCAGCGCTCCGTCCATCATCTCCTTGTGTTTGCTTTGTTAGCCCTAAGTTGGCAGGGTATGCCCAGACGTGGGTCCCTTGCTCACTTTGCCACTGGATTCAAGCTAGCCTGGCTGAAGAGGGTGTTACCCCGAAACCGGTCCCAGGATGCTTGTTTCCGGTCCAGGGAAGACATGGCTTGGCAGTTCGGGCTGGACTGTTCCCATGAGGCACAGGGCCAAGACTGATTTGCATATAGCTGTGTCTGAACTGGGGTGGCGAAGTGAGCTAAAGAATGATGATGGATTCAACCCAGATCTGTGACTGGGGGTGAGTGTCTGAAAAGTTTCAGCGCTCCGTCCATCATCTCCTTGTGTTTGCTTTGTTAGCCCTAAGTTGGCAGGGTATGCCCAGACGTGGGTCCCTTGCTCACTTTGCCACTGGATTCAAGCTAGCCTGGCTGAAGAGGGGTGTTACCCCGAAACCGGTCCCAGGATGCTTGTTTCCGGTCCAGGGAAGACATGGCTTGGCAGTTCGGGCTGGACTGTTCCCATGAGGCACAGGGCCAAGACTGATTTGCATATAGCTGTGTCTGAACTGGGGTGGCGAAGTGAGCTAAAGAATGATGATGGATTCAACCCAGATCTGTGACTGGGGGTGAGTGTCTGAAAAGTTTCAGCGCTCCGTCCATCATCTCCTTGTGTTTGCTTTGTTAGCCCTAAGTTGGCAGGGTATGCCCAGACGTGGGTCCCTTGCTCACTTTGCCACTGGATTCAAGCTAGCCTGGCTGAAGAGGGTGTTACCCCGAAACCGGTCCCAGGATGCTTGTTTCCGGTCCAGGGAAGACATGGCTTGGCAGTTCGGGCTGGACTGTTCCCATGAGGCACAGGGCCAAGACTGATTTGCATATAGCTGTGTCTGAACTGGGGTGGCGAAGTGAGCTAAAGAATGATGATGGATTCAACCCAGATCTGTGACTGGGGGTGAGTGTCTGAAAAGTTTCAGCGCTCCGTCCATCATCTCCTTGTGTTTGCTTTGTTAGCCCTAAGTTGGCAGGGTATGCCCAGACGTGGGTCCCTTGCTCACTTTGCCACTGGATTCAAGCTAGCCTGGCTGAAGAGGGGTGTTACCCCGAAACCGGTCCCAGGATGCTTGTTTCCGGTCCAGGGAAGACATGGCTTGGCAGTTCGGGCTGGACTGTTCCCATGAGGCACAGGGCCAAGACTGATTTGCATATAGCTGTGTCTGAACTGGGGTGGCGAAGTGAGCTAAAGAATGATGATGGATTCAACCCAGATCTGTGACTGGGGGTGAGTGTCTGAAAAGTTTCAGCGCTCCGTCCATCATCTCCTTGTGTTTGCTTTGTTAGCCCTAAGTTGGCAGGGTATGCCCAGACGTGGGTCCCTTGCTCACTTTGCCACTGGATTCAAGCTAGCCTGGCTGAAGAGGGTGTTACCCCGAAACCGGTCCCAGGATGCTTGTTTCCGGTCCAGGGAAGACATGGCTTGGCAGTTCGGGCTGGACTGTTCCCATGAGGCACAGGGCCAAGACTGATTTGCATATAGCTGTGTCTGAACTGGGGTGGCGAAGTGAGCTAAAGAATGATGATGGATTCAACCCAGATCTGTGACTGGGGGTGAGTGTCTGAAAAGTTTCAGCGCTCCGTCCATCATCTCCTTGTGTTTGCTTTGTTAGCCCTAAGTTGGCAGGGTATGCCCAGACGTGGGTCCCTTGCTCACTTTGCCACTGGATTCAAGCTAGCCTGGCTGAAGAGGGGTGTTACCCCGAAACCGGTCCCAGGATGCTTGTTTCCGGTCCAGGGAAGACATGGCTTGGCAGTTCGGGCTGGACTGTTCCCATGAGGCACAGGGCCAAGACTGATTTGCATATAGCTGTGTCTGAACTGGGGTGGCGAAGTGAGCTAAAGAATGATGATGGATTCAACCCAGATCTGTGACTGGGGGTGAGTGTCTGAAAAGTTTCAGCGCTCCGTCCATCATCTCCTTGTGTTTGCTTTGTTAGCCCTAAGTTGGCAGGGTATGCCCAGACGTGGGTCCCTTGCTCACTTTGCCACTGGATTCAAGCTAGCCTGGCTGAAGAGGGGTGTTACCCCGAAACCGGTCCCAGGATGCTTGTTTCCGGTCCAGGGAAGACATGGCTTGGCAGTTCGGGCTGGACTGTTCCCATGAGGCACAGGGCCAAGACTGATTTGCATATAGCTGTGTCTGAACTGGGGTGGCGAAGTGAGCTAAAGAATGATGATGGATTCAACCCAGATCTGTGACTGGGGGTGAGTGTCTGAAAAGTTTCAGCGCTCCGTCCATCATCTCCTTGTGTTTGCTTTGTTAGCCCTAAGTTGGCAGGGTATGCCCAGACGTGGGTCCCTTGCTCACTTTGCCACTGGATTCAAGCTAGCCTGGCTGAAGAGGGGTGTTACCCCGAAACCGGTCCCAGGATGCTTGTTTCCGGTCCAGGGAAGACATGGCTTGGCAGTTCGGGCTGGACTGTTCCCATGAGGCACAGGGCCAAGACTGATTTGCATATAGCTGTGTCTGAACTGGGGTGGCGAAGTGAGCTAAAGAATGATGATGGATTCAACCCAGATCTGTGACTGGGGGTGAGTGTCTGAAAAGTTTCAGCGCTCCGTCCATCATCTCCAGCAATGCAACTGGAAACGCGGCTGA